>JAZKJV010001426.1:0-600000 GCA_037367405.1 Ottelia alismoides
TCTTCTTGGTGGCCTGATTGAGTCGTCTGTAATCCACGCAGACCCTCCAAGAAGTGGGTACTCGTGTAGCGATCTCCTCTCCGGACTCCGTAACCACTGTAGTGATGCCCGTCTTCTTGGGCACCACATGTAACGGACTGACCCACTTGGAGTCGGAGATGGGATAGATAAAATCGACGCTCTACCACTTCGAAATTTCCTTCATGACAACCTCTCTCAGATTTGGGTTCAGCTGCCGCTGGAACTCACGCGACGGCTTTGCCTCATCCTCGAGATAGATGTGGTGAGAGCACAGAGCCAGACTAATCCCCTGGAGATCTGCTACGCTCCATCCTATCGCCTTGCGGTTCTTTTCAAGAACCCCCATCAAATGGGATTCCTGCTCTCCAGTCAAATCAGCGGAGATAATGACTGGGTACATCTCAGGCTCACCCGCAAGGAACCTATACTTCAACGACGCAGGAGGTGGCTTCAACTCTAGACAAACTGGTGCTGGCAAATCTGGCTTCTGAAGAATCCGAGTGTATGCGGCCAAATCTGCCTGGGAGAATGAGAACTCTCTCTCACAAACTGGATCTGGAGAAGGCGGCTCAACTGGACTGTCTCTGCTCTGCTCGGCATCTACCTCCTCCCTATCTGCAGGCTCAGTGGAAGTCAGGTCTGGCATATAATCATCACAATCTACCCAATCAGACTCTGACTCCGAGGGATCTGTGTCATCCAAGGTGGCATCAGCACCACCATCATCACAAGAATCTGTCTCACGGTCGAGAACCGGCTCTGCTGCCTCTGAAGCATCCTGGACCAGGAATGTGCTCTCCAAGCTCTCCTCTGCTGTCGTCTCTGCATCAGCGGAATCTGAAAATGAGAGGATGGCCTATGTTGCTGGGTCTGCCCAAACTGCCTCATCGTCTGTGATCACAAAGTCACAGTCCTGGTGGATATCTAGCCCGGCATCTGTCATCTTCTCTGTATCTGAAGTAGTCTCTGAGCATGATCTGTCTCTGGCTCTGCTGTCCTCGACCGTCTCTATTTGTACACTTTCACCCTCGACGCGAAAGTATACCTTCCCACTATCATGGTCGGTCACTGCCTTGGCTGTGGCCAAGAACGGGCGACCTAGAATGATGGGGGTATCGGTCACTGACTCAGGGATCTCCATGTCCAACACTACGAAGTCCACGGGGAATTGCAGGCCCTGAATCGTGACGACAACGTCTCTAAGCAACCCCTTCGGCCTCTTGACAGATCGATCAACAAACTGAAGGACTGTCCTGCTCTGTCTAAGAGTGCCAAACTCGAAATGGTCGAGAAGGGCTGCCAGAAGTAGGTTGATCGACGATCCGCTGTCTAATAGAGTACGATCGAACCTCTGCTCACTGATATGTCATCTGACATATGGGGCTCCTGAATCTGGCCTCTTGGCCGGCAGACGGTTCTGGATCGCGAAACAAGTGGCTTTCGTCAGCACATGGATCTCTGAGTGGTGGTTCCTCCTCTCTCTCCTAACTGTAGTCCTGTCTCTAAGGGAACACTGAAGAAGAGGGATGTGCTGCAAAGCCTCCTGAAGAGTCAGCTGTATGTGAAACCGATCTATCATCTGCTGATTGAACTCTTCCTGCTGCCTCTTTTTCGGATTTTCATTTTCTTCCCCTTCCCCATCTGAAGGGCTCTAGGGAAGGGGATCACATGTTCCTTCTCAGATGAAGGACTAGGAAAGGGTCTAGACGGTTCGATGACCGGATTCACACATACATCATACACCACAGTGGGACCAGAAGAAAATAAACCCTTTCCTTTATTCACAGAAATGTTCCGAGATACATCAGAAGTAGGAAAAACAACAGGCATCTCAGAAGACTTGGTGGCATCAGCACCACCATCGGCTGGAATACTGGCGGCCTCAGTACCGCGCTCTGGCTCGGCATCCTGGGTGGCCTCAGTACCACCTCCTCCATCTGGTGAAATGGCAGCCTCAGTACCACCGGTGAGATCGTCATCTGTGGTGGCATCAGTACCACCGTCATCATCTCTAGCGGCCTCAGTACCGCTCTCCTCCTCGTCTGGCGCTCTGGAAGTATCCTCGTGGTGTAGCTCAGACGAGGCGCCGCCTGCTGGCATCCTACCGCTCTTAAGTGTAACAAAGTCATTATCAAAAAGATAGGCAGACATATCACCAAAAGTATCACTAGGAGTGGCATACTCAGTACAAACTACCTGCTCAGATTTCCTCTTCAGATTATTGGGGTTCGGCTCAATCTGGGAAGGGATGGCGGCCTTCCCTCTCACGATGTCCCGCATCTCCTGGCGGAACTCATCCATCTCCCGTCGAAAGTTAGCCTGCTGATCTGTAAGAAGGCGGGCTATGTCATCCAAGGCGGGGATCTCATAGGATGGCCCATGAGAACCTGACAAGTAGCCTCTCTGGAGGTGAGGCTGCTGGTGCTGGAGCTGCTGTGGGTGAGAGGGGTACTGCTGGGGATGATACTGCTGCTGAGGCTAATCACGCCTCCAAGGCTGTCCCTGCTGATGGGGACGAGGACCATACTGTGGTGACTACTGCGGCTGGGTATATGCTGGGGGCTGCTGCTGCTGCTGGTGATCCCTCTGATGGCTGTACTGGCCACCCTGGGCTGACGGCTGCTGCTGGGGCTGGGCACCTCCGGCCACCCAACGGAATCCAGGATGATCCCGTCAGATACCGGGCTGGGGGAGATCATACCAAATCCCATTGACATCCATCAACGGCTCTGCATCGTAGGGGTCTGGCGGGAGTACCGCCAGAGGCTGATCCGGCTGGTATACCACCATATGAGTGTCAGTGGATGGTGGTGCCTGGTAGGTGAGCTACGGCTGCTGGTACGGCTCCGCCTATACAAGATGAACCTGTCTAGGCTGCTGGTGGGAGCTGGAGTGCTGGGACTGGCTCCCAGAGCTACTCGGATCGCCTCGTGCCTGAAGACAGGGCTGGGAAGCCGTCTGTGCCTCCTGGAGACACATGAGCTGTGTCTTCAGGTCACTCAGAGTCTGTGCCATCTGCTCCATCTGCGTGATGCCCTGGCACTGCTTCTTCTCAATAATCTCCATCCGGTCCAGCTTCTCACTGATAATCCCCATGTCTGTGGCAGTAGACTTGGCCTGTGTTGCGGCTACCGCGGACGAACTGGATGGACTGGCATCGACCCGTGCTATCCTCTGGTACTGTATGGTCTGTGGCTGCTGGGGTCTGCCCTGAATGTACAATCTGGTCTGGGACATCACCATATAGTTCTCAGCCATCTCCTCGTAGATGGCCCAGACTTGATCGTGATCCTTGGCGAAGTAAGACCCGCCACAAGAAGCATTCACCAAGCCCTGAAGCTCTGGTGTCAGCCCGCTGAAAAAGCTCTGACAAGGTTCGGCTTGGAAATGTCATGGTGCGGGCATATGTCGGTCAGCTCTCTGAACCTCTCCCATGCCTCTTGGAACTGCTCGTTGGGGAGCATGGAGAAGTTGCTGATCAGGGCTCTAGCAGCGTTCGTCCGCCCGAGTGGATAGTACTTATACAAGTACTCAGCGCGGAGCTGCTCCCAGGTATATACGAACTTCCCCAAGTGCTTCAGCCAGGTGGCTTCTCTGTCTGCTAAGGAGAAGGGGAAGGCAATCATCCATATGGTATCCTGGTCCACCTGACGATCGTGGACAGTACTGCAGATCATCTCAAACTCCTGTAGGTGGAGATGGGGCTCTTCCGTAGTCAGCCCGTGGAACCGGGGTAGGAGATGAAGTGTGTTCGGGGGGAACTTGAAGTCCCCCACGATAGCTGGTAGCACCACCCAACGGTGCGTCAAAGTCGATCCGAGGTTGTGATTCTCCCGCATCGGTCTCGGAGGTCCTGCTGCTCCTGCTGCAGCTGCGGCTGCTGCCGCATCGTCGGGTCCTCCCCCACGGTTCTCACGGTCGGCTCTCATCTGCTCAAGCTCTCGCCTCATCTCTATCATAAACGCTCCCTGATCCCTCAACTGCTGCTGCACTGACTCAAGGGAGGCGATTAGGGTGGAGTTGATCGAACCCTGGTCCAGAACGAAATTCTCCTGCTGCGGACCTCTGGGGTGATCATCACTGCTGCCGATCATAGTCTCTGAAAAATCAAAACAACCAAACTCAGGTACCGATAAATCATCTGTCTGTCTCTCCTCTGGCACTGGTATCCCAGTCTCAGAAGAAGGGGGGTCGAGGGGGAACAGGGCGAAGTCGTACTCGGGTTTGGAGAGCGGGTCTGAGCTCCCACGAACCGACCTAGATGAATGGGCTAGAGTGCTAAAAAGTGGTGCAGCCAGAGGCTGCCTAAGAGACCTCCTGCCCATCATCGTGATCTGGCGAGTAAGGCGGATGGGATCTGGAAAAACTATGATCACGAGCAAAACCCCAGTTCACCAATGCAACACGAGCTGAAGACCGTAAAGGCTCGGTCAATTATCTTGTCAATTTTATTTTGGTGAACAATCAAGATATCAGAGCGATTACGTGACCTGTTGGGATACCTGATACTTTCCCAACCGACTGTCCTGCACAGAAGAGTCAGTAATCAGTTGAGAAGAGTATCGGAGAGCTCTACCTAGTGTTTGGGGTCACTCTCTCGTACAATCAAACCAATCAATGAGGGGGTTGCTCTCCCCAAGACAAAATTTTAAGTCAGGTGTCTTTTAGGGTCAATAGTCTTAACAGTCCCAATTTTATGATTTTTCTTTTTTAGATTTTTTTCAATAAAAACAAAAACGCCTAACGAATTTTTCGGTTCTCCTGGTTATTAAGTCCAAAACAAGGGGGAGAAGACGAAAAAGCCGATGCGGGAAAATCAATGATGCATGCAGAGTAAGAAATGCGTACCTGACTCCAGCAGTCTACATGCAAGATGATCCACACAGAATTGAAAGACATGAAATAAACTACCTAAATGGTGCAGGCGGAAAACCGAGTCCCTAATCAGCAGTGCTACTCGAAAGAATGGCTAGCCGACCACCACCCTCCAATCCAAAGAGTCCGGTCTAGACCCACCCCTCCTCTTCTCGACAAGTCGAGTTCAGGAGTAGCGCTTGACAAGGCAGGCTCGCGGCGCGTAGGCTCGGAGGTGGTGGAACAACTATTTTATTATCTTTTTATTTTTGGTCCAATTACCGATCTATAGGTGCAAGCAGATATATTAGGGTATTTGGATCCTAATTATTACGTCACAGTCAAGCAGAAAATCCTATGGCTAGGGTCTCGAAAATCCGTGAGAAACTGTAAAAGGCAGGAAAGAAATAAAAACCACGTAAAAAGCCGCGAAAAAACCGACTAACTAAGGGGTCCCCCGAGCACACCGGTGCTCGGCGAAACATACCCCGAAAGTCTAAGTTTCTGTCTGTCCCTGTATTATTACAATAATAGTTCAAATAGAAGGAAATAAAAACTAATCTACTCTAATCTAATCCGCGGCTATTCCGCGGCTCCCGTACTCCTGCTTGTTCCTCGTGTCCTCCTGCGGCTCTGTAGAGAAGAGAGCCGCCTCCGATTCTTGCGGTTGCGTCGGCTTCCGAAGAAGCCGCCTCGATCCTCGGGCCCTCGCAAGAAAGCAAACAAAAGTGATCAGACCAGATTATTTGAACAATGATGCAAATAAATGATATATATACAAAATATGCACAAAAAGCCACGGAAAAGAAAACCACGGGAAAAATCAAAAACCAACTACTAAGCCGTGCTCCCCGACAATGGCGCCATTCTGATGACCTGAAAAATCACCAAGACACGGGTGAATAAAAATAGATCAAGGATCATTGTGACCCGGATCTCGGAGACAGTTCAGTCAATCAAGAAAATAAAGTACAGACCACCAAAATAGAGTAAAAATCAATGAAAAATAATAGTGGCCATGGCTATTGGATTAACCTGGCATAGCGACCAGGGTCGGACTCAGGGAGCACGTGATGGCTTTGCGGCCTACGAAGTAGTCAAAAATAGCAAAAAATAAAAGACAAATGTTTTTGGTGGATTTTTAATATATTTTTTATATTTTTTTGGATTTTTAGATAATGAAGAAAATAAAGAAAGCAAGCAACTACACACAATTATTTACCTACTAAAAAATCATCCAAAAATTCAAACAAAAATGTTTTTATGTTTTTTATATTTTTTACTGTTTTTGGTTAATTTTTGGTATTGTTCTGATTTTTATTGAATTTTCTAAAAATCAAACAAGACAAGAAAAGAGAGGTACTGTCCAGTCAGACTCGGAGGACCAAAATAAAATGTATAATGGTCCTATCAAGGTCTAAAGGTAATTTTCCTGTATAGTAGAAGCTACAAGAAAAATTTAGGCACCAGAATTATTAATTTTTGATTTTTCTTTTAATTATTAGAATTTTTATGGGTTTTTAGGGATTTTGCAATTTTTATAGGTTTTATAAATCCACAAATGACCAAAATTGGTCAGAAAATAAAGCATAGCAAAACAAGCAATCTTTAATTTTTTGTGATTTTTAGAGGTGCTTTAATATTTTTTGTGATTTTTAAAGTTAGACAGTAAGAAAATTACGTGTTTTTGAAATTTTAAAAATAATAAAAAGTGTCAAAAATGTCTCCAAAATTTAGAGAAACTTTTACATCATGACAGGAGCTATGTGCCCAATTTTCATCAAATTTGGAGTAGATTTGCTATTTTATTAAAATCAAACAAAAGGGCACAGTTCACAGGGACCTAAATGCAATTAAAACAAGTTCTAGGGGGTCCGGTGCAAAATTCCCAAGAACTCACGTGCAAAGCGCGTGACCTGGGGCACTCAGGGACCTAATTGCAAGAAAAATTAAGTCCCTGGATTAAATAGTAACATGTACTGAAAGTCCAAGGGCTTCAGTGTAAATTACCCACGAAATAAGGCACATGCACAAATAAAACACTTCACAGGGGCATTTCTGTAAATATTGAAAACATAAATTCATTCAGTAACACCCTGAAACATAAAGCCCATACATGCAAATAACACTCAAAAGTCACGTGACGATGCACGTGGTCCACGTAGACAGGGGCATAAATGCAAATACAAGAAAAGGCAAGGTCCTCTATGCAATATATCCAAAAATAAAGCAACTATTAAACTTATTTACAGGACTAGATAATAAATGCAAAAACGACAGGGGCCTTGATGAATACCCATTCATCACTCTTTATTCTTATATTTTAGCTACAAAAACCTTTACAAATACATGTAGATATGTGTAAATACAAATAATTACCAAAAGCATGCATTGTGTAAAAACCTGTAATTAGCATGTTTTTGTGCAAAAATAAAAGAATAAAGAGTAAAAAGAAAAAGAGGGAAATATTTAGAATAAATATTGAGCAACTTGACCCAAGGGAGGGCTCAGCATGGGCCTGACCGCATAAAAGACAAAGTAGAGGGAGATAGGAGCTCATGTGTATATACTTCTGTAAATAAATAAAATTATATTTTCCTCACCCAAAAATATGCTTGTACATATTTTGTGTATATTTAGAAACTATTAAAAACAAAATAAAAATTTAAAAATCAAAAATTCAAAAATGCCCTTTCACCATGTGTATAGACCATCATCCTTTATTTATTTAATCCTATAAATAAATGTATTTATTTTCAAAACTTTTTGTGAATATTCTAAGGTATATTTTGTAAATAAAGCAAATAAAAAGAAACATAACAAAAATCAAATAGAAACAACAAAAATTAAAAATACAAAAATACAGTGTATATACCATGTATATAAATGTATATAACTATTTATTTAACCTATGAATATAAATAATTAAAATAAAATAAAAATACCATTTTGTTCTTTATTTTATGATGTAAATAAATAAAATATAAAATGGGCATAAAAATACATAAAAATAACAAATAAAAAAAATCAAAAATTAAAATCTATATAGTGTACATATACCTATATATATAGCTACCCTATTTTTATTTCCAAAAATTAATTAAAAATCACCAAAAAATAGAAAAAAATAAAAGAAAAATATTTCATGTTTTGAGTTTTTCTTAATTCGGCCTTTTTCTACCTTAAATTAAATAAACAAAAAAATAAAAACGTGGCAGCCCCTGATTGGTCCACGGGGGATTGTTGACCCCGGTCAACTCCCCCGCGGACTCCTTCCTTTTCTGGAAGATGTGCGCCGCCCCGCCTTCGCCGATTTTTCCACGCGTCTCCAGCCTGTCTCCCACGCAGACCCCGTGCCCGGATTCTTCGCCGATCATCCGTCTTCCCCGCCAGATCTTTCGCCATGAAATCCATGCCTTCCATCGCTGCATCCACTCAACCCTAATCGGCCCTGTCTCCATATATATCCCGACCTCCGCCGCCTCCGCGCCTCATCTTTGGCTCGCCATTCTCATTCCCGTGACCTCCAGGGTGATCACCGAGGTGACAGCTCGCGTTTGCCTCTGTTGCAGTGAGGAGAGGGTGCCCCGACCATCGATCCGGCAGCTTCGCGCCGCCGTTGCTCCGCCGCTTGCAGGAGCTCGAGCCTCAGGCCTTGACGCCCTTCGAGGCTACGACCGGGAGCTAGCCAAGCTCCAGCACAGTCTTCCGCTCCACCCAGGTAGATTCCTTAGGCCGTAGATTAGCGTAGCTTTCGATTTTTAGTTTACTGTTCGCGTAGCTCCGCCGCCGTCGCCAGCCACCTCCGATACCCCATCTTCCATTCCGACCCGACCATCATCTTCGCCAGACCTCTCCGCATCTTCTTCACCCATTCACCCAACCCAGATCGCACAGGATCTGGGAATCGAGCTCCTCCGCCGACCACCTTCGCCGGAGCTCTCCATTCCGACGCACCATGCACCTTCACGCCGCCTAACCGGGTCGAGGCAATTTGCCCTCGACCCGTGAGTCTTCTGGTTTGCTTTTCAGGTCAAGACAAGGGTCATCTGAGACCCTTCGCCATCCAGCCAGGAGACCCGGCTCCGCCGCCTTCGACCGAGCTCCTCGGAGCTCGGTGCGCTCGTCGGAGACCACCAGCAGACGCAGGAGCCTTCCGCGATTCTTCTCCGACCTCCAGAAGGCTCTCCAGAGGATCCTAGCGCACGCACGAGCCCGACGAAAGTCACCGGCGACTTGTTCTTTCAGGATCTTCAGCCGCCGTCCGATCAGCCTCGACCTCCAGTTTTCATCTCGGCCATCCATTCTCGGACGAGCAGTCACCGTCAGATCCATTTGAGGTTCGATCTCCACCGTCGATCCAGCGCAGCTCAGCCATTTCTCCCGTCCACCGTTCGATCTGCAACGTGGCAGCGCCTGGACCGTTCGATCGCTGCGAGGGCTTCAGCGTTGGAGCGCCACTCGTTACCAGCCGTCCATCCAGCCACGTGGCGCCCGCTCCGCCCTTGGATCGTAATAAAGGGGTAAATTGCTTAGGCCCCCTCGTAGTTTGAGTCTTTTATTTCTAGTCCTGTAAATATTTTAGTTATTTTATTTACGTTGGGATATTTGCATATTAGACCTCGGACTTTCTCGTATTTGCATTTATACCCCTGCCAGTTGTGGACACGTGCATCGACACGTGATATTTTGGTTTATTTGCAATAGAGACCCCTGTAGTTCTGGATGTTCTTTAACGAATGAAATCTTTTACTTATTTGCATTTATACCCTTGTGCGTGATTTATTTCCACATGTGCGTTTTATTTTGGGTATTTTGCAAGATAAGCCCCTGGACTTTTGGTACTTGTTACCAATAAGCCCTCGGAACTTATTTTTCTTACATTTGGATCCCTGAGTGCCCCAGACACGCGCCTCGCGCGTGATTTCTTGGGTATTTTGCACCAGGACCCCCAGAACTTTGGGTATTTGCACTTTGGTCCCTGTGCACAGTGCCCTTCCTTTGTTTTTGAATAAAATATCAAATCACCTCCAAATTCGATGAAAATTTGACACATGGCTCCTGCCATGGTGTAGAATTTTTGTGAATTTTTGAGGACATTTTTGATTTCATTTGCTATTTTTAAAAATTCAAAAACCCATATTTTTGCTACTGTTTAGATTCAAAAACCCCAAAAAAATATCAAAACCCTTCTAAAAATCCTATAAAAATTAGTTACTGTTTATTTGGTGTTCTTTGATTTTCTAGCCAATTTTGGCTATTTTTCGTTAAGTAAAAACCCTAAAAACTTAAAAACACCTCAAAACTCCTAAAAATCATAATAAATAATTTAAAAACTCAAAAACAATAATTTTGGTGCTCAAATTTTCCTTTTTTTCTCTAGTATACAGGAAAATTACCTCCAGGTCCCTTAGAGATCCTTAGATATTTTATCTTTGGGTTTTGGGCCTGGCTGGACAGTACCCCTTGCTTTTCGCATTGTTTGATTTTTAGGAAATAAAATAAACATCAGAAAAATCTCAAAAATTCACCAAAAACATAAAAAAAATATAAAACACATAAAAATATTTTTGTCTGAATTTTTGCTTGCTTTTTAATGCATTAAATAAATTGCTCAAGTGTGCTTGTTTATACTTTATTTATTTTCCTTCACATATTAAAAATTCTAAAAAATTATAAAAAATCAAAAACCACTAAAAATTAGCTTCTCTGAAATTTGACTACTTAGTTTTTCAATCGTGCTCCTTGTGTTCGACCCTGGATCGCTATACCAGGTAAAAAGAATAGCGAAGACCGCTTACATTGAATTTCTTGATTTTCTGAGTGGTTTTTATCAATTTTTCTCGATTGACCGCGCTTGGTGATTTGGGTCACAACGACCATTTTATTTACATACTTAACCCGATTGCCAGGTGTGTCATCAGAATGGCGCCGTTGCCGGGGAGCACGGCTTTGTAGTCATTTTTCTATTTTTGTCTCTCTTTATATTATTATTGCTTTCTGACCTTCTCTCTTTGATTTTTGTGCGAGGTACTGCTTGGACGACTTGGAGCTTCTTTTTAGAGGACCCGTGCAGGAGGAAGAGAGAGAGAAGAAGGAGTTTTTATTTCTGAGAGAGAGAGAGAGAACAATATTTGTTGTAATAACTTAGACTTTGGACTTGTGGACACTTGTAACTTAGCGGGTCTGTTTCGCCGAGTACCGGTGTACTCGGGGGACCTATTTGGATTTTCGCGGCTTTTTCTGCGGTTTTAATAGCTAGCTGCCTTTTCCGGTGTTTACGCGATTTTTCTCGAGCCCCTAGATTTAGGAATTTCTCTTGCTTGTGCCGTAATTAGTAGGGTCCCCACACTTAACTGCCTATCTGTTCCTATAGATCGTTAATTGGACCTACTAATAATAAATAATAAAAATAACTTAGTTGCTTTCCTGAGAGCCTACGTGCCGCGAGCCTGCCCCACAAGCGCTACTCCTGAACTCGACCTGTCGAGAAGAGGAGGGGTAAGCCAAGACCGGACTCTTTGGATCGAAGGCGAGTAACTGAGTTAGACGGTTCTGCGATAGAAGTTGCTCATCTAGGACTCGGTTTTTCCCGTTGCATCATTTAGGTAGTTTTATTTCTGTCTTTAAATTCTGCGCGGATCACTTGCATGTAGAGTGCTGGAGACAAGGTACGCATTTCTATCTCTGCATGCATCATTGATTTCTTCGCGCATCGGCTTTTTCATCTTCTCCCTCTGTTTTTGGCTTAATCATCAGGAGAATCGGAAAAATCATTAGGCCGCTTGTATTTATTTTGAAAAAAAATTAAAAAGAAAAACAAAAAAAAATTGGGACTGGATAACATTATTGACCCTAAAAGACACTCACATTAAAAATTTGTCTTGGGGAGAGCAACCCCCTCCTTGTATGGTTTGGATGCGCGAGAGAGTGACCCGTACCCTAGGTAGAACCCTCCGGTGCTATTTCTAGCTGACTACCGACTCTTCCGTGCGGGCCAGTCGGTTGGAGTAGCATCGGGTATCCTAACAGGTCACGTAAGCGCTCTGATATCCTGTGTGTTCACCGAATAAAATTGACAAGATAAATTGACCGAGCTTTCACGGTCTTCATATTGTGTTGCGTTGGTGAACCGGGGGTTTGCTTTGCGATCATATTTTCTCCAGATCCCATCCGCCCAACTCGCCAAGATCAAGATGATGGGTAGACGATCTCTTAGGCAGCCTCTGGCTGCACCGCTTTCAGGCGAGTCTACTTCATCATCTAGGATGGCCCGTGAGAGTCGAGACCAGCTCTCCGGGCCCGAGTTCGATTCCACCCTGTTCCCCCTCGATCCCCTTTCTTTTGCTACTGAGAGACATGAGCCCGAGGAAAGACGAATTAATTTGACAGAACCTAAGTTGGGCTCATCTGATTTTGCAGACGTCGGTATGGCCGCCAGATCAGACGATTACCCCGGAGGTCAGCAGGGAGAGCAGCATGTCGTATTTGACCAGGGGGCGATCAACTCCACCCTGATCGCATCATTAGAGACAGTTCAGCAGCAGTTACGCGATCAGGGGGCATTCATGATTGAGATGAGGAGGGAGTTGGAGCGACTCAGAGAGGAGAGAGATCAGAGCGAGCCTGAGGACATTCCTGACGCTGATGCAGAGGCAGCAGCCGCAGCAGCAGCCGCAGCAGCAGCTGCCGCAGCAGCGACAGCCGCCGCCGCAGCAAGACCGATGCGGGAGTTACACAACCCCGAATCTACACTGATGCACCAGTGGGTGGTGGTACCTGCTATCGTGGGGGATTTCAAGTTCCCTCCGAACACCCTGCAGATGCTTCCTCATTTTCACGGACTTGCCACTGAGGAACCCCACCTCCATCTCCAGGAGTTTTTGATGATCTGCAGCACTGTCCACGACCGTCGTGTGGACCAAGATACGATTCGGATGATGGCCTTCCCTTTTTCACTGGCAGATAGAGCAGCCGCCTGGCTGAAGCATCTAGGGAAGTTTGTTTACACCTGGGAGCAGCTCCGCACCGAGTACTTAAACAAGTACTATCCACTCGGGCGGACGAATGCAGCAAGGGCCCTGATCAACAACTTCTCCATGCTCCCTAACGAGCAATTTCACGAGGCATGGGAGAGGTTCAGAGAGCTTCTGGATAGATGCCCACACCACGACATTTCGAAGCCGAACCTAGTTCAGAGCTTCTTTAGTGGGATGACGCCAGAGCTTCAGGGTCTGGTGAATGCTTCTTGCGGCGGGTCCTACTTTGCCAAGGACCACAACCAAGTCTGGGCCATCTATGAGGAGATGGCCGAAAATTACATGGTGATGTCCCAGACTCGGTTGTACACACAGAGAGCTCAGCAGCCGCCAGGACCCGTGCAGTACCAGCGGATAGCACGGGTCGATGCAGGTCCATCCAGTTCGTCCACAGTTGTAGCCGCACAGGCAGAGTCGGCCGCTGCGGACATGGGGATTATCAGCGAGAAGTTGGACCGCATGGAAATAATAGAGAAGAAGCAGTGCCAGGGCATAACTCAGATGGAGCAAATGGCACAAACTCTGAGCGACATGAAGACCCAGTTCTTGTGTCTTCAGGAGGCACAGACGGCTCCTCAGCCCCGTCTTCTGTCGCGAGGCGATTCCGGCGGCAGCCGCAGCTCGTCCCAGTGCTCCGGCTCTTTGCAGCAGCCTAGACAAGTTCACCTTGTACAGGCGGAGCCATACCAGCAGCAGCCGCCCTCTTACCAGTCACCACCATCTCCAGACTTACAGATGGTGGTATATCAGCCGGATCAGCCTCTGGCAGCACTGCCGCCAGACCCCTTCGATGCTGAGCCGTTGATGGATGTCAACGGGATTTGGTATGACCGTCCTCAACCTGGAATCCGACGAGACCATCCCGGATTCAGGTGGGGGAATGGGGGTAACCAGTCCCAACAGCAGCCAGCCGGTCAGGGAGGGCAGTACTCCCAGCAGAGAGATCACCAGCAGCCCCCAGCATACCAGCCACACCAGCCATCATCCTTCGTACCTCGTCCCTACCAGCAGCAGGGACAGAATTGGAGACGTGAGCAGCAGGCTCACCAGCAGCAGCATCCTTCCTCTTACCCCTCTCAGCAGCAGCAGCACCAGGTCCAGCAGCCTCATTACCAGAGAGGCGACCCGTCGGGCTCCCATGAGAGCCCCGCCATGGATGATCTAGCCCGCCTCTTCACAGAGCAGCAGGCTACATTTAGACAGGAGATGGACGAGTTCCGCCAGGAGATGCGGGACCTGATGAGAGGGAAGGCCGCCATCCCTGCACAGATCGAGCCTAATCCGAATAGCTTGAAGAGGAAATCTGAGCAGGTAGATCCCACTGAGCCTACCACTCCTAGTAACCCATTTGATGATATGTCATCGGATCTATTTGATGCTGATTTTGTTACACTTAGGAGCGGTAGAAGACTAGCAGGCGGCGCCTCATCTGAGCGACAACGCGAGGATCCATCTAGAGCGCCAGATGAGGAAGAGGAGAGCGGTACTGAAGCCGCACATGATGATGACGGTGGTACTGATGCCACCCGAGATGCTATTTCCACCGGCGGTACTGAGGCCGCCGCTTCACCATATCGAGGAGGTGGTACTGACGCCACCAGCAGAGCCGAGCCAGCCCGCGGTACTGAAGCCGCAAGACGTCTAGTTGTAGAGCCAGCTAGAGGTGGTACTGAGGCCACCAACATTTATTCTGATAGAAATGTTGTCTTTCCTCGCATGAATGTTTCTCAGAACTCTAATTTGAATAAAGGAAAAGGTTTAGTTTCTTCTGATCCCACTGTGGTGTATGATGTATGTGAGGATCCAGTTGTCGAACCGTCTAGGCCTATTCCTAGTCCTTCATCTGAGAAGGACCCTGTGATCCCCTTTCCTAGAGCCCTTGAGTTAGGGAAGGGGAAGAAAAAAGAAAAAGATCCAAAAAAAGAGAGCAGGAGGAGTTCAGCCAGGGCATGATAGACCGATTTCACATCCAGCTGACCCTCAATGAGGCTTTGCAGCACATCCCTCTTCTTCAGCGATCCTTGAGAGACAGGACCACAGTCAGAAGGAAGAAGAGGAACAAAACCACAGAGATTCATGTGTTGACCAAAGCCACGTGTCACGCGATCCAGAACCATCTGCCGACCAAGAGGCCAGATTTAGGAGCCCCGTATGTCAGATGTCAGATTAGTGAGCAAAGGTTCGACCGTACTCTACTAGATAGCGGATCGTCGATCAACCTTCTTCCGGCAGCCCTTCTCGACCACTTAGAGTTGGGCACTCTTAGACAGAGCAGGACATACCTTCAGTTTGCTGATCGGTCTGTCAAGAGGCCAAAGGGGTTGTTGCGAGACGTTGTCGTCACGATTCAGGGTTTGCAATTCCCCGTGGACTTCGTAGTGCTGGACATGGAGACCCCTGACTCGTTGACCGATTCCCCCATCATCCTCGGTCGCCCGTTCTTGGCCACAGCCAAGGCAGTGACTGACCATGACAGTGGGAAGGTATTCTTTCGCGTCCAGGGCGAGAGTATACAAATAGAGACGGTTAAGGACCACAGAGCCAGAGATAGATCCCGCTCAGAGGGCAGTACAGATTCAGAGCAGCTGACAGACGCAGAGCCAGACATCCACCAGGACTGTGATTTTGTGATCACAGATGATGAGGCAGCTTGGGCAGATCCTGCAGCACAGACCATCCTCTCATATTCAGATACAGCTGATGCAGAGATGATAGCAGAGGATAGTCTGGAGAGCACAGCCCTGGTTCAGGATACTATTGAGTCAGCAGAGTCGGACCTTGATCGCGACACGATTTTCAGTGATGGTGGTACTGAGGCCACCTTGCTCTACGGTGGTACTGATGCCACCGCAGTTGATACAGATCCCTCGGATTCAGAGTCTGATTGGGCAGATTGTGATGATCAGATGCCAGACCTGGATCCACCTGAGCCTACAGATGAGGAGGAGGTAGAGGCAGAGCAGATTAGAGACAATGCAGAGGACCCGCCTTCTCCAGATCTAGTTTGTGAGAGTTCGTTATCATTTTCCCAGGCAGATCTGGTAGAATTGTCAGCATACACACATCTTCTTCAGAAGCCAGATTTGCCAGCACCCAGCTGTCCAGAACTAAAGCCGCTCCCTATTTCGCTGAAGTATCGATTCCTTGCGGGAGAGTCTGAGATGTACCCAGTCATCATCTCCGCCGATCTGACTGGAGAACAAGAATCCCGTCTGATGGAGGTTCTTGAAAAGAACCGCAAGGCAATTGGATGGAGCGTAGCAGATCTCCATGGGATTAGTCCCTCGTTGTGCTCCCACCATATCTATCTCGAGGAAGGGGCAAAGCCGTCGCGTGAGTTCCAGCGGCGACTGAACCCCAACCTGAGAGAAGTTGTCATGAAGGAAATATCAAAATGGTGGAGTGCAGATTTTATTTATCCCATTTCCGACTCCAAGTGGGTTAGCCCCTTGCATGTGGTGCCCAAGAAGACTGGCATCACGACTGTGATCAGTGAGTCAGGAGAGGAGATTGCTACACGAGTACCCACCTCTTGGAGGGTCTGCGTTGACTACAGGAGACTCAACCAGGCCACCAAGAAGGACCACTTCCCCCTGCCTTTTATTGATCAGATCATAGAGAGACTGGCAGGGAAGAGCCATTATTGCTTCCTGGATGGGTACTCGGGCTACAATCAGGTGGCCATCGCTCCTGAGGATCAGGAGAAGACCACCTTCACCTGTCCCTTCGGCACATATGCTTTTCGACGCATGCCATTTGGGCTATGCAATGCCCCTGCGACTTTTCAGAGGTGCATGCTGTCGATCTTTTCGGACATGGTAGGGGAGTGTTTGGAGGTCTTCATGGATGACTTCTCGGTTTACGGCGACGGATTCGATTCCTGTCTTGACTGCCTAGACCGAGTGCTCCAGCGATGTATTGCTACCCGCTTGGTTCTGTCTTGGGAGAAGAGTCACTTCATGGTGACTCAAGGGACGGTGCTTGGCCACATCATCTCCAACAGGGGCATGGAGGTTGATCCGGCCAAGGTTGACGTCATTAGAAAACTCGCACCGCCGTCCAATTTAAAGCAGCTACGGTCATTTCTGGGGCACGTTGGTTTTTATAGGAGATTCATTCATGATTTCAGCAAGATTGCCCGACCGTTGACTGACCTCTTGACGAAAGACACCGAGTTCCTTGTCGATGACAAGTGTCTTTCATCCTTTGAGACTCTCCAGCAGCGTGTTATTGAGGCTCCTGTCCTTCAGCCACCCGATTGGTCTCTCCCATTCGAGATCATGACGGATGCCTCTGATTTTGCCGTAGGGGCCGTGCTAGGACAGAGGAGGGACGGAGTTCCATTTGCCATACACTATGCTAGCCGCACATTGGATTCTGCCCAGCGGAATTATACGGTCACAGAGAAGGAGATGCTAGCAGTAGTGTTTGCCCTAGATAAGTTCAGATCGTATATCATTGGATCTAGAGTGACTTTGTATACTGACCACACCGCCATCAGGTACCTCATGTCAAAGAAGGATGCCAAGGCCAGACTTACTAGATGGATCCTTCTACTCCAGGAGTTCGACATTGAGATCAAGGATAAGCCTGGAGTCAAGAATGTGGTGGCGGATCATCTCTCCCGATTAGAGCAGCCTGAGGATTCTGAGCAGATTGATCCCATTCCTGATACCTTCCCAGATGAGGCGATCCTTGCTATCACCTCACTCCCGTGGTATGCCGATATTGTGAACTTTCTCGTTGCTGGGAAAGTCCCACAAGATTGGCCCAGGCAGAGGCTTGAGACCTTTCTTGCGAAGGCCAAGTCCTACCACTGGGAGGATCCCATCCTTTACCACGAAGGAGGGGATAGCATCTGGCGTCGGTGTATTCCTCAGGAGGAGCATCATAGTGTCCTCACTTACTGCCACAAGCTTGAGGCAGGAGGACATCATTCTGGGAGGAGAACGGCACAGAAAGTGCTCCAATCTGGCTTGTGGTGGCCTACACTCTTCAAGGACTCTGATGAGTTCGTGAAGAGGTGTACTGACTGTCAGAGGATGGGCACTTGTGGACAACGTGATATGATGCCGATGCAGCCCATTCACTTCTGTGAGGTTTTTGACGCATGGGGCATCGATTTCATGGGTCCATTCCCTAAGAGTCAGGGATTTGAGTACATTCTGTTGGCCGTAGATTATGTTAGTCGTTGGGTTGAGGCTATCCCCGCCCGAGCCGCTGATGCGAGGACAGTTTGCAGATTTTTGAGAAAACACATCATCACGCGGTTCGGGGTTCCACGAGTTTTGATTTCTGATGGGGGGTCTCATTTCGTCAACGACCAGGTGAAGGCCCTTGCTAGCGAGTTCAGTATAGACCATCGTGTTGCCACACCATACCATCCACAGACAAATGGTCTAGCTGAGGTGTCGAATAGGGAGATCAAGAATATTTTGCAGAAAGTCGTCCGCCCTGACCGAAAGAATTGGTCACAGCTTTTGGACTCGGTCTTGTGGGCATATCGGACGTCTTTCAAGACTCCATTGGGTACATCTCCCTTTCGCCTCGTTTATGGCAAGCCGTGCCATCTACCTGTTGAGCTGAGGCACAAGTCACTTTGGGCAGTCACAGATATTCTTATGGATCCAGATGGTATAGGAGACCAGAGGAGGGCAGAGCTAGCCGCCTTGGAAGAGCTTAGAGATACAGCTTTCTCAAACAGCCTACATTATAAGGAGAAAGTGAAGGAGTGGCATGATTCTCATATCAGCCACAAGCATTTTGAGATTGGACAGAAAGTATGGTTGTTTGATGCGAGGCTCAGATTATTTCCAGGAAAGCTACAGAGCAAATGGAAGGGACCTTACTTGGTCAGAAAGGTACACGATAACGGTAGCATTGATATATCTGAGTTATCCTCTGAGAGTACCTTTCGAGTGAACGGCCAGCGGCTCAAGCCATTTCTAGATCATGAGCCGCGGGACGTTATTATTGCCGCTATTCATTTTGCGTGAGATGTGGTCTTTTGACTCACATCTTTTGCATCTCACGCCTGATTTTCACTGTTCTTCCGCCTGTATAGATCCAGTTGTCCATATCATTCTATTCTTTAGTCCCACATCTCGTCTCTCATCTTATGATTATGCTATACTTAGGGTGTAATTTACCCTAAGTATAGGGGGGATGTAGGACCTGCGAGTATTCTTTTCATTCTTTCTGCTCCTGTTTTTGCTGCCTATACTTAGGGATATTTTACCCTAAGTATAGGGGGGGCAGACTCTGTATTTTCTTCACTCGGATCTCCCTTTATGTACAGCTTACTATACTTAGGATTAGTTAATCCTAAGTATAGGGGGAGACCACCGAGTTCCTCTTATTCTATTCATTTATTCGTTTCTGTACTTAGCCATTCCTTTTCACTTCCCTTTTACTAAGCACGAGTTATGTCTTCTTCATCGCTCTTGATCACTCTGAGGACATCGTTCGAGCTAAGTATAGGGGGGGTGTGTATATATTTCATATATACTTTAGCCATAACTCGTACTTTGTGTGAGTGTGTTAATAAATAAAATGGCTAAAAATCACAAAAATTTAAAAAAATTTTCATGTACATAAACCTCTTTTATCTTGCACATACATAGCTAGTGTACAAAGTATTTTTGTAAAAAATGATTTCAAAAATCTTTTGTGTAAAGCTTGTGTAAATATTTTTGTATCAAAATTATGTATATAGTACAAAATTTTTCCAAAATGTTTTGAAAATCAAAAGTTTGCAAAAATCTTGTGTAAATGTTTGTAAGCATCTCTTTGCAAAACTTGCACCTCATGCATCATTTATTCATGATTTCAAAACATTTTTCAAAATTTTGCATAATTGTAAAACATTTGTAAATAGCATCTTGTGTACATATATGTATATAGTTTTTCCTGGATAAGAGTTGACATTTAAACTAAGCCTGGAATTAAATTGAGAAATGGAGCTTAAAAAAGATCTTAATCCACTTAACTTTAAGAGGAACCTTATAGGACTTAGGGTTAAGGCTTTTCAGGTCCATAAGGACTTAATTCTTTGAGTCCACTAGGCTATGAGCATATGTCATCTTGATGAGCCTAAGTAGAGCACTTAACAACACACGCATGGCTCTTAGAGACAATGGCTTGACTTGCACCTGCACTTACACATGGCTCTCCATGGATGAGGTGGTGAGGAGGCCGTTTCCTTTGGCTTGGGGTAGCATATGAGGGTAGTACTTTTAGGCGGAACCTCTCTTCTTCTTATAGTGAAGGAAGTGCACCTCAACTTGGTCTAGTGGTGATGAAGGCTAAAGACAGAAGCTGTGGGTTGCAATAAAGCTTCAAAAGAGGGATAGTCTACTGGCTCAAGGGGAAAATTTCTTATATGCTGCACCATGTAGATACGTTGTACAGAAGTTCTTGAAAAAAAAAATATATGCAAAAATGCAAAAAGAACTCCAAAAAAATGGTGGGTCGGATTGAAAATTTAATAACCCCACCGGAGTCTACATAGTCAAATAAAGCAAAAGCTTATGGTATCAATGTTACATCTCATGAAGCTTGCAGCGGGAGACTTAGCTACACTGGCTAAACTTCCAAAACTCTATACTTCTACCCTCTCTTCTTGAGCCGGTTGCACTTGAACTTAGAAGGGAATACCCCGCTTCTCGAGGAGAGAGTTGCTAGACCGAGGCATTAGAGTTACCAGGTTGAGGGAGGTTGTTTCTTTGTTACTTCTGAGGTGGGGAGCCACATATCACTTACACCGCACGGAAAGATTCATGGTCATTAGAGTTTGTGTATGTAGACTTGTTCTGATCTGGTTTATTGAGGAGTCTTGCCCATAGATTGGTGGAACTTGGAGGCTGTTGAGTTTTAAGCTTAAGTCTAAGTAAGGTTCCGACACATTAATAATCCAAAGATCTGATCGAGCTCCATATTTCAATTTAATGAAGGAAAGTTTAATAAGTCAACCTTGATCCATGTACATCCTCTTTTTCTTTTTCTTTTTCTTTCTTTTTCACTTCTTTTTCAAATAAGTGTTTGCTAAGGGACTAGCAAAGTTAAGCATAGGGGGGTGATGAATACCCATTCATCACTCTTTATTCTTATATTTTAGCTACAAAAACCTTTGCAAATACATGTAGATATGTGTAAATACAAATAATTACCAAAAGCATGCATTGTGTAAAAACCTGTAATTAGCATGTTTTTGTGCAAAAATAAAAGAATAAAGAGTAAAAAGAAAAAGAGGGAAATATTTAGAATAAATATTGAGCAACTTGACCCAAGGGAGGGCTCAGCATGGGCCTGACCGCATAAAAGACAAAGTAGAGGGAGATAGGAGCTCATGTGTATATACTTCTGTAAATAAATAAAATTATATTTTCCTCACCCAAAAATATGCTTGTACATATTTTGTGTATATTTAGAAACTATTAAAAACAAAATAAAAATTTAAAAATCAAAAATTCAAAAATGCCCTTTCACCATGTGTATAGACCATCATCCTTTATTTATTTAATCCTATAAATAAATATATTTATTTTCAAAACTTTTTGTGAATATTCTAAGGTATATTTTGTAAATAAAGCAAATAAAAAGAAACATAACAAAAATCAAATAGAAACAACAAAAATTAAAAATACAA
Source organism: Ottelia alismoides (assembly GCA_037367405.1). Classification (NCBI taxonomy): domain Eukaryota; kingdom Viridiplantae; phylum Streptophyta; class Magnoliopsida; order Alismatales; family Hydrocharitaceae; genus Ottelia; species Ottelia alismoides. The sequence goes on from JAZKJV010001426.1 coordinate 21,562, forward strand.
AAATACAGTGTATATACCATGTATATAAATGTATATAACTATTTATTTAACCTATGAATATAAATAATTAAAATAAAATAAAAATACCATTTTGTTCTTTATTTTATGATGTAAATAAATAAAATATAAAATGGGCATAAAAATACATAAAAATAACAAATAAAAAAAATCAAAAATTAAAATCTATATAGTGTACATATACCTATATATATAGCTACCCTATTTTTATTTCCAAAAATTAATTAAAAATCACCAAAAAATAGAAAAAAATAAAAGAAAAATATTTCATGTTTTGAGTTTTTCTTAATTCGGCCTTTTTCTACCTTAAATTAAATAAACAAAAAAATAAAAACGTGGCAGCCCCTGATTGGTCCACGGGGGATTGTTGACCCCGGTCAACTCCCCCGCGGACTCCTTCCTTTTCTGGAAGATGTGCGCCGCCCCGCCTTCGCCGATTTTTCCACGCGTCTCCAGCCTGTCTCCCACGCAGACCCCGTGCCCGGATTCTTCGCCGATCATCCGTCTTCCCCGCCAGATCTTTCGCCATGAAATCCACGCCTTCCATCGCTGCATCCACTCAACCCTAATCGGCCCTGTCTCCATATATATCCCGACCTCCGCCGCCTCCGCGCCTCATCTTTGGCTCCCCATTCTCATTCCCGTGACCTCCAGGGTGATCACCGAGGTGACAGCTCGCGTTTGCCTCTGTTGCAGTGAGGAGAGGGTGCCCCGACCATCGATCCGGCAGCTTCGCGCCGCCGTTGCTCCGCCGCTTGCAGGAGCTCGAGCCTCAGGCCTTGACGCCCTTCGAGGCTACGACCGGGAGCTAGCCAAGCTCCAGCACAGTATTCCGCTCCACCCAGGTAGATTCCTTAGGCCGTAGATTAGCGTAGCTTTCGATTTTTAGTTTACTGTTCGCGTAGCTCCGCCGCCGTCGCCAGCCACCTCCGATACCCCATCTTCCATTCCGACCCGACCATCATCTTCGCCAGACCTCTCCGCATCTTCTTCACCCATTCACCCAACCCAGATCGCACAGGATCTGGGAATCGAGCTCCTCCGCCGACCACCTTCGCCGGAGCTCTCCATTCCGACGCACCATGCACCTTCACGCCGCCTAACCGGATCGAGGCAATTTGCCCTCGACCCGTGAGTCTTCTGGTTTGCTTTTCAGGTCAAGACAAGGGTCATCTGAGACCCTTCGCCATCCAGCCAGGAGACCCGGCTCCGCCGCCTTCGACCGAGCTCCTCGGAGCTCGGTGCGCTCGTCGGAGACCACCAGCAGACGCGGGAGCCTTCCGCGATTCTTCTCCGACCTCCAGAAGGCTCTCCAGAGGATCCTAGCACACGCACGAGCCCGGCGAAAGTCGCCGGCGACTTGTTCTTTCAGGATCTTCAGCCGCCGTCCGATCAGCCTCGACCTCCAGTTTTCATCTCGGCCATCCATTCTCGGACGAGCAGTCACCGTCAGATCCATTTGAGGTTCGATCTCCACCGTCGATCCAGCGCAGCTCAGCCATTTCTCCCGTCCACCGTTCGATCTGCAACGTGGCAGCGCCTGGACCGTTCGATCGCTGCGAGGGCTTCAGCGTTGGAGCGCCACTCGTTACCAGCCGTCCATCCAGCCACGTGGCGCCCGCTCCGCCCTTGGATCGTAATAAAGGGGTAAATTGCTTAGGCCCCCTCGTAGTTTGAGTCTTTTATTTCTAGTCCTGTAAATATTTTAGTTATTTTATTTACGTTGGGATATTTGCATATTAGACCTCGGACTTTCTCGTATTTGCATTTATACCCCTACCAGTTGTGGACACATGCATCGACACGTGATATTTTGGTTTATTTGCAATAGAGACCCCTGTAGTTCTGGATGTTCTTTAACGAATGAAATCTTTTACTTATTTGCATTTATACCCTTGTGCGTGATTTATTTCCACATGTGCGTTTTATTTTGGGTATTTTGCAAGATAAGCCCCTGGACTTTTGGTACTTGTTACCAATAAGCCCTCGGAACTTATTTTTCTTACATTTGGGTCCCTGAGTGCCCCAGACACGTGCCTCGCGCGTGATTTCTTGGGTATTTTGCACCAGGACCCCCAGAACTTTGGGTATTTGCACTTTGGTCCCTGTGCACAGTGCCCTTCCTTTGTTTTTGAATAAAATATCAAATCACCTCCAAATTCGATGAAAATTTGACACATGGCTCCTGCCATGGTGTAGAATTTTTGTGAATTTTTGAGGACATTTTTGATTTCATTTGCTATTTTTAAAAATTCAAAAACCCATATTTTTGCTACTGTTTAGATTCAAAAACCCCAAAAAAATATCAAAACCCTTCTAAAAATCCTATAAAAATTAGTTACTGTTTATTTGGTGTTCTTTGATTTTCTAGCCAATTTTGGCTATTTTTCGTTAAGTAAAAACCCTAAAAACTTAAAAACACCTCAAAACTCCTAAAAATCATAATAAATAATTTAAAAACTCAAAAACAATAATTTTGGTGCTCAAATTTTCCTTTTTTTTCTCTAGTATACAGGAAAATTACCTCCAGGTCCCTTAGAGATCCTTAGATATTTTATCTTTGGGTTTTGGGCCTGGCTGGACAGTACCCCTTGCTTTTCGCATTGTTTGATTTTTAGGAAATAAAATAAACATCAGAAAAATCTCAAAAATTCACCAAAAACATAAAAAAATATAAAACACATAAAAATATTTTTGTCTGAATTTTTGCTTGCTTTTTAATGCATTAAATAAATTGCTCAAGTGTGCTTGTTTATACTTTCTTTATTTTCCTTCACATATTAAAAATTCTAAAAAATTATAAAAAATCAAAAACCACTAAAAATTAGCTTCTCTGAAATTTGACTACTTAGTTTTTCAATCGTGCTCCTTGTGTTCGACCCTGGATCGCTATACCAGGTAAAAAGAATAGCGAAGACCGCTTACATTGAATTTCTTGATTTTCTGAGTGGTTTTTATCAATTTTTCTCGATTGACCGCGCTTGGTGATTTGGGTCACAACGACCATTTTATTTACATACTTAACCCGATTTCCAGGTGTGTCATCAGGCCTAAGATCAATTACCCCTTTATTAAATGTCGAGGGCCGGATGCGCGCCACATGGAGATCGGACGGTCGGGGAAGCGCGGCGCACAACGAAGGAGTCCTCGGTGCAGATCAGACGGTGGTGAGCCAGCCACGTGTATGATCGGACGACGGTGGAACGGCGTGGCTAACCCTCGTAGATGGAGGGTCCAGATCACTCCTCCTAGTAGATCGGACGGTGGCGGCTGCTCCTGGCGTGGACGGCTACGATGTAAACTGGAGCTGGAGGACGATCTGACGGCTGCGGAGGATGCTCGATGAACAGGCGGCCGGCGAACTTCGCCGGCCTCATGCGCGTACGGGGGAGCTCCTCGGAGGCTGCTGAAGATCGGAGATGCTGCGCCTTGGCCTCCCGCATCGAATGGTACCCTCCGATGGTGGCGAGGAGCTCTGGAGTGCTCCGGCAGCACTGACGGAGGAGGAGCTGCTGCGCCTGAATGTCGAAGCCCTCAGATGGGCTCCTATGGACCTGTAAAGATGTGCAATAAGCTCCTGGGTCGAGGAAAACTGCCTCGACCCGGTTAGGGGTGGTGAAGGTGGTCGGCGCGTCGGGTTGGAGGGGCTCCGGCGAAGCGACGACGGAGGAGCCCCAATCCCAGCTCCTGTGCGAGCTGGGTTGAGCGAGTGGGTGGAGAAGGTGCGTGGAGGGAAGGCAGATATGTGGGTCGAATCAGATGATCGAACGGGTGGCTAGGGTGGTCGGAATCGGCGACGAACAGTGACGGGGGAAATTGGGCGAAATGCAAAATTAGAGAAATAGAGAAAGAGAGAGATCTACCTACTGGATGTTGTCGACTGTGGAGGAGCAGGGGATGCTCCAGGTCCTTGCCTCGAGGACAGTCAGTGTCCGAGGCTCGAGCACCACCTCCCAGGCGGCGCATGGCGGCGTGTAGCTGCCGGATCAGTGGCCCGGTCTCCCTTTCCTCGCTGCGACACGACCGGGAGCGAGCTATCACTCTCAAGGAGGTTGTGGTGGTCCTGGGGTGGAGAGAAACGATCCAAAGATGGAATGAAATGGAGGCGGAGCTCGGCTTATGATGACCGCCCGAACGACTAAGGTAAAGGTAAAGAAATGGTCGTCGCGACCTCAGTCACTCGGGCTAAGTATATCAAGAAAAATCAACCACTCAGAACATGTAAAACTAATCGAGCACAAAAGAGAGCGGTCCTGCTATGAGATTAACCTGGTATAGCACCCAGGGTCGAACACAAGGAGCACAGATTGGCCTTGCGGCCTACGATGTAGTCAGAAATCCGAGAGAGTATTTTTTAGTGTTTTTAAGGGTTTTATATTTTTTTAGGATTTTGGAATATAAAGAAAACAGGAAAAGCACACAAACAATTAACTTGAACAATTTATTTAATGCATTAAAAGCAAGCAAAAATTCAGACAAAAATGTTTTTATGTGTTTTATATTTTTTTATGTTTTTGGTGAATTTTTGAGATTTTTCTGATGTTTATTTTATTTCCTAAAAATCAAACAGTGCGAAAAGCAAGGGGTACTGTCCAGCCAGGCCCAAAACCCAAAGATAAAATATCTAAGGATCTCAAAGGGACCTGGAAGTAATTTTCCTGTATACTAGAGAAAACAAGGAAAATTTGAGCACTAAAATTATTGTTTTTGAGTTTTTAAATTATTCATTATGATTTTTAGGAGTTTTGAGGTGTTTTTAAGTTTTTAGGGTTTTTACTCAATGAAAAATAGCCAAAATTGGCTAGAAAATCAAGGAACACAAAATAAACAGTAACTAATTTTTTTAGAATTTTTAAAAGGGTTTTGATATTTTTTTGGGGTTTTTGACTCTAAACAGTAGCAAAAATAAGGGTTTTTGAATTTTTAAAAATAGCAAATGAAATCAAAAATGTCCTAGAAAATCTACAAAAATCCTACACCATGGCAGGAGCCATGTGTCAAATTTTCGTTGGATTTGGAGGTGATTTGATATTTTATTCAAAAATCAAAAGGGGGCACTGTGCACAGGGACCAAAGTGCAAATACCCAAAGTTCTGGGGGTCCTGGTGCAAAATACCCAAGAAATCACGCGCGAGGCGCGTGTCTGGGGCACTCAGGGACCCAAATGTAAGAAAAATAAGTTCCGAGGGCTTATTGGTAACAAGTACCCAAAAGTCCAGGGGCTTATCTGCAAATAACCCAAAAAATATCGCACATGGGGAATTAAATCACGCACAGGGGCATAAATGCAAATAAATAAAACTTTTTATCCAATCCGTAACATCCAGAACTACAGGGTTTATATTGCAAATAACCCAATAAAGTTCACGTGACGAAGCACGTGGTCCACGTAGACAGGGGTATAAGTGCAAATAAAGTAAGTACGAGGTCCTTAATGCAAATATCCCAGAAAATAAACAACTTAATTTAAGAATTACAGGACTAAAATGAAATGAAACAAACAGAGGGGCCTAAGATGAATTTACCCCTTTTATTATTATCGACGGCCTGATGTGCGCCACGTGGCTGATCGGACGGTGGAGAACGGGTGCGCCTTTAACTCTGGAAGGGCTGGCCTGATCGAACGGTGGAAAGTATTCCACGTAGCAGATCTGACGGTGACGAAGCGTGGTGGAGATACTCTTGGTGAATCGACGGCTGAGAGGAGGACGCGTGGCGAATCTGACGGTTCTGGAGACTAGCTGGTGCCTCTCTCTCTGCGCGAGCGGTCAAGATCGACCCTCGGGATGATCGGACGGTGGCAGTGCTCTGCAGATGAATGGTTCAGATCGGATCTGGAGCGAGGAGGAGAATCTGATGGTTCTGGAGGATCCTGGAAGAACTGGTCGCCGGCGAGATTCGCCGGGCTCGTGCGTGCGCTAGGGTCCTCTGGAGAGCCTTCTGGAGGTCGGAGAAGAATCGCGGAAGGCTCCCGCGTCTGCTGGTGGTCTCCGACGAGCACGCTGAGCTCCGAGGAGCTCGAGCGAAGGCGGCGGAGCTGGGTCTCTTGGCTGGATGGCGAAGGGTCTCAGATGACCCTTATCTTGACCTGAAAAGCGAACCAGAAGACTCACGGGTCGAGGGCAAATTGCCTCGACCCGGTTAGGCGGCGTGAAGGTGCATGGTGCGTCGGAATGGAGAGCCCCGACGAAGGTGGTCGGCGGAGGAGCTCGATTCCCAGATCCTGTGCGATCTGGGTTGGGTGAATGGGTGAAGAAGATGCGGAGAGGTCTGGCGAAGATGATGGTCGGGTCGGAATGGAAGATGGGAGATCGGAGGTGGCTGGCGACGGCGGCGGAGCTACGCTACTAGTAAGCTAAAAATCAAAATTTACGCTAAACTATGGCCTAAAGGATCTACCTGGGTGGTGCGGAAGACTGTGCTGGAGCTTAGCTAGCTCCCGGTCGTAGCCTCGAAGGGCGTCAAGGCCTGAGGCTCGAGCTCCTGCAAGCGGCGGAGCACGGCGGCGCGAAGCTGCCGGATCGATGGTCGGGGCACCCTCTCCTCACTGCAACAGGGGCAAACGCGAGCTGTCACCTCGGTGATTGCTCTAAAGGTCACGGGAATGAAAGTGGCGAGCCAAAGATGAGGCGCGGAGGCGGCGGAGGTCGGGATATATATGGAGACAGGGCCGATTAGGGTTGAGTGGAGGCAGCTATGGAAGGCGTGGATCCCACGGCGAAGGATCTGGCGAGGATGTCGGATGAACGGCGAAGAATCCGGGCGCGGGGTTCGCGGGGGCGACAGGCTGGAGACGCGTGGAGAAATCGACGAAGTCGGGTCGGGCGCGAGTCGACGCAAAAGGAAAGAGTCCGCGGGGGAGTTGACCGGGGTCAACAATCCCCCGTGGACCAATCAGGAGCTGCCACGTTTTTATTTTTTTTGTTTATTTAATTTAAGGTAGAAAAAGGCCGAATTAAGAAAAACTCAAAACATGAAATATTTTTCTTTTATTTTTTTTCTATTTTTTGGTGATTTTTAATTAATTTTTGGAAATAAAAATAGGGTAGCTATATATATATATAGGTATATGTACACTATATAGATTTTAATTTTTGATTTTTGATTTGTTATTTTTATGTATTTTTATGCCCATTTTATATTTTATTTATTTACATCATAAAATAAAGAACAAAATGGTATTTTTATTTTATTTTAATTATTTATACACAAGGGTGAAATAAATAGTTGTATACATTTATATACATGGTATCTATACAATGTATTTTTGTATTTTTAATTTTGTAATTTTTATTTGATTTTTGTTGTGTTTCTTGTTATCTTATGTATTTACAATATGTAACATAGAATATTTACAAAAAGTTTAGAAAATAATTTTATTTATTTATAGGGTTAAATAAATACATGGGTGATGGTCTATGCACATGGTGGAGGGATATTTTTGGTCTTTTTGGTTTGTTTTAAATTTTTTTTTGTTTTGTTTTTAAGAGTTTCTAAATATATACAAAATATGTACAAGCATATTTTTGGGTGAAGAAAATATAATTTTATTTATTTACAAAAGTATGTACACATGAGCTCCTATCTCCCTCTACTTTGGCTTTTATGCGGTCAGGCCCATGCTGAGCCCTCCCTTGGGTTAAGTTGCTCAATATTTATTCTAAATATTTCCCTCTTTTTCTTTTTACTCTTTATTCTTTTATTTTTGCACAAAAACATGCTAATTACAGGTTTTTACACAATGCATGCTTTTGGTAATTATTTGTATTTACACATATCTACATGTATTTGCAAAGGTTTTTGTAGCTAAAATAGGAGAATAAAGAGTGATGAATGGGTATTCATCACCCCCTATGCTTTAACTTTGCTAGTCCCTTAGCAAACACTTATTTGAAAAAGAAGTGAAAAAGAAAGAAAAAGAAAAAGAAAAAGAGGATGTACATGGATCAAGGTTGAATTATTAAACTTTCCTTCATTAACTTGAAATATGGAGCTCGATCAGATCTTTGGATTATTAATGTGTCGGAACCTTATTTAGACTTACGCTTAAAACTCAACAGCCTCCAAGTTCCACCAATCTATGGGCAAGACTCCCCAATAAACCAGATCAGAACAAGTCTACATACACAAACTCTAATGACCATGAATCTTTCCATGCGGTGTAAGTGATATGTGGCTCCCCACCTCAGAAGTAACAAAGAAACAGCCTCCCTCAACCTGGTAACTCTAATGCCTCGGTCTAGCAACTCTTTCCTCGAGAAGCGGGGTATTCCCTTCTAAGTTCAAGTGCAACCGGCTCAGGAAGAGGGGGTAGAAGTATAGAGTTTTGGAAGCTTAGCCAGTGTAGCTAAGTCTCCCGCTGCAAGCTTCATGAGGTGTAACATTGATACCATAAGCTTTTGCTTTATTTGACTATGTACACTCCGGTGGGGTTATTAAATTTTCAATCCGACCCACCACTTTTTTGGAGTTCTTTTTGCATTTTTGCATTTTTTTTCAAAGACTTCTGTACAACATATCTACATGGTGCAGCATATAAGAAATTTCCCCTTGAGCCAGTAGACTATCCCTCTTTTGAAGCTTTATTGCAACCCACGGCTTCTGTCTTTAGCCTTCATCACCACTAGACCAAGTTGAGGTGCACTTCCTTCACTATAAGAAGAAGAGAGGTTCCGCCTAGAAGTACTACCCTCATATGCTACCCCAAGCCAAAGGAAACTGCCTCCTCACCACCTCATCCGTGGAGAGCCATGTGTAAGTGCAGGTGCAAGTCAAGCCATTGTCTCTAAGAGTCATGCGTGTGTTGTTAAGTGCTCTACTTAGGCTCATCAAGATGACATATGCTCATAGCCTAGTGGACTCAAAGAATTAAGTCCTTATGGACCTGAAAAGCCTTAACCCTAAGTCCTATAAGGTTCCTCTTAAAGTTAAGTGGATTAAGATCTTTTTCAAGCTCCATTTCTCAATTTAATTCCAGGCTTAGTTTAAATGTCAACTCTTATCCAGGAAAAACTATATACATATATGTACACAAGATGCTCTTTACAAATGTTTTACAATTATGCAAAATTTTTGAAAAATGTTTTGAAATCATGAATAAATGATGCATGAGGTGCAAGTTTTGCAAAGAGATATTTACAAACATTTACACAAGATTTTTGCAAACTTTTGATTTTCAAAACATTTTGGAAAAATTTTGTACTACTATACATAATTTTGATACAAAATATTTACACAAGCTTTACACAAAAGATTTGTGAAATCATTTTTACAAAAATACTTTGTACACTAGCTATGTATGTGCAAGATAAAAGAGGTTTATGTACATGAAAAATTTTTAAATTTTTGTGATTTTTAGCCATTTTATTTATTAACACACTCACACAAAGTACGAGTTATGGCTAAAGTATATATGAAATATATACACACCCCCCTATACTTAGCTCGAACGATGTCCTCAGAGTGATCAAGAGCGATGAAGAAGACATAACTCGTGCTTAGCAAAAGGGAAGTGAAAAGGAATGGCTAGGTACAGAAACGAATAAATGAATAGAATGAGAGGGACTCAGTGGTTTCCCCCTATACTTAGGATTAACTAATCCTAAGTATAGCAAGCTGTACATGAAGGGAAAGCCGAGTGAAGAAGATACAGAATCTGCCCCCCCTATACTTAGGGTAAAATATCCCTAAGTATAGGCAGCAAAACAGGAGCAAAACAAATGAAAAGAATACTCGCAGGTCCGACAATCCCCCCTATACTTAGGGTAAAGTACACCCTAAGTATAGCATAATCACAGGATGAGAAAAGGGATGTGGGACTAAAGAATAGAATGATATGGACAACTGGATCTATACAGGCGGAGGAACAGTGAAAATCAGGCGTGAGATGCAAAAGATGTGAGTCAAAAGACCACATCTCACGCAAAATGAATAGGGGCACAAATAATAACGTCCCGCGGCTCATGATCTAGAAATGGTTTTAGCCGCTGGCCGTTCACTCGGAAGGTACTCTCAGAAGATAACTCAGATATATCAATGCTTCTGTTATCGTGTACCTTTCTGACCAAGTAAGGTCCCTTCCATTTGCTCTGTAGCTTCCCTGGAAATAATCTAAGCCTCGCATCAAACAGCCATACTTTCTGTCCAATCTCAAAATGCTTGTGGCTGATATGAGAATCATGCCACTCCTTCACTTTCTCCTTATAATGTAGGCTGCTTGAGAAAGCTGCATCTCTAAGCTCCTCCAGGGCAGCTAACTCTGCCCTCCTCTGGTCTCCAATACCATCTGGATCCATCAAAATATCTGTGACTGCCCAAAGTGACTTGTGCCTCAGCTCAACAGGTAGATGGCACGGCTTGCCATAAACGAGGCGAAAGGGAGATGTGCCCAATGGAGTCTTGAAAGACGTCCGATATGCCCACAAGACCGAGTCCAAAAGCTGTGACCAATTCTTTCGGTCAGGGCGGACGACTTTCTGCAAAATATTCTTGATCTCCCTATTCGACACCTCAGCTAGACCATTTGTCTGTGGATGGTAAGGTGTGGCAACACGATGGTCTATACTGAACTCGCTAGCAAGGGCCTTCACCTGGTCGTTGACGAAATGAGACCCCCATCAGAAATCAAAACTCGTGGAACCCCGAACCGCATGATGATGTGCTTTCTCAAAAATCTGCAAACTGTCCTCGCATCAGCGGCTCGGGCGGGGATAGCCTCAACCCAACGACTAACATAATCTACGGCCAACAGAATGTACTCAAATCCCTGACTCTTAGGGAATGGACCCATGAAATCGATGCCCCATGCGTCAAAGACCTCACAGAAGTGAATGGGCTGCATCGGCATCATATCACGCTGTCCACAAGTGCCCATCCTCTGACAGTCAGTACACCTCTTTACGAACTCATCAGAGTCCTTGAAGAGGGTAGGCCACCACAAGCCGGATTGGAGCACTTTCTGTGCCGTTCTCCTCCCAGAATGATGTCCTCCTGCCTCAAGCTTGTGGCAGTAAGTGAGGACACTATGATGCTCCTCCTGAGGAATACACCGACGCCAGACGCTATCCCCTCCTTCGTGGTAAAGGATGGGATCCTCCCAGTGGTAGGACTTGGCCTTCGCAAGGAAGGTCTCACGCCTCTGCCTGGGCCAATCTTGTGGGACTTTCCCAGCAACGAGAAAGTTCACAATATCAGCGTACCACGGGAGTGAGGCGATAGCAAGGATCGCCTCATCTGGGAAGGTATCTCGAATAGGATCAATCTGCTCAGAATCCTCAGGCTGCTCTAATCGGGAGAGATGATCCGCCACCACATTCTTGACTCCAGGCTTATCCTTGATCTCAATGTCGAACTCTTGGAGTAGAAGGATCCATCTAGTAAGTCTGGCCTTGGCATCCTTCTTTGACATGAGGTACCTGATGGCGGTGTGGTCAGTAAACAAAGTCACTCTAGATCCTATGATATACGATCTGAACTTATCTAGGGCGAACACTACTGCTAGCATCTCTTTCTCTGTGACCGTATAATTCCGCTGGGCGGAATCCAATGTGCGGCTAGCATAGTGTATGGCAAACGGAACTCCGTCCCTCCTCTGTCCTAGCACGGCCCCTACGGCAAAATCAGAGGCGTCCGTCATGATCTCGAATGGGAGGGACCAATCGGGTGGCTGAAGGACAGGAGCCTCAATAACACACTGCTGGAGAGTCTCAAAGGACGAAAGACACTTGTCATCGACAAGGAACTCGGTGTCTTTCGTCAAAAGGTCAGTCAACGGTCGGGCAATCTTGCTGAAATCATGAATGAATCTCCTATAAAAACCAACGTGCCCCAGAAATGACCGTAGTTGCTTCAAATTGGACGGCGGTGCGAGTTTTCTAATGACGTCAACCTTGGCCGGATCAACCTCCATGCCCCTGTTGGAGATGATGTGGCCAAGCACCGTCCCTTGAGTCACCATGAAGTGACTCTTCTCCCAAGACAGAACCAAGCGGGCAGCAATACATCGCTGGAGCACTCGGTCTAGGCAGTCAAGACAGGAATCGAATCCGTCGCCGTAAACCGAGAAGTCGTCCATGAAGACCTCCAAACACTCCCCTACCATGTCCGAAAAGATCGACAGCATGCATCTCTGAAAAGTCGCAGGGGCGTTGCATAGCCCAAATGGCATGCGTCGGAAGGCGTATGTACCGAAGGGACAGGTAAAGGTGGTCTTCTCCTGATCCTCAGGAGCAATGGCCACCTGATTGTAGCCCGAGTACCCATCCAGGAAGCAATAATGGCTCTTCCCTGCCAGTCTCTCTATGATCTGATCAATAAAAGGCAGGGGGAAATGGTCCTTCTTGGTGGCCTGGTTGAGTCTCCTGTAGTCAACGCAGACCCGCCAAGAGGTGGGTACTCGTGTAGCAATCTCCTCTCCCGACTCACTGATCACAGTCGTAATGCCCGTCTTCTTGGGCACCACATGCAAGGGGCTAACCCACTTGGAGTCGGAAATGGGATAAATAAAATCTGCACTCCACCATTTTGATATTTCCTTCATGACAACCTCTCTTAGGTTGGGGTTCAATCGCCGCTGGAACTCACGCGACGGCTTTGCCCCTTCCTCGAGATAGATATGGTGGGAGCACAACGAGGGACTAATCCCATGGAGATCTGCTACGCTCCATCCAATTGCCTTGCGGTTCTTTTCAAGAACCCCCATCAGACGGGATTCTTGTTCTCCAATCAGATCGGCAGAGATGATGACTGGGTACATCTCAGACTCTCCCGCAAGGAATCGATACTTCAGCGAAGTAGGGAGCGGCTTTAGCTCTGGACAGCTGGGTGCTGGCAAATCTGGCTTCTGAAGAAGATGTGTGTATGCTGACAATTCTGCCAGATCTGCCTGGGAAAATGATAAAGAACTCTCACAAGCTGGATCTGGAGAAGGCGGGTCCTCTGTATTGTCTCTGATCTGCTCTACCTCTACCTCCTCCTCATCTATAGGCTCAGGTGGATCCAGGTCTGGCATCTGATCATCACAATCTGCCCAATCAGATTCTGAATCCGAGGGATCTGTATCAACTGCGGTGGCATCAGTACCACCGTAGAGCAGGGTGGCCTCAGTACCACCATCACTGAAAATCGTGTCGCGATCAAGGTCCGACTCTGCTGACTCAATAGTATCCTGAACCAGGGCTGTGCTCTCCAGACTATCCTCTGCAATCATCTCTGCATCAGCTGTATCTGAATATGAGAGGATGGTCTGTGCTGCAGGATCTGCCCAAGCTGCCTCATCATCTGTGATCACAAAATCACAGTCCTGGTGTATGTCTGGCTCTGTATCTGTCAGCTGTTCTGAATCTGTACTGCCCTCTGAGCGGGATCTATCTCTGGCTCTGTGGTCCTTAACCGTCTCTATTTGTATACTCTCGCCCTGGACGTGAAAGAATACCTTCCCACTGTCATGGTCAGTCACCGCCTTGGCTGTGGCCAAGAACGGGCGACCGAGGATGATGGGGGAATCGGTCAACGAGTCAGGGGTCTCCATGTCCAGCACTACAAAGTCCACGGGGAATTGCAAACCCTGAATCGTGACGACAACGTCTCGCAACAACCCCTTTGGCCTCTTGACAGACCGATCAGCAAACTGAAGGTATGTCCTGCTCTGTCTAAGAGTGCCCAACTCTAAGTGGTTGAGAAGGGCTGCCGGAAGAAGGTTGATAGACGATCCGCTATCTAATAGAGTACGGTCGAACCTCTGCTCACTAATCTGACATCTGACATATGGGGCTCCTAAATCTGGCCTCTTGGTAGGCAGATGGTTCTGGATCGCGTAACACGTGGCTTTTGTCAACACATGAATCTCTGCGGTTTTGTTCCTCTTCTTCCTCCTGACTGTGGTTCTGTCTCTCAAGGATCGCTGAAGAAGAGGGATGTGTTGCAAAGCCTCATGGAGGGTCAGCTGGATGTGAAATCGGTCTATCATGCTCTGGCTGAACTCCTCCTGCTCTCTCTTTTTTGGATCTTTTTCTCTTTTCTTCCCCTTCCCCAACTCAAGGGCTCTAGGAAAGGGGATCATAGGGTCCTTCTCAGATGAAGGACTAGGAATAGGCCTAGACAGTTCGATGACCGGATCCTCACATACATCATTCACCACAGTGGGATCAGAAGAAACTAAACCTTTTCCTTTATTCAAAATAGAGTCCTGAGATACATTCATACGAGGAAAGACAACATCTCTATCAGAATGAATATTGGTGGCCTCAGTACCACCTCTAGTTGGCTCTACAACTAGACGTCTCGCGGCCTCAGTACCGCGGGCTGGCTCGGCTCTGCTGGTGGCGTCAGTACCACCTCCTCGATATGGTGAAGCGGCGGCCTCAGTACCGCCGGTGGAATCAGCATCTCTGGTGGCATCAGTACCACCGTCATCATCATGTGCGGCTTCAGTACCGCTCTCCTCTTCCTCATCTGGCGCTCTAGATGGATCCTCGCGTTGTCGCTCAGATGAGGCGCCGCCTGCTGGTCTTCTACCGCTCCTAAGTGTGACAAAATCAGCATCAAATAGATCCGACGATATATCATCAAATGAGTCACTAGGAGTGGTAGGCTCAGTGTGAACTACCTGCTCAGATTTCCTCTTCAAGCTATTCGGATTAGGCTCGATCTGTGCAGGGATGGCGGCCTTCCCTCTCATCAGGTCCCACATTTCCTGGCGGAACTCGTCCATCTCCCGTCTAAATGTAGCCTGCTGCTCTGTGAAGATGCGGGCTAGATCATCCATGGCGGGGCTCTCATGGGAGCCCGACGGGTTGCCTCTCTGGTAATGAGGCTGCTGGACCTGGTGCTGCTGCGACTGAGAGGGATAAGAGGAAGGATGCTGCTGCTGGTGAGCCTGCTTCTCACGTCTCCAAGTCTGTCCCTGCTGCTGGTAGGGACGAGGTACGAAGGACGATGGCTGGTGTGGCTGGTATGCTGGGGGCTGCTGGTGATCTCTCTGCTGGGAGTAATGCCCTCCCTGACCGGCTGGCTGCTGTTGGGACTGGTTACCCCCATTCCCCCACCTGAATCCGGGATGGTCTCGTCGGATTCCAGGTTGAGGACGGTCATACCAAATCCCGTTGACATCCATCAACGGCTCAGCATCAAAGGGGTCTGGTGGGAGTACTCCCAGAGGCTGATCCGGCTGATATACCACCATCTGTAAGTCTGGAGATGGTGGTGACTGGTAAGAGGGCTGCTGCTGCTGGTACGGCTCCGCCTGTACAAGGTGAACTTGTCTAGGCTGCTGCAAGGAGCTGGAGCGCTGGGACGAGCTGCGGCTGCCACCGGAATCGCCTCGCGACTGAAGACGGGGCTGAGAAGCCGTCTGTGCCTCCTGAAGACACAAGAGATGGGTCTTCACGTCGCTCAGAGTTTGTGCCATCTGCTCCATCTGAGTTATGCCCTGGCACTGCTTCTTCTCTATTATTTCCATGCGGTCCAACTTCTCGCTGATGATCCCCATGTCCGCAGCGGCCGACTCTGCCTGTGCGGCTGCAACTGTGGACGAACTGGATGGACCTGCATCAACCCGTGCTATCCGCTGGTACTGCACGGGTCCTGGCGGCTGCTGAGATCTCTGTGTGTATAACCGAGTCTGGGACATCACCATGTAATTTTCGGCCATCTCCTCGTAGATGGCCCATACTTGGTTGTGGTCCTTGGCAAAGTAGGACCCGCCGCAAGAAGCATTCACCAGACCCTGAAGCTCTGGCGTCATCCCACTAAAGAAGCTCTGAACTAGGTTCGGCTTGGAAATGTCGTGGTGTGGGCATCTATCCAGAAGCTCTCTGAACCTCTCCCATGCCTCGTGAAACTGCTCGTTAGGGAGCATGGAGAAGTTGTTGATCAGGGCCCTCGCTGCATTCGTCCGCCCGAGTGGATAGTACTTGTTCAAGTACTCGGTGCAGAGCTGCTCCCAGGTGTAAACAAACTTCCCTAAATGCTTCAGCCAGGCGGCTGCTCTATCTGCCAGTGAAAAAGGGAAGGCCATCATCCGAATCGTATCCTGGTCCACATGACGGTCGTGGACAGTGCTGCAGATCATTAAAAACTCCTGGAGATGGAGGTGGGGCTCCTCGGTGGCAAGACCGTGAAAATGAGGAAGCATCTGCAGGGTATTCGGAGGGAATTTGAAATCCCCCACGATAGCAGGTACTACCACCCAATGGTGCATCAGTGTAGATCCGGGGTTGTGTAACTCCCGCATCGTTCTCGGTGGTCCTGCTCCGGCGGCGGCTGCCGCTGCGGCAGCCGCTGCTGCGGCTGCTGCGGCTGCTGCGGCTGCTGCCTCTGCATCAGCATCAGGAATGTCCTCAGGCTCGCTCGGCTCGTCTCGCTCTGCTCGGAGTCGCTCCAACTCCCTTCTCATCTCAATCATAAAAGCTCCCTGATCGCGTAGCTGCTGCTGTACTGTCTCTAATGATGCGATCAGGGTGGAGTTGATCGCTCCCTGGTCTAATACAAAATGTTCGGGTTGGCGATCATCTGAACTGCCGGCTCCGGCCATAGTGACGTCTGCAAAATCAGATGAGCCCAACTCAGGTTCTGTCAAATTAAATCGTCTTTCCTCGGGCTCATGTCTCTCAGTAGCAAAAGAAAGGGGATCGAGGGGGAACAGGGTGGAATCGAACTCGGGCCCGGAGAGCTGGTCTCGACTCTCACGGGCCAACCTAGATGGTGAAGTAGACGCGCCTGAAAGCGGTGCAGCCAGAGGCTGCCTAAGAGATCGTCTACCCATCATCTTGATCTGGCGAGTTGGGCGGATGGGATCTGGAGAAAATATGATCGCAAAGCAAACCCCCGGTTCACCAACGCAACACAATCTGAAGACCGTGAAAGCTCGGTCAATTTATCTTGTCAATTTTTATTGGGTGAACACACAGAATATCAGAGCGATTACGTGACCTGCTGGGATACCCGATACTCTCTCAACCGACTGTCCCGCACAGAAGAGTCGGTAATCAGTCGAGATGAGCACCGGAGGGCTTTACCTAGTGTTCGGGTCACTCTCTCGCACAATCAAACCAAACAATGAGGGGGTTGCTCTCCCCAAGACAATTTTTTTAGGTGAAGTGTCTTTTAGGGTCAATAGTGTTATCCAGTCCCAATTTTTTTTGTTTTTCTTTTAATTTTTTTCAAAATAAATACAAGCGGCCTAACGAATTTTCCGATTCTCCTGATGATTAAGCCAAAAACAGAGGGAGAAGACGAAAAAGCCGATGCGCGAAGAAATCAATGATGCATGGAGAGAAAGAAATGCGTACCTTGTCTCCAGCACTCTACATGCAAGTGATCCGCGCAGAATTTAAAGACAGAATTAAACTACCTAAATGGTGCAGCGAGGAAAAACCGAGTCCTAGATGAGCAATTCCTAGCGCAGAACCGTCTAACTTAGTCACTCGCCCTTGATCCAAAGAGTCCGGTCTTGGCCCACCCCTCCTCTTCTCGACAGGTCGAGTTCAGGAGTAGCGCTTGCGGGGCAGGCTCGCGGCGCGTAGGTTCTCAGGAAAGCGACTAAGTTATTTTTATTATTTATTATTAGTAGGTCCAATTAACGATTTATAGGAACAGATAAGCAATTAAGTGTGGGGACCCTACTAATTACGGCACAAGCAAGAGAAATTCCTAAATCTAGGGGCTCGAGAAAAACCGTGTAAACACCGGAAAAGGCAGCTAGCTATCAAAATCGCAGAAAAAGCCGCGAAAATCCAAATGGGTCCCCCGAGCACACCGGTACTCGGCGAAACAGACCCGCTAAGTTACAAGTGTCCAAAAATGTCCAAGTTCTAAATTATTACAGAAAGAATATTGCTCTCTCAAAAATAAGAATTCCTTCTTCTTCTCCCTGCTTCTTCTTCCCGTGCAGGTCCTCAAAAATAAACTCCAAGTTGTCCACGCAGTACCTCGCACAAAAATCAAAGAGAGAGAGAGTGTCAGGAAACAATGATAATATAGAGAGACAATATGGAAAAATGACTACAAAGCCGTGCTCCCCGGCAACGGCGCCATTCTGATGACCACCCGAACGACTAAGGTAAAGGTAAAGGTAAAGAAATGGTCGTCGCGACCTCAGTCACTCGGGCTAAGTATATCAAGAAAAATCAACCACTCAGAACATGTAAAACTAATCGAGCACAAAAGAGAGCGGTCCTGCTATGAGATTAACCTGGTATAGCACCCAGGGTCGAACACAAGGAGCACAGATTGGCCTTGCGGCCTACGATGTAGTCAGAAATCCGAGAGAGTATTTTTTAGTGTTTTTAAGGGTTTTATATTTTTTTAGGATTTTTGGAATATAAAGAAAACAGGAAAAGCACACAAACAATTAACTTGAACAATTTATTTAATGCATTAAAAAGCAAGCAAAAATTCAGACAAAAATGTTTTTATGTGTTTTATATTTTTTTATGTTTTTGGTGAATTTTTGAGATTTTTCTGATGTTTATTTTATTTCCTAAAAATCAAACAGTGCGAAAAGCAAGGGGTACTGTCCAGCCAGGCCCAAAACCCAAAGATAAAATATCTAAGGATCTCAAAGGGACCTGGAAGTAATTTTCCTGTATACTAGAGAAAACAAGGAAAATTTGAGCACCAAAATTATTGTTTTTGAGTTTTTAAATTATTCATTATGATTTTTAGGAGTTTTGAGGTGTTTTTAAGTTTTTAGGGTTTTTACTCAATGAAAAATAGCCAAAATTGGCTAGAAAATCAAGGAACACAAAATAAACAGTAACTAATTTTTTTAGAATTTTTAAAAGGGTTTTGATATTTTTTTGGGGTTTTTGACTCTAAACAGTAGCAAAAATAAGGGTTTTTGAATTTTTAAAAATAGCAAATGAAATCAAAAATGTCCTAGAAAATCTACAAAAATCCTACACCATGGCAGGAGCCATGTGTCAAATTTTCGTTGGATTTGGAGGTGATTTGATATTTTATTCAAAAATCAAAAGGGGGCACTGTGCACAGGGACCAAAGTGCAAATACCCAAAGTTCTGGGGGTCCTGGTGCAAAATACCCAAGAAATCACGCGCGAGGCGCGTGTCTGGGGCACTCAGGGACCCAAATGTAAGAAAAATAAGTTCCGAGGGCTTATTGGTAACAAGTACCCAAAAGTCCAGGGGCTTATCTGCAAATAACCCAAAAAATATCGCACATGGGGAATTAAATCACGCACAGGGGCATAAATGCAAATAAATAAAACTTTTTATCCAATCCGTAACATCCAGAACTACAGGGTTTATATTGCAAATAACCCAATAAAGTTCACGTGACGAAGCACGTGGTCCACGTAGACAGGGGTATAAGTGCAAATAAAGTAAGTACGAGGTCCTTAATGCAAATATCCCAGAAAATAAACAACTTAATTTAAGAATTACAGGACTAAAATGAAATGAAACAAACAGAGGGGCCTAAGATGAATTTACCCCTTTTATTATTATCGACGGCCTGATGTGCGCCACGTGGCTGATCGGACGGTGGAGAACGGGTGCGCCTTTAACTCTGGAAGGGCTGGCCTGATCGAACGGTGGAAAGTATTCCACGTAGCAGATCTGACGGTGACGAAGCGTGGTGGAGATACTCTTGGTGAATCGACGGCTGAGAGGAGGACGCGTGGCGAATCTGACGGTTCTGGAGACTAGCCGGTGCCTCTCTCTCTGCGCGAGCGGTCAAGATCGACCCTCGGGATGATCGGACGGTGGCAGTGCTCCGCAGATGAATGGTTCAGATCGGATCTGGAGCGAGGAGGAGAATCTGACGGTTCTGGAGGATCCTGGAAGAACTGGTCGCCGGCGAGATTCGCCGGGCTCGTGCGTGCGCTAGGGTCCTCTGGAGAGCCTTCTGGAGGTCGGAGAAGAATCGCGGAAGGCTCCCGCGTCTGCTGGTGGTCTCCGACGAGCACGCTGAGCTCCGAGGAGCTCGAGCGAAGGCGGCGGAGCTGGGTCTCCTGGCTGGATGGCGAAGGGTCTCAGATGACCCTTATCTTGACCTGAAAAGCGAACCAGAAGACTCACGGGTCGAGGGCAAATTGCCTCGACCCGGTTAGGCGGCGTGAAGGTGCATGGTGCGTCGGAATGGAGAGCCCCGGCGAAGGTGGTCGGCGGAGGAGCTCGATTTCCAGATCCTGTGCGATCTGGGTTGGGTGAATGGGTGAAGAAGATGCGGAGAGGTCTGGCGAAGATGATGGTCGGGTCGGAATGGAAGATGGGAGATCGGAGGTGGCTGGCGACGGCGGCGGAGCTACGCTACTAGTAAGCTAAAAATCAAAATTTACGCTAAACTATGGCCTAAAGGATCTACCTGGGTGGTGCGGAAGACTGTGCTGGAGCTTAGCTAGCTCCCGGTCGTAGCCTCGAAGGGCGTCAATGCCTGAGGCTCGAGCTCCTGCAAGCGGCGGAGCACGGCGGCGCGAAGCTGCCGGATCGATGGTCGGGGCACCCTCTCCTCACTGCAACAGGGGCAAACGCGAGCTGTCACCTCGGTGATTGCTCTAAAGGTCACGGGAATGAAAGTGGCGAGCCAAAGATGAGGCGCGGAGGCGGCGGAGGTCGGGATATATATGGAGACAGGGCCGATTAGGGTTGAGTGGAGGCAGCTATGGAAGGCGTGGATCCCACGGCGAAGGATCTGGCGAGGATGTCGGATGAACGGTGAAGAATCCGGGCGCGGGGTTCGCGGGGGCGACAGGCTGGAGACGCGTGGAGAAATCGACGAAGTCGGGTCGGGCGCGAGTCGACGCAAAAGGAAAGAGTCCGCGGGGGAGTTGACCGGGGTCAACAATCCCCCGTGGACCAATCAGGAGCTGCCACGTTTTTATTTTTTTTGTTTATTTAATTTAAGGTAGAAAAAGGCCGAATTAAGAAAAACTCAAAACATGAAATATTTTTCTTTTATTTTTTTCTATTTTTTGGTGATTTTTAATTAATTTTTGGAAATAAAAATAGGGTAGCTATATATATATAGGTATATGTACACTATATAGATTTTAATTTTTGATTTTTGATTTGTTATTTTTATGTATTTTTATGCCCATTTTATATTTTATTTATTTACATCATAAAATAAAGAACAAAATGGTATTTTTATTTTATTTTAATTATTTATACACAAGGGTGAAATAAATAGTTGTATACATTTATATACATGGTATCTATACAATGTATTTTTGTATTTTTAATTTTGTAATTTTTATTTGATTTTTGTTGTGTTTCTTGTTATCTTATGTATTTACAATATGTAACATAGAATATTTACAAAAAGTTTAGAAAATAATTTTATTTATTTATAGGGTTAAATAAATACATGGGTGATGGTCTATGCACATGGTGGAGGGATATTTTTGGTCTTTTTGGTTTGTTTTAAATTTTTTTTTGTTTTGTTTTTAAGAGTTTCTAAATATATACAAAATATGTACAAGCATATTTTTGGGTGAAGAAAAATATAATTTTATTTATTTACAAAAGTATGTACACATGAGCTCCTATCTCCCTCTACTTTGGCTTTTATGCGGTCAGGCCCATGCTGAGCCCTCCCTTGGGTTAAGTTGCTCAATATTTATTCTAAATATTTCCCTCTTTTTCTTTTTACTCTTTATTCTTTTATTTTTGCACAAAAACATGCTAATTACAGGTTTTTACACAATGCATGCTTTTGGTAATTATTTGTATTTACACATATCTACATGTATTTGCAAAGGTTTTTGTAGCTAAAATAGGAGAATAAAGAGTGATGAATGGGTATTCATCAGCTTATATGCGAGTGCAGGTCCGAGAAGAGAGGGTCGGGCAGGGTTCCGCGAACCGCGGATCCCCAAAACCCACCTCGGGCGAGGGTCTCGGATGCACGAGAGACGATCGGAGCTCGAGGGTTGGCGATTTGGTGATCGGGTCGAGTGGGAAGAATATGGAGAAAACGGGTCGGGCGCCACGAACCCGACTCTGGTGGTCCTGGGGGGGAGTTGACCGGGGGTCAACGTCCCCCATGGACCAATCAGAGTCCACCAAATGCCAATTATTTGAACATTTTATAAAAAAATAGTAAATGATCGAATTATAAAAACTTATTACATAAAAATGTTTATTTTATTTTTTTTCTATTTTTTTGTGATTTTTAATTATTTTTTTGAAATAAAAAAGAGGTATGTACACTACAGTACTATACATAGGTATATACACAATATTGATTTTTAATTTTTGATTTTTAATTAGTTATTTTTGTACATTTTTATTCCCATTTTATATTTTATTTATTTATAGCATAAAATTAGGAATAAAGGGATATTTTTATTTTATTTTTATTATTTATATACAAGGGTTAAATAAATAGATATATACATCTATATACATGGTATATGTACAATGTTCTTTTTGATTTTTAATTTTGTTCTTTTTATTTGATTTTTGTTTTTATGGTTTTTATTTTATTTATTTACAACATAAAAGATAGAATATATACAAATTCTTAGGGCTTTTAATTTATTTATTAACAAGGCTAAATAAATATAAGTGTGGGTGTATGTACATGGTGAATATGTACAAGTAAGGTCATTTTTATTTTCTTTTTAATTTTTCTATTTTTATTTTGATTTTGTATTTACACATATTTACAAATATATACCGGCCCATTTTATTCTATTTTTGGAGGAAAATATTTTTATTATATTTACAGGTATATTTACACACATGAGCTCCCTATCTCTCTCTACTTTGGCTTTTATGCGGTCAGGCCCATGCTGAGCCCTCCCTTGGGATTAGGTTGCTCAATATTTATTCTAAATATCTCCCTCTTTTTCTTTTATCTCTTTATTCTTTTATTTTTGCACAAAAAACATGCTAATTATTAAACTTTATACAATGCATGCGATTTGATAATTATTTGTATTTACATGAAGATACAAATATTTGCAAAGGTTTTTGTAGCTAAAACATAAGAATAAAGAGTGATGAATGGGTATTCATCAATCGTTAAGGGCAAGGCCGCCATACCAGCTCAGATTGGTCCAACCTGAACAACCTAAAAAGAAAATTAGAGCAGGTACAATTTATAGAGACCACCACTCTAGTGATTTATTGGGTGACGTTGCTTCATATACATTTGATGCTGTCTTTGTTACAATTAGGAGTTGTAGGATGCCAGTCGACGACACCTCGTCTGAGCGATGATACCACAAGGATGCAGGAGCACTAGACGAGGATGGTAGTGGTGCTTGTGCCACTAAGGATGATAATGACGGTGGTACTAACACCATCGGGGACGTTGATCTAGTCGACAATACTGAGGACGTCTCTTCTCCAGATGCAGAGGGTGGCACTGATGCCACCAGAGTTCCAGATGCTGTGCCAGAATGCGGTGCTGATGCCATAGTTCCCGATGCTGTGGGTGGTACTAAGGCCATCCCTTCTATTCCAGTAGTGTTTTCTCTAGTTTTTGTACCATGGGACTATATGAAAAATACCCAAAAAATTAATAAAGGAAAGGTTTCTTCATCTTCGAGTCCATATGTGATGATTGATGATACTTGTATAGATTCCATGCCTCCGCAACAGTAGGAACCTCTTCCTAACCCTCTACCTGAGGAGGGCCCATCCATCCCCTTCCTCCAAGCACTCTGCTTGGATCAGGGGAATAAAAAAGAAAATAAAAAAAGCAGTAGCTAGAGTTCAGCTAATGATGACTGATAGATTCCATATCCAATCGACTCTACAGGAGGCACTTGAGCACATCCCTCTCTTCCAGAAGAACTTGAGAGAGAAGACCACTATCCACAGGAAGAAGATGAACCATCAAGCAGAGATCCATATGCTAACTCGTGCCACTTGCTTCACTATCCAGAACCGTCTGCCAGTCAAGAGGCCATATGCAGGAGCTCCTTATGTCAGATGCGACATTCATGAGCAGAGATTTAATCGTTCTCTATTAGACAACGGCTCTTCTATCAACCTCCTTCCGACAACCTTACTCGACCGATTCGAGTTTGGCCCTCTTCAATAGAGCATGACAATCCTTTAGTTTGCTGATAGATCTGTCAAGAGGCCAAAGGGGTTGTTGAAAGACATGGTCGTCACAATTTAGAGCCTAAAATTCCCTGTGGACTTTGTTGTGTTGGACATGGAAATCCATGAATCTATGATCGATACCCCCATCATCCTAGGATGTCCATTCTTGGCCACATCCAAGGCAGTGTCCGACCATGATAGTGGAAAGGTGTACTTTCGGGTCGAGGGTGAAAGTATACAAATAGAGACTATTGATGAGACTAGAGTGCGAGAATTTGCTTGCTTAGAGCAGTTCAGCGATGCAGAGCAGTCGATAAAAGCAGAGCGAGACGTCCACCAGGAGTGCGACTTTGTGATCACTGATGATGAATCCACTTGGTGTGACCTCATTTCACGAGCCCTTCTCTCACCTTCAGATACTACATATCCACAATTTTCAGCAGAGGAGAGTTCGGAGAGCACACTCTTGGCCGAGGACACTGTTAAGGCTGATGAATACGTCCAGGGAAGCAAAGAAAATCTTGTATCTTGTGATTTTGATTCAGATCCCTCGGATTTAGACATTGACTAGGCGGAGTTTGATGATTTATTACCTTTTCTTATTTCCACAGAGCCATCAGCTAGGGTGGAGACCATGCCAGCACCGAGTACATATACACCAACAGGGCTGTCTTCGTCAGTTTTGCATGATCAACGAGAGTTCTCTTACTCAGATCTAGTTCCATTCACTCAGAACTTTCAGAGGCCAGACTTATCAGCTCCTAGTTGTTCTGAATTGAAGCCTTTGCCGTAGTCGCTGAAGTATAGATTCCTTACAGGTGAGCATGAGATGTACCCAGTCATTATCTCACCCGATTTGACTAGAGAGCAAGAATCCCGTTTGATGGAGGTTCTTGAAAGGAACTGCAAGGCAATAGGATGGAGTGCAGCTGATCTCCAGGGGATAAGTCCGGCTTTGTGCTCTCACCATATCTATCTCGAGGAGGACGCTAAGCCATTGTGTGAGTTCCAGCGGCGGCTGAAACCGAATCTTCGAGAGATAGTCATGAAGGAAATATCAAAATGGTGGAGAACCAATTTTATTTACCCCATCTCCGACTCCATGTGGGTTAGTCCATTACATGTGGTGCCAACGAAGACGGGCATCACTATAGTTGTGAGCTAGTCTGGAGAGGAGATAGCTACCCGGGTACCCACTTCTTGGATGGTTTGTGTGGACTACAGATGATTGAATCAGGACACCAATAAGGATCATTTCCCGCTGCCTTTTATTGATCAGATTATAGAGAGGCTAGCTAGAAAGAGTCACTACTGCTTTCTTGACAGGTACTCGGATACAATCAGGTGGCTATAGCGTCCAAAGAGCAGGACAAGACGATATTCACCTGTTTGTTTGGGACTTATGCATTTAGACGGATGCCCTTTGGTCTATGTAACGCCCCTGCGACATTCCAAAGGTGCATATTATCCATATTCTCGGACATGGTGGGTGACTATTTATATGTTTTCATGGATGACTTTTTGGTCTACGACAATGGGTTTGATGCTTTTCTCGACTGCCTAGACCGTGTTCTTCAATGTTGAATGGAGGTCCATCTTGTTCTATCTTGGGAGAAGAGTCACTTTATGGTTACTTAGGGGACTGTGCTTGGTCATATCATCTCCAACAGGGGCATGGAGATTGATCCGGCCAAGGTGGATATCATCAGGAAACTCAATCCACCATCCAATTTGTAGCAGTTACGGTATTTTCTAGGGCATGTCGGTTTCTACCGACATTTCATTCATGACCTCGGCAGGATTTCCTGACTGTTAACTGATCTGCTGACTAAAGACACCGAGTTCATTGTAGATGATAAGTCTCTTGCATCATTTGAGACTCTCAAGAACTTAGTTGTTGAGACTCCTATTCTTCAACCACCTGATTGGTCTCTCCCATTTGAGATCATGACGGATGCCTCCGATTTTGCCGTAGGGGTCGTGCTAGGACAGAGGAGGGATGGAGTACCATTTTCCATTCACTACCTAGCCGTACATTGGATGCCACTCAACGGAATTATATAGTCATAGAGAAAGAGATGCTAGATGTAGTCTTTGCCTTGGACAAATTTCGATCATATATTCTTAGATCCAAAGTAACTATCTTTACCGACCATACCGCCATCAGGTACCTTATGGCAAAGAAGGATGCCGAAGAGAGATTGACTAGATGGATCCTTCTACTCCAGAAGTTTGATATTGAGATTAAGGATAAATCTGGAGTTAAGAATGTGGTGGCGGATTACCTCTCCCATTTGGAAAATATTGAGGAAAATGAGCATATTGATCCTATCACAGAGACCTTCCCAGATGAGGCGATCCTTGCTATCGCCTCTCTCCCATGGTACGCCGACATTGTGAACTATCTTGTCGCTAAGAAAGTTCCACAAGGTTGGACCAGGCAGTGACTTGAGACCTTCCTTGCAAAGGCCATGTCCTACTAGTGGGAGGATCCCATCCTTTATTATGAAGGAGGAGATAGCGTTTGGCGTCGGTGCATTCCTTAGGAGGATCACCACAGCGTCCTCACAGACTGCCACAAGCTTGAGGTAGGAGGACATCATTCTGGGAGGAGAACAACAAAGAAAGTGCTCCAATCTGACTTATGGTGGCCTACCCTCTTCAAGGATTCTGATGAGTTCGTGAAGAGGTGTACCGACTATCAGAGGATGGGCACATGTGGATAGCGTGATATGATGCTGATGCAGCCCATTCACTTCTGTGAGGTTTTTGACGAATGGGGAATCGATTTCATGAGTCCATTCCCTAAGAGTCATGGATTTGAGTACATCCTATTGGATGTTTAATATGTGACCGTTGGGTTGAGGCCATACCCGCCAGAACCGCAGATGCTAAGATTGTTTGCAATTTTTTGAGGAAGAATATCATTTCATGGTTTGGGGTGCCTAGAGTATTGATATCTGATGTGGGGTCTCACTTTATCAACGAGAAGATAAAGTCCCTTGCTAACGAGTCCAATATAGATCATCGAGTTGCCACTGCCACTCCATATCATCCTCAGAACAATGATCTTGTTGAAGTATCGAACATGGAGATCAAGACGATAACAGAAGGTAGTCCGCCCAGAACGAAAGGATTGGTCACAGCTTTTGGACTCGACCTTATGGGCATATCAGACTTCCTTCAAGACTCCTTTGGGTACATCTCCCTTTTGTCTCATTTATGGAAATCCCTGCTATTTACCTGTTGAAATCAATCATAAGTCACCATGGCTACCACTGATATATTATTGGATCCAGAGAGTACATGAGATCAAAGGAAGGAAGAATTGGAAGCCCTGGAGGAGCTTAGAGACACAACCTTCTCAAGTAACCTGTAGTATAAGGAGCGAGTAAAGATATGGCATGATTCTCATATCAGCCATAAGCAGTTTGATCCATATCAGAGATTATGGTTGTTTGATGCATGCTTAGATTATTTTCAGGGAAATTGCAGAGTAAGTGGAAAGGACCATACTTGGTCCGAAAGGTGCATGACAATGGTAGTATCGATATATCTGAAATGTCATCTGAGTTCACCTTTTGTGTTAACGGTCAGCGGCTCAAACCATATCTAGATCACGAGTCGCTGATCGTTGACGTTGCCTCGATTCATTTTGCATGAGATGTGGTCTTTGACTCACATCATTTCGTGCCTGATTATCATCGTCTCCCGCCATGTATAGATCCAGCTGTCCATATCATCTCATTCTTTAGTCTAAAGCCCCATCTGCATCTTGTGATTATGCTATACTTAGGGTGTACTTTACCTTAAATATAGGGGGGGGGGTATCGATGTTCGATTATTCTTTTTGACTCTGTTTACCTTTGTTTTGCTGCCTATACTTAGGGATATCTTTACCCTAAGTATAGGGGAGGTAAACCTTGTACATTTTACCACTCGATTTTCCTTAGTGTACAGTCTGCTATACTTAGGATCACTTGATCCTAAGTGTAGAGGGAAAAACCAGCTCTCTTCATTATGTTCTTTGATTCGTTAGTATATCATTCCTTTTCACTTACCTATACTAAGCATGAGTTATGTCTTCTTCATCGCTCTTTGTTTACTCTGAGGACATCATTCGAGGGTGTCGTATATATTACATACATACTTTAGCCATAACTCGTTCTTTGTGTGAGTGTGTTAATAAATAAAGTGGCTAAAATCCTTTAATTAAAAATCACAAAAATTTCAAAATTTTTCTTGTACATAAAAATTCTTTCTTGCACATACATAGCTATTTATAAAAAATATTTTTATACAAATGTTTATAAAATATTTTGCTTGTGAAAAGTTTGTAAATATTTCTAGTATCAAAATTATGAATATAGTACAACATTTTTTGAAAAATGTTTGAAAAAAAGTTGCAAAAAACCCTTGTGTAAATGTTTGTAAATAGTTTACCAAACTTCTGCATGCATTCAAACATTTTCAAAATTTTTTTCCACATTCTAAAAAACTTTGCATAAAAAGATTTCTGTAAATAGGTTGTACATTCTTCTAAATCATAGTTGAATTTTAAACCAGCCTGGAATTAAATTGGAAAATGGAGCTTGGTTAAGACCTTAATCCACCTAATTCTAAGAGGAATCTTATAGGATTTGGGGTTAAGACTCTTCAGGTCCATTAGTGACTTAATTCTTTGAGTCACTAGGCTATGATCACATGTAATCTTGATGAGCCTAAGTAGAAACACTTAACAACACACACATGACTCTCACAGACAATGGCTTTACTTGCACCAGCACCTTACACATAGCTCTCTATGGATGAGATGGTGAGGAGGCAGTTTCCTTTGTCTTGGGGTAGCATATGAGGGTAGTACTTCTAGGTGGAAACTCCTGTCTTCCTTTTGGAAGGAAGTGTGCCTCAACTTGGGTCTGGCGGTGTTGAGTCTTAAAGACAAGAGTTGTGGTTGCAATAATGCTTCAAAAGAGGGATAGTCTACTAGCTCAAGAGGTAAAAAGTCCTTATATATATGCAGCATGTAGATATGTTGTATATATGCACATCCAAAAAAAAGCAAAGCTTATTTTACATCTTCTCATCTCATGCAACTTGCAATGGGAGACTTAGCTACAATGGTTTGGCTCCCAGGGATACATGGCTACACTAGTCATGGTCCCATTTTCTTCTTTTCCCTCTTCTTGAGCCAGATGAACTTGAACTTAGAATGGAATTCCCCGCTCCTCGAGGAAAGAGTTGCTGGACTAGGGAATTAGAGTTACCTTGTTGAGGGGGGATGGTTCTTTCCCATTTCTGAGGTGGGGAGCTACACATCATTTACACCGTACAAGAAAAGATTCATGGTCATTAGAGTTTGTGTATGTAGACTTGTTTTGATCTGGATTATCAAGGAGTCCTGACCATAGATTGGTGAAACTTAGAGGCTGTTGAGTCTTAAACCTAGATCCAAATATGGTTCCGACAAACTAATAATCCAAAAGGGCTGACTGAGCTTCATACTTCAATTCAATGAAGACACATTTAATAAACAACTTTGATTTCTCCTTCGTTTTCTTTTCTTTCTCTTTTCACTTCTGTTTCAAATAAGTGTTTGCTAAGGGACTAGCAAAGGTAAAGTATAGATGGGTGATGAATCCCTGATTATCACTCTTTATTCTTTTATTTAGCTATTTGTCTTGGCAAATCATCATGTAGATAGGTGTAAATACAATATGAGGAAGGAGAAAGGGAAAGGGATGAGAGAGGAAAAATTAGAAAAAACTAAGATAAATAATTTCTAATTAAATAAATTAGATTAATAATTAAGTATAATTAATAAATGAATAAATAACTACTTAATTAAACATATAATAGGCAATTTAATAAATAAGTAAGTAAATAAATAAATAAATTAGTAAATAATCAAATAAATAAATAAATATTTATTTTAATAATAAATTATAGTAAGTATATAAATATAAGAAATTACATATATTAAATAAAATTAAGTTAAAATACATTGTACATTTTATATCCAATAGGGTCCCAAAAAATCATTTTTTTGCATATAACTCCGGATTTAATGAAATCGATTTTATTTGATAGATAATTCTTAAAACGAACTTTAAAAGTGAGTATGCTCAATTCAGAGTCTATGTCGAGTTATGAGGTTTGAAAATTTAGGGTCACGACTTTGTGACTTCAAGATTTATTGGCATTTTATTTTAAGTTATATTTTTATATTTTTCTAATGATTTTTAGAAACGCAATAGAAAAAGAATTAAGCCAAACATAATTCAGTATAATTAAATAGAAAATCAGGAAGGTTTATGTATATAATACATATAGACAAAGGGGTCTAAACTTCAAAACTCACATGTTTTATTCTAATATTTTTTTAATATTTTTAATAAATATGATTAGTTATAAAAGAAATTTAAAAGTGTGTTTAGTCAATTTGAGTTTTCTATAAATAGCTACGAACCTTGGAAGTTGGCATTTATGACTTTTTAGGTTCATCATAACTAACTATTTATATAATAAATAAATTTTCTGATATTTTTATAAATCAATGTATATTATTATGAATAAATTTTATGAAGAAAATATTTAGATTTGAAATAATCATGATGATAAATAAAATATGTGAAATATTTACAATGCAACAAATGTGTTAATGTACTATTAATGCTCTTGATTTTCTAATCTTTTTTTTCAAATTAAGATCCTTATCTCTCCCTAGTTATTTATTTTTCTGACCATGCCAATATTGATCTGGTCTTGGGGTTAGGATCTGTCTATATATATTATATATCTACATCTTTCTTTTCTTTTATTTTTCCTTCTCTTTATTTATTTTATTTTGGATAAAATAAGTATTAAATATATAATATTAACAAGTATGATTAGAATGCTAATTAGTGAGGATTAGTGAATATTTACATGTTTTACCAATGATTTTAGCCAAAATGAATGAATAAAGGTGATGAATCATAGATTCATCAGTTCCAAGGCACACTATGCATTTTTTGCATGAAATAAAATTTGCATTTTTCTCTGTTGCTCAAAGTTTATTGATTTGAGATATAAATAATAAAGAATAAATTACGTCCAAAATCCTATTTATTGGTGGAAATAAAAATTAGGGTTTCCTAGTCATTTTGACCCCTTAACTCCCCATATTTTATTCCCTGTCGACCTAGTCATCATAACACATTGGTCTCCGGGTTTAGGATCATTTAATACCTATGGTATTTTGTTTTCTTTTCTTTTCTTTATTCTTTTATTTTGATTTTATATATCGTGTTTTATGCAATATTTAAAATGTAATTAATAGATGTTATTTTATACATATTAATGCTACATACATGCATTTAGTTAGCGTTTAAAGACTAAAATGAAAGAATAAAGGTAATGAAATGGAGATTCATCAGTCCCTTGATATCAACATTTTCTAGTAATTGACGTTGGAAAATGCAACGGCAAGGGCAGATTCTTCCGGCAAAGGCGTGCGAGGCGGTTGCTCTTCCGGCAATCACGAAGGCGGGTGAACCAAGGCTCTCAAAAGCCATTTCGTTTTCCAACATCAATTCCTGTGTATCATGGGGAATTAGAAATTGGAAATTGCAATCAATCTCCAGCGGTGGATCCCAATTACAAATGCCACGCTGGCACTTCCAATGGAATTCTTAATCGTGGGCCATTACCAGCTTGTGGTAAAAATGGAAGTTGTGGGGTAATTATTCGCGAGATTAATCGTGGAAGGGCAGGACCACAGTATGGTGGACGTTCAGGCTTGGGTGCGGGTTGTGAAGTCGTTGCTGCGGTATCAAGACGGGCAGGGGGCGTTGCATTTGGAGGGCGGTGACCTGACATGGGAATCCAAGTCCCTCTCCTGCGGGCATAGGGGAGACAGCCAAGGGGGGCGTTCTTCAAAGAGAGCCGAGCTCCTCTACTCAGGCCGTAGAGGTTGTTGCTGAAGGGATGCCAAAGCAGGGAAGAGAAGAGGCTGAGGTCTCGAATAATCTCAAACCCTACTCTTTTTTCTGGGCTGTGAGTTGGTGGTTGACCTCGGACGTGTTGGTGGGGCGGAGGGTGGGATGTGTCTGACTCTTGAGCAGGCGCACTTGTCGGAGCGGCATGTGGGCAGCGGGGCCTGGGCCACAGGATTAGCTCTGGTTTTAAGCGCTAGCGCGGGGAAGGTTGGGAGGAGGGTCACCGCACTGCCGGTGGCAGACCAGTCGCCTGGAAGGGGAGAGAAGGGTAGCTGTGGTTTTGCGGGGGGTGGCGTCTCAGGTGGAGGGGGAGGGAGTACTCGTGAGGGAGGGGAGGAGAATATGCAGGCGGATGGGGGTGGGTTGGTTCCTCTGCAGGGGTAGGTCGGGGAGAGTTTGGAAGGGGAAAACCTCGGTTTGGAAGGGGATGGGGAAAGGGAAGGAGGATGTTTAATGAGGTCAGGGAGGAAGATGCAGGGGGGTGGGGAAGAGGGGCTGGGTGATGGGGGGACACAAGTGGGGTGGTGTTTTGAGCGAAAACCTCACGGGTGGAGGAGGAAGCAGAAGAGGAAAATGTTGATTGGGGCGGAGCTGAGGCAGGGGATGTTGGATGGTGTTTGTGCAACAGTGGAGATCGAAGGTCCCTCGTCGCTTGTTGGAAGATCAAGTTTTTTCAGCCTGCTTGATAGGCATTTCATGGAAAGTTTGGGTGTGGTTCCACCGCGAGGGAAGGCCAAAGAAGTTGCTAGATGAAGGTCATCTCATGTAATGTGAGGGGTTTGGGTCGTGCCAAAAAACAACTACGGGTCAGGAAGTTGCTGGGCGATGTGCATGCTGATATTGTACTCCTACAGGAGAAGAAGATCTCCAGGGCAGGGGGTGAGGCGTGGCGTGATCTGGGTGGTGGCTCTTCGTTTGATTTTGCTGAGGTTGAGGCTCAGGGAGCGGCTGGTGGGCTCCTGACTGGTTGGAGGAGGTCTGATTTTGAGAAGATGGTTGATGAATCCACGATTCATCGCCTTTATTCTTTTATTTTAACTTCATTTTCTTAGTCAAACACATGTAAATACCCATTAATTTCATAATTTTACCATTTTGCATGCATTTGTTAAAATTGCATTTTTAACACTTTTTGTACATAAATAAAAGAATAAAGAAGAAAAGAAAAAGAAAAGAAAAATAAAGGATGTAGTTATACAATAAATACAGACTGACCCAAACCCCGAGAGAAGGTCAAGACTTGACCTGATCGACCAGGAATAAAGTAGGGGGAGATAGGGTCGTTTGTCAGAAAAATCAAAAATATCTTGTAAATATTTTTCATGTATATTTATACAAAACTTACATTATTTTATCTGTACATAATGTGACCTCAAACTAATTATTTTCGTAAATAAAAGTTGTAAATAAAATTGTGTTGTAAATAATAAAAATATTTGTAAAATAAAATATTGTATATATTGCAAATAATTACACCCAGAAAAAGCCACAAAGTAATAATTGAAACATCAATTCCGGCTCCACACAAGCTCAAATTGAACCAAACTCACTTCCATCATACTATAAATTAAATTATCTTTCAAATGGCTGTGGTTTCATTATTTTTGGAGTTACGGTTAAAAAGTCGGTTTTCTGGGGTGTTTTGTGCAATTTTCCTATATATTTGATGAACATATTTATTTATATTTATTTTTATACATAATATATATTGTAAATATTGTTTTCATTAAAAAAATTAAATTAAAAAAAATAAAAATTAAAAAAATCTTCTATAAAAATTATTTCCTTATTTGCACCTATGTACATTATATTATATGTATATAATATATGTATACAACTAACTTCCTTAAATAAAAAAGGGCACCAAAAAAATAAAATATCTAACTTTAATTAATTAATTTAATTTAATTACGAATTTTGTATTTATATTTAATTATTTAATTCTTTATTTGATTTGATAACTTACCTTTTATGTAAAGATTTGATTTTGTGCCTTAAATAGCCACCATTAAGGTGGCTAATTGATTTTTGGAAATTATTTAATTTATTTATTTTAATTAATTAAGAAAATCATTTTTAATTAATTATTTATTTTATTTATTCAATTATTTTATTAACCAATAAACACTTTCCTCATTTGTGAATATCTTCCATTTTTGATTTTTTTCTCTTTTTAATGGGCTCCTCCTCCCTCATTCACACTTGATCAATCTTTGGAGAGAGGAGCCCGATCTCCGAGAACTACTCGTTGCAGAAGGGTGCCCAGCCTCCGATCCGATCGGTGACAGCGATTTGCGCTTCGTCGAGGCCATCACGGCGTGTCCGATCCCAAGGTGAGATCCGATTTTTCATTCTCGTCATTTCTCGTAGGTTTAGTTGTTTGTCTTATTTTATTAGTTGTTAGATCTTTAAAAATCTCAACAATTTCCACCACATATTTTCCGCCTCCGACACCGATTTTTCATCTCACATCTGGACCATCGCATTTCTTTTTCTACCTCACGCAATCTCTCACCTCCGGTCACGCACGGTGACCGGAGCCTCGGATCTATCTCACGCATCGCCTAGATCTGCTCATTCATACATTCCAATCTTTGTTTATAAATAAATTTAAAAAAAAATCGTATCCTATTGTCTAATCTTTATTTTTGCAGGATATAAAAAACATATATTTATTTTGTTTTTAACCATTGTTTTGCAGGAATAAAGGAAAATAAAAACAAAAAAAACACATTTTTTTGTTTGTCCTCTAACTCTAACATCTATTTTGCAGGATTAAAAAAATACAAAAAAAATAAAAATTACATTTTTAACTAACATTTGTTGCAGGTCATAAAAAAATAATCAAAAAAATAATAATAAAATTTTTCTTCTGCAAGCGGCGGCCACCACCCCTGCCGCTAGCACCTCGCCCATCCGCGACCGGCTTCACCTCCCCTCCAGGCCTCCACAGCGGCGGCCCCCTTCCTCCTGCACCGCAACCCGGCGCCGCCGCCTCGCGCCACTGTCCAGCCTGCCGCCTGGGCGGCCTCCTCAGCCACTCCAGGCGGACCTACCGACCTACCTCCCACCACGCGATGCTGCCCCGCACTGCTCTCCTGCTCCAGGCAGATCCGCCTGCAACCGCCCCGCTCTAAGGCGCCAACCGCGAACCGCCCTACCTACCTTCTCAACCGCGCAACGCACGACGAACGTTCCGACTCCACCGGCGCCCACGCCTAACCGCCGCCCAGCCGGTCACCCTCCTTCCACCGCGCCTGCTCACCTCCGCGGGCAGAACTCCAGGCCGGACTCGCTCCAGCACCCGCGCCGCGTGCGCGCGGCCATCTCCAGCCAGGCCCCGCCCCGTGGCCCTCCGTCTCCTTCCAGCCGCATAACGCGGCGTCGGCGCCGCCCCCTCCTTCACCCTCCTGGCGGCGCGCGGCTCCGCGCGACCCACTCTGCTCCGCGCGAGCCACCGCTCCCAGCACCGGGCCTCTACGCGCGCCCCGCGTGCAACCCTCGCGCGGCCGCGCATCTCCTCCGTGCGGTCGGCGAGGCGTCGATCTGCTCGCGCGCGACCCGCCACCCGCCTGCGACCTCCTGCTCCTCCTTTCTGGTGGGCGACGGCAGCTGCCTCTCTCCCTCTTGGCTGTTGAGAGAAATACGTCCATCAGAGGAGAACCCTAGTGGGGTTCTTGAAAATAAAAAGAATTATTGGGGAAATTATAAAGTTACTCTTGGAGTTTACTAAAATTGCAAAGAGCCCACCTTCTCCAACACAGCACATGCAAGGGATGCTCCCACTGGGGTAACTTACATGATTTTCCCTCTCATTTTATCTCTGTTGTTTATTTAGTGCTAAAACTCTGAATAATTGCCATTAAGCCCCTGGACTGCAGACTCTTTATTGCTTGCTCTTTTCATTAGAATAAATGTTTTTATGTTTCAAAAAAATTCTCAAAAAAATTGTATATGCTCCTGTTATAGTAATTGCCATTGTATAAATTTTTCATGAAGTTTTATTATCGTTTGTTATTTCTAAAAAATCAAAAATAGTTATTTTGTGTCTTTTTGCTTGCCTACATTTTGAAAATTCATACAAATTGAAAAAGTGTTTAAAAATTCCACAAAAATTTCTGTAAGAACTTTTGAGTGTCATTTAATTTCTATCCAAGTTTTGTGCAATTTTCATATATAAAACTCCAAAAAAATTACAAAATACAAAAATAGTGTTGTGTGCGTTTTGTGCATTTTGTGCTTATTCATCTTTAAAAAAAATAAAAAAATATAAAATTGAAAAACCACTAAAAATTAACATTTCTGAAAATTGACTATTTAGTTTTTCAATCGTGCTCCTTGTGTTCGACCCTGGTCGCTATACCAGGTAAAAAGAATAGCGAAAAGCTGCTTACATTATTTTCATTGATTTATCTGTTATTGAGTGGTTTTAAAATACAAATATTTTTCTCGTTGACCGAATTGATCGATTAAGGACAACAACATTGTGATTTATCTTCCACCTTAGTCGCGTCGGATTTTCGTGTCATCAGAATGGCGCCGTTGAGCTGAAGCATAAGTCACTATGGGCTGTTACTGAGATATTTTTGGATCCAGAGAGTGTAGGAGATCAGAGAAAGGCAGAATTGGCAGCCCTGGAGGAACTTAGAGATACAGCATTCTCGAGTAGCCTACAGTATAAGGAACGAGTAAAGATATGGCATGATTCTCACATCAGCCATAAGCAGTTTGAACCGAATCAGAAAGTATGGTTATTCGATGCAAGGCTAAAGCTATTTCCAGGGAAGTTGCAGAGAAAATGGAAGGGACCATACTTGGTCCGGAAGGTGCACGACAACGGCAACATTGATATATCTGAGATGTCATCTGAATCTACCTTCCGAGTTAACGGTCAGCGCCTAAAGCCATATCTTGATCATGAACCGCTGATCGTCGATGTTGCCCCGATTCATTTTGCATGAGATGTAGTCTTTGACTCACATCATTTGCATCTCATGCCTGATTTTCACTTTCTCTCGCAATTGTATAGATCCAGATGTCCATATCACACATTCTTTTGTCTAAACACCCCATTTCTATCTTATGATTATGCTATACTTAGGGTGTACTTTACCCTAAGTATAGGGGGGTGTCAGACGTTTGATTATTCTTTTGATTCTTTTTACCTCTGTTTTGCTGCCTATACTTAGGGATATTTTACCCTAAGTATAGGGGAGGTAGACTCTGTATATTCATCTCCTCGGTTTTCTCCTTTGTGTACAGTCTGCTATGCTTAGGATTACTTGATCCTAAGTATAGGGGGATCACCGACTTCTATTGATTTTATTCTTTTATTCGTCGTTGTAGTATACTATTCTTCTCACTTTTCTATACGAAGCACGAGTTATGTCTTTATTTCCATCTCTTTGATCACTATGAGGACATAGTTCGAGCTAAGTATAGGGGGGTGTCGTATATATTGTATATATACTTTAGCCATAACTCGTACTTTCATATTTTTAATATGGCTAAAATACTGTGTAAATATTAAAAAAAAAGAGATGCATAAATTTCCTCAAAAAATTTTCCTTGTACATACTGGCTAATAAGTCAGGTTAAAATATTTTGAAAAATATTTTGAAAGTAGTTTGAAAATCTATTTGAAAAATCTTTTGAAAACTATTTGAAAAATGTTTGAAAAATATTTTCAACCTTTGTAAAAATATTGTGGATTGTAAAAATTTTTTTTCTTTGTGTGAAATAAAATGATTTTGTTAAAACTATTTGCAAATGTTTGGAAAAATTGTTGAAAAATTATATTGAAAATCTATATATACTATTCGAAAAATGTTTGCCAAATAGTTTTCAAATGTGTGTAAATGTTTGTAAAATTGTGTGCAAAATTATTTTGGACTATAGTTTTCAAAATTATTGTAAAATTATTTTCAAATAAATTTGAGGAATATATGCATCACAAAAAAATAATAAAAAAATAATAAAAAAATGAATAAAATAAAAATTAAAAAATCCAACTGTGTATATACCTGTATAAATTACTCAAGTTGTAAATTCTTGCATCCTATTCTTATGAAATAATCAACTCACTCTTGTGTAAATATGAATCTTATTCCAAAAAAAAATCTCTTGTATATATTTGTATGTATTACTAACTTTTTGCATTAAAGAAAAAAAAACCTTTTGCATGTGCATCAATTCTTTTTAAAAAAAGTCCATAAAAATTTCAAAATTTTGAAAATTGTTTCAAAAAAAAAGATTTTGTTTTCTCTATGCATTGTACATATTTTCTTGCATTGGCATGTGCATTTTTCAGGATAGTCTTGACGATTAAACTAAGTCTGGAATAAATTTGAAGAATGGAGCTTAGTTGGACCTTAATCCACTTAATTTCAGAGGAACCTTATAAGATGTGGAGTTAAGACTTTTCAGGTCCTAGTGACTTAATTCTTTGGGTCCACACGACTATGTTCACGTGTCATCTTGATGAGTCTAAGTAGAATATTTAACAACACACGCATGATTCTTTCAGACCGTGGCTTACCTTGGACAATGCACTTTACATGTAGCTCTTCATGGAGGAGGTGGTGAGGAGGCAGTTTCCTTTGGCTTGGGGTAGCATATGAGGGTAGTACTTCTAGGCAGAACCTCTCTTCTTCTTCTAGTGAAGGAAGTGCGTCTCAACTTGGTCTAGTGGTGATGAAGTCTAAAGACAGAAGTTGTGGGTTGCAATAAAGCTTCAAAAGAGGCATAGTCTACTGGCTCAAGAGGAAAATTTCTTGTATATATGCTACACCATGTAGATATGTTGTACAGATGCACTTGAAAAAAAAGCAAAAAAAAAGAGAAAAAAAAGCAAAAAGCAAAAAGAACTCCAAAAAAGTGGTGGGTCTGATAGAAAATGATAATCCCACCGGAGTATGTATATAGTGCAAATAAGCAAAAGATTAAAGACTCATGGATTCCATCTCATGAAGCTTGCAGCGGGAGACTTAGCTACACTGGTTGAGCTCCCAAAATTCTATACCTCTTATTCCCCCTCTTCTTGAGCCGGTTGCACTTGAACTTAGAAGGGAATACCCCGCTTCTCGAGGAAAGAGTTGCTAGACCAGGGGATTAGAGTTACCTTGTTGATAGAGGTTGTTTCTTTGTTACTTCTGAGATGAGGAGCTATATTCACTTACACCGTACAAGTAAGATTTCATAGTCCTAAGAATTTGTGTATGTAGACTTGTTCTGATCTGACTGTTGAGGCGATCTGAATAGGAGTCTTGTGGAACTTAGAGTCTGTTAGGTTTTAAATCCATATCCCATTAAGGTTCCGACACACTAATAACCCAAAGGTCTGACAGAGCTCCAGACTACATTTTTATGAAGATAAGCTTAAAAGTCAACATTATTCTAACTTCTTTCCTTTTTCTTTTCTTTATTTTTGTTTTCACTTATTTTTCAAATAAGTGTTTGCTAAGGGACTAGCAAAGGTAAAGTATAGGGGAATGATGAATCCACGATTCATCGCCTTTATTCTTTTATTTTAGCTTCATTTTCTTAGTCAAACACATGTAAATACCCATTAATTTCATAATTTTACCATTTTGCATGCATTTGTTAAAATTGCATTTTTAACACTTTTTGTACATAAATAAAAGAATAAAGAAGAAAAGAAAAAGAAAAGAAAAATAAAGGATGTAGTTATACAGTAAATACAGACTGACCCAAACCCCGAGAGAAGGTCAAGACTTGACCTGATCGACCAGGAATAAAGTAGGGGGAGATAGGGTCGTTTGTCAGAAAAATCAAAAATATCTTGTAAATATTTTTCATGTATATTTATACAAAACTTACATTATTTTATCTGTACATAATGTGACCTCAAACTAATTATTTTTGTAAATAAAAGTTGTAAATAAAATTGTGTTGTAAATAATTAAAATATTTGTAAAATAAAATATTGTATATATTGCAAATAATTACACCCAGAAAAAGCCACAAAGTATTAATTGAAACATCAATTCCGGCTCCACACAAGCTCAAATTGAACCAAACTCACTTCCATCATACTATAAATTAAATTATCTTTCAAATGGTTGTGGTTTCATTATTTTTGGAGTTACGGTTAAAAAGTCGGTTTTCTGGGGTGTTTTGTGCAATTTTCCTATATATTTGATGAACATATTTATTTATATTTATTTTTATACATAATATATATTGTAAATATTGTTTTCATTAAAAAAAATTAAATTAAAAAAAATAAAAATTAAAAAAATCTTTTATAAAAATTATTTCCTTATTTGCACCTATGTACATTATATTATATGTATATAATATATATATACAACTAACTTCCTTAAATAAAAAAGGGCACCAAAAAAATAAAATATCTAACTTTAATTAATTAATTTAATTTAATTACGAATTTTCACTACAAAAAAAGGCGGGATTGGCGTGCACATAAGAGCTCGTTATGTGCACGCCTAGTGCACGCCATGTGCACGCCTGACGAGTGGGCGAGCACATGTGCTCGTTACGGTCGTGCTCGCTGATCTGAGAGTCGCCACGGGTGGTGGGCGAGCACTATGGGACGCTATGTGCTCGCCCACCCGTCGGGCGTGCACATATGTGCTCGCTGGTGTGATCGCCTTCTCTATAATCGGCGATTGAACACGGAGCACCGGGCGAGCACATGTGCTCGCCCAAACTGATTTCCAGGAAAAAAATATACAGGTTCGACAGGGTTTTGACGCCCCGTCGAACCTGTATACCCTGCCAATAAACCACTGCAGGTATCTTCCTAAGGATATATGTATTATAGCAAATCGTAGATTAAGATAACTAGCACTAAAAATTTAAAGGAACGCAATATACATGAATTCAGAAATAAACAATATAATATAAGATCTAAATATTACAAACAAGTCAACGCCAACAAAGTTCATATAAATTAAAAGATGTTCTAAAAGTTTAAAAGAAAATACAGGTACAAACCACAAAAATACTACTTCTTCTTTGATCTAAAAAATTTGGAGACTAAACCCTGCTTTGATTTCTTTTTTTCTTTCTCCTTTTCTTTGAACCTCGCATACATGCGTGCCTCTTCTTCAGGGTCGTTCTCCTCCTCCTCTTCGTGATCAGATTCAATCTCTTCAGGTTAAGATGCACGCCCTTGCGACCTATATTATATATGGAAGATATTTATCTATTAAATGCATTTTGTAGATATAGAAATTTAATTGTATTACTCATTCTATAAGAAGAATACTTACATGTACGCCGTGAACTCCTCTCGGAGCTTCGTCACCTGCTCCACCATCATCGCCATCTGCGACTCCATTGGAACTGAAGATTGGGACGTATGTGGGTGCGTATACGACGGCTGAGAGTATGCAGAATAGGAGTGACGATGTTCCTCCACATAGTATGGAGGAAGACCACCAAGCGTCTGCTTCCTATTCGCCACAACGTCCCTCTCCTCCAACACCTTATAAGTTTTTCAATTTTTAAAATAAAAGTATATATTAGAAATAAATATAGTAAGATAATATTTATCCATATATACCTGCTTCCAGATCGTTTTATCAAATGGTGGTTGCTCCCCAGTTGGATCGACACCCCATTTATCTGCAGATAGTGCCAGATAACGATCCTGAAATACAAAGTTTACCATATATATAAATATGTTATAATATATCAATTAATTTTAAATAAATTGATAGACTTACCAACAATTGTCCGGCTTCAGGAGTGGACCATTGCGACTCTCCTTCTCTCCCACTCATGTGGGACCTCGACCACCACTCCTGAAAAGAGGGTTCCCTTTCCAACCTAGCAGCCTGAAAATTTTTTCAAGATCTATTAAAACATTGCATTATTTTAAAGTAGATCTCCAAAAAATAATTTTAAATCGTAATACCATCTCCGCTCTAATCTGATTGTGGCTTTTAGAGCCACTGGTAGACTTGATCCTTTGTTTTTGGCGGTTTGTCTTTCCCGCCGAAGATCTTCGTCCAAACTCATCATCCGCAACGAATGCATCACATAAATCGGCCCATCTGCAAGGATTACGTTATGATAATTGATTATTTTAAAAAGTGTAATAAAAATTATTTGACAAGTATAATACCTATCCTCCGTACACCATGACGGCGGGAACCTCTTCATCTCCTCAAAATTCATCTCCTCGCATCCCGTCTTCGCATGCGAGTCTCTCCTTGCCTTGAAAAATGTATCGCTCATTCTCTTTTCTGCCAAACGAATGAAGGCTCTACGATAAACCTCCTTCCCCATACCAGTGCCAAGGCGAAACCTACTCTGAAAAATAATAACAATTTATAAGATACAAAAAACTTGATCAAAAAATTCTGTATCAATTATAAGAAACATTTCTTACCAGAAACATGTCAAAAAGTCTCTCCTGCTCTGCAGCAGGGATGCGACACCACCTAAATTGCATGGAAGTCAGGTGTGTCTTTATTATCATTGAATTCTGCAGCTCGTAAAATTCTGCAGACTCTCCATATGGTTCCTCATCATCTAACAAAGTATCATTGAATTCTGGACCCGCAACATTCATAACCATATCTGCAAAGGGATTAATATTGTCAGCTTCTTCCACATCATGTCTGTTCTCGAAATTCTCACCATGTCTCCACCAAATATGATATCCTTCCATGAAACCCATTCTATACAGATGTAACTGAGTTTCATCTTTTGATCTCTTCTTCATTAGACGACATTTCTTACACGGACACAAGATAGTTCCATCTGAATCCACAATACGGGAACCTTGTGCGTAAGCAAATTGTATGAATTCCTGAACACCTCTTTGAAAAGCATCTGCTATACGCCCATCTACTACACGGTTGTACATCCATTCTCTATTGGTCATATTTATGAACCTGAATTAAATAATCTAAAATGTCAAATCTAAAATATTGAGGATATCTAAACGTATCACATTTTTGAGATAAAAGATGAGAAGAGAACCGTATTAATTATGTTATCACTTTAGCCCGTCCATAAGGATTCAAATTTACTAAAAGATGATCGTTGTCACAAGTATCTTTATTTCTAACGAAAATTCGGCAGCATAACCCTGCACCTCTCCCGTATACCCCATAAATCATTCGTAATTAATTATCAAAATAATCATATTATTGATTATTTCAATAATAAATATGACTGATTTGGTATACATAAGAGGAAGGGGTTATGAACCGAATTTCCGTAAGAAATAAAGACACTGTGACACGGATCACCTTTTAGTAAATTTGAATCCTTACGAACCCCCTTAGTCCGGGACCTCCGAACTAAGGAAAGCTAATATAAATGTAATATTTTAAGATCATTTTACGTCATACATTTGTAAGTGCTACAAATGAGACTATAAAATAATCTTAAAATATTTATTCATTTATATTAGCCGGGCATTTACGTATATTTGGCTGATTAACGATGGGGATAGGGATAAGTGTGATCCTTATTTAGTGCCTAATACAGTGCTTGGGTCACTAAAATGTAATGGGCACCTGCAAAAAAAATTCGAACCTGCATACATCAAAAACCACGACCATTGGTCTGGGATAAACATCCCAAAGTGAGTCCAATAGTGCTGTGAAAAAATAAAAAAAATATAACACAGTTAGAGGTGATCAAATCCTCTAACGTGTTGCACACGCCACCCGTTGTGCAGGGCCACACACCACCCGGTGTGGAAGGACGCACTGTGTGTGAAGAATTTTGTGCGATTTTCTAATAATTACTAAATCATATTTTGGACTAATTATAAACCTATGTATAAGTTAATGTGATATAATTGGTCACATTAACTAAAATTTAATGTGATAATAAATTATCACAAAATAAACAATGGTGTATATCATATCTCATATCAAAACGATATGAAATTTTAAAACTGTTATTAATGATATTGATAATATCTAGTATCTACATTATTGAAGTTGAGTAACTAAAGTTAT
The DNA here is from genome assembly GCA_037367405.1 of Ottelia alismoides. Taxonomy (NCBI): domain Eukaryota; kingdom Viridiplantae; phylum Streptophyta; class Magnoliopsida; order Alismatales; family Hydrocharitaceae; genus Ottelia; species Ottelia alismoides. The sequence goes on from JAZKJV010001426.1 coordinate 65,545, forward strand.
TCACAAATTTCATAACTAATCATTTTCGAACATAATGTTTGTTGAGGCATTTTATCTACATTATTCCAAGGCATTATAAAAGTTGAGTAACTAATCTTTTCTAAGCATAACTAATCTAAACTAATCATACAAGCATTTTGTCATTTAAAATTTACAAAATTTAAACATAATTTTCGTTGAGGCATTTTATCGAACACCTAAAGGGCATACAATTCTACATATTATTTAGACAACCAAATTCGAAATAACAATACAATAGTGATCTACTATTATCCTTAATGTGTAAAAGACATATAAACTAACAAAATACTACACTACATTCAACAAAAATTTTAAACCCTAATCTATCCAAACAATACAACTACGTAATGAAATCAAATAAAAAAAGAAAGGATTAAAGATTTTACTGAGTAGTAGATGTAGATCTACTCAAAACACGAAAACCACGGTCGTCGGGGTCGGGGCGGAGGGCTTGCGGGTCGCCGGAGGGGAGGATTTGGGAGGAGTTCGCGTGAGAAATGAGGAAGAAGGGCGCCGCAGTTTCTGTTATCGGGCTTGGGCGAGCACACTTAAGTGCTCGCCAGGCCGTCGCCCAGTGCTCGCCCATATATTTCCAGCCGCTAAAATTTTCCGCGCAATGAAATTCAAGTGGGCGAGCACATTGAGCGAGCACATGGGCGAGCACATGTGCTCCTCAATACTGGTAACCGCGCCTCTCCGCAAAATTCAAACCAGCGACCCTCATGGGCGAGCACATGTGCTCCTCGTGTGCTCGCCCATTACGGGGCGAGCACATGTGCACGCCAGGTGCACGCCAAGACGTGCACGCTAATCCCGCCTTTTTTTGTAGTGTTTGTATTTATATTTAATTATTTAATTCTTTATTTGATTTGATAACTTACCTTTTATGTAAAGATTTGATTTTGTGCCTTAAATAGCCACCATTAAGGTGGCTAATTGATTTTTGGAAATTATTTAATTTATTTATTTTAATTAATTACGAAAATCATTTTTAATTAATTATTTATTTTATTTATTCAATTATTTTATTAACCAATAAACACTTTCCTCATTTGTGAATATCTTCCATTTTTGATTTTTTTCTCTTTTTAATGGGCTCCTCCTCCCTCATTCACACTTGATCAATCTTTGGATAGAGGAGCCCGATCTCCGAGAACTACTCGTTGCAGAAGGGTGCCCAGCCTCCGATCCGATCGGTGACAGCGATTTGCGCTTCGTCGAGGCCATCATGGCGTGTCCGATCCCAAGGTGAGATCCGATTTTTCATTCTCGTCATTTCTCGTAGGTTTAGTTGTTTGTCTTATTTTATTAGTTGTTAGATCTTTAAAAATCTCAACAATTTCCACCACATATTTTCCGCCTCCGACACCGATTTTTCATCTCACATCTGGACCATCGCATTTCTTTTTCTACCTCGCGCAATCTCTCACCTCCGGTCACGCACGGTGACCGGAGCCTCGGATCTATCTCACGCATCGCCTAGATCTGCTCATTCATACATTCCAATCTTTGTTTATAAATAAATTTAAAAAAAAATCGTATCCTGTTGTCTAATCTTTATTTTTGCAGGATAAAAAAAAACATATATTTATTTTATTTCTAACCATTGTTTTGCAGGAATAAAGGAAAATAAAAACAAAAAAAACACATTTTTTTTGTTTGTCCTCTAACTCTAATTTGCAGGATTAAAAAAATACAAAAAAAATAAAAATTACATTTTTAACTAACATTTGTTGCAGGTCATAAAAAAAAATAATCAAACAAAAATAATAAAATTTTTCTTCTGCAAGCGGCGGCCATCACCCCCGCCGCTAGCACCTCGCCCATCAGCGACCGGCTTCACCTCCCCTCCAGGCCTCCACAGCGGCGGCCCCCTTCCTCCTGCACCGCAACCCGACGCCGCCGCCTCGCGCCACTGTCCAGCCTGCCGCCTGGGCGGCCTCCTCAGCCACTCCAGGCGGACCTGCCGACCTACCTCCCACCACGCGGTGCTTCCCCGCACTGCTCTCCTGCTCCAGGCAGATCCGCCTGCAACCGCCCCGCTCTAAGGTGCCAACCGCGCGCCGCCCTACCTACCTTCTCAACCGCGCAACGCACGACGAACGTTCAAACTCCACCGGCACCCACGCCTAACCGCCGCCCAGCCGGTCACCCTCCTTCCACCGCGCCTGCTCACCTCCGCGGGCAGAACTCCAGGCCGGACTCGCTCCAGCACCCGCGCCGCGTGCGCGCGGCCATCTCCAGCCAGGCCCCGCCCCGCGGCCCTCCGTCTCCTTCCAGCCGCATAACGCGGCGCCACCCCCTCCTTCACCCTCCTGACGGCGCGCGGCTCCGCGCGACCCACTCTGCTCCGCGTGAGCCGCCGCTCCCAGCACCGGGCCTCTACGCGCGCCCCGCGCGCAACCCTCGCGCGGCCGCGCATCTCCTCCGTGCGGTCGGCGAGGCGTCGACCTGCTCGCGCGCGACCCGCCACCCGCCTGCGACCTCCTGCTCCTCCTTTCTGGTGGGCGGCGGCTGCCTCTCTCCCTCTTAGCTGTTGAGAGAAATACGTCCATCAGAGGAGAACCCTAGTAGGGTTCTTGAAAATAAAAAGAATTATTGGGGAAATTATAAAGTTACTCTTGGAGTTTACTGAAATTGCAAAGAGCCCACCTTCTCCAACACAGCACATGCAAGGGATGCTCCCACTGGGGTAACTTACATGATTTTCCCTCTCATTTTATCTCTGTTGTTTATTTAGTGCTAAAACTCTGAATAATTGCCATTAAGCCCCTGGACTGCAGACTCTTTATTGCTTGCTCTTTTCATTAGAATAAATGTTTTTATGTTTCAAAAAAATTCTCAAAAAAATTGTATATGCTCATGTTATAGTAATTGCCATTGTATAAATTTTTCATGAAGTTTTATTATCGTTTGTTATTTTTAAAAAACCAAAAATAGTGATTTTGTGTCTTTTTGCTTGCCTACATTTTGAAAATTCATAAAAATCGAAAAAGTGTTTAAAAATTCCACAAAAATTTTTGTAGGAACTTTTGAGTGTCATTTAATTTCTATCCAAGTTTTGTGCAATTTTCATATATAAAACTCCAAAAAAATTACAAAATACAAAAATAGTGTTGTGTGTGTTTTGTGCATTTTGTGCTTATTCATCTTTAAAAAAAATAAAAAAAATATAAAATTGAAAAACCACTAAAAAATTAGCATTTCTGAAAATTGACTATTTAGTTTTTCAATCGTGCTCCTTGTGTTTGACCCTGGTCGCTATACCAGGTAAAAAGAATAGTGAAAAGCCGCTTACATTGTTTTCATTGATTTATCTATTATTGAGTGGTTTTAAAATACAAATATTTTTCTCGTTGACCGAATTGATCGATTAAGGACAACGACATTGTGATTTATCTTCCACCTTAGTCGCGTCGGATTTTCGTGTCATCAATGGTAGAGAGAAGATCTATGCTCTCGTTATCTGTATGCCTTAAGAGAAAAGTAGATAATGTCATTTTTACGGTGACCAATGTATATGGGCCTACAAGTCTGACCGCGGGATCCTTGGCGGTGGATATCTCGGAGGTGGGAGCGCACAGGGAGGAGGGCATTTGGCTCATTGGTGGCGAATTAAATGTAACCTTGATGGCTGATGATAGGCCTTTGAGGGGCGGTGGTCGCGACGCTGGCTCGAAGGACTTCAGGAATCAAGTCCCGGACTTTGGACTCACTGTTATTGATGCGGCATGATGTGCCTACACATGGCGGAATGTTAGATCGAGATCGAGGTTGGATAGATTTCTTTTGTCATCTGAGGGGGTGGATTTTTTCCCCTATCTCGGGCATGGGCGCTGCCTCGGGCGCACTCTGATCATACGCCAATCTTGTGGTCTTCTGAGGAGAAGATGCGACCCATATCCTTTTTCAAATTTGAGAGAGCTTGGCAGATGGAGGAGGGGTTCAAGGATGAGGTGGTTACACAATGGAGGAGCTGGCAGGTGGAGGGGTCGGCGGTCAGGCGGTTGGCTGCCAAATTGGTGCTGTTAAAGAAGTTTTTACTCGATTTCAATCGTAGAGTGAAGACGCAAAGGAGGGAGCGGAGGCGTGTGGCTCAGGAGGGTGTTGTCCGTTTGGATGGGCTGGATGATGAGAGGGATCTGGTTTAGGAGGAGGTGCTTGAGCGGGCAAGGTTGCTAGAAGAGCTGCTTTTGGAGGATAGGAAAGAAGAAGTGGAGTGGAGGCAGAGATCCAGACAGAAATGGTTGCGCGAAGGTGACACGAACACTAGATTTTTCCACTCGATGGCATCATGCAGAAGAAGGAGGAACTTTATTCATAGTCTGGATGTGGGCGGGGAAAGGGTCGTGGGCGATGCTATGTTGGGCCAAGTCCTCAGGGACCATTTTGTGGAGAGATCAAGAAAAAGGTTCCGCGAAGGGTGGGGGTGGCGTGGAACAGGTCTTGAATCGTTGTCGGAAGAACAAGCATCTGGTCTTGAAGAACCTTTTACGGTGGAGGAGGTTAAAAGCGCGGTGTGGGGTTTGAATGCAGACGGGGCATCTGGGCCTGACGGTTTTCCAGTCTTCTTCTACAGGGAATTCTGGGACATGCTGAGAGAAGACATTATGGCAGTAATTGATGAGTTCAGAAGTGGCAACAGGGGATTCGAGAAAGTTAATAGGGCGATGCTATTTCTCCTTCCGAAGAAGGAACACCCGATACGAGTGTATGACTTTAGGCCGATTGCGCTGTCTAACGCATTATATTTGATTATCGCCAAGGTGTTGGCAAACAGGCTCAGATGGGTACTGGATGGTGTAATCCTGCAGAACCAGACTGCTTTTATACCTGGCAGGCAGATGGCGGACGAACTGGTTATGGCTTCTGAGATTTGCCTCCAATGACGTCGAGAAAATGCTAAGGGCTTGATTTGGAAGATTGACTTCGAAAAGGCGTATGACTGCGTGGACTGGAGCTTCCTATGGGAATCACTTCGGCGACGCGGCTTCAGTGACCTCTGGATAGCATGGATGAAGAGGTGCGTCACTACCTCCTCCTACTCAATTCTAGTGAATGGTAGACCAGAAGGCGGCTATTTTCAGCCACAAAGGGGTGTGAGACAGGGTTGCCCGTTAGCGCATGCTCTTCGTTCTGGTGGCGGATGCGCTTGCGGTGATGTTCAGGAGAGCGGTCGATGATGGGTGGTGTGAGGGGTTCCGTATGGGGTTCATCTCTATTCCTCTTTTGCAATATGCAGATGACACCGTGATTTTCTTGGGAGGTACAGAAGAAATGCATGGAAGGACGAGGCAACTGGTAGAAATATTTAGCAGCATTTCAGGACTCAAGATTAATAGAGAGAAGTCTGTAGTGATCCAGTTCGGGTTGGATGAGGAAGCGAGTAGAGCAAGGACTATGCTTTTGGGATGCCCTCTTGGTGAGCTACCCATTACCTATCTTGGGCTACCTTTAGTGGCGGGTAGGCTCAGGAAGGCGGAATGAGATATGGACCTCAGAAGATTCGAGGAGAGGCTTGCAGGTTGGAAGGCGGTCACTCTTTCTAAAGGAGGAAAGTTGATTCTTCTAAAGCATGTGTTGTCGGCAATTCCTATTCTACCCGTTTGATGCCGACTGGAGTGAGGAAGAAGATAGAGGTAATGATGAGAAGATTCTTCTGGTCAGATGGAAGACAGCAAAGAACAAGCATTCATCTGGTAGGGCGGGAGGAAATCACAAGACAAAGGAGCGAAGGAGGCCTTGGAATACATGATATCTCTAGTATGAACAAAGCACTTTTGGCTATATGGTTGGTGCAGATTTGGGGAGATACAGATAGATTGGCTATCCATCTTGTACGAAAGACCTATGGGGTTAATGGATTAAAAGAAGCTGGTAGAGTGAGATTCGAGTCTTCCCTTTGGAATGGGATCCGTGATATTTTACCGCAGCTAAGGTCGAAAATGGTGCCAAGAATGGGGTCCGGGGAGATCTTTCGTTTTTGGCTGGACGACTGGACGGGAAAGGGTACTTTATGCAACAGATTCCCAAGACTCTTTGCTGGGGCGGAAAACAGAGATTGTTCAGTGGCTCATGTCAGAATCTCTGGTTCGTGGGTTCCTCACTTCCTGCACGATCTTTCTGGACGTAGAAGGGATGAGTTGGACAGAATGCTATCTGAGCTGCCCTCTCCTGATTGCATCTCGCAGGGTAAGGATCATTTTGCTTGGGAGGGAGAGAGATTCTCGGTGAAAAAGGCATACAATATGTTTAGAGGGAGAAGTGATGGTTTGGAAGCTGACCTGAAGCAGGATATGAAGATTATATGGGCAAGCAGGATCCCTTGCAGAGTCAAGTTTTTTCTGTGGTGCTTGAGAAGAGGAAGAATTTGGGATAAAGCACAAAGAGGGAGACTGTTTGGCGTTCCAGATACGCAGTGTGATAGATGCGGTGCACAGACGGAGGATGCAAGGCATTTGTTCTTTACATGTCCTGCATCGGATCATGTTTGGAAGGAGATAGGCGCGACATGGCTACTGCATGATGGCGCGACTGAGTTTTGGAGATCTATTAGGTCGGTGGGGATGAACTCGACGGATGACGTTTCTTTGCCATTTGCAGCATTTTGGGCCATATGGGGAGGGAGAAATGCTCTGATTTTTAAGAACCAAAGGTTTTATTCCGAAAATGTAATCGCCTTTTGTATCTCTCTTTATCGTTTCTGGTCTACAAGGTAATGTATATCTTTATATTTTTATAAATTAAAGGTTTGGCGGTGAGTCCCAACTCGGAAGTTCACCCTTTTTCCTCTAAAAAAATCAACATTTTCTAGTATCAGAGGGATTCCTAACTGATACCATTTGTAATATCCTAATAGTAGAGCCATTATCAAGAAAAAGTAGTCTAGGAAACTTATTCGTCTCAAATCCAGTTAGACCTGTTGACATCTACTCACATACGTTGTGAGTGTATACATGGGATTATGTTTAAATGTTATGTACAACAGGAGGAAAAGATGAAACAAACTTACGTAGACCCATCTTGTGCAACGATGGAGGATGGAGTTTTTTGTTTCGACTTAAGAGTTCACGAAGGATAATTAGCATACTATGGTTGATTTTTAGCTCGACGTTTTTCTGTTTTTCCTTAGACCTTAGTTAATATTTTCAATCATCAAGTCAAGATTTAGTATAGCAGAGCAATCATGCAATTTATTTATCATTTGATTCCCTTTTAGTTTCACATGCAGTGACAAACCGCGAGACGAGTTCAAATCTCATAATTCTTGATGAGCTCCGACAGTTTTCAGGCATATTTATATATAGTCTTAATGCGACGCATCTGATTTTTGTTATGACCAAGTAGCTAAATCATGCCAAAATTGAGCCACCCGTAAAACAGAGGAGAAACACAGGTTTCCTCAAATTTAAATAATTACACCAGCGAAAATCATAAAAAATACAACTAAAAGAATGAAAATTACCACAAGCTAACTGAGCATGGCTAGAAAATAAAGAAGCCAAACATGGCCATGGAAACGCACTGATAATGGTTAATAACTGCAGAAAAACTGGCCATAAAGTACTCTAATCTCCTTCGACATCTCCTTAGTTTTTATTCCAAAATATCAAGAGAAGACAGAGGAATAAATGTGAATCAGTTCTCTTTCAGGAGAATGTTTTCTGGATCTCTTGAGCCAGTTCTTCAGCACTAAGTGGACAATCAATTCCAATCTGTAAAAACATATGGAACATTTTTGAATCTCAGAGATATACAGATTCTAATTAAGTAAAGAAATATAATTATAAAGAAAACACTACAAGACGCATTACATTTCCGCACAGGGATCAAAATTTATGCCGAAAAGAAGAAGAAATATCTGCATGCATTCTCGCAGGAGAGAGATATGCAGACCAATAAATGGCTCCTCCTTGTTTCCGATAGGAGAATTCGCCAGAACATGAAGATGTCATTTAATAATGTCAGGGTAGAACACCAATAGTTACTGCGCGTTGTCTATAATAAAATCATGATCTTTTACCATAAAAACTCGTGTGCAGTACACGCACTTCACTCAATGAAGGACTTCTATAGGCAAAAAGCTTTATTGACAGTAAACTAAACACACGTACCTTAATGGTGAAGGAGTTGAACATAGTTTCCTCCACAGTGGTCACACTTGCATGGAGTATCTCAAGTGGCAGCCTCTCTATAACCTCCATCAATTTCAAAGCCTGTCGTGGAACCCTACTAGATGTCGTCTTGACCACAAGATAAGGTCCCGCAAACTTGACATCTACGTCCGCGATGCCGCAGCTGGAGCATGGAGCGATCTCTCGCAGAAGAGACAGATGAGGGGGTGTATACGGCCCACAGTCGAGCGAAGGAGACGAGACGAGGGAAGGAACCTTGGGCTTGTAAGGGCTCCCCGGCAGTGGTGTCCTTGGGCTCATGGGGAGGCTCGCTATTCTGGGGCTCATGGGACTTAGCTGTGGGAGTCTAGGGCTTGGAAGTGCTTTTCTAGGGCTGACGTGAGATTCAGTACAGTAGGCCTGCCTTTGCTTCTTGGCCTCGAGGGAGTAGAGAAGTTGCTGGAGCTCTTTGATGTAGTCTATCACTCCCCCTATAATGGATGCTTGATCTCCCTGTAGAATGGAGCATTGAACATTAGGGTTTTGAAAATGCAAGCACAGCTGTTGAAGATCTACAAGTGGGAATGAAACTCCTGCACATACTGATAAGAGCGTGGATCATCTGCCTCTGCTGTACCTCAGCAAGTGCAGTAATGCGGATGACCATTCGATGGAGATCGAGCGACCCTCATAGGGGTGACTATTGGATGGCCCTCCGCATTACTGCATCTGTTGTGCTACAACAGACAATCCGCACCCATATTAATAAGGAAGCAGATCCTCTATTGTAGCATGAGTTGCAACAGAGTCTGCTGTACACTTGGGAGCCGCTCGATCTTGATTGAGCGGTTTTCACGAATTCGCATGATCTAGAGGATCCACTTAACTCCATAGTTGTGAACCACGTAAACGCATTTTTAAATGGAATTTCCCATTAATGCAACTTAGATATGTCCTGTCCATGTATATTTATGGAAAAAATACACATATCAGCTCAGCACATCCTCTATTTTCCAAGGAAATCAATTTACATCCCGTACGATTAATCTTTATGACCCACAATGATACACTGTAATTAAATTGATTAAGCTCACCCTCTTGACGTAAAAACATGGCATGAGAGATCTTAACACGGTGAGGTTCTCGTTCATCTGCTTCCTCCTGTTCCTCTCCACGTTGATATGCGACGTCTTCTCTGCTCCGCTGCCGTTCCTGCCCTCGGCTGAGATCCTCGCACGTTTGGGAGATGGGGCTGCTATGTTGGGCCGTGCCCAATCTTCACCTTCTCTTACGATCGTGGGGCCGACATCTTGGAGCCCGTCGAGGACACAGAAGAGATCCTCAGGTGAAGTTGTGCTGCCCGAGAGGTGGAAGACGTCGGAGAATATGTCAAGAGGGCCTCCCATGGATGGGGAAGCAAGTGGGGCTGGTTGGTGCATGTTGGGAGTGGGGTTTTGGCTACTGCAATGACAAGATGATGGTTTGATATGTGATATATGTGCCACTTTTGCGGTAAGGGACAACGAAGCGCAAGTTGAATGGTGGATGGGAATTTATAGCGCAGATTTTCAACTGTCGAGCAGATTGAGGACATAGGCGCGGGACCATTGGATCACATGATGGAACGGTCGAGATCCATGGCATCTTTTTACCAAGAGCATGGATTCCCACCAGTCGTTAAAAATGTTTATAGAGATGTTTATTTTGGATAAATTCACTTATCCTATTTATACATATATTTATATAAATTTATCCTATTTATTTTGGATAAATTCACTTATGGCTTGTCAGGAATGGTGTAATTTTCTGCTCGGAGAGATTTTATGTTGAGAATGTTGTACACCATGCTTGGACTCTACTCGAGTCTTGGTTGTTGTAATTATATTTTTTAATATTATTGGGGCGGACACCTATGCGTGTTTCCCCCCTTTTCTGGTCTCTCTCTCTCTCTCTCTCTATATATATATATATATAGAAAGAGAGAGAGAGAGGAAAGGGAGCCTACTTTGTGAAGTAGGTAACCTTACCTACTTCAAATCCAATTTTTGAAATTTTTTTATTGTTTTGAAAAATACCATCATGGATTTTCATAATTATATCACTCTAATATGTTACTCAAATTTCATCAGAAACGGAGACTCCTACGACCTTCATCCAGAACATATAAAATACAACAAATCTGTGACCGTTAAAAGGACTGTCTGGATGGAGGCCGTAGGAGTACCTGTTTCTGACGAAATTTGAATGACATATTAGAGGGATATAATTATGAAATTCCACGGTGGCATTTTTCAAAAAAAATAAAAAATTGCAAAAAATGAAATGTGAAGTAGGTAAGTTACATACTTCACAAAGTAGGCTCCCTTTCCTCATATATATATCTATAGGATTTCTTTCAAATAAGATGCAATCCTTCCTAAGTTAAGGAAGTTCATCACATCTTTTGTATAAAATAGGACGACTTTAGTAGAATACATATACAGTTTTGTATTATAATGTGCAGTTTTAGTGTTTGTATTATAATGCACAGTTTTGTATGCGGCTTTGTATTTATAACGTGCACCTATAATACAAACTATGTACATATTCTACTAAAGTGCTTGTGTTATATACAAAAAAGGGGCGGCCTTCCTGAACTCAGGAAGACTGCGTCCTATTTGAAAGGCCCCTTATATATATCAATGAATATTATTGCTATACAATTATCAATCATGTTTAGTTCTTTTGGTCAGAGAGGCACTTGAGGTTCATAAGATTTGAGAAGATCTCAAATGACTCTCGGGGGAGCAAATCCTTTGATGTAGGTTTAACTACAAAAGAGTTCGAATTTGAAATGGTTTTTGAGTTTGATCCATGTTTACTTTTTCTTTGATCTTCTAGATAAAATAGTTAGGAACTTCTGATTAAAATGAAACTGGGTGGATAGTAGTACAATATGCATATCTTTTAATCACATACGGTTGGGTTTTTGAAAAGATTTTCCCAAAAAAAGGCACACAAATCCTACTGCAGGTAAACATAAAGCAGAAGATCCAGCAGTCTCTCGGTACATATATAAAACCTTCCACGTCTTCAATACCGCAAAGATGAGAACCACCCTCTCCAATTTGTGAATGAAATAGTTGTGTTCATGTGATTTTTCTGTTCCCTTGATGGAGATATCATATGACATGCCTATTCTAAATCAACACGTTCCATCCCCGACGGGGTGCAATACTGTAAACCATCAAAACCTCCTCTGAATGATAAGTGTTATCGTTTGCTTATCCTATTGAAGCTGAATTAAACTTGGTGGTACATTACGGTACCTTTTATGTCAGTCATGTCACAGGTAGTGCAATATTCAAATATCCTTAATAAAGTAATGATAATAGTTGGTCCACACCATGAAGCTTCGAATCTCTACAATCGACATCAATTTCTCCTTCTTGACCTCTACCTGTTATTTGATGGTTCCGTTAAAATCTCCCTGCCGAACTACACACAGCCAAGAAATACCACATAGGTTAGCCATAACTTGCACTTGCTAGAACCTAGTACATATTTGTTCTTGCTCGATGCCTCCAGTACAAACGTAATGTGGTGCGTATGCTGCAGCTCATCTTACGAGTAAAAAACACTTCCTTGATGAAGACAAACATGAAGCAATCTAGGAAGATGCAGAAGATGCAGTGAATCAAATTCATCAATATCAGTATCACCAAAACTCATGGTGTCCACGTCATGGGTAGAATGCACACCTCCATAAGTCCTCTATATCACCCATGTCCTTCCAGGTCATAAACCATTATAGAAAATGCATTTCATTACCACACTAATTTATGTTGCCAGTAACATAATTAAATATACATAAATTGAAATGTCAGATATACATGCCATGGAAAGAAAATAAAAAATGCATTGAATCAAATAATGGCTAAGTACATTACTGCGTGTTGCGGAAGTAGAACACAAATGCAAACAAACAATGAGTATAAAACAACCATGACACCTGATTCTTGAAGTTTGATGAATCCTTAATTCATCGTCTTTATTCTTTATTTTTGACTTAAAATCCTTAGTAAACATGTAAATAGCAACTAATTCTCATTATTTAACAATATAATATCATTTGTTAATATTGTATAATTATCGATCCGTATAAAAAGATACAATAACTTATTTTTCATATTGGATGGAGTTGGGAGAGCGCAGGGAAGAAGAGCTTGAGGAGGGACAAGTCTTGCATGAGGCGGGGGCGAGGAGGGTGAGTTGATGGCCACCAAGATAGTGGGAGATGCGGAAATGGCGGATGTTGAAGCCGCTCGGAAGGGCGCTTGGACCACAGTGGTTTCGAGGAGGGAACGAAAGAAGAAGGTTTCAATTTTGGTGCATTGCTTTCACTGTGGTGAGACCAACCGAAGTCTTGCACTGGTAATCTCATATGCTTCCATTGCAACAAGGCTGGGCATCAGAGAAAAGACTGTTCGCGATGAGATGTTTGGAGGCTGAAGGCTAAGCCGGTAGCTGCATCTCCAGAGGTACCTAGAGAGGGTTTTCTGGTGTCTGAAGCGTACACAGGTGACACCATTACAGCGTGTTGCGACCTCTAGCTTTTGTTTGGTTCAAACTTTTCTGGAGACATGATAACATTTGATGGGGACTTGTTATCTGTTTGTGGGCTCTCAAATGAACAAGAGGAGTTGTTACTAAAGGGTATGGCTTAAGAGAAACAAGTCCTTATGAAAATGTTGATGTACTTTTTATTAAAAAATTACAAAAATAAAAAACTCCAAAAAGGAAAGAGGGGAAAAAGTAAAAGAAAAATTAATTCTAGTTGGAGCATGTATTCAATAAGCAAGCTTGAGCTTCAAAGACAATGTGTATAGAGCTAGCTCCGGTGAGGTGGTGTCGTAGGTGGATCCTAGGGTGTGAAGTGAAAATGAGGGTGGAAATCGATCCTAAGACTAACCTATGCTAAGAAAAAGTGAAAAACAAGAAGAAAACGTACCTCAAGCGGTGCACGATCGCGAGATTGGACCTCGACGCCGAAGGTTGGCGGAGGTGATGGAGACCATCGTTCACCTAAACGAACTCCTCTGCGAAGGGACGGAGAGGAGATATCTCTCTCCTCGATCCAGGGCACCACAAGGGCGAAGTTAGTATTGGGCAAAACGGGTTCAAAGATTCAAGGGAAGGTCGGGGTGGTTTTTGAATAGGTTGACATAGTAGCTTAAAGATCGAGGCGAAACGGGTGAGGCAACGATCCATTCCCCGATAAAATTCTTGGGCGTGTATCATGGATATATGGGCATGAAAAGTTCAGAAGAGAGCATCATGAAAAGATGAAAGATCAGCCCTCGAGAAAATCGAGAAGAAGGGGGAGAAACGAGGCCTGACATCTTGCAGGAGGGGGAGTGATGAATACCCATTCATCACTCTTTATTCTTTTATTTTAGCTACAAAACCTTTGCTAAACACATGTATATTCCTGTAAATACAAATAATTGTCAATCAGCATGCATTTTGTAAATATGCATAATTAGCATGTTTTTGTGCATAAATAAAAGAATAAAGAAACAAAAGAAAAAGAAGGAGATATTTAGAATAAATATTGAGCGACCTAATCCCAAGGGAGGGCTCAGCATGGGCCTGACCGCATAAAAACCAAAGTAGAGAGAGATAAGGAAGCTCACCCTTGTACATATATCTGTAAATAAAGAAAAATATTTTCCTTTAAATAAAAATAAAAATGGGCTTCTATTTATGTGTAAATATTTGTAAATATAAAATTAAAATAAAAATGAGAAAACTAAAAAGAAAATAAAAATCCCCTTCCTTGTGTTATTTACCATGTACATAAAGCACTTTATATATTTATTTATCCCTATAAATAAATAAATTAAAATCCAATAAAAATTGCACATACTCTATACTTCATAATGTAAATAAATAAAATAAAAATCACAAAAAAATAAACTAAAAAGAAAAATAAATAAAAACCAAAATGAACATTGTATATATACCATGTACATACTTGTATATATCTAATTATTTAGCCTTTGTAAATAAATGATAAAAATAAAATAAAAATACCTTTTTATTCAAAATTTTATTCTAAAAATAAATAAAATATAAAATTGGAATAAAAATGTACAAAATAAGTAATTAAAAATCAAAAATCAAAAAGACAATATTGTATATATACCTATATATTATACTATATTGTAAATACCTTTTTTTCAAAAAAATAAATAAAAATCACAAAAAATTAGTTTATAAATAAATAAACATTTTTCGTATTTTAACTTTCTCTAAAATCAGCCATTTATTCTTTTAAATTGAATTTCTAAAGTTTTTTTTGATGTGGCCGCTCCTGATTGGTCCACGGGGAATGTTGACCCCCCGGTCAACTCCCCCCTGGACCACGGCCCCGCGGATCAAGCGGCCGTTAGCATCGGGGTCCGTGCTCTGATTTTCTCGCCCGACACCCTTTTAGACGGACCCCTAGGACTATATAGCCTGAGCTCCGCCCGCACTTTCACTCATCTTTGGCTCGCGCATTCTCCACCCCAGGACCTCCATTGCTCTCGCGTGAGTGACAACAAGCTGAGGGTAGTGTCGCAGCGAGGAGGGAGTGCTCAGACCATCGATCCGGCGACCTAGCGCCGCCGTGCGCCGCCACCAGCGTGGTGCTCGAGCCTCGGGCATCGACGGCTCGCCCCCAGTCGACTCCGATCATCTAGTAAGCTTAGATCTTCCTATCTTTCGCCAATTTTAGATTACGCCCAAATCGCCCCGTCACCTTCGACCCTCGATTCCGACCATCTCCGACCCCCTTTCGATCATCGGACGACACCTTCACCTTCGCCCTTCTCCCACGCATATTCTACACCCCTTCATCCAACCCAGTTCGCACAGGAACTGGGATTGGAGCTCCTCCGCCATCGCTTCGCCGGAGCTCCCCCATCTCGACGCACCGTCCACCCTCATCGCTTCTAACCGGGTCGAGGCATTTTACCCTCGACCCGGTAGTCTCTCCGTGCCATTTTACAGGTTAGAGGAGGACCATCTGAGGTCCCCCACATTCAGCACAGGAGCTTGAGCTCCGCCGTCGTCGCCTGGGCTTCGCGGAGCCCCTTGGCGTCATCGGAAGAGTTCTTCAGATGTGGGAGGCACCGGCGCTTCTTCTCCGATATTCAGTAGCTCGCGAGGGGGACCATCGCGTGCGTTCTGGGTCGGCGAAGTTCGCCGGTCACCTGTTCTTCGTGGATCCTCCAGAGCCGTCCATCCTACCCTCCAGCTCCAGATTAGATCGTAGCCATTCACTAGAGGAGCAGCCACCACCGTCCGATTCCTTGGAGGACTGATCAGGACCGCCCATCCAGCGAGGGTTAGCGCCAATCATTCTCGACCGTCGATTACCCCACGTGGCACACCCTCCACCGTTGGATCAGAGCCAGGGCGTCTTTGTTCAGCTGCAACGCACCACCACCGTCAGATTCGCCACGCGGTGCCATCCCAGCCCTTGGATTATAATAAGGGGTAATTTCACTTAGGCTCCTCTTCTATTTTGTTTTGGCATTTAGTCCTGTAAATACTTTTTGTAGTTTATTTTAGTTTGGAACAATTGCATTTAGGACCTTGTTGTTTCTTTTAATTGCACTTCTACCCATGTGTGTTGTGGACACGTGCTTCTCACGTGTATTTTGTGGTAAATTGCATGTAAGGGCCTGTACTTTCTGGTTGCTATGAAATGAAAAGACATTTTTAGATATTTACAAATATGCCCCTGTGAGTGTTTTAATTGTGCATGTGTCGAATATAGTGGGCTTTTTATACTTTTGCCCCTGGACTTTTAGTACGTGTTACTAATAGGTTCAGGGACTTAAGTTTCTTTGCAGATAGGTACTTGAGTGCCCCAGACATGTGCCTTGCGCGTGCAAATTTGGGATTTTTGCATCTGAACCCCCTGGAGTTCTATTGTTGTTACTTTTAGGCCCCCAGAAGTTATTTTTATTGCAGACATGTCTCTGTGCACTGTGGGCTTGTGTTTGCTTTAAATAAAATATCAAATCTCATCCAAATCAAGTGAAAATTTGACATGTGGCTCCTGCCACTGTGTAGAATTTTCATTAATTTTTGGGAAAATTTTGGAGCCCTTTTTCTATTTTTAAAATTCAAAAAATCTTTTTTCTCTCTGTCCAGATATAAAAATCACAAAAAAATATTAAAACCCTCTCAAAAATTCTGAAAAATTCATATTTTGTGTGTTTTGGCTTGCTTGATTTTCTGACCAATTTTAGTCATTTTTGGACTTATAAAAAATATAAAAACTGAAAACTTTTAAAATCTTATAAAAATTCTAATAATTACTAGAAAACTCCAAAAATAATAAACTCAGTCTCTGAATTTGCCTTTTTGTCTCTAGTTTCTAGGAAAAATACCATCAGGCTTAGTTAGGGCCATTATATATTTTTTTTGCCCTCCAAGCCTGACTGGGCAGCAACAGTACTTTTCAGCCTTCTTTCATTTTTATAAAATTCCATAAAAATCGGAAAATTATCAAAAAATCATCAAAAACAGTAAAAAATCCATAAAACTTAAAAATATTTTTGTTTGAATTTTTGGATTAATTTTGAGTGTTTAAATAATTGTTGCAAGTTGCTTGTTTAGTTGTTTTCTCACTTTCTTTATAATTAAAAATTCCAAAAAAATATAAAAATATTAAAAACCCACCAAAAACCCTTTGTTTATATTTTTCTCTTTTTTTGACTACTTCGTAGGCTGCAAGGCCAATCCGTGCTCCTCGAGTTCGACCCTGGGTGCTATACCAGGTTAATATCATAGCGAGACCGCTGCCTGATTTTTATCGTGTTTTGATCTTTGCTTGGTGGTCTGATCTTTTTCTTGTTGAGCTCCGAGTCCCGAGTGACTGAGGTCACAACGACCTTAGTTATTCCTTTACCTTTGTCGTTCGGGCGGCTCATTAGGGAGTTAGATAGTTGACCCGCGATTAACTGTCCAAATCACCTGGTTGGTCCACGTGGACCAACCAGGAAAATCCTCTTGAAAAAAATTCAAAAATCATTTAAAAATATTAATTGAATTTATTAATTTTAGGTTATTAAGTAAAAAAGTTTATTATTTTCTGAAGTATTTTATGGTGATTTTTTTTATTTTTAGTGGTATAAAATTACATGTTACCTTTTATGGGTTATTGAAAAATGAGATTGCGAGAGCCGCTAAATAATGGTCTGACAAATCAGACTCACTGTCGCTGGGGCGACTACTCAAGCTTTTCCGTTCGTCAACAATTAACCCACACAATTAATTAAACAATCAAGAGCACGGTTCAAAATTTATTATACACTACTAAAAATGTACAGTGGCAAGAAAGTAGGGGTCGAACACAGGAAACAAGGGTGTAGAGTGTAGACAAAGAGTCAAATCTTATGTCTAATGAACTACTTAGCCAATATGGATTTTTTGTAGGTTTTTGATTTTATATTTTCTTTGATTATTTTTTTTAATTTTTGTATTTTGGTTTTAGATTTTCTAATTTTATATTTTTTTTATATTTTATATTTTTGTAGTTCCTTTTTTCAATAATAGGATATATATACGATGTAAGGAAAGAGGGGAGAATGTATTTATAATAATAGGTAAAAATAGTCAAAAATCAGGGAATAAAATCTTTTTGGTCTTTTTATAATTTTTTACTGTTTTTATGATTTTTGGGGACTTTTCATAATGTTTTTGGTATTTTTAATAGTGGAAATACAAGAAAACCGTGAGCAAAGATTCTGGCCGAAATTAAAATGGGAATGAAAAATAGTAAACAGTGGCAAAATTTTTCCAAATTAATTTTAAAATAAAGACAATAAAATAGGGAAGATACAGGACCAGAGTTTATATTTTTAGGATTTTTCTGAGTTTTTAGATTTTTATGAAGTTTTTAGGTGTTTTCTAATTTTTAAGGTTTTTGTTTTGAATTTTTTTAATGATTGTTAGATTGACACTAAAATATGATAAGGCAAGTAAAATATATTTTTTTTGGAATTTTTTCAAAACGATTTTATAATTTTTATGGATTTTCTAATGCAAATAGTAGGAAAAATGCTCGTTTTTTATTTTTAATAAATATTAGAATGCAACAAAAATGAAGTGCAAAATTATAACGTGAATCTACAACTAAACAATAGCTTAAAATGATTTTTGTGGAATTTTTGGGGTTTTAGAGATGCATGCAATAATTAGAGAAAACATAAAGCAACTACAAGCCTGACCGGGGCATTTGTGTAATATTCAAAAGCTACAGGGAAAATATTGCAATTTCACCAAAAAAGACACGCGCAAAGCACGTGTTATGCTGTTCACGGGGGTAGATTTGCAAATATCGAAAACCGGCAGGACAAGAGTGTAAATAACCCAAAGATATATTATAATCACTACGCGCAGGGGTAGAAATGCAAATACAGAAAAGTTCAAGTTTATTGTTGCAAAATAACCAAAATCACGTGTCCCAGTCACGTGAGGTGACATGGACAGGGACCAAAATGCAAATAAAAGGAGTTCAGGGTCCAAGTTGCAATTATTACAGATATTTTTAAGCTGCAGATGAAAGTTTTAGGGCTAAAACGTAAATAAAAAAACTCTTGGGTTGAAAGTGCAAAATACCCAAGATAAGGATCGTGCGGCCGAGGGCGATCCACTTATCCACGTGCCCTGATCTGGTGGCTCGATGGCGCTTCGCACGGACATCCAAGATTAGATCCTGCGAAGAGATCCGACGATGGAGGGTGCTGAAGATCTGACGGCTCCTGTACGTACTGGAAGGTGCTCCTGATCCAACGGCGAAGAGAGGTTCACGAAGAACACTCTCCCCGGCGAGCTTTGGCGAGTGAATCCGGCCGACACACGGCCTCTCTGGCCCTAGGGTCAAGGGCAAAACGATCCTGGGGCCCCTCCACGTCAAATGGAGGTCTCAGGCAAGCCTGAGACGGCGAGGTGAAGGCAAACAGCGACGACGACCTGGGAGGTGCTTCCCCGAGTTGTCGAGGCTCGATAGAGCCTCCTCTTGGGCTCTGACCTATAGGTTTAGAAGCACAAAAACTAGGCGAGGCGACTGGGGGTGTTTTCAGGTTAAATGGAGGTGGTGCGCAGCCCGGGCGTGGAGCTCCGATGGGCGGCGGAGAGGGGAGCTCGGGCAGCTCGATCTGAGCAAGATCGAGGTGTACGGAGGTGCGTCGGGGCGAGAGAAGGTGAAGGGAAAGAAGATGGAGGTGATCGTGGAGGTTTTCAGTGACTGGTAAAGGCTGAAGGTGGAGGCGGACGCCGTGATCTTTGACCGATGATTCACGATGAATGACACAAAGACACCCTATACTGCTACTAGACTAAGTTACACTAAGCTAAAGCTACAAGAAAAGGGAAAAAGAAAGGAGGGAGACTCACCGGAGTGGGCTGCAGCAAGCTGCAGGCGGCGCTCCGGTGAGAGGCTTGGACCACATCGATTCATCTCCAAAGGGCTCGATCTCGGGCTCGACGTCTTCCTGCTGTCACCAGGAACGCATAGGGCGAGGGGTTTAGGGCAATCGATGGAGGAAGAGGGATCAACCCTCGAAGGGAAGTTGGGGGGTTCTTTTTGTAGGGTTGACGAGGTGGCGTCAAAGATTGATGGAGATAGACCGAATCGTGGGTCCAATCCCCGATGTTTCACCTGGGCGTGAATCCACGTTCATTGAGGACAAAAAATGCGAAGGCCTCGACATCAAAGGATGCAAGAGGAAGCCTCGAAAAAAGGTTGAAATAGGTCAAAAACTCAGATCTGACAAGGTTCAGACCTCGGTCAGAGAGTTGACCGAGGTCAACCAAGGGCGCCTTCTGGTTGGTCCACGTGGACCAACCAGAAAAATCCTTGGAAAAAATCCTTGTAAAACCCTTTAAAAATAGAAAATGAAGTAATTAAATTTTGGTTATAAAATAAAAAATGTTTATTATTTTATGAGTTATTTTATGGTAATTTTTATTTATTTTTTAGAGGTATATTATTTACAAGTTACTATTTTAGGCTTATATAGGTATATTTACGTATATATTTTATTGTTTTATTTTTATTTTGTAATTTTAATTTATTTATTTTAATTTATTATTTTATTAATTTATAAAATACTTTTATACTCATATATATTTTTATTTTATTTTTCTGATATGTTTTATACACATAATAAAATATAAGTATGTATTATGTAGGTGTATATACATGCATTATACCCATGTATTGTAATTATACAAGTATTTTATTTTGTGTTTCTTTTGCATTTATATTCTGATTTTAATATACAACTATAGTATAAATAATATTTACAAAATTATAAAAATATAAAATTACAAAAATAATGAATAAATAATAAAATGAATATTGTAATCTGTAGAAGTATACTACAAGGGTCCAAAACTCAACTTTCAAACCGTAACTCAGAAAAATACGAAACCACCTCCATTAAATAGATTATTTTACGCTATATACAATTAAAGGTGAGTTTGGTACATTTCGAGTTTTTACTTGTAAGATACGGGTTTGGGAAATTGAGATTTTGGAATCTTATTCAGACCATAACTTTTTAGGGATTTTTACCCAGCAGACCCTATAATCTTTGCTAATGACCTCTACGACCTTTGAAATATTGATATTCCTCTCTCAACCCTGTAAACTTGCTAACTCTTACCCTACAGACCCTGTGGTCAACTTCCATCCATTTGGCCGTTAAAAGTTACCGGATTTCGTTAATTCTTTATTTTATGTTAAGAATTTTTGCATCCATGACCCCCAATGCTCCTCCTCGAAGTCGACGCCCAGGCCCCTCCCCGGCGCCGCCTCGCACCTGCTCGAAACCAACACCCCCACCCCCCGCCCCTCCCGCCCGAAGCCTCGGCCCTTGCCCGCCGCCTCCCCGCTCGAAGCTCCCCCCGGCTCGCCCTAGTCGACGCCCCCTGCTCCTCGAGGAATCGCATCCTGTGAGAACTGCGTCCCTTTCAAGGAATCACGGGCCCGCGCCGCCCCAGCACCTGCTCAAAGCCCCCCGGATGTGCCGCCCGAAGCCTCGGCCCCTGAGCGCCCCCCGGCTCCCCCTCGTCGACGTCCCCTGCTCCTCGAGGAATCGCGTCCTCTGAGAACTACGTCCCTCCCGAGGAATCGCGGGCCTCACGGATTCTGCGTCCTGTGAGATGCTTCCCCTGCATCCTATGAGAACTGCGTACTATGATTTTCCCCTAAAGATTGGGGCACAAACATCTAATTACCCCTGAATAAGCAATGATTTCAAGAACCCACCTTGTGGATTCTGCGAGAATCCGAGTGATCCAACCTTCCCATCTTCTCGAGGAATCGCGTGCCTTGCGGAGCTTCCCTGCGGCGCAGCAGACGTTGACGGAAATGGTGAAGGTGTCACGGTTAGGGTTGACGCCCTTGCGTATTCATGCGGCGGATGCCTGCGTAGGCACCGTGGAAGTTGTCGGAGAGGAGCCCCTCCCCTCCAGTTCAGTTGCAGTTGAAGGATTATCTTTTTCTTTTCTTGGTTAATTTTAGCCGTCTGATCGTGGACTGGTTAGATTAACTCGTTTTTAACCCAAGTAAGTTAACTCTAGAGGTGTGAATTTAACGGTAGGGTTTGTGGGGTAAGACGGAGCAAGTTTACATGGTCGAGGGAGGAATATCGATGTTTCAAAGGTCGTAGAGGTTATTGGCAAAGATTATAGGGTCTGCCGGGTAAAAATTCCTAACTTTTTATCTGTACATTATTTTTGAGTGAAATAAATTTTGTATTTTTATTTATTTAATTGTCTACAACTTTCGTGTACAAAGTTTCTTTATTTGAGGTATAAAAATTGGAACCAAAAATAGGTCCCAAAATGAATGAAGAATGAGTAAAATAAAAGGGAATTTTATTGTATTCTGGCCCTTATTCTACCCTACTTTATTCCTTGTCGACCTATTCATCAAGATGCCTAGGTCTCAGAGTTTTAGATCATAAAATATTTACAATATTTTATTATTTTTCTTTTCTTTTATTTATTCTATAATTTTGGCTTTAATTACAGTGTTTTATACACTATTTATGTGCACATGCTGCTAAGATGCTGGATTTAATGCTATTTACATGCATTTACCAGGGTTTTTGATGCCAAAATGATAGAATAAAGATGATGAAATGTGGCTTCATCAGTTATATATAGGTATATTCATCTATATATTTTTATGTTTTATTTTTATTTTGTATATTCAATATTTTTATTTTTGTTATTTTATATATTTATAACTTAATTTTATGAACTTAAATGTATTCTTTCTTTAATTTTCTAAAGTATATTGTATAATTAAATAAATAGATGTGTTATCTATATAGGTATAGATATGGGTCTTTTACCTATGTATTTATACAAGTATTTTATTTTTATGTTTTATTGAACTTTTTATTCCTGTTTTAATATACACATACATTATAAATAATTTTTACAAAATTATAAAAAAAATAAAATTATAAAAATAATGAATAATAAATAAAATGAATATTTTAATCAGTATAAGTATACAATAGGGGTCCAAAACTCAATTTTCAAACTATAACTCCGAAAAATATGAAACAACCTTCATTAAATAGCTTATTGAAAATCATATACAATTAAATGTGATTTTGATACATTTAGGATTTTCGTTTGAGAGATATGGGTCTGGGAAGTTGGGATTTTGGAATCTAATTCGTAGTATATTTTGTACACTATTTATTATTTTTGTATAAAATCAATTATATGTATTTTTATATTTAATTATCTACAATTTTCATGTACAAAGTTTCTTTATTTGAAATGTAAAAAGTGGAACTAAAAATAGGTCCCAAAAATGAATAAGAATGAATTAATAAAAGGGGTTTATATTGGTATTTTGACCCTTATCTCCCCCTATTTTATTCCTTGTCGACCTAGTCATCGGGATGCCTAGGTCTCAAGGTTTCAGATCAGAAAATATTTTCAATATTTTATTCTTTTTATTTTCTTTTATTTATTCTCTAATTTTTTCTTTAAAACCGTATTTTATACCATATTTAAACAATGATGCATGAATGCTAAAATGCCTAAATTAACCTATTTGCATGCATTTAGTAGGGTTTTTAAGGCCAAAATGATAGAATAAAGATGATGAAATGGAGATTCATCATGGTCCTGCCTTGTGTGGACCATAAGACAATCCCTTAGATATTCTCTACTATTTCAAAGCACTATCATACAAATCCTTTATGAGGCTAATTTGTAGGACAAGGACTTGTCTCTTCTCCAAAGTTCTACACAATATCTCACATGGGACATAATCATAAGACTTCGCTAAATCAATAAAAATCATCTGAAGGTTCTTCCTTTTACCTCTATAAATCTCCACCTCAGCAAATGATTGGCTTCAATATTTGAGCAACATGGCATGAATCCGAATTGATTTTCTGTTACTGTGGAAACTTGCCTCAGCCTTCCTTCGATCACATGTTCCCAAATTTTCATAGTGTGACTCATCAGCTTGATACCTCTATAATTTTAATAATGCCCCCTTTGTCTTATAATGAGGTGCCACGATACTTCTCCTCCAATGTTCATGCATTTTCTTACTTCACCAAATAACATTGAATAAATTTGTAAGTCAAGTCAAATCAGGCTCACCTAAAAACAAACACTCTCTTCAGAATGACTTTCCATCAAAAAAAAATCCAGAATGACTTTCCCTCTTCATTTTTGTCTCTGAAGACATGACCTCCATGAACACTAGCATACCAACCTTTCCCACATGTCCATCCATCTAAACAAATAAAAATGAGGGATAAATTCAACTTATAACCATATCACTCTTTGTTCTTGACCCTTCCACCAAATGGGCCCTTAGACTTCGAGTAATCTAACGCGCTAGTCAATAGTGGCAAGTTAGTGGGTACAAAAAACCAAAGGGGATATAGCAAAAGTATACATGATGGCAGATCTTCCCACCATTCCACTTTTTCGATGCAGGTAATAACTCCTTGGGCCATCCGAACATTCTGAATTGAGGAAGAATTAAGCGACGCTATCTGTAGGGCTATGTAGCACACTTTGCCTCTAATATAGCTCACTATTTCCTTTTCATTTTTGTATCCATCTGCCCTTGTTTCATCACAACATATACTTGCTTTTCATGTTGTGTTAGCGAGCGGATCCTTTATTGTTATAGCACCTGCAGTAATGCTGGGGAGCTGCTTGATGGGCATTGAAATGCGCACCAGCCATCCCCGGCCCCCTCCGAGTGATGTCCGATGCCCATCGAGATGCTCTCGTGCATTACAGCAGGTGCTGTAAGAAGAACCACTCCCATTTTGTCACCGTCGTATGTTTTTCTTGACATGCGTGAATAATTTTTACTTCATTTATACACACAGTCCTGTATCGGGCCTGAACCGTTATCAATAGATTCTTCACATTCGCGTTGAAATACATCGACTATGGCAATCGATATGCAGTCTCCAACTAGTTGTGAATATACTTGATACATTTCTAATTAACAGTGCTTACTGAGATTTATTTCCTATCATTTTGTTCTTTAAAGAGTGCAAAACTGAAGAGCAAACGCTAGCTGCGAAACTAATAATGGAAAACATAAAAATCCAACTCGATTTACTCATGAATCAGTATATGTATATGGCTGCAGCAACTAGCAACAGAATACATGTGATTGTCCCTTGCGGCCAGAAAGGCAATAATAGCTACCTGACAGATACCATATAATACTCAGAGAAATGGAAGAAGAGATTCTCATCTGCAAGCTATCAATTTATTGAAGAAAATGATGCCATATCAATGCGCATATTGTCCCCATGGTAGCATTCGCTCTGGAGACGCTGTGTCCAAATCAATGCATGCATGGGGCCTAACTACAGCAATTGGCATTCACGTTACTATGTTTATCCGCATTTGCTTTCCAATTTAGGTCCTCCACTGTATGGCCTTTTGCCTCTTGATTCTACACACGGTGATAATCAACTTGCACTTAGATTGCCAGACCATAATAAAACCAGATGGTAGCTTTCTGTGCAGTTACTGAAGAATTACTGAAGTAGCATATACCTAATCAGATTAATTCAATGACAGCCTGCATCAGAATAAACTTCAAAAAAAGGATATGTAGATGGACACAACACAAGGATATCTTAGTATATATTCATGAAGTTCCTTTCAAAGTTGGCGGCATCAGGATAACGCAAATCCTTGGAAGTAGAAATGACGAGAAAAGAATATGACATGGATAAGAACCATGTACTGTCAATTACATTGACATAGAAAGGCGATAGATTGCGGAAGGGTTATCATAATTAGGTTTGAAAGCAATACCTTGATGTAGAGAGCAAGATGCAACCACAATATGTTGACATCTTAGCATACCATTGATTATCTGCTCCAGAGCTTCACATGCAGGGAGGGACAAGTGAGGCAAACACGGGAAGGCAGCAGTTTCATTGCTCTCATCAATTAATAGATATGGGACCAGTCCAAATACCATATGTAAGATGGGAAACAGAGATGCAGAGCAGCAGAAGTATCCCCAGACGTGGACTTAGGTGTATGCCTTCAACTTGGCTCATTCTACTTGCGGGCACTTCTGATAGGTGTATTCAAATCGATGGGGGACAACGGCTACTTCACGGGCCACGCCCCACTAACCTTATTACCTTGTTAAATTATCATGGTGTTCTGCATGGGAATTTAATTTCCATGCTTCTTGCCCCCACACCAATCATCCCTCGTCAATGGCAAGGGTGACAACTCTCCTTGGAAGACGCCTTTGCTGGGATTTTTCAAATACCAGCCTTCTTTAAAGATAGAATACCCTTCGCCGGCCAGACTCCCGTGTCTATCCATCCCTCCACGTAAGGTTTTAAAAACCAATGTTCAAACGGTTAAATCAAGAATCGGAAGAAAAAATGTCCAACCACCGTAAAACCATGTTTGACCGCTAGACCCTATTGATTAAATTGCCAGTTCAATCATCCTTATTTTTGACAAAAAAAATTAATATTTAATATAGTGCAATTTTTTTCTGACACTATTCATAATCTAGTTTCATTCTTGGTTCTAAGATAGAATATGGTGATCGTTTATGTCGTCTCCATCTATGAGTGCCAATAACCCAATACCACTTCCCCCTTCCCGTTTTACGAGCATTGTCTCTCTCTTCCCACATCATGCATGAGGTTATCTCCTTCCAATAGTAACAAGCAGGACCTCCGCGTAAAGAAAAGTTAACATATTTACACTATGAGAAGCAATAATTGACACCACTAGACATCAATTAAAGTTCCAGTAGTTTTAAAGTCATTAATTTTATAATCATATATAGATATGTATATGTATTTATATGAATTTGAAAAAAAATTGGCATTTCAAGTTTTTCTAATAGTTTTTATACCCTAACATTTTTGCAATTACAATTCTATCTCTATGTTCTTAAAAAAATCATAACATTGCCCTTATATTGGTAATACTATAGGAGCATAAGTACAATAACAAAACCTTTTCCCACATCTAAGTAGGGCCGACTACATGGATTGTTTGCCTCCATTCATTTCTATCTTGGGACAATCCCTAGCTTATATCCAAAAAACTAAGATTCCTTCATATAGTCTCATTCCAACACTTCTTAGGCCATCCTCGCCCTCTCTTAGCCGGTTCAACATCCTAAAACTCGAATCTCCTAACAAGTGCGTCAGCCGACCTTCTTTGCAAACGACTAAACCATCTTAATTGATTTTCTCAAATCTTATCCTCGATCGGAACTACAATGATTTCCTTTCTAAATCCGATCTTTACGTGTGTGTCCACAAATCCACCTTAGCTTTTTCATTTCTACTACATCCATTCTCTGCACATGTCTATGGTTCACGAGCCAACATTTAGATCTATAGAGCATAGCAGGTCTCACGAAATCCTTTAGTCTTCAATGCATGCCTCCAGACCTCAAGCTTCTCATTTACTCCATCTCTACTCTCATCAATCAACACCATAGCATCAACAAATAACATACATCAAGGTATCTCATGCTGAATGTGACTTGTCAACTCATCCATAATAAAGTAAGAAGAAATGGACTTAAAACTGAATCTTGTTGTACATGAGCATAAGTATAGTAATAAAATACCATTACATATGATTGTAAACAAATAAGGCTAAAAGTATTATTAGAAAAAAGTTGGAAGGATACAAGTGTAAAAATCCTTTAAATATATGGCATAGCTTACTCATATTTGCTTATATGAAACATTGGTATAACTCAGTTAGACCTGATTGTACTATATTGTAAAGCCTTGAACTTGGCATATCGGATCCTATATAATAAGATCCGGCTCGTCAAGAGAAAACCAACGAAATTTGTTTCGTGTGAATCGGACTTCGTTTCGAATTGTTATGATTTTCGGAAGAAAGAGAAGTAAGGAAGGCTAAGATGTCATTAACCCATAATGACTATCATTAAGACTAATTAAACATGATTAAAGAAACTAATGACGGATTAAAAACCGCTAATGATCATTAGTAAACACTAATCAATAGTTAGCAAAAGATAATCGCAAGCCGCAAAAGTTAAATCGCGATTAGTGAAGTTAATCATGATTAGTATTAATTAAGCGTCATTAGCGAATCTAGAATCCTCTAGAATGTTCTAACTTAAGCACCAAGTTTGGGATAAGTTTTGGCTAAAACCATGAGCCACTAAACCATGGTTAAGGTCTAAACCATGGTTTTCTAACCATGGTTAATGGTTTTTTGGGACCTATAAATAGACCCCCCTACCCATTCATTCTCTACGACTTCCACTACCACCACCACCCCAAGGGCTAGGGTCGAGAGGTCGGGAGGAGGAGTGGGAGGCGAGGGAGGAGCGCTAGCGAAGCGCTGCCGGGAGAACGAGGAGGAGAAAGGTATGATCCTCTCTTAGTTTCCTAAGTAAGCGATGCTTTCAATTTATATTCTTGTCCTTCCAAGTTTTGTTCTTGATTCATCTTTCTTTCCGATTCGTTTTTCTATTGTAGTTCGAGGAGAAATCTGTGTAACACCCTACTTAGGTGCGGGCGGCTATGCACGTCAGTGACCCTGTGATTCGTCACACATTCACTTATTTAAGATGCGTGATGTCTACCGATTCTCTATCATTTATGTTTCTATTCCTTCTATTATGATTTTATAGTTATTTTGATGAAGAAATCTGTGTAATACCCTACTTAGGTGCGGGCGGCTATGCACGTCAGTGACCCTGTGATTCGTCACACGTTCACTCACCTAAGATGCGTGGTGTCTACCGATTCTTCATCACTTGTTGTTTGAAGTATATTCTTTCAGTTTCGTTGTTATTTTCCTCACGATTGATTTTATAGAGGAAACTCTTTTCGTTTTTATTATGAAATATGTCCCCATATAAGAGGAAACTCTGCCGAAATTTTCCGAGAAATATGTCCCGATATAAGGGGAAACTCTGCTAAATTTTTCTGAGAAATATGTCCCGATATAAGGGGAAACTCTGCCGAATTTTAAGAGAAAATATGTTCTTGGCGTTCTTCGTGTTCTTCGTGTTCTTCGCGTTCTTCGCATTCTTCGTTCGTTCTTCGCATTCTTGACACGTTCTTAGCGTTTTTGATACGAAAGTCAAATTCGATCTTTTCAGGAGCCTTAAAATAGCCTTTCTAAAAATGAAACACGATAAAGCCTTGCATACATGAGAGAGAGCTCGATTAGGTAACGAAATCCTTCCTTTTGTTGTTGAGTTTTCATACAAGATTATTGAAATTCTTGATTTTATTTTCTTTGCTTTTAAGAACCCTAATTTTGGTCATTTCTGAAAAAGTCTGAAAAGTTGCTTTGTGATTCCCACTAAAATAGGGTTTAATCATCAAATTGATGCGGTGGCTATGAAAGTTTGGGTTTGGGAGTTAAAATAGGCATAACTACGAGTATATATGGTTATGAATAATATATATGTGAGTCTATACTAAATATTGCTAATTATGCAAATCGAAGATTTAACGAAAGAATTATATCATGGGAATTGATGTGGCTTGAGTTGGATCCTGAAAAGGATCGTGTGTCACGTTAAGGATGACTAGGAGTAGAACTACAGGTCGGGCATGCAACCTGTAGGTTTGTCGGAAGGAACCCGTATTGGCGTTTCCCTACCTAGGTGGTACACGGTTGCCCTGTTATGTTAAGTGCGCACAAAATGAATGTTTTGCAACGCGTGGTACCGGGAGCCAATATCGTCGGGTTGAACGACGGAAGATGTGGTCGTGCCATGTGGAGGCACGGGTGGTTCAACAGCGGCTGGGTCACGATAACAAGTATTTAAAGCCGTTAGGTTATATGATTAAATATTAGCCTAAGGTTTTAAGCAACCGAGTCCTCGAGGAAGGTGTGCTCATTTGATTTTCCAGGCTGAGGGTTGAGACCCTGTTCAATAAAAGAAAAAGGAAATTGTCAAGGTAGTATTGGAGGATTGGTTGAGACGACGTGCAGCGGCATAAGCTTACCAAGATCAACACAATCTCCAATCCCGAAGGGTCCACAGCTTCGGAGTCCAAGAATGGTGGGGTTCCCCTGGACTAATCCCTGATGTGGAATAGAAAGGAATACGACTTAAATTAATGAGAAGGAATAAAATATTTTGATATCAAGTTTTGAAAAATTACACAATTTGTTTGTTTTTCTCTTCTTCGTTACTTAACATTCGCTAATTTTTATCCTATGATTTATAGAAAATGCAACAGGTATCGGTGAGCCATCGCAAGGACTTTAAAATTCATCCAGCTTACATACTAGACATCTAGCCAGCCACAGTAGCTTTACTTTTTAAGGTAGTTAGTAATCTTTTGTATCTTTTCCTTTCAAGCTGATGTACATGTAAATGGTTATAGTAGGACAGGGTATAATCTGAACTTTATTTAGTGAATGGAAAAGTGTTGAAATACTTTCTACTGAGTATTTTTATTTGCAGTCTATTTCTGAATGTTAGTTGTGATTGCTGAATAAATTATTGCTGAGTAACCAGATCCGGATATGGGAGGATCCGATGGCCCGGGAATCGTGAGTGTGACAGATTGGTATCAGAGCCAGGCTACTCCAATAATTTATTTAGTAATTGACAACAATGAGTGGTATTCAGAAACTAAGGTTGTATTAAGATCCTTTGATCTTAATAACTGACTGCAGTACCATTCACAAGTCATTGTCTCTTATGTACATCATGCTAAGACATATAGAATCTGACCTTTAATCTTGATTCATCACAAGACCGTGACATACCAAGACGTGTTTAGGAAATTAGCAACTATGGTAGTGATGATCCATGAGATGGATCAAAGGTAATAGACATTAGAGCAAAGACTCAATGACACAATGAGAGATCAAAGTCTTCCATACTCGTAGATGCTAGAGTGAGGGTTCTATTCACCCTTATAAGAATAAGTCTAGATACCATCGGTTTACAGAATTTGTTTGCTCCTACTCCATTTGGAAGAGCAATAGAGGAGGTGCTTCATAGGAAAAAAAGAGAGAAGGAGAAGGAGAAGAATATATTATTCCTATGTGAGGATAAGATTCCGATACAAGTACAAAACCATTATCTCAGTAAGGAACCAGGAGGTCAATTATAATTCAAGGAGATCTTAGACAACTGTGTGGGATAAATTTCAGGACATCCGTCACCTGCTTATCTACTACTTATCGAATTGAATTACTTTGATATTATACTAAGAATGGATTGGCTAGAAAGGCATCATGCATGTCTTGACTGTTTTCAGAAGACAGTGACATTTCACCTTCCTAACTCGATAGAGTATCAGTTCATTGGAAAGACATCCAATGATAATGTCGAATATATCTCTACATTGAAGGCACAACAATTGTTAGAGCAAGGGTGCCAAGGTTATTTAGCTTATGTAACCACTACATCAGGGTCAGACATATTGATAGAAGATGTGCCTATAGTGTGCGAGTTTCCTGATGTATTTCCAGAGGAACTACCTGGATTACCACCTGAGCAAGAGATTGAATTTGAAATCTCTCTCATACATGATACTCACCTTATCTATATCCCTTCGTATAGGATGGCACCAGCTGAGTTACGAGAGTTAAAGGTACATTTGCAAGAACTGTTAGATAAAGGATTCATTCGTCCTAGTACTTCACCATGGGGTGCACCTGTCTTATTTGTCAGGAAAAAGGATGGGTCGATGCGGTTGTGCATTGATTATAGACAACTAAACAAGAGGACAATAAAGAACAAGTATCATCTACCATGAATAGATGATCTCTTTGATCAGTTACATGGTTCAACTGTGTATTCCAAGATTGATTTAAGATCTGGATACCATCAGTTGAAAATTAAAGATACAGGTATTCCCAAGACAACTTTTCGAAATAGATACGGGCATTATGAGTTCTTATTTATGGCTTTTGGACTAACAAATGCCCCAGCAGCCTTCATGGATCTCATGAATAGAGTATTCAAGGAGTTCTTAGATCACTTTATAGTAGTCTTTATTGATGATGTGCTTATTTACTCCAAGGATAAGTATCTGCATGAACATCATCTCAGGAAGGCATTTGAAACTCTAAGGAAGAACAACTGTATGCTAAATATAGCAAATGTGACTTCTGGCTATCTGAAGTATCTTTCTTAGGCCATATTATTTCTGGAGAAGGTATATCAGTTGATCCTACAAAGGTTAGTGTGGTGATGAGTTGGGAACACCCAAAGACTGTCATAGAAATACGATCTTTTCTGGAATTAGCTGGATATTATTGAAGATTCGTGAAGGACTTTTCACGAATAGCATTGTCAATGACTAGACTAACTCAGAAGGAGGTCCCATTCTTATGGTCTGATACATGTGAAGCTAGTTTTCAGACACTGAAAGAATGCCTAACATATGCACCAATCCTTACTCTACCCTTCGGGAGTGAAGGGTTTACATTGTACACTGACGCATCTAAAGAAGGACTTGGGGCGGTTCTTATGCAACATGGTAAGGTAGTTGCGTATGCATCACGACAGCTCTGGACACATGAGAAGAACTACCCAACACATGACCTTGAATTAGCTATCGTAGTTTTCGCTTTGAAGATATGGAGACATTACCTGTATGGTATTACTTTTAAAATCTTCATCGATCATAAAAGCTTGAAATATCTGTTTGATCAAAAGGAGCTCAATATGAGACAGAGACGGTGGCTAGAGTTATTGAAAGATTATGATTGCACTATCTCCTACCACCCTGGTAAGGGAAACGTCGTAGCAGATGCACTTAGCAGAAGAACTTATTCACTTGGGTTAGTGAGTGCTATCCACTTCTGGGGTTTACTATCAACGTTAAGTGAATGGAAACCATTTGATAATAATGCTGATACTATAACTATTCCTCATGGATACAAACCAGAGATCTGGGATAAAATAAAGAAAGGACAGGAGGATGATCCTGTCCTTAAAGACTTGAAATAACAACTTGAGAAGTATGAGATAGAGGGATTCCAGATACAAGATGGGTTATTATATAACCATCACAGAGCTCGTGTACCAAACATACCTGAACTGAGGAAAGACATTTTACGTGAAGCTCATTGTTCTAGATTATCTATTCATCCAAGAATTACGAAGATGTATAAGGATCTTCATTCATACTTTTGGTGGCCGGGAATGAAGAAAGATGTTGCTGAGTTTGTGAATTCATGTTTCACTTGTCAGCAGGTAAAGGCTTCACACCAAAAGCCATCAGGATTATTGCAACCCCTCCCTATACCTGAATGGAAATGGGAAAGCATTTCCATGGATTTCGTTACTGGCTTACCTCAGACGACTGGTAGTAAAGATAGTATCTGGGTTATAATAGATCATCTGACGAAGGTAGCACACTTCATTCGGATAAGCTTATCTTTCACTCCAGACCAGCTTGTTGAGTTATATATTACACATGTGATTCGCCTCCATGGTATCCCGAAGAAAGTAGTTTCTAATCGAGATTCACGATTCACCTCACACTATTGGGAGAACTTCATGAAAGCCTTAGGTACACAACTATGCTTGAGTACAGCATATCATCCACAAATAGATGGTTAGTCAGAACGTACGATTCAGACACTAGAGGATATGCTACGAGCATGTGCCTTAGAATGGAAGGGATCGTGGATTAAACATTTACCTCTTGCAGAATTCACCTACTATAATAGTTACCATACAAGTATTGGCATGGCACCGTTTGAAGCACTTTATGGACGAAGGTGTACTACTCCTTTGTGTTGGTAAGAGGTCAGAATAAAGAACCTTTATGATTCAGATAGACTTCAAGAGACACGGGAAGCAATAGAACTTGCTCGAAAAAGACTATTAACTGCCCAGAGTCACCAGAAACGTTATAGTGATACTAGGCGAAGAGACCTTGAATTTGAGGCAGGTGACTTTGTATTTCTCAAAGTATCACCTATGAAGGGTGTCCAGAGGTTTGGCTTGCGTAGAAAGTTAGCACCCAAGCTAGTGGGTCCATTTGAAATTATTCAGCGCATTGGAAAAGTGGCATATAGACTTGCACTTCCTTCACATCTTTCGACAATACATGATGTATTTCATGTATCAAATCTGAGAAAGTAAATTAGGGATCCAGAGCATAAGATTAGTTATGATGAATTACATGTTGAGCTAGACTTGACATACCAAGAGATACCTGTGCAAATACTTGAAAGGGATATCAAGAAGTTGAGAAACAAAGAGGTGCCTCTAGTTAAAGCACTGTGGAAGAACCAAGAGTTTGAAGAGGCCACATGGGAACCCGAGGTAGAAATGAGAGAGAAATACCCGCACTTGTTTGAATGATAACACTATGTATTATGTATATATTCATTATAAATGAAAGAACGTTCATTCACTTTAAGGTTGGTATGGTTTCAATCCTCTTTAAGGTTGTTATGCCTGCATTTCTAGTCTTGGGGATGAGACTTTCTTTAAGGTTGTCATAATTGTAAAGCCTTAAACTTGGCATATCTCGGATCCTATATAATAAGATCCGGCTCCTCAAGAGAAAACCAACGAAATTTGTTTCGTGTGAATCAGACTTCGTTTCGAATTGTTATGATTTTTGGAAGAAAGAGAAATAAGGAAGGCTAAGATGTCATTAACCCATAATGACTGTCATTAAGACTAATTAAACATGATTAAAGAAACTAATGACAGAATAAAAACCGCTAATGATCATTAGTAAACACTAATAAATAATTAGCAAAAGATAATCGCAAGCCGCGAAAGTTAAGTCACGATTAGTGAAAGTTAATCACGAATAGTGTTAATTAAGTGTCATTAGAGAATCTAGAATCCTCTAGAATGTTCTAACTTAAGCCCCAAGTTTGGGATAAGTTTTGGCTAAAACCATGGGCCAATACCATGGGCCGCTAAACCATGGTTAAGGTCTAAACCATGGTTTTCTAACCATGGTTAGTGGTTTTCTGGGGCCTATAAATAGACCCCCTTACCCATTCATTCTCTACGACTTCCACTATGACCACCACCCCAAGGGCTATGGTCGAGAGGTCGGGAGGAGGAGTGGGAGGCGAGGGAGGAGCGCTAGCGAAGCGCTGCCGGGAGAACGAGGAGGAGAAAGGTATGATCCTCTCTTAGTTTGCTAAGTAAGCGAGGCTTTCAATTCATACTCTTGTTCTTCCAAGTTTTGTTCTTGATTCATCTTTCTTTCCGATTCGTTTTTTTGTTGTGGTTCGAGGAGAAATCTGTGTAACACCCTACTTAGGTGCGGGCGGCTATGCACGTCAGTGATCCTGTAATTCGTCACACGTTCACTCACCTAAGACGCGTGGTGTCTACCGATTCTCCATCGTTTATGTTTCTATTCTTTCTATTATGCTTTTATAGTTATTTTCATGAAGAAATCTGTGTAATACCCTACTTAGGTGCGGGCGGCTATGCACGTCAGTGACCTTGTGATTCGTCACACGTTCACTCACCTAAGATGCGTGGTGTCTACCGATTCTTCATCACTTGTTGTTTGAAGTATATTCTTTCAGTTTCGTTGTTATTTTCCTCACGATTGATTTTATAGAGGAAACTCTTTTCGTTTTTATTTTGAAATATGTCCCGATATAAGAGGAAACTCTGCCGAAATTTTCCGAGAAATGTGTCCCGATATAAGGGGAAACTCTGTCGAATTTTTTCTGAGAAATATGTCCCGATATAAGGGGAAACTCTGCCGAATTTTAAGAGAAAATATGTTCTCGTCGTTCTTCGCGTTCTTCGTGTTCTTCGCGTTCTTCGCATTCTCCGTTCGTTCTTCGCGGTCTTGACATGTTTTTAGCGTTTTTGATACGAAAGTGAAATTCGATCATTTCAAAAGCCTTAAAATAGCCTTTCTAAAAACGAAACACAATAAAGCCTTGCATACATGAGAGAGAGCTCGATTAGGTAACGAAATCCTTCCTTTTGCTGTTGGATTTTCATACGAGATTATTGAAATTCTTGATTTTATTTTCTTTGCTATTAAGAACCCGAATTTTGGCCATTTCTGAAAAAGTTTGAAAAGTTGCTTTGCGATTCCCAATAAAATATGATTTAAGAATCAAATTGATGCGGTGTCTTTGAAAGTTTGGGTTTGGGAGTTAAAATAGGCATAAATACGAGTATATATGGTTATGAATAATATATATGTGAGTCTATACTAAATATTACTAATTATGCAAATCGAAGATTTAACGAAAGAATTACATCATGGGAATTGATGTGGCTTGAGTTGGAACCTGAAAAGGATCGTGTGTCATGTTAAGGATGACTGGGAGTAGAACTACAGGTCGGGCATGCAACCTGTAGGTTTGTTGGAAGGAACCCGTATTGGCGTTTCCCTACCTAGGTGGTACACGGTTGCCCTATTATGTTAAGTGCGCACAAAATGAATGTTTTGAAACGCGTGGTACCTGGAGCCAATATCGTCGGGTTGAACGATGGAAGATGTGGTCATGCCATGTGGAGGCACGGGTGGTTTAATAGCGGCTGAGTCACGATAACAAGTATTTAAAGCCGTTAGGTTATATGATTAAATATTAGCCTGAGGTTTTAAGAAACCGAGTCCTCGAGGACGGTGTGCTCATTTGATTTTCCAGGCTGAGGGTTGAGACCCTGTTTAATAAAAGAAAAAGGAAATTGTCAGGGTAGTATTGGAAGGTTTGGTTGAGGCGACTTGCGGCGGCATAAGCTTACCAAGATCAACACAATCTCCAATCCCGAAGGGTCCACAGCTTCGGAGTCCAGGAATGGTGGGGTTCTCCTGGACTAATCCCTGATGTGGAATAGAAAGGAATAGGACTTAAATTAATGAGAAGGAATAAAAATTTTGTGATATCAAGTTTTGAAAAATTACACAATTTGTTTGTTTTCTCTTCTTCGTTACTTAGCATTCGCTAATTTTTATCCTATGATTTATGGAAAACCCGACACGTATCGGTGAGCCATCGCAAGGACTTTCAAAATTCATCCATCTTACATACTAGACATCCAACCAGCCACAGTAGCTTTACTTTTTAAGGTAATTAGTAATCTTTTGTATCTTTTCCTTTCAAGCTGATGTAAATGTAAATGGTTATAGTGAGACAGTGTATAATCTGAACTTTATTTAGTGAATGGAAAAGTGTTGAAGTACTTTCTTCTGAGTATTTTTATTTGTAGTCTATTTCTGAATGTTAGTTGTGATTGCTGAATAAATTATTGCTGAGTAACAAGATCCGGATATGGGAGGATCTGACGGCCCGGGAATCGGGAGCGTGACACATACGAACCAAATTAACAATACAATGATTCTTTTTTATATTTTGTTGTTGACGGCGTCTCTTGTTAGACTGATCAATCTTATTGGCCCACCCATAAAAATCCAAAATCGATGCACTATTCCTGTTTGACTGGAAGGACAGAAATAAAGTGGAATAAGGGTAGGTAAGGTGAATTAAAGATAGGAATAAATGTGGAATATGGGCAGAGGGAGATGCACAGAGAGGAATAACAGTACGAGGTAGAAGAGGGAGGGGGGTATAACGCCCTTATTATGTGCCTTTTCCCCTAACGAACACACCTTGTAAATCAAAGGTAATGTGTTCCATACTTAAAAAATTGGCCAAGTGTCACACTTCCCTCATCATTGCTTCGGACATGAGGGTATTCTCAAATCTAATGAATGCTAAAATCGAGGAGGCATCCTATCATCCGGTCTAGGAGGGTTTGTAGTGCCCGACAAGTTGGGTCTGGCTATCGCTGTGTCAACCGCTCTCTTAGCACTCAGATATAATCAATCTCGGTGTTGCAATCAACAATTAACCCACATTGGCTCGAGCAAAAAATATAATGAGCTAAAATTTATTATACCCTACAATATGATATGTATAGTGTGCAAGTATGTGAGTCAAACCACTAAGGAACAACATGGATATACAAAAAAATTGACAAAAAAGTAATACTTGTTTTTTTGTTTTATTGGGACTTTTAATTTTTATGGATTTTTATAATTATTTTTGGATTTTTAATTTATATATATATATATATATTCTTATTAAATTTTCTGATTTTTTACTTTTCTATTTAATATAGGTAATATATATGTATAATATATAAATAGTATGTATTATTTAATTGATATATATGATACAAATAAATAAATAAATATATAATATAGATAATTAGAAAAATACCCAAAGTACAGACATTTTATTTTCAAGGTTTTTTAAAATAATTAGGGTAATAATCACAATAATATAAATAATAATAGCTATATATATATAGAATATATGATAATATATACAACTATAAATACTTAATATAGGTAAAATAAATTATTTTTCTTTTTATATTTTTCTTTATTTTTGATATTTTTCAAAAAAATACTACTTTATTTCTATTGTTAATTGAACAAAAAGAATAAAACAGTGAACAATAATACAAGGTTGAATTGTTTTGGAATTTAAATATATGTAGATACCTCAAAATTTTCTAAAAATATTTTTAATGTAAAATATATAATATAAATAATATATACATAAAATGGTATTTTGTACTTTTCAATAACTTATAATATTTTTTGTACCATTTTAGGGGTTTTTAAATTTTTAATGTTTTTCTCTTGACATTTTTAGTGATTTTTGGTCTAGAATTGTAAAACATAATAATAGAGACAATCTATATTTTTGGAATTTTTCTAAATATTTTGCTAATCGCTATATAGTTTTAGTGCATAAAAATAAATGCAATTTTTTTGAATTTTTAAATATAGTAAATTAAGTGTAACTGTCCTACAAAAATTGTGTGTGATTTAAGATATTGTTAAGCACTTGAAATAATTTTCCTGCAAATTTTTGATGCAAAATAATATTTTTAATTATCAAAATACAAGAAATAAAAATTAATATGATGGCAGGGACCTAGTGCAATGAATAGGAACCTAGGGTTAAAAATGTAAATTATACAAAACTTTTATAACTGCATATGAAAGTTTTTGAACTAAATAGAAAATACAAAAATGAGGGGAGTGGGGGGCGGTGGTATATTGTAAAATTACCACCAAAGGCACACACGTGGACGATCGAGATCTCTTCACTTATACACGTGTCCTCTCATCAACGATCGATGATGCTTCACAAGCAGAGGGCAGAGATTAGATATTAGTGGTTGATCAGACATCTGATGGCACTCGAATCTGACGGGTCTAGACAAACTGGAGCGGAGGGGCAATCAGACGGTTGATGCTCTTCCTGAAGAATAGGGAAGAACAACTCGTATGATGAGCTTCGAATGTCGATCTCCTCCTCCTTTGGCAGTTTCTGACACTACCCCAAGGCATGAAATGATCACCACGTATGTCTGAAATGATTGAAGGCATCAAAGGATTCCCAAAACCTCATATGAGGTCCCAGGAGGTCGAAGAAGTCCAGAAGCAGTTGGAGCTTTCTTTGGAGTCAAAATCACCTCAACTGAGGCTTTTGACCGTCTAGACTAGTAAGGTTAGTTCATACACACAAAAAGCGAGGTCCAATGGTTCAAATAGGTAGAAATGGATGAGGATGGAGTCGAGGCAGAGGGTCTCCGATGAACGGTGATGGATGAGACCATGATCTCTCAATTTTGGAATGAATTGAGGGGAGTGAAATGCCTGGGGTGTAGAGGAAATGAAGGGTAAGAAAATGAGGGCGTTAGGCAAGTCGAAGAGCGATCGTGTCAGGATGAGACAATGACCAGAGCTGGGGCTCTAACGAATTTCAATTTTGGAAAATATGAAAAAAAGACAAAAATAATAGAAATAAAGTGCTAATATATGCTACCATTACTCCTGCGAACGAAAAGCTGCTAAGGACTAGGGCTTAACCTCAAGGATGAGGGTCAAATTCTAGGGCCGAGTGGGATCAATTTCAAATGGAGGAGGAAAATGGGTTTATGCACACGATGACCTTTGACCAAGGTCATAGTATAAATCAAAGATCCATTGATCGAGGAGTCAATATGGCATGAAAGACCAAAGATTGAGGAACGAAAATGAAGAAGGAATTATGCTATGAAATGCAAGGAGTGATGGAGAAAAATGGAGGAAGATGGGCAGTCAGTGAGGTGTGACACACCTAGGGCGCAAGTGGGGAAGTTAACCAGCTGGTCGATCAGTGCACCCATTGATCCATATCACTCGCTAAATGACAAATCAGAAATAAAATTCAATAATAAATCAAAATTAAATAGTAAATGATATTATTATTTTTTTTCCAAAAAAATGGAAAATATTTATTATTTTATGCATTATGTTATAGCGATTTTTTATTTTTTTTCAAGTTGAAAAATTTGTTTATTGCATTTTCTTAAGTTATTTGTATGCTTAAATAAATATGTATATACAATATATAGTTATATATATGTGTAATTCTTCAATATATGATAATCCACTTATTTATTTAAATGTATCCATAATTGTTTTATTTTATTTTAATGATGCACATGTATTATAAATAATATTCATATTATAAAATATACAAATATGAAAAATGTAAAGAATAAATAAAATGATTATTTTATTCAGGTATACTGCATAATGAGGGCCTAAAATCTAGCTTTGTATCTTAACTTCAAACTGAATGAAACCACTTCATTAAATAGATAATTTAATTTTAAGAAAAATAAAGGTGAGTTTTGTGGATTTTGAGTTCATATGGAGAAGGTGCAGGTCTGTGAAGTTTTTATTTTGACTTTTTATTCTGAGTATCTAGGGCATACTGTGCATTATTTTTTGAGGAAATAAATTTTGTATTTTTCTTTGTATTTTTATCTACAAGTCTCATGTTCAAAATTTATTGATTTGGGGTATAAATAACAAATAATAAAATGGGTCCTAAAAGTCATATACCGGGGAATTGAAAATTAAAATTTCAAGTTATTTTTGACCCTTATCTCCACCCACCACCTTATTCCTTCACAACCCAGTCATCATGATTCGTAGGTCTCAGGGTTTATGGTCATTCAATACATATGGTTTTTCATTCTTTTTCTTCTTTTCTTTATTCTTTAGCTTTGGCTTTAAATACGACACTTTGTACAATATTTACTGTGTAAGTAATGAGGGTTATTTGATGCAAATTAATGCTCTATACATGCATTTAACTAGGCTTTAACGACCAAAATGAAAGAACAAAGATGATGAAATGGACATTCATCACCCCCCATACTTAACTTTGCTTGTCCTTGGCAAACACCTATGCC
Organism: Ottelia alismoides; assembly: GCA_037367405.1. Classification (NCBI taxonomy): domain Eukaryota; kingdom Viridiplantae; phylum Streptophyta; class Magnoliopsida; order Alismatales; family Hydrocharitaceae; genus Ottelia; species Ottelia alismoides. Next base: position 106,480 of record JAZKJV010001426.1, read on the forward strand.
TATAAGTGCAGAGAAGAAAATAAAGAAAAGAAAAAGAAATAACTTGGAACAATATTTACTCTTAAACTTGTCTTATTAAAAAGTTTGGATCTTAGTTAAGACCTTTGGATTCTTGGTTTGTTCGGAACCATGTCAAGGTTCGAAAATGTGATACAACAACCCTTAGGTTTCATTATCCTATCATCTGATTCTATTCACAGGGTCAGAGACATCATATCAGTCACATATTATTTATACTTTGAAATGAATGATTCATGTGTGTGAATTTTTCAGCTTTACCTAGACAAATCGTTGAACTATAAAACAGTCTGCTCTCCTAGTAGCTCGTCCTCATGGAGACAAATATTCCCTTCTAAGGTCAGGTAACATTGGTATTTACAACCGAAAGGAGAAAAAGCTAGAAGAATGGGAGAAGAACTGGGAATGGACCAGTGCGGTCTCCATTTCCTTGTGAAGCATGATTGGTGTAACCGAGTCTTCACCAAGAAGTAGGATTTTTCTGGAAGCTAATATTTTTGTCGAATTTTTAGTGTATGATTATTCTTTGGATATTTCTTTGACTTTACATTACTCTGCATTCTTGTTTGTTCCTTGGCATATATAACATCTTTTTGTATGCCCATGTTTTTAGGTCTTAGAAAAAGATGCACCAACAGACAAGTCCTCATCTGAAGCATTGTCTCAATCTATCTCAAGTCTTTAGATATCATGCCTACCATAAGAAGTGGGTTAGAGTACCAGTTTTGACAATCCCCAAGAATGGTTCTTGAGCCACCCTTGATGTAGCAGCCTAGCATCATCCTGACTTAGACTCCAAGATTTTTCAACAATCCATCTGGGTTGAGCTAAGTGTCAAGTATGGGGTCTCTAGTCAAGCCACTGTCTTCGGAGTCGTACAAATTATATGAAGGATTCTAGTTAGACAAATGAATTGACTCATGAACATAGTCTCATGGAACCTAAAGAATTAAGTCAAGGTGACCTGAAGTATCCCAATTCAAGTTTTCAATTGGTTCAATTAAGTATATTAAGGTCTATACCAAGCTCCAATCGTCGGAATTTAATTTAGACTTTTCAATTGTCTTGATCATTCTAAAAATTGTGAATGCTACGTACAACGTAGAAAAAAGTCTTTTGTGAAGCAAAATTCCTATTTTAAACTTTTTATGGATTTATTGGAAAAAGTTTGCAATTTTTTGCATGTTTTTCAAAACATTTTTCGAAATTTTATGGGTTTTGTATATTTGAATTTTTTAAGGATTTTTTTAGATTAAGGTCAGTAAAATAAATATATACAACTATTTACACAGGGTGCATCTAAATTTATAAGGGTTAGGGTGTATTTTATGCATGGTCTTTACAAGTAGATTATTAGTGATTATTTACAGGATTTATATAGAAGTTATGTACATTTTTATAAATATTTTTATTTGATCTATTATATACACAAGGTTCTCAAAACATTTGAAAATATTTTCACAAACATTTTGAAAATGTATTTTTGCAACTACTTTAGCAACCATTTTTGCAAACATTTACAAACTTCGAAAATCATTTTGTAAATATTTCCAAACATTATTTATAAAATTTTTAAAATCTTTTGCAACCATTTTTCTAATTATCTGCAAATATATTTTGAAAATTTTATTTACCCAAATAAAAGAAATTTTTACAAATAAAAAATTTTACAAAGATTTGAGAACATTTTACAAAAGTTTTTCAAACAATTTGCAAAAGATTTTGCAAGACTTTTTCAAATCATTTTACAAAACATTAATAACCTCGTTTATTACTTTATTTAATAAAGAATATTGTGTAATTTATTAACTAGCCATATTATTAAAAATATGAAAGTGTGAGTTATGGCAAAAGTATATACAACCTATATAGACCCCCTATACTTAGCTTGAGTTATATCCTTGTAGATAAGAGAGAAAAAAGAAGACATAATTCGCACTAAATATAGACAACCTTACACTACAATGACTAAAGAATCAACAAATGAGAAGTCGACCATCCCACATACTTAGGATGAAATAATCCTAAGTATAGCAGATTGTACACAAGGCAGGGAGGGTTAAGGGTGGGAATGTATGAAATCATCGGCTCGAAGAGACAAGTGAGGGATCAACAAATGAACAGCTCAGGGTGCTCACCCCCCATACTTAGGACAAATTACATCCCAAGTATAGCAATGATGAAAGGGATGAATACCTTTTCATAAGAATTATAAAAAATAAGAGGAAACGAAGAATAGAAGAAAACAAAAGAAGAAAAGAAGAAAAAGGAAATTATTTTTGTGATTTTAAGCTCAAATGTCTGATCTTTTTGTATTTGTGATCTCATCCTAAAATACGACTAGAGTGGAATCGACAACGGGAAGGAATGTTTTGTTCTTTGGTTATAGCTTCAAGAACTATCCATTGATCATAAAAGGTTTTGTGTCAGGTGAAAATTCAGATATTAAGAGACTCTCGTTGTCACGCATAGTTTTTACAATGAATGGCCCAGTCCATTGCTTTTCAATTTATCGGGAAAGATCTTAAACTTCTCATTGAACAACCACACCTTCTGTCTGGGCTCAAAAGTCTTTCTTCATATATGTTTATCATGTCATTTCTTGACTTTCTCCTTGTACATAAGACTATTGTCATATGTGTATTCTGTGAATTCAAGCAAAGAATTTAAATCAACTTTTCTATTTTTGCTAGCTTTCTCACAGTCCAAGTTGCACATATTCAATGCCCATGACAATTTGTGAATTAACTCCACGAGTGGGTGACATGGCTTGCCATAAATAAGGCAAATGGGAGACATGCCAAGAGAAGACTTGTACTTTGTTCTATAGGCCTAGAGAACAGAATCAAGCAATTGTGATCAATTCTTTCTTTCTAGTCGTGCAAGCTTCTGGAGGATAGTCTTGATCTTCCAATTTGAGCGTTCAGCCAAGCCATTGGATTGTGGATGGTACAATGCTGCAATACAATGTTCTATGTTATATTCTTTGGTAAACTGTTGACCTCTTTGTTTATGAAGTGGCTCCCCCCAATCAGATAACAAGATATTTGGAATCCCGACCGCGAGATGTTGCTGTCCTTCAAAAATCAATAGACTGTACGACTGTCGATGGCTCAAGCAGGCATTTCCTCCACCCATTTACTTACATAATCGATGGCCAGCAAGATGTATTCAAAGATTTGATTGTTAGGGAATGGTCCCATAAAGTCAACGGCCCGTGTGTCGAAGACGTCAGATGATTGTACTCCGGAGGCATTGTATCTCTCATACTAATGTTTCCGACCATTCTCTTACAATAAGTACATTTCTTTACATATTCAGATGCGTCCATGAATAAAGTTGGCCGCCAAAGATCACATTGGAGTACTTTTGCAATTGTCCTCTTTCCAGAATGGTGTCCACCTCTTCATGCTTGTGACAGTGGTCTAGGACACATTTGATTTCCTCCTGAGGTATACACCTCCTCCATATGCAGTATGCTTCATCTTGGAATAGATGTGGATCCTCCCACTGGTAGAAATGAATGTTAGCCAAGAACTTGTCAACTTTGATCTTCAGGTAGTTCAGCGGAGTCTTCTTGGAGACAAGGTAATTCACGATGTCAGCATACCAGGGGAGTGTAGTAGTAGACACGATTTCCTCATATCGAAAAGTCTTGGAGATAGGAATAGAATTCTTCTCAGAAGTCTCGACTTTAAATATTCTAGAAAGATGATCTGTATCCATATTTTTGATGCTAGGTTTATCATGAATTTCCAAATCAAATTCTTGGAGTAAAAGAATATACCGAATTAGACGAGGCTTGACATCCTTCTTGCTCTATAAGTACTTAATGGTAGAATGGTCAGATTAATAATCACCTTGGATCTGAGTAAGTGTGATCCGAACTTTTCTAAAGCAAACACTACGGATATCAGCTCTTTCTCTGTCACTGTGCAGTTCTTATGGGATTCATCTAATGTTTTGCTAGCGCAATGAATTGTAAATGGCATCCCATATTGCCTTTGCCCAAGCACATCACCAATTATGAAATTCGAGGCATCCATCATGATCTCAAAGGGTCTAATAGCTGGAGGACATGAGTATGTGTGATTAAATGATTCAACAGATTGAAGGATTGGAGGACCCGGTCATCGACCACAAGATCATGCTCCTTACCAAGATGCTCAATCAGCAGTCAGGTAATCTTGTTGATGTATTTGATAAATATACGATAAAAGCTAGCATGCCCTAAGAATGATTGGATTTGCTTTAGATTTATTGGCATCTTATGTTTTTAAATTACATCCACCTTGGCTGGGTCAACCTCCTTGCCATGCTTGGAGATGATGTGACCTAGTACAATTCCCTCAGTCAACATGAAGTGACTCTTTTCCCACGAGAGCACAAGGTTCACCTCACAACATCTTTTTAGCACTCGAACTAAATATCCCAAACATTAATCAAATCTTTCATCTTAGTCTGAGAAGTCAACCATGAATACTTTGAGAAAATGACAGAATATATCAACAAATACAACCAACATGCTTCTTTAGAATGACGTGTGTGTGTGTTGCACAATCCAAAGGGCATTCTCTTGAAAGCATATGTCCCAAATGGACATGTGATGGTAATCTTCTCCTGAACTTCTAGAGTGATGGTGATTGGATTATACGTGGAGTAACCAACCAAGAAGCAAAAGTATTCATTCACGGCCAGTCTTTTGACTATCTGGTCGGTGAAGGGAAATGGGAAGTGATCCTTCTTGATTGCAAGATTCAGATGTCTGTAGTCCACACAACATGCCATGAAGTCGACAATCGATTTAGAATCTCCTCTCATTTGTCATTGGTGACAATGGTGATCTTTGATTTCTTAGGCACTACCTTCTGGGGACTCACCCATTTGCTATCAAAGATGGGATAGATAAATCCCGCATGATACCACTTGGTAATTGCTTTCATTACAACCTCCCGTAAGTTTTGGTTCAATATGTACTAAATTTTTTGGGAGGGCTTGATGTCTGCTTCTAAGTAGATGTGATGCAAATAGAGTGAAGGTTTATCCCATGCAGATCCATGATATTCCAGTCTACTGACTTGTGATTTCTTTCAAGAACCTCAAGTACACAAGATTCTTATTCTTCGGTCAGATCATAATTGATAATGAATAGATGCATGTATGGTTCTCCAGGAAGGAAGGCACACTTCATATTAGAAGGAAGATGTTTGAGCTTTGGGGAGTGGGAATCGGCTTGGTGGTGACCTCAGCAACTGTGACATGTGTCAGCTCTTTTGTCTATCGACTATCCACCACTATGCATTCAGTGTCAGAAATCAAAACATAACACAATTCTGCAATGAATTCATCATGCTAAAACAAGGATGGTTGTTCAAACATCTTAGGATAACCATCATCAAAGATCTCATCATCAAAGACATCAGTGCATTCGTCTATGATATCTAGGTTTTGATCTGTGGAGAGAAATGCATGTGTTTCAGTATGATCCAAAAATAAATCTGCATGTATGATATCAGCTAGAAAATCGCAATCTTATTTTCTTTGTGGTTTAAGCACTCTCGATACAGATGTTGCTTCTGCATGTTTCGGTTTGGAACTATCTCTATCAGAACTTTGTTGCTATTGGAGCAGAATGTGATCTCTCTGCCTAATAATCTACCACTACCCTTGTTGTTCGAAGGAATGGCCAACCAAGGATGATCGATTTGCAGAGTAAAGGCGAGGAGTTGTCCATATTCAGGACAATGAAAGCAACATGGAATTTCATCTCTTGAACTATGATGATAACGTCCTCCAACATGCTACTGGACCGCTTGAATGATCTAGCCCTGTACTGTAGAATCACTTTGTAGAATTGAGTGGCCCTACTCCAAATTCCTTGAGCAGTGAAGATGACAATAAATTGATAAACTAGCCACTATCTAACAATATTCACTCGAATTCCTGGTTGAAGATTTTGCACCTGATGAGCGGAGCTCCCTTGTCTTTATTTTTGTGTTTGGGACATTGTTGACGGGATTGATAGTTGCGATGGTCAGAACGTGCATCTTTTGGTTTCTCTGTCTCTTTCTTTTGTTCGAATGCTTTGTTGTACATGCCTCCTCAAGTCCTATTTTCATAGTAGGCATGTACTCCATGTCTTTTAGCAAAGGCATTTTAAGAATGATGTTTTACAATATTTTTACAATTTAAGGATTAGAATTTTTTTAAATTTTTATTATTTTTACTTTTACTACTTGAGGAAAAGGTATATTTACATTAGAAGAAACTATAGGTTGTACATGTTTGTCCATATAAGTGTGTTAGGTAGATGGAAAAAATGTGCAAAATCATCCACATTATGTGGACCAAAACATTGTGCAGACTCAGCTCGTTCAGTTAGTACCAGCTCAACTTTTGCAGCTGACTTCTCCATCATTGTCATGGTTTCTCCTTGACTGCTGCTTTTTTTTATTTTTTTTGAGTTTTTTTTACATTTTTTGTATTTTTGATGTAGGTTGTATTGCATCGTCTAAAAAATCTTTGTCCTCTTTTGCAAAAATGGCTGAAGACTCGCCTTCAGGCGCTTTGATCTTTCCCTTCATTGTGGCAGACGGTTGGAGTGTCCTACCACTTTTGAGAGTTATATCATTAGATAAAACAAAATCATTTCTACCTGAATCAGGTTGAATATTAAAGATTAGTTGCTCCTTGTGATGGAAATTATTCAGATTTGCTCAACATGAGCCAAAATTGATGTTTTTATGGTCGTTAGATCGTCGATCATTTGGCTCATCTCAACCACATTCTTGATGAGTTGGCCAAACAATGCGGTGTAGGGTTTACTGGGGAAACCTCTGAGAATTCAGCCTGGTGTGGACTCTGACTGTGGTGATACGGGGGAGGCTGCTGCTGAAAATATAGGTATTGCGAGCGTCTTATTAACCCACAAGGCGGATAGACAATCCTCTAAGTAACTGCTCACGAGAATCCCTACTAATTCAACAATCAGCACTGATGGACCGAAAAATCACCAAGACACGGGTGGAATAAAATATATCAAGAGTCGTTGCGACCCGGATCTCGGAAGTCAATCGGTCAATCAAGAAAAATAAAGCAGACCACCAAAATCAGATGAAATCAAATAAACACGATAGAGGTCCTGGCTATTTTATTAACCAGGTATAGCGACCAGGGTCGAACTCAAGGAGCACGGATTGGCCTTACGACCTACAAAGTAGTCAATCAGAAGAAAAGAGAAGGTATTTTTGGTGGTTTTTAAGGGTTTTTATATTTTTTTGGATTTTTAATCAATTAAGAAAATAAGAAAAGCAACTAAACAACACACTTCAACAATTTATTAAATGCACTAAAAATCAACCAAAAATTCCAGAAAAAATATTTTTGTGTGTTATATATTTTTTAATGTTTTGGTGATTTTTTGGGATTTTTATGATTTTTTATTTATTTTCTAAAAATGAAACAATGACAGAAACAAAGTGTGATGTCCAGTCAGGAGAAAAGGGACAATTTAAAATATAAAAAGGGCCTCCCAGCTCCTGAGGGTAATTTACCTATAAACTAGAAAGTTTAAGGAAAATTAGGGCACTGGATTTATGATTTTTGGATTTTTTAAGTTATTTATTAGAATTTTTATGAGTTTTTGAGTGTCTTTCAATTTGTAGGTGTTTTAGACAATGAAAAATAGCCAAAATTGGCTAGAAAATCAAGCAAGCAAGGACAAACAGTAGCCAATTTTTTTGTAATTTTTAGATGAGTTTTAATATTTTTTTGTGATTTTTAAAGTTGAACAGTAAAGAAAATTGATGTTTTTGAATTTTTAAAAATACCAAACAGTGTCGAAAATGTCTCCAAATTTATAGGAAATTTTACATCATGGCAGGAGCCATGCTTCTAATTTTCATAAAATTTGGAATTGATTTGCTATTTTATTCAAAAATGGAAAGAGGGTACTGTGCACAGGGACCTAAGTGCAAATACCCGAAGTCCTGAGGGGTCTGGTGCAAAATACCCAAGAAGTCACGTGCGTCGCGCGAGCCTGGGGCACTCAGGGACCCAAATGTAAGAAAAACTACTTCCGAGGACTATTTAGTAACAGGTGCCAAAAGTCCAGGGGGTAGTTTGCAAATAACCCAATAAAAAGCGCGCATGCACAATTAAAATACGCACAGGGGTATAAATGCAATATCTCAAAAGTTTTCATTCGTTACTTAACAACTCAGAACTACAGGGCATAGAACGCAAAAAACCAGAAAATCACGTGTCGACGCACGTGTCACATAACACACAGGGGCATATATGCGAAGAAAATAAAGTGCAGGGTCCTCTATGCAATTGTACCAAAAACTAGACAACTACACTAAATAATTACATGACTAAATAATAAATAAAGTAAACGAGGGGGCCTAAGGGTAATTTACCCATTATTAATGCGGGCCGCAGGATGGACGCCACGTGGTGCATCGGACGGTGAAGAACGGCGGGCGCTCCAAGGCTGGGGTCCTAGCAACGATCGAACGGTCGAGGGTACGCCACGTGGGGGATCGAACGGGTGAGGCTCTCGGTGGCTAAACCTCGTGCAACGGACGGTCCAGATCGCCTCTCCAAGATCTGACGGTGGCTGGGTCTCCTCAAGTGGACGGTCGAGATGCAAACTGGAGGTCGAGGACGATCGGACGGTTGGGGAAGATGCTGGAAGAACAGTTGGCCGGCGAGTTTCTCCGGCCTCGTGCGTGCGTTGGGATCCTCCCCTGCTGCTTTTGAAGATCAGAGAAGCTCCGGCGTGACGCTCCGCAGCTGATGGTGGCCTCCGATGATCCAGCCGAGCCCTGGAGGGCTCCGGCGAGGTCGGCGGAGGGAGAGCTCCTGGACCGAATGGTCCAAGCCCTCAGATGGGCTTGGATGTACCTGCAAGATAGACCAGAAGACTCGCGGGTCGAGGGCAAATTGCCTCGACCCGGTTAGGCGGGGTGAAGGTGATCGGAGGTTCGAGATGGGCGAGCTCCGGCGAAGGTGGGGACGGAGGAGCTCGAACCCCAGCTCTTGTGCGAGCTGGGTTGGATGGAGGTGTGGAGAACGTGCGCGGGAGGAAGGCGGAGGCTATGGTGGATTCCGATGATCGAAGCGAAGTGCGAGGTGGTCGGAATCAGCGAAAGACGGCGACGACGAAATTTGGGGGAAATTGGAAATTAGCGAAAAGGAAAGAACTAAAGGGCTACCTGGGTGGACGATGAGACTGTGGACGAGCAGGCGATGCTCTGGGTCGTAGCCTCGAGGAGCGTCTCCCTCCGAGGCTCGAGCTCCGGCTCTGGGCGGAGCACGACGGTGCTTGATCGCCGGATTAGTGGTCTCGCACTCCCTCCTCGCTGCAACACCACGGGGGACAAGCTGTCACTCTCGCCGATGCGATGGAGCTCACTGGGGGGTGGAACGAGTGGCCAAAGATGAGAAAATAGGTGGCGGAGCTCGGCTTATGTATGGGTGCGGGTCCGGCTAGGGCTGGTTGGGTAGGGCAATAGAATGCGTGGATCCCGAGGCAAAGGCTCCGGCGAGGGTGTCGGATGCAAGGAGAAGAAGTAGGACCCGGGGTTTGCGGAGATGGCGAGCGGATCGAGCGCGGAAAAAGAGGAGAAGTCGGGTCGGGCGCGAGATCCGCTGGAGAAGAAGGTCCGCGGAGGGAGTTGACCGAAGTCAACATCTCCGTGGACCAATGAGAAGCTGCCACGTGGAAATGATTTGAAAAATCATTTAAAAATACCAAATGGCCGAATTATTAAAAAGTCAAAACATGAAATATTTTTATTTTATTTTTTCTATTTTTTAGTGATTTTTAATTAATTTTTCAAAGTAAAAATAGTGTATTTACATAGTAGGTCTATATATAGGTATATATACAATATATAGATTTTTAATTTTGATTTTTAATTTGTTATTTTTATACAATTTTATTCCCATTTTATATTTTATTTATTTATAATATAAAATAAGGAATAAAAAGATAATTTTATTTTATTTTTATTATTTGTATACATAGGTGAAATAAATACATATGTACATTTATATACATGGTATATTTACAAAGTATTTTTGGATTTTTAATTTTTGTTATTTTTATTTTATTTTTGTTTTAATTGTTTTTATTTTATTTATTTACACCATATCATATAGAATATTTACAAAATTTTTGAAAATTAATTTTATTTATTTATAAGGCTAAATAAATAAAAGATGGTTGTTTTATATACATGATGACGATATACAAGAGTCATGTTTTTGTTTTCTTTTTTAATTTTTCTATTTTATCTTATTTTTATCTTTATAAATATATACAAATATTTACAAACCAATTTGAGTCTATTTTTGTGAGGAAAATACCTTTATTTATTTACATGAATATTTACACAATGAGCCCCTATCTCCCTCTACTTTGGCTTTTATGCGGTCAGGCCCTTCCTGAGCCCTCCCTTGGTTAGGTTGCTCAATATTTATTCTAAATATTTCCCTCTTTTTCTTTTTACTCTTTATTCTTTTATTTTTGCACAAAAACATGCTAATTATTAAACTTTATACAATGCATGCTTTTGATAATTATTTGTATTTACATGAATATACCTGCATTTGCAAAGGTTTTTGTAGCTAAAATATAAGAATAAAGAGTGATGAATGGGTATTCATCACCCCCCTATACTTAACTTTTGCTAGTCCCTTAGCAAACACTTATTTGAAAAAGAAGTGAAAAAGAAAGAAAGAAAAAGAAAAAGAGGGGAATGTACATGGATCAAGGTTGAATATTAAACTTTTCTTCATTAAATTGAATTATGGAGCTCGATTATATCTTTGGATTATTAATGTGTCAGAACCTTATTTAGACTTAAGCTTAAAACTTAACAGCCTCTAAGTTCCACCAATCTATGGACAAGACTCCTCAATAAACCAGATCAGAACAAGTCTACATACACAAACTCTAATGACCATGAATCTTTCCATGCAGTGTAAGTGATATGTAGCTCCCCACCTCAGAAGTAACAAAGAAACAACCTCCCCCAACCTGGTAACTCTAATGCCTCAGTCTAGCAACTCTTTCCTCGAGAAGCGGGGTATTCCCTTCTAAGTTCAAGTGCAACCGGCTCAAGAAGAGGGGGAAGAAGTATAGACTTTTGGAAGCTCACCCAGTGTAGCTAAGTCTCCCGCTGCAAGCTTCATGAGATGTAACATGGATACCATAAGCTTTTGCTTTATTTGACTATATACACTCCGGTGGGGTTATTAAATTTTCAATCCGACCCACCACTTTTTTGGAGTTCTTTTTGCATTTTGCATTTTTTTAGTGCCTCTGTACAACATATCTACATGGTGCAGCATATATACAAGAAATTTCCTCTTGAGCCAGTAGACTACCCCTCTTTTGAAGCTTTATTGCAACCCACGGCTTCTGTCTTTAGCCTTCATCACCACTAGACCAAGTTGAGACGCACTTCCTTCACTATAAGAAGAAGAGAGGTTCCGCCTAGAAGTACTACCCTCATATGCTACCCCAAGCCAAAGGAAACTGCCTCCTCACCACCTCATCCGTGGAGAGCTATGTGTAAGGTGATAGTGCAAGTCAAGCCATTGTCTCTAAGAGTCATGCGTGTGTTGTTAAGTGCTCTACTTAGGCTCATCAAGATGGCATATGCTCATAGCTGACGGCACGAAAATCACACTAACAACTGAGGTAGAAAATAAATCACAATGTCGTTGTCCTCAATCGCTCAGAATGTGTCAGTCAAGAAAATTGAACCACGAATGAAAATAAATCAATGAAATACAGAGAAGTGGTCCTGCTATAAGATTAACCTGGTATAGCTCCCAGGGTCGAACACAAGGAGCACAGATTGGCCTTGCGGCCTACGATGTAGTCAATTTGAACTAAAACACAGAGAACATATTTTTGTGGTTTTTATTTGTATTTATATTTTTTTTTAGATTTTTTTAAATTATAAAGAAAATGAAAGACAGGAAAGACAAGGCTACTTCAACAATTTATTCAACACTTCAAAAATAATGCAAAAATTCCAGAAAATTGATTTTTAGGTTTTAAATGTTTTTTACTGTTTTTGGTGAATTTTTGGGATTTTTCTAATGAGTAAATTATTTACTAAAAATCAAACAATGCGAAAAACAAAGGGGACTGTCCAGCAAGGCTTAAGACCCAAAAATAAAATAATTTTGGATCTCAAAAAGCCCTGAAGGTAATTTTCCTATAAACTATGAAGAATAAGGAAAATTTAGGCACCCTAATTATTGTTTTTGGATTTTTAATTTATTTATTATAATTTTTATGGGTTTTTAGGGGTTTCTCAATTTTTAAGGTTTTTTAAGTGATGAAAAATAGCCAAAATTGGCTAGAAAATCAATCAGCAAGCAAGAAACACTATCTAATTTTTTTAGAATTTTTGGGAGTGATTTTATAATTTTTTTGTAATTTTAAAGTCAAACAGTGGCAAAAATAGGGGTTTTTGAATTTTTAAAAATAATAAATGAAATCAAAAATGTCCCCAAAAATCATAGAAATTCCTACACCATGGCAGGAGCCATGTGTCAAAATCTCATTGGATTTGGAGGTCGTTTGATATTTTATTCAAAAATAAAGGTGGGGTACTGTGCACAGGGACCCATGTGCAAATACCCAAAAGTTCTGGGGTCCTGGTGCAAAATACCCAAGAAGTCACGTGCCAAGCACGTGCCTGGGGCACTCAAGGACCTAAATGTAATAAAAATAAGTTCCAAGGACCTATTGATAACTCGTATCAAAAGTCCAGGGGCTTATATGCAATTTACCACAAGGCACATATTGCAAATAACCCAGAATAACACGTGACGACGCACGTGGCTCACAACAGGCGGGGGTATAAGTGCAAATAAAATAAGTACGGGGTCCTTGGTGCAAATATCCCAGAAAATAAACAACTTGAATTAAAAGTTACAGGACTAAAAAGAAAATAACAAACTACGAGGGGGCCCTACGATATTTACCCCTTTATTAGCCGACGGTCGGATGCGCGCCACGTGGGTGATCTGACGGCTGGATGTGCGGGCGCTACTCTTCTCTTCTCCTCTTCGGCTCGATCGACGGTGGGGAGAGGCCCACGTGGAGGATCTGACGTCTGAAACGCTGGCGCCTCTCTCCTCAGCTATCGATGGTCTAGATGCGCTCCTCGGATGGATCGACGGCTGCTGCTCCTCGAAGAATGGACGGACGCGATCAGAACTGGAGCGAGGGCTTCATCGGACGGCTCTGGAAGATGGAGGAAGAACTGATGGCCGGCGAACTTCGCCGGCCTCGTGAAGGTGTCTCTGCCCTCCTCTGCTGCGCCTGAAGGTCGGCGAAGATCCGGCGTGAGGTTGCGCAGCTGCTGCGGGTCTCCAATGACCTAGCCGAGCTCTGAAGAGCTCCGGCGAAGTCGGCGGAGATGAAGCTCCTGGCTGGAAGTTGGGAAGCCTCAGACGGCTCCCTTTGGACCTGCAAAGTAAACAAGAAGCTTCGCGGGTCGAGGGCAAATTGCCTCGACCCAAGAAGGCGGGGTGAAGGTGGTCGGTGCTGTGAGGCGGACGAGCTCCGGCGAGCGGAGGACGGTGGAGCTCGATTCCCAGATCCTGTGCGATCTGGGTTGAATGAAAGGGCGTAGAAGGTGCGTGAGGGGTTGGCGGAGGTGATGGTCGGGTCGGAGGATCGAGATGTTGCGCGAGATGGACGGAATCAGGGAAATGCGTCGATGGGTCGATTTGGGCGTAATCTAAAATTACACTAAATGGAAGATCTAATCGGATACCTGATGGATGCTGGAGACTATGCTGGAGCTGCTCTTGCTCCTGGTCGTAGCTTCGAAGGGCGTCAAGGCCTGAAGCTCGATGCTCAACGCCGGCGGCGGAGCAAGGACGGCGAGAGTCGCCGGATCAATGGATTCGCTTCCTCGCCTCACTGCAACAAGGGCAGACGCTTGCTGTCACTCTCGCGAAGCCAATGGAGGTCACTGGGAAGGAGGAGAAGGGCCAAAGATGGGGCGCGGAGGCGGCGGAGGTGAAAATATATAAGGTGACAGCGTCGATTAGGGTTGAGGCTCGACGGCTAAGGAAGGCGTGGATTTGATGGCGGAGGATCCGGCGAGGGAGAGGGATGAACGGCGAAGAATCCGGGCGCGGGGGTTGAGTGGGTGACAGCCTGGAGACGCGTGGGAAATTCGGAGAAGGCGGGGTGGCGCGCCTCTTCCAGAAAAGGAAGGAGTCCGCGGGGGAGTTGACTGGGGTCAACAGTCCCCCGTGGACCAATCAGGAGCGGCCACGTGGACTTGATTTTTGTTTATTTATTTTAGGGCAGAAATAGGCCGAATTAAATAAAACTCAAAACATGAAATATTTTTCTTTTATTTTTTCTATTTTTTGGTGATTTTTATTTAATTTTTGGAAATAAAAATAGGGTAGCTCTATATATAGGTATATGTACACTATATGGATTTTTATTTTTGATTTTTTATTTGTTATTTTTATGTGTTTTTATGCTCATTTTGTATTTTATTTATTTACAACATGAAATATGGAATGAAAGAATATTTTTATTTTATTTTTATTATTTATATACAAGGGTGAAATAAATGGTTAAATACATTTATATACATTGTATTTATACAATGTATTTTTGTATTTTCAATTTTGTAATTTTTATTTGATTTTTGTTTTGTTTCTTTTCATTTATTTTATTTACAAGATATGCCATAGAATATTCACAAAAAGTTTAGAAAATAATTGAATTTATTTACAAGGTTAAATAAATACATAGGTGATGGTCTATGCACATGGTGAAGGTATATTTTTGAATTTTTTTACTTTTCATCTTTTTATTTTGTTTTTAATAGCTTTTACAAAATATATACAAAATACTTACAACATATTTTTGGGTGAGGAAAATCTAAAGTTTTATTTACAGAAGTATATACACATGAGCTCCTATCTCCCTCTACTTTGGCTTTTATGCGGTCAGGCCCATGCTGAGCCCTCCCTTGGGTTAGGTTGCTCAATATTTATTCTAAATATTTCCCTCTTTTTCTTTTTGCTCTTTATTCTTTTTATTTTTGCACAAAAACATGCTAATTATAGGTTTTTACACAATGCATGCTTTTGGTAATTATTTGTATTTACACATATCTACATGTATTTGCAAAGGTTTTTGTAGCTAAAATAATAGAATAAAGAGTGATGAATGGGTATTCATCACCCCCTATGCTTTAACTTTGCTAGTCCCTTAGCAAACACTTATTTGAAAAAGAAGTGAAAAAGAAAGAAAAAGAAAAAGAAAAAGAGGATGTACATGGATCAAGGTTGACTTATTAAACTTTTCCTTCATTAAATTGAAATATGGAGCTTGATCAGATCTTTGGATTATTAATGTGTCGGAACCTTATTTGGACTTAAGCCTAAAACTTAACAGCCTCTAAGTTCCACCAGTCTATGGACAAGACTCCTCAATAAACCAGATCAGAACAAGTCTACATACACAAACTCTAATGACCATGAATCTTTCCTTGCGGTGTAAGTGATATGTGGCTCCCCACCTCAGAAGTAACAAAGAAACAACCTCCCTCAACCTGGTAACTCTAATGCCTCAGTCTAGCAACTCTTTCCTCGAGAAGCGGGGTATTCCCTTCTAAGTTCAAGTGCAACCGGCTCAAGAAGAGGGGGTAGAAGTATAGAGTTTTGGAAGCTTAGCCAGTGTAGCTAAGTCTCCCGCTGCAAGCTTCATGAGATGTAACATGATACCATAAGCTTTTGCTTTTCACTCCGGTGGGGTTATTAAATTTTCAATCCGACCCACCACTTTTTTGGAGTTCTTTTTGCATTTTTTTTTTCAAGGACTTCTGTACAACATATCTACATGGTGCAGCATATAAGAAATTTCTCCTTGAGCCAGTAGACTATCCCTCTTTTGAAGCTTTATTGCAACCCACAGCTTCTGTCTTTAGCTTTCAACACCACTAGACCAAGTTGAGGTGCACTTCCTTCACTATAAGAAGAAGAGAGGTTCCGCCTAGAAGTACTACCCTCATATGCTACTCCAAGCCAAAGGAAACTGCCTCCTCACCACCTCATCCATGGAGAGCCATGTGTAAAGTGCAGGTGCAAGTGAAGCCATTGTCTCTGAGAGTCATGCGTGTGTTGTTAAGTGCTCTACTTAGGCTCATCAAGATGACATATGCTCATAGCCTAGTGGACTCAAAGAATTAAGTCCTTATGGACCTGAAAAGCTTTAACCCTAAGTCCTATAAGGTTCCTTTTGAAGTTAAGTGGATTAAGATCTTTTCAAGCTCCATTTCTCAATTTAGTTTCAGGCTTAGTTTAAATGTCAACTTCTCATCCAGGAAAAACTATATACATATATGTACACAAGATGCTATTTACAAATATTTTACAATCATGCAAAATTTTTGAAAAATGTTTTGAAATCATGAATGATGCATGAGGTGCAAGTTTTGCAAAATGATATTTACAAACATTTACACAAGATTTTTGCAAACTTTTGATTTTCAAAACATTTTGAAAAAATTTTGTACTATATACATAATTTTGATACAAAATATTTACACAAGCTTTACACAAAAGATTTTTGAAATCATTTTTACAAAAATACTTTGTACACTAGCTATGTATGTGCAAGAATAAAAGAGGTTTATGTACATGAAAAATTTTTAATTTTTGTGATTTTTAGCCATTTTATTTATTAACACACTCACACAAAGTACGAGTTATGGCTAAAGTATATATGAAATATATACACACCCCCCCTATACTTAGCTCGAGCGATGTCCTCAGAGTGATCAAGAGCGATGAAGAAGACATAACTCGTGCTTAGTAAAAGGGAAGTGAAAAGGAATGGCTAAGTACAGGAATGAATAAAAGAATAAAATGAAAGGAACTCGGTGGTTTCCCCCTATACTTAGGATTAACTAATCCTAAGTATAGGAAGCTGTTCATGAAGGGAAAACCGAGTGAAGAATATACAGAATCTGCCCCCCCTATACTTAGGGTGAAATATCCCTAAGTATAGGCAGCAAAAACAGGAGCAGAAAGAATGAAAAGAATACTCGCAGGTCCGACATCCCCCCTATACTTAGGGTAAAGTACACCCTAAGTATAGCATAATCAAAAGATGAAAGGCGGGATGTGGGACTAAAGAATAGAATGATATGGACAACTGGATCTATACAGGCGGAGGAACAGTGAAAATCAGGCGTGAGATGTAAAAGATGTGAGTCAAAAGACTACATCTCACGCAAAATGAATAGCGGCAATAATAACGTCCCGCGGCTCATGATCTAGAAATGGTTTGAGCCGCTGGCCGTTCACTCGGAAGGTACTCTCAGAAGATAACTCAGATATATCAATGCTACCGTTATCGTGTACCTTTCTGACCAAATAGGGTCCTTTCCATTTGCTCTGTAGCTTCCCTGGAAATAATCTAAGCCTCGCATCAAACAACCATACTTTCTGTCCAATCTCGAAATGTTTGTGGCTGATATGAGAATCATGCCACTCTTTGACTTTCTCCTTATAATGTAGGCTGTTTGAGAAAGCTGCATCTCTAAGCTCTTCCAAGGCGGCTAACTCTGCCCTCCTCTGGTCTCCTATACCATCTGGATCCATAAGAATATCTGTGACTGCCCAAAGTGACTTGTGCCTCAGCTCAATTGGTAGGTGGCACGGCTTGCCATAAACGAGGCGAAAGGGAGATGTACCCAATGGAGTCTTGAAAGACGTCCGATATGGCCACAAGACCGAGTCCAAAAGCTGTGACCAATTCTTTCGGTCAGGGCGGACGACTTTCTGCAAGATATTCTTGATCTCCCTATTAGACACTTCAGCTAGACCATT
Source organism: Ottelia alismoides (assembly GCA_037367405.1). Taxonomy (NCBI): domain Eukaryota; kingdom Viridiplantae; phylum Streptophyta; class Magnoliopsida; order Alismatales; family Hydrocharitaceae; genus Ottelia; species Ottelia alismoides. The sequence goes on from JAZKJV010001426.1 coordinate 124,399, forward strand.
CGTCTGTGGATGGTATGGTGTAGCAACACGATGGTCTATGCCGAACTCGGTAGCAAGTGCCTTCACCTGGTCGTTGATGAAGTGAGATCCCCCATCAGAAATAAGAACTCGTGGAACCCCAAACCGCATGATGATGTGCTTCTTCAAAAATCTGCAAACTGTCTTCGCATCTGCGGCTCGGGCGGGGATAGCCTCAACCCAACGACTAACATAATCTACGGCCAACAGAATGTACTCAAATCCCTGACTCTTAGGGAATGGACCCATGAAATCGATGCCCCATGCGTCAAAAACCTCACAGAAATGAATGGGCTGCATCGGCATCATATCACGTTGTCCACAAGTGCCCATCCTCTGACAGTCAGTACACCTCTTCACGAACTCATCAGAGTCCTTGAAGAGTGTAGGCCACCACAAGCCGGATTGGAGCACTTTCTGTGCCGTTCTCCTCCCAGAATGATGTCCTCCTGCCTCAAGCTTGTGGCAGTAAGTGAGGACACTATGATGCTCCTCCTGAGGAATACACCGACGCCAGATGCTATCCCCTCCTTCGTGGTAAAGGATGGGATCCTCCCAGTGGTAGGACTTGGCCTTCGCAAAGAAGGTCTCAATCTTCTGCTTGGGCCAATCTTGTGGGACTTTCCCAGCAACGAGAAAGTTCACAATATCAGCGTACCATGGGAGTGAGGCGATAGCAAGGATCGCCTCATCTGGGAAGGTATCACAAATGGGATCAATCTGCTCAGAATCCTCAGGCTGCTCTAGTCGGGATAAATGGTCCGCCACCACATTCTTGACTCCAGGCTTATCCTTGATCTCAATGTCGAACTCCTGGAATAGAAGGATCCATCTAGTAAGTCTGGCCTTGGCATCCTTCTTTGACATGAGGTACCTGATGGCGGTGTGATCTGTGTACAAGGTCACTCGGGATCCAATGATATATGATCTGAATTTATCTAGGGCAAACACTACTGCTAGCATCTCCTTCTCTGTGACCGTATAATTCCGCTGGGCGGAATCCAATGTGCGGCTAGCATAGTGTATCGCAAATGGTACTCCATCCCTCCTCTGTCCTAGCACGGCCCCTACGGCAAAATCAGAGGCGTCCGTCATGATCTCAAATGGGAGAGACCAATCGGGTGGCTGAAGGACAGGAGCCTCAATAACACACTGCTGGAGAGTCTCAAAGGACGAAAGACACTTGTCATCAACAAGGAACTCGGTGTCTTTCGTCAAGAGATCAGTCAACGGTCGGGCAATCTTGCTGAAATCATGAATGAATCTCCTATAAAAACCAACGTGCCCCAGAAATGACCGTAGCTGCTTCAGATTGGACGGCGGTGTGAGTTTTCTAATGACATCGACCTTGGCTGGATCAACCTCCATGCCTCTGTTGGAGATGATGTGGCCAAGCACCGTCCCTTGAGTCACCATGAAGTGACTCTTTTCCCAAGATAGAACCAACCGGGTAGCAATACATCGCTGGAGCACTCGGTCTAGGCAGTCAAGACAAGAATCGAATCCGTCGCCGTAAACCGAGAAGTCGTCCATGAAGACCTCTAAACACTCCCCTACCATGTCCGAAAATATTGACAGCATGCATCTCTGAAAAGTCGCAGGGGCGTTACATAGCCCGAATGGCATGCGTCGAAAGGCGTAGGTACTGAAGGGACAGGTAAAGGTGGTCTTCTCCTGATCCTCAGGAGCGATGGCCACCTGATTGTAGCCCGAGTACCCATCCAGGAAGCAGTAATGGCTTTTCCCTGCCAGTCTCTCAATGATCTGATCTATAAAGGGCAGGGGGAAATGGTCCTTCTTGGTGGCCTGGTTGAGTCTCCTGTAGTCAACGCAGACCCGCCAAGAGGTGGGTACTCGTGTAGCGATCTCCTCTCCCGACTCACTGATCACAGTCGTGATGCCCGTCTTCTTGGGCACCACATGCAAGGGGCTGACCCACTTGGAGTCGGAAATGGGATAAATAAAATCTGCACTCCACCATTTTGATATTTCCTTCATAACAACCTCTCTTAGGTTGGGGTTCAGTCGCTGCTGGAACTCACGCGACGGCTTTGCCCCTTCCTCGAGATAGATATGGTGGGAGCACAACGAGGGACTAATCCCATGGAGATCTGCTACGCTCCATCCAATTGCCTTGCGGTTCTTTTCAAGAACCTCCATCAGACGGGATTCTTGCTCTTCAGTCAGATCAGCAGAGATGATGACTGGGTACATCTCAGACTCTCCCGCAAGGAATCTATACTTCAGCGAAGTAGGGAGCGGCTTCAGCTCTGGACAGCTGGGTGCTGGCAAATCTGGCTTCTGAAGAAGATGTGTGTATGCGGACAATTCTGCCAAATTTGCCTGGAAAAATGATAAAGAACTCTCACAAACTGGATCTGGAGAAGGCGGGTCCTCTACATTGTCTCTGATCTGTTCTGCCTCTACCTCCTCCTCATCTATAGGCTCAGGTGGATCCAGATCTGGCATCTGATCATCACAATCGGCCCAATCAGATTCTGAATCCGAGGGGTCTATATCAGACTCGGTGGCATCAGTACCACCGGAGAACAAGGTGGCATCAGCACCACCATATAGCAGGGTGGCCTCAGTACCACCATCACTGGAAATCGTGTCGCGATCAAGGTCCGACTCTGCTGACTCAATAGTATCCTGAACCAGGGCTGTGCTCTCCAGACTATCCTCTGCTATCATCTCTGCATCAGCTGTATCTGAATATGAGAGGATGGTCTGTGCTGCAGGATCTGCCCAAACTGCCTCATCATCTGTGATCACAAAATCACAGTCCTGGTGGATGTCTGGTCCTGCGTCTGTCAGCTGTTCTGAATCTAATGTGAGCGGGATCTCTCTCTGGCTCTGTGGTCCTTAACCGTCTCTATTTGTATACTCTCGCCCTGGACGCGAAAGAATACCTTCCCACTGTCATGGTCAGTCACTGCCTTGGCCGTGGCCAAGAACGGGCGACCGAGGATGATGGGGGAATCGGTCAACGAATCAGGGGTCTCCATGTCTAGTACGACAAAATCCACGGGGAATTGCAAACCCTGAATCGTGACGACAACGTCTCGCAACAACCCCTTTGGCCTCTTGACAGACCGATCAGCAAACTGAAGGTATGTCTTGCTCTGTCTAAGAGTGCCCAACTCTAAGTGGTCGAGAAGGGCTGCCGGAAGAAGGTTGATCGACGATCCGCTATCTAAGAGAGTACGGTCGAACCTCTGCTCACTAATCTGACATCTGACATACGGGGCCCCTAAATCTGGCCTCTTAGTCGGCAGATGGTTCTGGATCGCGTAACACGTGGCTTTGGTCAACACATGAATTTCTGCGGTCTTGTTCCTCTTCGTCCTTCTGACTGTGGTCTTATCTCTCAAGGATCGCTGAAGAAGAGGAATGTGCTGCAAAGCCTCATTGAGGGTCAGCTGGATGCGAAATCGGTCTATCATGTTCTGGCTGAACTCCTCCTGCTCTATCTTTTTTGGATCTTTTTCTTTTTTCTTCCCCTTCCCCAACTCAAGGGCTCTAGGAAAGGGGATCACAGGGTCCTTCTCAGATGAAGGACTAGGAATAGGCCTAGACGGTTCGATGACCGGATCCTCACAAACATCATTCACCACAGTGGGATCAGAAGAAACTAAACCTTTTCCTTTATTCAAATCAGAGTTCTGAGATACATTCATGCGAGGAAAGACAACATTTCTATCAGAATAAATGTTGGTGGCATCAGTACCACCTCTAGTTGGCTCTACAACTAGACGTCTTGCGGTCTCAGTACCGCGGGCTGGCTCGGCTCTGCTGGTGGCGTCAGTACCACCTCCTCGATGTGGTAAAATGGCGGCCTCAGTACCGCCGGTGGAATCAGCATCTCGGGTGGCCTCAGTACCACCGTCATCATGATGTGCGGCTTCAGTACCGCTCTCCTCTTCCTCATCTGGCGCTCTAGATGGATCCTTGTGTTGTCGCTCAGATGAGGCGCCGCCTGCTGGTCTTCTACCGCTCCTAAGTGTAACAAAATCAGCATCAAATAGATCCGACGAGATAACATCAAATGAGTCACTAGAAGTGGTAGGCTCAGTGTGAACTACCTGCTCAGATTTCCTCTTCAAGTTATTCGGATTAGGCTCGATCTGTGCAGGGATGGCGGCCTTCCCTCTCATCAGGTCCCGCATCTCCTGGCGGAACTCGTCCATCTCCCGTCTAAATGTAGCCTGCTGCTCTGTGAAGAGGCGGGCTAGATCATCCATGGCGGGGCTCTCGTGGGAACCCGACGGGTTGCCTCTCTGGTAATGAGGCTGCTGCTGTGGCTGAGAGGGGTAAGAGGAAGGATGCTGCTGCTGGTGAGCTTGCTGCTCACGTCTCCAATTCTGTCCCTGCTGCTGGTAGGGACGAGGTACGAAGGATGATGGCTGATGTGGCTGATATGCAGGGGGCTGCTGGTGATCTCTCTGCTGGGAGTACTGCCCTCCCTGACCGGCTGGCTGCTGTTGGGACTGGTTACCCCCATTCCCCCACCTGAATCCGGGATGGTCTCGTCGGATTCCAGGTTGAGGACGGTCATACCAAATCCCGTTGACATCCATCAACGGCTCAGCATCAAAAGGGGCTGGTGGGAGTACATCCAGAGGCTGATCCGGCTGATATACCACCATCTGTAAGTCTGGAGATGGTGGTGACTGGTAAGAGGGCTGCTGCTGCTGGTACGGCTCCGCCTGTACAAGGTGAACTTGTCTAGGCTGCTGCAAGGAGCTGGAGCGCTGGGACGAGCTGCGGCTGCCGCCGGAATCGCCTCGCGACAGAAGACGGGGCTGAGGAGCCGTCTGTGCCTCCTGAAGACACAAGAGCTGGGTCTTCATGTCGCTCAGAGTTTGTGCCATTTGCTCCATCTGAGTTATGCCCTGGCACTGCTTCTTCTCTATTATTTCCATGCGGTCCAACTTCTCGCTGATAATCCCCATGTCCGCAGTGGCTGACTCTGCCTGTGCGGCCGCAACTGTGGAAGAGCTGGATGGACCTGCATCAACCCGTGCTATCCGTTGATACTGCACGGGTCCTGGCGGCTGCTGAGATCTCTGAGTGTACAACCGAGTCTGGGACATCACCATGTAATTTTCTGCCATCTCCTCGTAGATGGCCCAGACTTGGTTGTGGTCCTTGGCAAAGTAGGACCCGCCGCAAGAAGCATTCACCAGACCCTGAAGCTCTGGTGTCATCCCACTAAAGAAGCTCTGAACTAGGTTCGGCTTCGAGATGTCGTGGTGTGGGCATCTATCCAGAAGCTCTCTGAACCTCTCCCATGCTTCGTGAAATTGCTCGTTAGGGAGCATGGAGAAGTTGTTGATCAGGGCCCTCGCTGCATTCGTCCGCCCGAGTGGATAGTACTTGTTCAAGTACTCGGTGCGGAGTTGATCCCAGGTGTAAACAAACTTCCCTAGATGTTTCAGCCAGGCGGCTGCTCTATCTGCCAGTGAAAAAGGGAAGGCCATCATTCGAATCGTATCTTGGTCCACATGACGGTCGTGGACAGTACTGCAGATCATCAAAAACTCCTGGAGATGGAGATGGGGTTCCTCAGTGGCAAGTCCATGAAAGTGAGGAAGCATCTGCAGGGTGTTCGGAGGGAACTTGAAATCCCCCACGATGGCCGGTACCACCACCCAATGGTGCATCAGTGTAGATCCGGGGTTGTGTAGCTCCCGCATCGTTCTCGGTGGTCCTCCTCCGGCGGCGGCTGCTGCTGCGGCAGCTGCTGCTGCGGCTGCTGCCTCTGCATCAGCGTCAGGAATGTCCTCAGGCTCGCTCGGCTCATCTCGCTCTCTTCGGAGTCGCTCCATTTCCCTTCTCATCTCGATCATGAATGCCCCCTGATCGCGTAACTGCTGCTGAACTGTCTCTAATGACGCGATCAGGGTGGAGTTGATCGCTCCCTGGTCTAAGACAAAATGTTCGGGCTGGCGATCGTCTGAACTGCCGGCTCCAGCCATAGGGATGTCTGCAAAATCAGATGAGCCTAACTCAGGTTCTGTCAAATTAATTCGTCTTTCCTCGGGCTCATGTCTCTCAGTAGCAGAAGAAAGGGGGTCGAGGGGGAACAGGGTGGAATCATACTCGGGCCCGGAGAGCTGGTCTCGACTCTCACGAGCCAACCTAGATGATGAAGTATCCGCGCCTGAAAGCGGTGCAGCCAGAGGCTGCCTAAGAGATCGTCTACCCATCATCTTGATCTGGCGAGTAAGGCGGATGGGATCTGGAGAAAATATGATCGCAAAGCAAACCCCTTGTTCACCAACTCAACACAATCTGAAGACCGTGAAAGCTCGGTCAATATATCTTGTCAATTTTATTTGGTGAACACACAAGATATCAGAGCGATTACGTGACCTGCTGGGGTACCCGATACTCTCTCAACCGACTGTCCCGCACAGAAGAGTCGGTAATCAGTCGAGATGAGCACCGGAGGGCTTTACCTAGTGTTCGGGTCACTCTCTCGCACAATCAAACCAAACAATGAGGGGGTTGCTCTCCCCAAGACAAATTTTTAACGTGAGTGTCTTTTAGGGTCAATAATGTTATCCAGTCCCAATTTTTTTTGTTTTTCTTTTTAATTTTTTCAAAATAAATACAAGCGGCCTAACGGTTTTTCCGATTCTCCTGATGATTAAGCCAAAAACAGAGGGAGAGAACGAAAAAGCCGATGCGCGAGAAAATCAATGATGCATGCAGAGAAAGAAATGCGTACCTTGTCTCCAGCACTCTACATGCAAGTGATCCGCGCAGAATTTAAATACAGAATTAAACTACCTAAATGATGCAACGAGGAAAAACCGAGTCCTAGCTGAGCAATTTCTATTGATCGTGAAGAACAATAGTTAGCCAACGGAATCGAGTCCGGAGTCCGATCTTGGGAGTCACTCGGTGCCCGCCACAACGGGTCCTGCCAGCGCTGTATGTGACTCCTCACGGCACGTGGTCTCAAATCCAATTAAACTAACTTTTTCAGTGAATTTTATCAAGGTCCAATTACGTTCTATAGGAACAGATATTCTATTAAGTGTTGGGCCTTAGATATTTACGTCACAATCAACAGAAATTCCTAAATCTAGGGGCTCGAGAAAACCGCGTAAACACCGGAAAAGGCAGCTAGCTATCAAAACCACGATAAAAGCCGCGAAAATCCGAATGGGTCCCCCGAGCACACCGGTGCTCGGCGAAACAGACCCGCTAAGTTACAAGTGTCCACAAGTCCAAAGTTTGAGTCCTAAATTATTACAACAGTATTGTTCTCTCTCTCTCTCAGAAATGAAAACTCCTTCTTCTCTCTCTTCCTCCTGCTCTTCTTCCCGTGCGGGTCCTCAAAAAGTGTACTCCAAGTTCTCCACGCAGTACCTCGCACAAAAAAAATTAGAAAGAGAGAGAGTGTCAGAAAACAGTTATAATTAAGAGAGACAATATGAAAAAAAATGACTACAAAGCCGTGCTCCCCGGCAACGGCGCCATTCTGACGACCGCCCGAATGACAGAGGTAAGGTAAAGGTGTAAAGAAAATGTAGGTCGTTGCGACCTCAATCACTCGGGCTAAGTCAATCAAGAAAATGAACCACAGATGAAGATAAAAAAAAATACAGAGAAGTGGTCCTGCTATAAGATTAACCTGGTATAGCTCCCAGGGTCGAACACAAGGAGCACAGATTGGCCTTGCGGCCTACGATGTAGTCAAAATGAACTAAAACACAGAGAACATATTTTTGTGGTTTTTCTTTGTTTTTATAATTTTTTAGATTTTTTTTAAATGATGAGAAAATGAGAGAAAGTAAATACAAGGGGACTTCAACAATTTATTAAACACACCAAAAATCAAACAAAAATTCCAGAAAATTGGTTTTTATGTTTTAAATGTTTTTTACTGTTTTTGGTGAATTTTTGGGATTTTTCTAATGGGTAAATTATTTATTAAAAATCAAACAATGCGAAAAACAAAGGGGACTGTCCAGCAAGGCTTAAGACCCAAAAATAAAATAATTGTGGATCTCAAAAAGCCCTGAAGGTAATTTTCCTATAAACTATGAAGAAGAAGGAAAATTTAGGCACCCTAATTATTGTTTTTGGATTTTTAGTTTATTTATTATAATTTTTATGGGTTTTTAGGGGTTTTTCAATTTTTAAGGTTTTTGAGTGATGAAAAGTAGCCAAAATTGGCTAGAAAATCAATCAGCAAGCAAGAAACACTATCCAATTTTTTTTAGAATTGTTAAAAGTGATTTTATATTTTTTTGGTATTTTTAAAGTCAAACAGTGGCAAAAATAGGGGTTTTTGAATTTTTAAAAATAATAAATGAAATCACAAATGTCCCCAAAAATCATAGAAATTCCTACACCATGGCAGGAGCCATGTGTCAAAATCTCATTGGATTTGGAGGTCGTTTGATATTTTATTCAAAAATAACAAGGGGGCACTGTGCACAGGGACCTAAGTGCAAATACCCAAAAGTTCTGGGGTCCTGGTGCAAAATACCCAAGAAGTCACGTGCCAAGCACGTGCCTGGGGCACACAGGGACCTAAATGTAATAAAAATAAGTTCCAAGGACCTATTGATAACTCGTATCAAAAGTCCAGGGGCTTATATGCAATTTACCCAAAATAAAACGCACATGCGCATAATCAATGCTCACAGGGGTATATATGCAAATAAACAAAACTTTTTATTCAATGAATAACATCCAGAACTACAAGGGGTCTCATGCAAATAACCCAAAATAACACGTGACGACGCACGTGGTCAAGCACACACAGGGGCATATATGTAATTCAAAATAAGCTCGAGGTCAAAAATGCAAATAACCCTACGTGAATAAAGTTTTAAAAATAATTACAGGACTAAAAAGGAAATGACAAACTACGAGGGGGCCCTACGATATTTACCCCTTTATTAGCCGACGGTCGGATGTGCGCCACGTGGTGATCGAACGGTCTGTATGTGCGGGCGCTACTCCTCTCTTCTCCTCTTCGACTCGATCGATGGTCCGAGGGAGGCCACGTGGAAGATCAAGCGGTGCTGGGCTCGGGTGCCTCTCTCCTCGGCTGCAACGGTCCAGATGAGATCCTCAGATGGATCGACGGCTACTGCTCCTCTATAGATCGACGGCTGGGATTAGAACTGGAGCGGAGGCCTCATCGGACGGCTCTGGAGGATGGTGAAAGAACTGATGGCCGGCGAACTTCGCCGGCCTCGTGCGTGGACTCCGGTCCTCCTCAGCTGCTGCTACTGATCGGAACACGTTCCTGGGGGCTTCCCGCAGCTGATGGTGTTGGCCGATGCCCCAGCCAAGCCCTGGAGGGGCTCCGGCGAGGCCTAGCGGCGCGAAGCTCCGGCCTTGAATGGACTGGAGGCTCAGACACCTCCGTTGGACCTGCAAAGTGGACAAGAAGCTTCGCGGGTCGAGGGCAAACTGCCTCGACCCAAGAAGGCGGGGTGAAGGTGGACGGTGCTGTGAGGCGGACGAGCTCCGGCGAGGCGGAGACGGTGGAGCTCGGCTCCCAGATCCTGTGCGATCTGGGTTGGGTGAGAGGGCGTAGAAGGTGCGTGAGGGATTGGCGAAGGTGATGGTCGGGTCGGATGGTCGAGATTTTACGCGAGATGGACGGAATAGGAGGAATGCGTCGGAGATACAAATTGGGCGAAATCTAAAATTAAACGGAATAAAAGAGCTAATCGACTACCTGATGGCTGCAGTAGACTGTGCTGGAGCGTGGCTAACTCCGGGTCGTAGCTTCGAAGGGCGTCAAGGCCTGAAGCTCGATGCTCGACGCCGGCGGCGGAGCAAGGACGGCGGGAATCGCCGGATCGATGGTAGGGACACCCTCACCTCACTGCAACAGGGGCAAACGCGAGCTGTCACCTCGGGCTTCGCTCTGGAGGTCACGGGAATAAGGATGGCGATCCAAAGATGGGGCGCGGAGGCGGCGGAGGTGAAAATATATAAGGTGACAGCGTCGATTAGGGTTGGGGCTTGACGGCGATGGAAAGCGTGGATTTGATGGCGGAAGATCCGGCGAGGGAGAGGGATGAACGGCGAAGAATCCGAGCACGGGGGTTGAGTGGGTGACAGCCTGGAGACGCGTGGGAAATTCGGAGAAGATGGGGCGGAGCGCGTCTTCCAGAAAAGGAAGGAGTCCGCGGGGGAGTTGACCGGGGTCAACATTCCCCCGTGGACCAATCAGGAGCGGCCACGTGTGCTCGATTTTTGTTTATTTATTTTAGGGCAGAAATAGGCCGAATTAAAGAAAACTCAAAACATGAAATATTTTTCTTTTATTTTTTTTCTATTTTTTGGTGATTTTTATTTAATTTTTGGAAATAAAAATAGGGTAGCTCTATATATAGGTATATGTACACTATATGGATTTTTATTTTTGATTTTTTATTTGTTATTTTTATGTATTTTTATGCTCATTTTGTATTTTATTTATTTACAAGATAAAATGAGGAATAAAAGAATATTTTTATTTTATTTTTATCACTTATATACAAGGGTGAAATAAATGGTTGAATACATTTATATACATGGTATTTATACAATGTATTTTTGTATTTTTAATTTTGTAATTTTTATTTGATTTTTGTTTTGTTTCTTTTTATTTATTTTATTTACAAAATATAACATAGAATATTCACAAAAAGTTCTGAAAATAATTTTATTTATTTATAGGGTTAAATAATTACAAAGGTGTGGTTTATGCACATGGTGAAGGAAGGGTATTTTTGATCTTTTTGCTTTTCATCTTTTTATTTGTTTTCAATAGTTTCTAAATGTACATATAATATGTACAAGCATATTTTTGGGTGAGGAAAATATATAGTTTTATTTGTAAATATACATATGTGAGCCCCTATCTCCCTCTACTTTGGCTTTTATGCGGTCAGGCCCATGCTGAGCCCTCCCTTGGGTTAGGTTGCTCAATATTTATTCTAAATATTTCCCTCTTTTTCTTTTTGCTCTTTATTCTTTTTATTTTTGCACAAAAACATGCTAATTATAGGTTTTTACACAATGCACGCTTTTGGTAATTATTTGTATTTACACATATCTACATGTATTTGCAAAGGTTTTTGTAGCTAAAATATAAGAATAAAGAGTGATGAATGGGTATTCATCAGGAGCCCAGACCCGTGGGAAGTGGTCCTGGGGGGGCTAGTTGACCGGGCGGTCAACATCCCCAGGACCCAATGGAATCAGGCCACGTGGCTAAACTTTAAAGCTAAAAAATAAGGTAGCAAATGGCCGATTTTGCAAAAACTTAAAACATGAATTATTTTTATTTTATTTTTTTCTATTTTTTGGTGATTTTTAATTAATTTTTGGAAATAAAAATAGGCTATATACATAATATGTACTAGATATAGGTATATACAATTTATATAGGGTTTTGATTTTTGTTTTTTATATATTATTTTTATACAATTTTATCCTTATTTTATATTTTATTTATTTATAGAATAAAATAAGGAATACAAAAGTATTTTTATTTTATTTTTACTATTTATGTACATAGATAAAATAAATATATATACATCTATATACAATGTATTTTTGTATTTTTTTAATTTTTCTATTTTTATTTTGTTTTAATTTTTAATTGTTTTTATTTTATTTATTTACAATATATAACATAGACTATTTACAAAAATTATAAAAATTACTTTTATATATTTACAAAGCTAAATAAATATATCGGTGTGGTTTATGTACATGATGAAAGGAGGTATTTTTGATCTTTTTGATTTTTGATTTTTTATTTTGTTTTTATATTTTTATAAATATATACAAGTATTTACAAGCATATTTTTGGGTGAGGAAAATATAGTTTTATTTATTCACACAAATATTTACACATGAGCCCCTATCTCCCTCTACTTTGGCTTTTATGCGGTCAGGCCCATGCTGAGCCCTCCCTTGGGTTAGGTTGCTCAATATTTATTCTAAATATTTCCCTCTTTTTCTTTTTAATCTTTATTCTTTTATTTTTGCACAAAAACATGCTAATTATAGGTTTTTACACAATGCATGCTTTTGGTAATTATTCCTATTTACATATATCTACATGCATTTGCAAAGGTTTTTGTAGCTAAAATATAAGAATAAAGAGTGATGAATGGGTATTCATCACCCCCCTATACTTAACTTTGCTAGTCCCTTAGCAAACACTTATTTGAAAAAGAAGTAAAAAAAAAGAAAGAAACAAAAAGAAAAAGAGGATGTACATGGATCAAGGTTGATTATTAAACTTGCCTTCATTAAATTGGGGTATGGAGCTCGATCAGATCTTTGGATTATTAATGTGTCAGAACCTTATTTAGACTTAAGCTTAAAACTCAACAGCCTCTAAGTTCCACTAATCTATAATCAAGACTCCTCAATGCTCCAGATCAGAACAAGTCATCAATCACAAACCCTGAAGACCATGAATCTTTTCTTGTCCTGTGAATGTGAAGTCTAAGCTCTCCACCTCAGAAATGGCAACTTGACAACCTTCCCCAACAAGGTAACTCTATGACCTCAATCTGGCCACTCTTTCCTCGAGGAGCGGGGTATTCCCTTCTAAGTTCAAGTTCAACCGGCTCAAGAAGAGGGGGAAGAAGAGAATGGGTCAAGGCCAGTGTAGCCAAGTACCCTTGGGAGCTTGACCAGTGTAGCCAAGTCTCCCTGCTGCAAGCTACAACAGGTGGAACATGAAATCAAGCTTTGCTTATTGCACTCTATATACATACTCCGGTGGGATTATCATTTTCTCTCAGACCCACCACTTTTTTGGAGTTCTTTTCTTTTTGCACATTTTTTTTCAGTGCATCTGTACAACATATACATGTGCAGCATATATACAAGGAGTTTTTCCTCTTGAGCCAGTAGACTATCCCTCTTTTGAAGATTTATTGCAACCCACAACTCCCGTCGTTAGACCTCATGGCAACCAGACCAAGTTGAGACGCACTTCCTTCACTATAAGAAGAAGAGAGATTCCGCCTAGAAGTACTACCCTCATATGCTACCCCAAGTCAAGGAAGACTGCCTCCTCACCACCTCATCCGTAGAGAGCTCGGTGCATAGTGCTGGTGTCCAAGTAAAGCCATAATCTATATGAGTCATGTGTTGTTGTTAAGTGCTCTACTTAGGCTCATTGAGATGACATGTGATCATAGCCTAGTGGACTCAAAGAATTAAGTCACCGTAGACCTGAAAAGCCTTAAACCTAAGTCCTATAAGGTTCCTCTTAGAAATTAGGTGGATTAAGATCTTACTCAAGCTCCATTTCTCAATTTGATTCCAGGCTAGTTTAAATGTCAACCATCATCCAAGAAAAACTATATACATATGTACAAAAAAGATGCATATCTACAACAATTTTACAATCCTGCAAAATTTTTGAAAAATGTTTTGAAATCATGAATGAATGATGCATGAAGTGCAAGTTTTGCAAAAAGATATTTACACACATTTACACAAGATTTTTGCAAACTTTTGATTTTCAAACATTTTGGAAAAATTTTGTACTATATACATAATTTTGATACACAAATATTTACACAAATTTTACACAAAAGATTTTTGAAATCATTTTTACAAAAATAATTTGTACACTAGCTATGTATGTGCAAATAAAAGAAGTTTATTTACATGAAAAAATTTTTAATTTTTTTTGTGGTTTTTAGCCATTTTATTTATCAACACACTCACACAAAGTACGAGTTATGGCTAAAGTATATATGAAATATATACACACCCCCTATACTTAGCTCGAACGATGTCCTCAGAGTCAAGAGCGATGAAGAAGACATAACTCGTGCTAGGTATAGGGAAGTGAAAAGAAAGGCTATACAAAGAGGAAGAAAGAAAAGTGAAGAGGGTCTCGGGTCTTCCCCCTATACTTAGGATCAAATAATCCTAAGTATAGCAGGCTGTATACTAAGGGAAAACCTGAGTGGAGAATGTACAGGGTCTACCCCCCCATACTTAGGGTGAAATATCCCTAAGTATAGGCAACAAAAACAGGGGTAAACAGAAACAAAAGAAATACCCAAAAGGTCTCACATCCCCCCTATACTTAAGGTAAAGTGCACCCTAAGTATAGCATAATCACAAGATGAAGAAAGGGATGTGGGACTAAAGAATGTGGTGATATGGACATCTGGATCTATACAAGGCGGAAGATCAGTGAAACTCAGGCGTGAGATGCATTAGATGTGAGTCAAAGACCACATCTCACGCAAAATGAATAGGGGCAAGATCAACGACCCGCGGCTCATGATCTAGAAATGGCTTGAGCCGCTGGCCGTTCACTCGAAAGGTACTCTCAGAAGACAACTCAGATATGTCAATGCTACCATTGTCGTGTACCTTTCTAACCAGATAAGGTCCCTTCCATTTGCTCTGTAGCTTCCCTGGAAATAATCGTAGCCTCGCATCAAACAGCCATACTCTCTGTCCAATCTCAAAATGCTTGTGGCTGATATGAGAATCATGCCACTCCTTGACTTTCTCCTTATAATGTAGGCTGCTTGAGAAAGCTGCATCTCTAAGCTCCTCCAGGGCAGCTAACTCTGCCCTCCTCTGGTCTCCCATACCATCTGGATCCATCAAAATATCTGTAACTGCCCAAAGTGACTTGTGCCTCAACTCAACAGGTAAATGGCATGGCTTGCCATATACGAGGCGAAAGGGAGATGTGCCCAATGGTGTCTTGAAAGACGTCCTATATGCCCACAAGACCGAGTCCAAAAGCTGTGACCAATCCTTTTGGTCAGGGCGGACGACTTTCTGCAATATAGTCTTAATCTCCCTATTCGACACCTCGGCTAGACCATTCGTCTGTGGATGGTAAGGTGTAGCAACACGATGATCTATGACGAACTCGCTAGCAAGTGCCTTAACCTGGTCATTGATGAAGTGAGATCCCCCATCAGAAATCAGAACTCGTGGAACCCTGAACCGCGTGATGATATGCTTCCTCAAAAATCTGCAAACTGTCCTCGCATCAGCGGCTCGGGTGGGGATAGCCTCCACCCAACGACTCACATAATCAACGGCTAACAGAATGTACTCAAATCCCTGACTCTTAGGGAATAGACCCATGAAATCGATGCCCCATGCGTCAAAAACCTCACAGAAGTGAATGGGCTGCATCGGCATCATATCACGCTGTCCACAAGTGCCCATCCTCTGACAGTCAGTACACCTCTTCACGAACTCATCTGAGTCCTTGAAGAGGGTAGGCCACCACAAGCCGGATTGGAGCACTTTCTGTGCCGTTCTCCTCCCAGAATGATGTCCCCCTGCCTCAAGCTTGTGGTAGTAAGTGAGGACGCTATGGTGTTCCTCCTGAGGAATACACCGACGCCAGACGCTATCCCCTCCTTCGTGGTAAAGGATGGGATCCTCCCAATGGTAAGACTTGGCCTTCGCTAGGAAGGTCTCAAGCCTCTGCCTGGGCCAATCTTGTGGGACTTTCCCAGCAACGAGAAAGTTCACAATATCGGCGTACCATGGGAGTGAGGCGATAGCAAGGATTGCCTCATCTGGGGAGGTATCTCTAATAGGGTCAATCTGCTCAGAATCCTCAGGCTGCTCTAGTCGGGAGAGATGATCCGCCACCACATTCTTGACTCCAGGCTTATCCTTGATCTCAATGTCAAACTCCTGGAGTAGAAGGATCCATCTAGTCAGTCTGGCCTTGGCATCCTTCTTTGCCATGAGGTACCTGATGGCAGTGTGATCTGTAAACAAAGTCACTCTAGATCCGATGATATACGATCTGAACTTATCTAGGGCAAACACTACAGCTAGCATCTCCTTCTCTGTAACCGTGTAATTCCGCTGGGCGGAATCCAATGTGCGGCTAGCGTAGTGTATGGCAAATGGAACTCCATCCCTCCTCTGTCCCAGCACTGCCCCTACGGCAAAATCGGAAGCATCCGTCATGATCTCGAATGGGAGAGACCAATCAGGCGGCTGACAGGAGCCTCAATGACACACTGCTGGAGAGTCGCAAAGGACGAAAGACACTTGTCATCGACAAGGAACTCGGTGTCTTTCGTCAAGAGGTCAGTCAACGGTCGGGCAATCCTGCTGAAATCCTGAATAAATCTCCTATAAAATCCAACGTGCCCCAGGAATGACCGTAGCTGCCTCAGATTGGACGGCGGTGCGAGTTTCCTAATGACATCAACCTTGGCCGGATCAACCTCCATGCCCCTGTTGGAGATTATATGGCCAAGCACCATCCCTTGAGTCACCATGAAGTGACTCTTCTCCCAAGATAAAACCAAATGATACTCAATACATCACTGGAGGACCCGGTCTAGGCATTCAAGACAGGAGTCGAATCCATCGCCGTAGACCGAGAAATCGTCCATGAAGACCTCCAAACACTCCCCTACCATGTCCGAGAAGATCGACAGCATGCACCTCTGAATAGTCGCAGGGGCATTGCATAGCCCAAATGGCATGCGTCGAAAAGCATATGTGCCGAAGGGACAGGTAAAGATGGTCTTCTCCTGATCCTCAGGAGCGATGGCCACTTGGTTGTAGCCCGAGTACCCATCCAGGAAGCAGTAATGGCTCTTCCCTGCCAGTCTCTCAATGATCTGGTCAATAAAAGGCAGGGGGAAATGGTCCTTCTTGGTGGCCTGGTTGAGTCTCCTGTAGTCAACGCAAACCCTGCAAGAGGTGGGTACTCGTGTAGCGATCTCCTCTCCCGACTCACTGATCACAGTTGTGATGCCCGTCTTCTTGGGCACCACATGCAAGGGGCTGACCCACTTGGAGTCGGAAATGGGATAAATAAAATCTGCACTCCACCATTTCGATATTTCCTTCATCACGACCTCTCTCAAGTTGGGGTTCAGACGCTGCTGGAACTCACGCGACGGCTTCGCCCCCTCCTCGAGATAGATATGGTGGGAGCACACTGATGGACTAATCCCATGGAGATCTGCTACGCTCCATCCGATCGCCTTGCGGTTCTTTTCAAGAACCTCCATCAAACGGGAATCCTGCTCTCCAGTCAACTCGGCGGAGATGATGACTGGGTACATCTCTGGCTCGCCCGCAAGGAATCGATACTTCAGCGAAGTAGGGAGCGGCTTCAGCTCTGGAATGCTGGGTGCTGGCAAATCTGGTTGCGGAAGAAAGTGAGTGAATGCTGCTAAGTCTGCCAAATCTGCCTGGGAGAAAGAAAGCGCACTCTCGCAAACTGGATCGGGAGAAGGCTGCTCAACTGCACTGTCTCTGGTCTGCTCTGCATCTGCCTCCTCCTCATCTGTAGGCTCAGGAGGAATCAGGTCTGGCATCTGATCATCACAATCGGCCCAATCAGGCTCTGAATCCAAGGGATCTGTATCAACCGCGGTGGCATCAGTACCACCGTAAAGCAAGGTGGCCTCAGCACCACCATCGCTAAACTCCGTGTCGCGATCAAGGACCGGCTCTGCTGCCTCTATGGTATCCTAAACGAGGGCTGTGCTCTCCAGACTCTCCTCTGCTATCATCTCGGCATCAGCTGTATCTGAATATGAGAGGATGGTCTGTGCTGCAGGATCTGCCCAAGCTGCCTCATCGTCTGTGATCACAAAATCACAGTCCTGGTGGATGTCTGGCTCTGCGTCTGTCAGCTGCTCTGAATCTGTACTCGCATCTGAGCGGGCTCTCTCTCTAGCTTTGTAGTCCTCGACCGTCTCTATTTGTATACTCTCGCCCTCGACGCGATAGTACACCTTCCCGCTATCATGATCAGTCACCGCTTTGGCTGTGGCCAAGAACGGACGACCAAGGATGATGGGGGTATCGGTCACTGATTCAGGGATCTCCATGTCCAACACTACGAAGTCCACGGGGAATTTCAGGCCCTGAATCGTGACGATAACGTCTCGTAATAACCCCTTCGGCCTCTTGACAGATCGATCAGCGAACTGAAGGACTGTCCTGCTCTGTCGAAGAGTGCCCAACTCGAAGCGGTCAAGAAGGGCTGCTGGAAGAAGGTTGATCGACGATCCGCTATCTAGTAGAGTACGGTCGAACCTCTGCTCACTAATCTGGCATCTGACATACGGGGCCCCTGAATATGGCCTCTTGGCTGGCAGTCGGTTATGGATCGCGAAACACGTGGCTTTCATCAGCACATGGATCTCTGAAGTGTGGTTCCTCCTCCTCCTCCTAACTGTAGTCCTGTCTCTCAAAGATCGCTGGAGAAGGGGGATGTGCTGCAAAGCCTCCTGGAGGGTCAGCTGGATGTGGAATCGATCGATCATGCTCTGGATGAACTCCTCAAGCTCTCTCTTTTTTGGATTTTCTTTTTTCTTCCCCTTCCCCATCTGAAGGGCTCTAGGGAAGGGGATCACAGGGTCCTTCGCAGATGAACGACTAAGAAAAGGCCTAAACGGTTCGACGACCGGATCCACACATACATCTTGCACCACAGTGGGACCAGAAGAAACTAAACCTTTTCCTTTATTCAAACCAAAGTTCTGAGATACATCAAGGCGGGGAAAGACAACATCTCTCTCAACACAAACACCGGTGGCCTCAGTACCACCACGGGCTGGCTCGGCTCTGCTGGTGGCGTCAGTACCACCTCCTCGATCTGGTGAAGCGGCGGCCTCAGTACCACCGGTGGGATCAGCATCCTTGGTGGCCTCAGTGCCACCGTCATCATCTGGAGCGGCCTCAGTACCGCTCTCCTCCTCCTCATGTGGCGCCTCTGAAGTGTCCTCGTGGTGAAGCTCAGATGAGGCGTCGCCGCCTGCTGGGGTCCTACCGCTCCTAAGTGTGACAAAATCAGCATCAAATAGATCCGAAGATGTATCAATAAATGGGCCTCTAGGAGTGGCAAACTCAGTATGTACTACCTGCTCAGATTTCCTCTTGAGGTTATTCGGATTCGGCTCAATCTGGGCTGGAATGGCGGCCTTCCCTCTCATCAAGTCCCGCATCTCCTGGCGGAACTCGTCCATCTCCCGTCTGAATGTGGCCTGCTGGTCCGTGAGGAGGCGAGCGATGTCATCTAAAGCGAGGCTCTCATGGGAGCCCGACGGGTAGCCTCTCTGGGGGTGAGGCTGCTGGAACTGCTGCTGGTGGTCAGAGGGGTATGAGGAAGGGTGCTGCTGCTGAACTGGGTGAGCCTGCTGCTCACGTCTCCACGACTGTCCCTGCTGCTGATAGGGACGAGGAACGAAGGATGATGGCTGGTGCTGCTGGTATGCTGGGGGCTGCTGCTGCGGCTGCTGGTGATCTCTCTGCTGGGAGTACTGCCCTCCCTGTCCTGACGGCTGCTGCTGGGGCTGGGCACCACCACTCCCCCACCTGAATCCGGGATGGTCTCGTCGGATCCCAGGCTGGGGGCGGTCATACCAAATCCCGTTGACATCCATCAACCGCTCTGCATCGTAGGGGGCTGGCGGGAGTACTGCCAGAGGCTGGTCCGGCTGGTAAACCACCATCTGCATGTCTGGAGATGGTGGGGACTGGTAGGTGGGCTGCGGCTGCTGGTACGGCTCCGCCTGTACAAGATGAACCTGTCTAGGCTGCTGTAGGGAGCTGGAGCGCTGGGACGAGCTGCTGCTACTGCCGGAGTCGCCTCGTGACTGAAGACGGGGCTGTGGAGCCGTCTGTGCCTCCTGGAGACACATGAGCTGTGTCTTCATGTCGCTCAGAGTCTGTGCCATCTGCTCCATATGCGCTATTCCCTGGCACTGCTTCTTCTCAATCAGCTCCATGCGGTCCAACTTCTCGCTGATAATGCCCATGTCCGCAGCGGACGAATCTGCCTGTGCTGCTGTGACTGCGGATGAACTGGATGGACCTGCATCGACCCGTGCTATCCGCTGGTACTGCACGGGTCCTGGCTGCTGTGGCTGGGGTCTCTGAGAATACAACCGGGTCTGGGACATCACCATGTAATTCTCAGCCATCTCCTCATAGATGGCCCAGACCTGGTCGTGGTCCTTGGCGAAGTAGGACCCGCCGCAAGAAGCATTCACCAGACCCTGAAGCTCTGGCGTCAACCCGCTGAAAAAGCTCTGAACGAGGTTCGGCTTGGAAATGTCGTGGTGCGGGCATCGGTCTAGGAGCTCTCGAAACCTCTCCCATGCCTCGTGAAACTGCTTGTTGGGGAACATGGAGAAGTTGCTGATCAGGGCCCTCGCTGCATTCGTCCACCCGAGTGGATAGTACTTGTTCAAGTACTCGGTGCGGAGCTACTCCCAGGTGTATACAAACCTCCCGAGATGCTTCAGCCAGGTGGCTGCTCTATCTGCCAGTGAAAACGGGAAGGCTATCATCCGGATCGTGTCCTGGTCCACGTGGCGATCATGGACAGTGCTGCAGATCATCAGGAACTCCTGGAGGTGGAGGTGGGGCTCCTCAGTGGTAAGTCCGTGGAAACGGGGCAGTAACTACAAGGTGTTCGGGGGGAACTTGAAGTCCCCCACGATCGCTGGCACTACTACCCAATGATGCATGAGTGTCGATCCGGGGTTGTGCAACTCCCGCATCGGTCGTGGTGGTCCTCCTGCCGTGGCGCCTCCCGCTGCGGCGGCGGCGGCTGCTGCGACTGCTGCGGCTGCTGTGGCTCGTGCCTCTGCATCAGGTATCTCCTCAGGCTCGCTCTGCTGGTCTCGCTCTGCTCTGAGCCTCTCCAACTCTCGCCTCATCTCTATCATGAATGCCCCCTGATCGCGTAGCTGCTGCTGGACTGTCTCAAGTGATGCGATCAGGGTGGAGTTGATCGCTCCCTGGTCTAGTACAAAATGCTCGGGCTGTCGGGAGTGATCATCTGAACTGCCGGCTCCGGCCATGACGTATGCAAAACCAAACAAGCCCAACTCAGTGCTGTCAAATCAATCAATTTCTCCTCGGGCTCGTGTGTCTCAGGTCAGACAGAAAGGGGGTCGAGGGGGAACAGGGCGGAGTCGTACTCGGGCTCGGAGAGCTGGTCTTGGCTCTCGCGGGCCAACCTAGATGATGAGGTAGACGTGCCCGAAAGCGGTGCAGCCAGAGGCTGCCTAAGAGACCGTCTACCCATCATCTCGATCTGGCGAGTAGTGCGGATGAGATCTGGAGAAACTATGATCACAAACAAACCCCTGGTTCACCAACGCAACGCGAGCTGAAGATCGTGAAAGTTCGGTCAAATTATCTTGTCAATTTTATTTGGTGAACACACAAAATATCAGAGCGCTTACGTGACCTGTTAGGATACCCGATGCTATCCCAACCGACTGGCCCGCACGGAAGAGTCGGTAATCAGTCGGGACTAGCACCGGAGGGCTCTACCTAGGGTGCGGGTCACTCTCTCGCGCATCCAAACCATACAATGAGGGGGTTGCTCTCCCCAAGACAAAATTTTTAGGGTGAGCGGTTTTTAAGATCAATAGTATTAACCAGTCCCAATTTTATGGTTTCTCTTTTTAGTATTTTTCAAATAAAAACAAACGTCCTAACGAATTTTTCGGTTCTCTTGGTTATTTAGTCCAAAACAGGGGGGAGAAGACGGAAAAGCCGATGCGCGATGAAATCAATGATGCATGCAAAGTCAGAAATGCGTACCTTGTCTCCAGCACTCTACATGCAATATGATCCGCGCATAAATGTAAAGACAGAAAGGAAACTACCTAAATCATGCAACGGGAAAGCCGGGTCCTAGATGAGCAATTCTAGCGAAGAACCGTCTAACCGGTCACCGACCTCCAAGCCAAAGAGTCCGGTCTTGGCCCGTCCCTCCTCTGTCTGACAAATCGGGGGTAGGAGAAAGCGCTTTACAGGACGGGCTGCGGCACGTAGGCTATGAAGGCAAATGAGTCGGTTATTTTTATTAATTATTTTTAGTAGGTCCAATTAACGTTCTATAGGAACAGATAATCAGTTAGGTGTGTGGATCCTACTAATTACGGCACAATCACCAGAAATTCCTAAGTCTAGGGGCTCGAGCAAAAACCACGTAAACACCGGAAAAGGTAGAAAGAAAATAAAATGAAACCGCGAAAAACCGCAAAAAACCGCTAAGGTCCTAAGGGTCCCCCGAGCACACCGGTGCTCGGCGAAACAGACCCGTTACGGCAGTCCACAAATGTCCAAGTGTCTCTGAGAATGTCCTGTATTATTACAATAATAATGAAATGAAAATAAAAAACCTCGCCCACTCAACTCTCTCTCACTCTCTCCTGCGGCTCCACGAAGAAAGGAGCCGCCTCCGAATCCCGCGGTTGCGTCGGCTTCTCGAGAGCAGCCACCTCGGTCCTCGGGCCCTCACAAGAGAAAACAGAGTGGTCAGAACCAATAATCAAATAATAAAGGAAAAAGAAATGAAAATAAAAATAACTGGGTATATATGCAAAAATGCAAAATAAAAATAAAAATAAACACACAAAATAAAAAAAAGTAAAAACAAAATTAACAGAAAAAGAAAATAAAACAAAATGAAACAAAAACAAAAATAAAATATGAACAAAAACCGCGAAAAGCCACGAGCTCTGAAAGAGCCGCGAAAAGCCGCGAAAATCAAAACAAAAATAAAATCAACTACTAAGTCGTGCTCCCCGGCAACGACGCCATTATGATAACAGATTCCGATCACTCGGGTATAAGGTACAGAAATAGGGTCGTTGCGACCCAAGCGATCAGACCATGTATATCAAGAAAAATGAACCACTCGCGAAGAATAAAATCAATCAAAACGAAAAAGCGGTTCTGCTATGTGATTAACCTGGTATAGCACCCAGGGTCGAACTCAAGGAGCACGGATTGGCCGAAGGCCTACGAAGTAGTAAAAACAAATAAAATAAAAGAGGAAAATATTTTTAGTGGTTTTTAATTATTTTTATATTTTTTTGGATTTTTAATATATAAAGAAAATAAGAAAAGCAAGGAAGAACACAATTCAACAAATTATTTCAAGCACCAAAAATCAACCAAAAATCAAAACAAAAATATTTTTATGTGTTTTATATTTTTTTATGTTTTTGGTGAATTTTTGATAATTTTCTGATGTTTATTTTATTTTCTAAAAATCAAACAGTGGCTAAAAACATGGGTACTGTCCAGCCAAGGCAAAAGTCCCGAGATAAAATATCTAAAGACCTCAAAATGGCCTGGAGGTAATTTTCCTTTAAAGTAGGTAAAACAAGGAAAATTTAGGTACCAAATTTATTATTTTTTGGTTTTTAATTTATTTACTATAATTTTTATGGGATTTTTGGTGTTTTTATGTTTTTAGTGTTTTCGAGTGGTGAAAAATAGCCAAAATTGGCTGGCAAATCAACCAAACTAAACTAAGCAGTAGACAATTTTTATAGAATTTTTAGGGGAGTTTTTATATTTTTTTGTGATTTTTTCAATCTGGGCAGTGACGAAAATATAGGTTTTTGAATTTTTAAAAATAGCAAACAAAATCAGAAATGTCCTCAAAAATCCGTGAAAATCCTACACCATGGCAGGAGCCATGTGTCAAATTCTCATTGGATTTGGAGGTGATTTGATATTTTATTCAAAAATAAAAAGAGGGTACTGTGCACAGGGACTTAAATGCAAATACCCAAAGTTCTGGGGGCCCCGATGCAATTAACCCAGCAAAACACGCGCCATGCGCGTGCCTGGGGCACTCAGGGACCTAAATGTAACAAAAATAAGTCCCGAGGGCTTATTGGTAACACGTACCAAAAGTCCAGGGGCCTCACTTGCAAATTACCCAAAATAAAACGCACATGCGGAAATAAAGCATTCACAGCGGTATAACTGCAATTAAAATAAACTTTTCATTCATGCAATAACATCCAGAACTACACGGGCATCTACTGCAATTAACCCAAAGAAATCACGTGTCGAATCACGTGTCCACAACAGTCAGGGGTATAAATGCAAATAACATGAAGCTCAGGGTCCTCTATGCAAATAAACCTAAAACTAAACAACTGGCTTAACTATTTACAGGACTAATACGAAATAAAGCAAAGATAAGGGCCTAAGGGTAAATTACCCTTTATTAACCGGAGCGGCTGGATGACTGCCACGTGTAGATCTGACGGTCCAGATGGGGGCGGCTCTCCAGCGTTGGGACTGCTCTGGCTGATCCAACGGTCGGGGCCAGGACACGTGTGGATCTGACGGTCCGGATCGAACTCCTCAGATCTGACGTCAAAGGGCGCTCCAAGAACCAACGGTGGAGATGGCGTCTGGAGCTGGAGACTGATCCAACGTCGCTGGAGGATGCTGGAAGAACTGGTCCCCAGCGAGCTTCACCGGGCTCGTGCGGGCGTTGGCCACCTCCTCGGAGCGCTCTGATGGTCGGAGAAGAAAGCTGGTGCGCTCCTGCGTCTGCTGCGATGCTCCGATGATCGACCCGAGCTCGGAGGAGCTCAGGGGCGGTCGGCGGAGCTGGGTCTCCTGGCCTGAATGACCAAGCCCTCAGATGGGCTCGGTGGGACCTGCAAAGTGGCTCAGAAGATTCGCGGGTCGAGGGCAAACTGCCTCGACCCAGTTAGGCGGAGCGAAGGTGGCTGGTGCGTCGGGGTGGCGGGCTCCGGCGAAGGTGGTGGACGGAGGAGCCCGGTTCCCAGCTCCTGTGCGAGCTGGGTTGAGTGCGTGGGTGCAGAAGGTGCATCGGAGGGAGACGGTGATGGTGGTCGATTCCGATGATCGAGATAGGTGATAGGATGGTCGGAATCAAGGAACGACGACGGAGCTGCGATTTGGGCGTAAACGGAAATCGAACGAAATAGCGGGGCTAAGTAGCTACCTGGGTGGTCGAAGAGACTGTGGGCGGAGCTGGGGAAGCTCCCGGTCTTGGCCTCAAGGGACGTCTCGGCCCGAGGCTCGAAGCTCGCTCAGGTGGCGGAGCCTACGGCGGCTACGTCGGCCGGATCAGTGGATTCCTCCTCCTCTCCTCGCTGCAACAGGTGGAATCGCTCGCTGTCACTCTCGCGGTCTCTCTGGTGCTCACAGGGAAAGAGGCGAATGGCCAAAGATGGGGAAAATTGAGTGGTGGAGCTCGCTTAAGTATGCTGGAGGGGTCCGAGAAGGATGGCTCGGGTAGGGTCGTGGTGGCGCGCGGATCCCAAGGTGGATGCCCGGCGAAGGTGTCGGATGTGGGAGGTTCGAAATGGAGCCGGGGTTTAGGGAAATGGGTGTCGGGTCAAGCAGGCGAAATGTCGAGAAATCGGGTCCGGAGCCCAGACCCGTGGGAAATGGTTCTGGGGGGGCTAGTTGACCGGGCGGTCAACATCCCCAGGACCCAATGGAATCAGGCCACGTGGCTAAACTTTAAAGCTCAAAAATAAGGTAGCAAATGGCCGATTTTGCAAAAACTTAAAACATGAATTATTTTTATTTTATTTTTTTTCTATTTTTTGGTGATTTTTAATTAATTTTTGGAAATAAAAATAGGCTATATACATAATATGTACTAGATATAGGTATATACAATATATATAGGGTTTTGATTTTTGATTTTTATATATTATTTTTATACAATTTTATCCTTATTTTATATTTTATTTATTTATAGAATAAAATAAGGAATACAAAGGTATTTTTATTTTATTTTTACTATTTATGTACATAGATAAAATAAATATATATATACATCTATATACAATGTATTTTTGTATTTTTTTAATTTTTCTATTTTTATTTTGTTTTAATTTTTAATTGTTTTTATTTTATTTATTTACAATATATAACATAGACTATTTACAAAAATTATAAAAATTACTTTTGTATATTTACAAAGCTAAATAAATATATAGGTGTGGTTTATGTACATGATGAAAGGAGGTATTTTTGATCTTTTTGATTTTTAATTTTTTATTTTGTTTTTATATTTTTATAAATATATACAAGTATTTACAAGCATATTTTTGGGTGAGGAAAATATAGTTTTATTTATTCACACAAATATTTACACATGAGCCCCTATCTCCCTCTACTTTGGCTTTTATGCGGTCAGGCCCATGCTGAGCCCTCCCTTGGGTTAGGTTGCTCAATATTTATTCTAAATATTTCCCTCTTTTTCTTTTTAATCTTTATTCTTTTATTTTTGCACAAAAACATGCTAATTATAGGTTTTTACACAATGCATGCTTTTGGTAATTATTCCTATTTACATATATCTACATGCATTTGCAAAGGTTTTTGTAGCTAAAATATAAGAATAAAGAGTGATGAATGGGTATTCATCACCCCCCTATACTTAACTTTGCTAGTCCCTTAGCAAACACTTATTTGAAAAAGAAGTAAAAAAAAAGAAAGAAAGAAAAAGAAAAAGAGGATGTACATGGATCAAGGTTGATTATTAAACTTGCCTTCATTAAATTGGGGTATGGAGCTCGATCAGATCTTTGGATTATTAATGTGTTGGAACCTTATTTAGACTTAAGCTTAAAACTCAACAGCCTCTAAGTTCCACTAATCTATAATCAAGACTCCTCAATGCTCCAGATCAGAACAAGTTATCAATCACAAACCCTGAAGACCATGAATCTTTTCTTGTCCTGTGAATGTGAAGTCTAAGCTCTCCACCTCAGAAATGGCAACTTGACAACCTTCCCCAACAAGGTAACTCTATGACCTCAATCTGGCCACTCTTTCCTCGAGGAGCGGGGTATTCCCTTCTAAGTTCAAGTTCAACCGGCTCAAGAAGAGGGGGAAGAAGAGAATGGGTCAAGGCCAGTGTAGCCAAGTACCCTTGGGAGCTTGACCAGTGTAGCCAAGTCTCCCTGCTGCAAGCTACAACAGGCGGAACATGAAACCAAGCTTTGCTTATTGCACTCTATATACATACTCCGGTGGGATTGTCATTTTCTCTCAGACCCACCACTTTTTTGGAGTTCTTTTCTTTTTGCACATTTTTTTTTCAGTGCATCTGTACAACATATACATGTGCAGCATATATACAAGGAGTTTTTCCTCTTGAGCCAGTAGACTATCCCTCTTTTGAATCTTTATTGCAACCCACAACTCCCGTCGTTAGACCTCATGGCAACCAGACCAAGTTGAGACGCACTTCCTTCACTATAAGAAGAAGAGAGGTTCCGCCTAGAAGTACTACCCTCATATGCTACCCCAAGTCAAGGAAGACTTCCTCCTCACCACCTCATCCGTAGAGAGCTCGGTGCATAGTGTTGGTGTCCAAGTAAAGCCATAATCTATATGAGTCATGTGTTGTTGTTAAGTGCTCTACTTAGGCTCATTGAGATGACATGTGATCATAGCCTAGTGGACTCAAAGAATTAAGTCACCGTGGACCTGAAAAGCCTTAAACCTAAGTCCTATAAGGTTCCTCTTAGAAATTAGGTGGATTAAGATCTTACTCAAGCTCCATTTCTCAATTTGATTCTAGGCTAGTTTAAATGTCAACCATCATCCAAGAAAAACTATATACATATGTACAAAAAAGATGCATATCTACAACAATTTTACAATCCTGCAAAATTTTTGAAAAATGTTTTGAAATCATGAATGGAATGATGCATGAAGTGCAAGTTTTGCAAAAAGATATTTACACACATTTACATAAGATTTTTGCAAACTTTTGATTTTCAAACATTTTGGAAAAATTTTGTACTATATACATAATTTTGATACACAAATATTTACACAAATTTTACACAAAAGATTTTTGAAATCATGTTTACAAAAATAATTTGTACACTAGTTATGTATGTGCAAATAAAAGAAGTTTATTTACATGAAATTTTTTTTAATTTTTTGTGTGGTTTTTAGCCATTTTATTTATCAACACACTCACACAAAGTACGAGTTATGGCTAAAGTATATATAAAATATATACACACCCCCTATACTTAGCTCTAACGATGTCCTCAGAGTCAAGAGCGATGAAGAAGACATAACTCGTGCTAGGTATAGGGAAGTGAAAAGAAAGGCTATACAAAGAGGAAGAAAGAAAGGTGAAGAGGGTCTCGGGTCTTCCCCCTATACTTAGGATCAAATAATCCTAAGTATAGCAGGCTGTATACTAAGGGAAAACCTGAGTGGAGAATGTACAGGGTCTACCCCCCATACTTAGGGTGAAATATCCCTAAGTATAGGCAACAAAAACATGGGTAAACAGAAACAAAAGAAATACCCAAAAGGTCTCACATCCCCCCTATACTTAGGGTAAAGTGCACCCTAAGTATAGCATAATCACAAGATGAAGAAAGGGATGTGGGACTAAAGAATGTGGTGATATGGACATCTGGATCTATACAAGGCGGAAGATCAGTGAAACTCAGGCGTGAGATGCATTAGATGTGAGTCAAAGACCACATCTCACGCAAAATGAATAGGGGCAAGATCAACGACCCGCGGCTCATGATCTAGAAATGGCTTGAGCCGCTGGCCGTTCACTCGAAAGGTACTCTCAGAAGACAACTCAGATATGTCAATGCTACCATTGTCGTGTACCTTTCTAACCAGATAAGGTCCCTTCCATTTGCTCTGTAGCTTCCCTGGAAATAATCGTAGCCTCGCA
Organism: Ottelia alismoides; assembly: GCA_037367405.1. NCBI lineage: Eukaryota > Viridiplantae > Streptophyta > Magnoliopsida > Alismatales > Hydrocharitaceae > Ottelia > Ottelia alismoides. The sequence continues at coordinate 152,927 of JAZKJV010001426.1, forward strand.
TCAAACAGCCATACTCTCTGTCCAATCTCAAAATGCTTGTGGCTGATATGAGAATCATGCCACTCCTTGACTTTCTCCTTATAATGTAGGCTGCTTGAGAAAGCTGCATCTCTAAGCTCCTCCAGGGCATCTAACTCTGCCCTCCTCTGGTCTCCCATACCATCTGGATCCATCAAAATATCTGTAACTGCCCAAAGTGACTTGTGCCTCAGCTCAACAGGTAAATGGCATGGCATGCCATATACGAGGCGAAAGGGAGATGTGCCCAATGGTGTCTTGAAAGACGTCCTATATGCCCACAAGACCGAGTCCAAAAGCTGTGACCAATCCTTTCGGTCAGGGCGGACGACTTTCTGCAATATAGTCTTAATCTCCCTATTCGACACCTCGGCTAGACCATTCGTCTGTGGATGGTAAGGTGTAGCAACACGATGATCTATGCCGAACTCGCTAGCAAGTGCCTTAACCTGGTCGTTGATGAAGTGAGATCCCCCATCAGAAATCAGAACTCGTGGAACCCCGAACCGCGTGATGATATGCTTCCTCAAAAATCTGCAAACTGTCCTCGCATCAGCGGCTCGGGCGGGGATAGCCTCCACCCAACGACTCACATAATCAACGTCTAACAGAATGTACTCAAATCCCTGACTCTTAGGGAATGGACCCATGAAATCGATGCCCCATGCGTCAAAAACCTCACAGAAGTGAATGGGCTGCATCGGCATCATATCACGCTGTCCACAAGTGCCCATCCTCTGACAGTCAGTACACCTCTTCACGAACTCATCTGAGTCCTTGAAGAGGGTAGGCCACCACAAGCCGGATTGGAGCACTTTCTGTGCCGTTCTCCTCCCAGAATGATGTCCCCCTGCCTCAAGCTTGTGGCAGTAAGTGAGGACGCTATGGTGTTCCTCCTGAGGAATACACCGACGCTAGACGCTATCCCCTCCTTCGTGGTAAAGGATGGGATCCTCCCAATGGTAAGACTTGGCCTTCGCTAGGAAGGTCTCAAGCCTATGCCTAGGCCAATCTTGTGGGACTTTCCCAGCAACGAGAAAGTTCACAATATCGGCGTACCATGGGAGTGAGGCGATAGCAAGGATTGCCTCATCTGGGAAGGTATCTCTAATAGGGTCAATCTGCTCAGAATCCTCAGGCTGCTCTAGTCGGGAGAGATGATCCGCCACCACATTCTTGACTCCAGGCTTATCCTTGATCTCAATGTCGAACTCCTGGAGTAGAAGGATCCATCTAGTCAGTCTGGCCTTGGCATCCTTCTTTGCCATGAGGTACCTGATGGCGGTGTGATCTGTAAACAAAGTCACTCTAGATCCGATGATATACGATCTGAACTTATCTAGGGCAAACACTACAGCTAGCATCTCCTTCTCTGTAACCGTGTAATTCAGCTGGGCGGAATCCAATGTGCGGCTAGCGTAGTGTATGACAAATGGAACTCCATCCCTCCTCTGTCCCAGCACTGCCCCTACGGCAAAATCGGAAGCATCCGTCATGATCTCGAATGGGAGAGACCAATCAGGCGGCTGAAGGACAGGAGCCTCAATGACACACTGCTGGAGAGTCGCAAAGGACGAAAGACACTTGTCATCGACAAGGAACTCGGTGTCTTTCGTCAAGAGGTCAGTCAACGGTCGGGCAATCCTGCTGAAATCCTGAGTAAATCTCCTATAAAATCCAACGTGCCCCAGGAATGACCGTAGCTGCCTCAGATTGGACGGCGGTGCGAGTTTCCTAATGACATCAACCTTGGCCGGATCAACCTCCATGCCCCTGTTGGAAATGATATGGCCAAGCACCGTCCCTTGAGTCACCATGAAGTGACTCTTCTCCCAAGATAAAACAAAATGATACTCAATACATCGCTGGAGTACCCGGTCTAGGCATTCAAGACAGGAGTCGAATCCATCGCCGTAGACCGAGAAATCATCCATGAAGACCTCCAAACACTCCCCTACCATGTCCGAGAAGATCGACAGCATGCACCTCTGAAAAGTCGCAGGGGCATTGCAAAGCCCAAATGGCATGCGTCGAAAAGCATATGTGCCGAAGGGACAGGTAAAGGTGGTCTTATCCTGATCCTCAAGAGCGATGGCCACTTGGTTGTAGCCCGAGTACCCATCCAGGAAGCAGTAATGGCTCTTCCCTGCCAGTTTCTCAATGATCTGGTCAATAAAAGGCAGGGGGAAATGGTCCTTCTTGGTGGCCTGGTTGAGTCTCCTGTAGTCAACGCAAACCCTCCAAGAGGTGGGTACTCGTGTAGCGATCTCCTCTCCCGACTCACTGATCACAGTTGTGATGCCCGTCTTCTTGGGCACCACATGCAAGGGGCTGACCCACTTGGAGTCGGAAATGGGATAAATAAAATCTGCACTCCACCATTTCGATATTTCCTTCATCACGACCTCTCTTAAGTTGGGGTTCAGACGCCGCTGGAACTCACGCGACGGCTTCGCCCCCTCCTCGAGATAGATATGGTGGGAGCACACTGATGGACTAATCCCATGGAGATCTGCTACGCTCCATCCGATCGCCTTGCAGTTCTTTTCAAGAACCCCCATCAAACGGGATTCCTGCTCTCCAGTCAACTCGGCGGAGATGATGACTGGGTACATCTCTGGCTCGCCCGCAAGGAATCGATACTTCAGCGAAGTAGGGAGCGGCTTCAGCTCTGGAATGCTGGGTGCTGGCAAATCTGGCTGCGGAAGAAAGTGAGTGAATGCTGTTAAGTCTGCCAAATCTGCCTGGGAGAAAGAAAGCGCACTCTCGCAAACTGGATCGGGAGAAGGCTGCTCAACTGCACTATCTCTGGTCTGCTCTGCATCTGCCTCCTCCTCATCTGTAGGCTCAGGTGGAATCAGGTCTGGCATCTGATCATCACAATCGGCCCAATCAGACTCTGAATCCAAGGGATCTGTATCAACCGCGGTGGCATCAGTACCACCGTAAAGCAAGGTGGCCTCAACACCACCATCGCTAAACTCCGTGTCGCGATCAAGGACCGGCTCTGCTGCCTCTATGGTATCCTGAACCAGGGCTGTGCTCTCCAGACTCTCCTCTGCTATCATCTCGACATCAGTTGTATCTGAATATGAGAGGATGGTCTGTGCTGTAGGATCTGCCCAAGCTGCCTCATCGTCTGTGATCACAAAATCACAGTCCTGGTGGATGTCTGGCTCTGCGTATGTCAGCTGCTCTGAATCTATACTCGCATCTGAGCGGGCTCTCTCTCTAGCTTTGTAGTCCTCGACCGTCTCTATTTGTATACTCTCGCCCTCGACGTGAAAGTACACCTTCCCGCTATCATGATCAGTCACCGCTTTGGCTGTGGCCAAGAACGGACGACCAAGGATGATGGGGGTATCGGTCACTGATTCAGGGATCTCCATGTCCAGCACTACGAAGTCCACGGGGAATTTCAGGCCCTGAATCGTGACGATAACGTCTCGTAATAACCCCTTCGGCCTCTTGACAGATCGATCAGCGAACTGAAGGACTGTCCTGCTCTATCGAAGAGTGCCCAACTCGAAGCGGTCAAGAAGGGCTGCCGGAAGAAGGTTGATCGACGATCCGCTATCTAGTAGAGTACGGTCGAACCTCTGCTCACTAATCTGGCATCTGACATACGGGGCCCCTAAATCTGGCCTCTTGGCTGGCAGTCGGTTCTGGATCACAAAACACGTGGCTTTCGTCAGCACATGGATCTCTGAAGTGTGGTTCCTCCTCCTCCTCCTGACTGTAGTCCTGTCTTTCAAAGATCGCTGGAGAAGGGGGATGTGCTGCAAAGCCTCCTGGAGGGTCAGCTGGATGTGGAATCGATCGATCATGCTCTGGATGAACTCCTCAAGCTCTCTCTTTTTTGGATTTTCTTTTTTCTTCCCCTTCCCCATCTGAAGGGCTCTAGGGAAGGGGATCACAAGGTCCTTCGCATATGAAGGACTAGGAAAAGGCCTAGACGGTTCGACGACCGGATCCACACATACATCATGCACCACAGTGGGACCAGAAGAAACTAAACCTTTTCCTTTATTCAAACCAAAGTTCTGAGATACATCAAGGCGGGGAAAGACAACATCTCTCTCAACACAAACACCGGTGGCCTCAGTACCACCACGGGCTGGCTCGGCTCTGCTGGTGGCGTCAGTACCACCTCCTCGATCTGGTGAAGCGGCGACCTCAGTACCGCCGGTGGGATCAGCATCCTTGGTGGCCTCAGTGCCACCGTCATCATCTGGAGCGGCCTCAGTACCGCTCTCCTCCTCCTCATGTGGCGCCTCTGAAGTATCCTCGTGGTGAAGCTTAGATGAGGCGCCACCGCCTGCTGGGGTCCTACCGCTCCTAAGTGTGACAAAATCAGCATCAAATAGATCCGAAGATGTATCAACAAATGGGCCTCTAGGAGTGGCAAACTCAGTATGTACTACCTGCTCAGATTTCCTCTTGAGGTTATTCGGATTCGGCTCAATCTGGGCTGGAATGGCGGCCTTCCCTCTCACCAAGTCCCGCATCTCCTGGCGGAACTCGTCCATCTCCCGTCTGAATGTGGCCTGCTGGTCCGTGAGGAGGCGGGCGATGTCATCCAAAGCAGGGCTCTCATGGGAGCCCGACGGGTAGCCTCTCTGGGGGTGAGGCTGCTGGAACTGCTGCTGGTGGTAAGAGGGGTATGAGGAAGGGTGCTGCTGCTGAACTGGGTGAGCCTGCTGCTCACGTCTCCACGACTGTCCCTGCTGCTGATAGGGACGAGGAACGAAGGATGATGGCTGGTGCTGCTGGTATGCTGGGGGCTGCTGCTGCGGCTGCTGGTGATCTCTCTGCTGGGAGTACTGCCCTCCCTGTCCCGACGGCTGTTGTTGGGGCTGGGCACCACCACTCCCCCACCTGAATCCGGGATGGTCTCGTCGGATCCCAGGCTGGGGGCGGTCATACCAAATCCCGTTGACATCCATCAACGGCTCTGCATCGTAGGGGGCTGGCGGGAGTACTGCCAGAGGCTGGTCCGGCTGGTAAACCACCATCTGCATGTCTGGAGATGGTGGGGACTGGTAGGTGGTTGCGGCTGCTGGTACGGCTCCGCCTATACAAGATGAACCTGTCTAGGCTGCTGTAGGGAGCTGGAGCGCTGGGACGAGCTGCTGCTACTGCCGGAGTCGCCTCGCGACTGAAGACGGGGCTGTGGAGCCGTCTGTGCCTCCTGGAGACACATGAGCTGTGTCTTCATGTCGCTCAGAGTCTGTGCCATCTGCTCTATCTGCGCTATTCCCTGGCACTGCTTCTTCTCAATCAGCTCCATGCGGTCCAACTTCTCGCTGATAATGCCCATGTCCGCAGCAGACGAATCTGCCTGTGCTGCTGCGACTGCGGACGAACTGGATGGACCTGCATCGACCCGTGCTATCCGCTGGTACTGCACGGGTCCTGGCTGCTGTGGCTGGGGCCTCTGAGAATACAATCGGGTCTGGGACATCACCATGTAATTCTCAGCCATCTCCTCATAGATGGCCCAGACCTGGTCGTGGTCCTTGGCGAAGTAGGACCCGCCGCAAGAAGCGTTCACCAGACCCTGAAGCTCTGGCGTCAACCCGCTGAAAAAGCTTTGAACGAGGTTCGGCTTGGAAATGTCGTGGTGCGGGCATCGGTCTAGGAGCTCTCGAAACCTCTCCCATGCCTCGTGAAACTGCTCGTTGGGGAACATGGAGAAGTTGCTGATCAGGGCCCTCGCTGCATTCGTCCGCCCGAGTGGATAGTACTTGTTCAAGTACTCGGTGCGGAGCTGCTCCCAGGTGTATACAAACCTCCCGAGATGCTTCAGCCAGGTGGCTGCTCTATCTGCCAGTGAAAACGGGAAGGCTATCATCCGGATCGTGTCTTGGTCCACGTGGCGATCGTGGACAGTGCTGCAGATCATTAGGAACTCCTGGAGGTGGAGGTGGGGCTCCTCAGTGGCAAGTCCGTGGAAACGGGGCAGTAACTGCAAGGTGTTCGGGGGGAACTTGAAGTCCCCCACGATCGCTGGCACTACTACCCAATGATGCATGAGTGTCGATCCGGGGTTGTGCAACTCCCGCATCGGTCGTGGTGGTCCTCCTGCCGCGGCGCCTCCCGCTGCAGCAGCGGCAGCTGCTGCCGCTGCTGCGGCTCGTGCCTCTGCATCAGGTATCTCCTCAGGCTTGCTCTGCTGGTCTCGCTCTGCTCTGAGCCTCTCCAACTCTCGCCTCATCTCTATCATGAATGCCCCCTGATCGCGTAGCTGCTGCTGAACTGTCTCAAGTGATGCGATCAGGGTGGAGTTGATCGCTCCCTGGTCTAGTACAAAATGCTCGGGCTGTCGGGAGTGATCATCTGAACTACCGGCTCCGGCCATGACATCTGCAGAACCAAACGAGCCCAACTCAGGTGCTGTCAAATCAATCAATCTCTCCTCGGGCTCGTGTGTCTCAGGTCGGACAGAAAGGGGGTCGAGGGGGAACAGGGCGGAGTCGTACTCGGGCTCGGAGAGCTGGTCTTGGCTCTCGCGGGCCAACCTAGATGATGAGGTATACGTGCCCGAAAGCGGTGCAGCCAGAGGCTGCCTAAGAGACCGTCTACCCATCATCTCGATCTGGCGAGTAGTGCGGATGAGATCTGGAGAAACTATGGTCACAAACAAACCCCCGGTTCAACAACGCAACGTGAGCTGAAGATCGTGAAAGTTCGGTCAAATTATCTTGTCAATTTTATTTGGTGAACACACAAAATATCAGAGCGCTTACGTGACCTGTTAGGATACCCGATGCTATCCCAACCGACTGGCCCGCACGGAAGAGTCGGTAATCAGTCGGGACTAGCACCGGAGGGCTCTACCTAGGGTGCGGGTCACTCTCTCGCGCATCCAAACCATACAATGAGGGGGTTGCTCTCCCCAAGACAAAATTTTTAGGGTGAGCGGTTTTTAAGATCAATAGTATTAACCAGTCCCAATTTTATGGTTTCTCTTTTTAGTATTTTTCAAATAAAAACAAACGTCCTAACGAATTTTTCGGTTCTCCTGGTTATTTAGTCCAAAACAGGGGGGAAAAGACGGAAAAGCCGATGCGCGATGAAATCAATGATGCATGCAAAGTCAGAATTGCGTACCTTGTCTCCAGCACTCTACATGCAATATGATCCGCGCATAAATGTAAAGACAGAAAGGAAACTACCTAAATGATGCAACGGGAAAGCCGAGTCCTAGATGAGCAATTCTAGTGAAGAACCGTCTAACCGGTCACCGACCTCCAAGCCAAAGAGTCCGGTCTTGGCCCGTCCCTCCTCTGTCCGACAAATCGGGGGTAGGAGAAAGCGCTTTACAGGACGGGCTGCAGCACGTAGGCTACGAAGGCAAATGAGTCGGTTATTTTTATTAATTATTTTTAGTAGGTCCAATTAACGTTCTATAGGAACAGATAATCAGTTAGGTATGTGGATCCTACTAATTACAGTACAATAACCAGAAATTCCTAAGTCTAGGGGCTCGAGCAAAAACCGCGTAAACACCGGAAAAGGCAGAAAGAAAATAAAATGAAACCACGAAAAACCGTGAAAAACCGCTAAGGTCCTAAGGGTCCCCCGAGCACAACGGTGCTCGGCGAAACAGACCCACTACGGCAGTCCACAAATGTCCAAGTGTCTTTGAGAATGTCCTGTATTATTACAATAATAATGAAATGAAAATAAAAAACCTCGCCCACTCAACTCTCTCTCACTCTCTCCTGCGGCTCCACGAAGAAAGGAACCGCCTCCGAATCCCGCGGTTGCGTCGGCTTCTCGAGAGCAGCCGCCTCGGTCCTCGGGCCCTCGCAAGAGAAAACAGAGTGGTCAGAACCAATAATCAAATAATAAAGGAAAAAGAAATGAAAATAAAAATAACAGGGTATATATATATGTAAAAATGCAAAATAAAAATAAAAATAAACACACAAAATAAAAAAAAGTAAAAATAAAAATAAAAGAAAAAGAAAATGAAACAAAAACAAAAATAAAATATGAACAAAAACCGCGAAAAGCCACGAGCTCTGAAAGAGCCGCGAAAAGCCGCGAAAATCAAAACAAAAATAAAATCAACTACTAAGCCGTGCTCCCCGGCAACGGCGCCATTCTGATAACAGATTCCGATCACTCGGGTATATGGTACAGAAATACGGTCGTTGCGACCCAAGCGATCAGACCATGTATATCAAGAAAAATGAACCACTCGCGAAGAATAAAATCAATCAAAACGAAGAAGCGGTCCTACTATGTGATTAACCTGGTATAGCACCCAGGGTCGAACTCAAGGAGCACGGATTGGCCGAAGGCCTACGAAGTAGTAAAAACAAATAAAATAAAAGAGGAAAATATTTTTAATGGTTTTTAATTATTTTTATATTTTTTTGGATTTTTAATATATAAAGAAAATAAGAAAAGCAAGGAAGAACACAATTCAACAAATTATTTCAAGCACCAAAAATCAACCAAAAATCAAAACAAAAATTTTTTTATGTGTTTTATATTTTTTATGTTTTTGGTGAATTTTTGATAATTTTCTGTTGTTTATTTTATTTTCTAAAAATCAAACAGTGGCTAAAAACTGGGGTACTGTCCAGCCAAGCCAAAAGTCCCTAGAGAAAATATCTAAAGACCTCAAAATGGCCTAGAGGTAATTTTCTTGTAAAGTAGGTAAAATAAGAAAAATTTAGGTACCAAGTTTATTATTTTTTGGTTTTTAATTTATTTACTAGAATTTTTATGGGCTTTTTGGTGTTTTTAAGTTTTTAGTGTTTTCCAGTGGTGAAAAATAGCCAAAATTGGCTGGAAAATCAACCAAACTAAACTAAGCAGTAGACAATTTTTATAGAATATTTAGGGGAGTTTTTATATTTTTTTGTGATTTTCTCAATCTGGGCAGTGACGAAAATATAGGTTTTTGAATTTTTAAAAATAGCAAACAAAATCAGAAATGTCCTCAAAAATCCGTGAAAATCCTACACCATGGCAGGAGCCATGTGTCAAATTCTCATTGGATTTAGAGGTGATTTGATATTTTATTCAAAAATAAAAAGAGGGTACTGTGCAAAGGGACTGAAATGCAAATACCCAAAGTTCTGGGGGTCCCGGTGCAATTAACCCAGCAAAACACGCGCCACGTGCGAGCCTGGGGAACTCAGGGACCTAAATGTAACAAAAATAAGTCCCGAGGGCTTATTGGTAACACGTACCAAAAGTCCAGGGGCCTCACTTGCAAATTACCCAAAATAAAACGCACATGCGGAAATAAAGCATTCACAGCGGTATAACTGCAATTAAAATAAACTTTTCATTCATGCAATAACATCCAGAACTACACGGGCATCTACTGCAATTAACCCAAAGAAATCACGTGTCGAAGCACGTGTCCACAACAGTCAGGGGTATAAATGCAAATAACATGAAGCTCAGGGTCCTCTATGCAAATAAACCTAAAACTAAACAACTGGCTTAACTATTTACAGGACTAATACGAAATAAAGCAAAGATAAGGGCCTAAGGGTAAATTACCCTTTATTAACCGGAGCGGCTGGATGACTGCCACGTGTAGATCTGACGGTCCAGATGGGGGCGGCTCTCCAGCGCTGGGACTGCTCTGGCTGATCCAACGGTCGGGGCCAGGACACGTGTGGATCTGACGGTCCGGATCGAACTCCTCAGATCTGACGTCAAAGGGCGCTCCAGGAACCAACGGTGGAGATGGCGTCTGGAGCTGGAGACTGATCCAACGTCACTGGAGGATGCTGGAAGAACTCGTCCGGGCTCGTGCGGGCGTTGGCCTCCTCCTCGGAGCGCTCTGATGGTCGGAGAAGAAAGCTGGTGCGCTCCTGCATCTGCTGCGATGCTCCGATGATCGACCCGAGCTCGGAGGAGCTCAGGGGTGGTCAGCGGAGCTGGGTCTCCTGGCCTGAATGACCAAGCCCTCAGATGGGCTCGGTGGGACCTGCAAAGTGGCTCAGAAGATTCGCGGGTCGAGGGCAAACTGCCTCGACCTAGTTAGGCAGAGCGAAGGTGGCTGGTGCGTCGGGGTGGCGGGCTCCGGCGAAGGTGGTGGACGGAGGAGCCCGGTTCCCAGCTCCTGTGCGAGCTGGGTTGAGTGCGTGGGTGCAGAAGGTGCGTCGGAGGGAGACGGTGATGGTGGTCGATTCCGATGATCGAGATAGGTGATAGGATGGTCGGAATCAAGGAACGACGGCGGAGCTACGATTTGGGCGTAAACAGAAATCGAACGAAATAGCGGGGCTAAGTAGCTACCTGGGTGGTCGAAGAGACTGTGGCGGAGCTGGGGAAGCTCCCGGTCTTGGCCTCAAGGGACGTCTCGGCCCGAGGCTCGAAGCTCGCTCAGGTGGCGGAGCTACGGCGGCTACGCCGCCGGATCAGTGGATTCCTCCTCCTCTTCTCGCTGCAACAGGTGGAATCGCTCGCTGTCACTCTCGCGGTCTCTCTGGAGCTCACAGGGAAGGAGGCGAATGGCCAAAGATGGGGAAAATCGAGTGGCGGAGCTCGCTTAAGTATGCTGGAGGGGTCCGAGAAGGATGGCTCGGGTAGGGTCATGGTGGCGCGCGGATCCCAAGGTGGATGCCCGACGAAGGTGTCGGATGTGGGAGGTTCGAAATGGAGCCGGAGTTTAGGAAAATGGGTGTCGGGTCGAGCGGGCGAAATGTCGAGAAATCCGGTCCGGAGCCCAGACCCGTGGGAAGTGGTCCTGGGGGGGCTAGTTGACCGGGCGGTCAACATCCCCAGGACCCTATGGAATCAGGCCACGTGGCTAAACTTTAAAGCTCAAAAATAAGGTAGCAAATGGCCGATTTTGCAAAAACTTAAAACATGAATTATTTTTATTTTATTTTTTCTATTTTTTGGTGATTTTTAATTTATTTTTGGAAATAAAAATAGGCTATATACATAATATGTACTAGATATAGGTATATACAATATATATAGGGTTTTGATTTTAGATTTTTATATATTATTTTTATACAATTTTGTCCTTATTTTATATTTTATTTATTTATAGAATAAAATAAGGAATACAAAGGTATTTTTATTTTATTTTTACTATTTATGTACATAGATAAAATAAATATATATATATACATCTATATACAATGTATATTTGTATTTTTTTAATTTTTCTATTTTTATTTTGTTTTAATTTTTAATTGTTTTTATTTTATTTATTTACAATATATAACATAGACTATTTACAAAAATTATAAAAATTACTTTTATATATTTACAAAGCTAAATAAATATATAGGTGTGGTTTATGTACATGATGAAAGGAGGTATTTTTGATCTTTTTGATTTTTAATTTTTTATTTTGTTTTTATATTTTTATAAATATATACAAGTATTTACAAGCATATTTTTGGGTGAGGAAAATATAGTTTTATTTATTCACACAAATATTTACACATGAGCCCCTATCTCCCTCTACTTTGGCTTTTATGCGGTCAGGCCCATGCTGAGCCCTCCCTTGGGTTAGGTTGCTCAATATTTATTCTAAATATTTCCCTCCTTTTCTTTTTAATCTTTATTCTTTTATTTTTTCACAAAAACATGCTAATTATAGGTTTTTACACAATGCATGCTTTTGGTAATTATTCCTATTTACATATATCTACATGCATTTGCAAAGGTTTTTGTAGCTAAAATATAAGAATAAAGAGTGATGAATGGGTATTCATCATGTAGGTTGCAATCACGTGCACGAGCACGTGATTCACTAGTGATTTTGTCCAAGAACCCATCAACTTTCTGCTTATTATGCGCATGCCCTTGAACTTTTCAGAAAATCACAACTATACCTCTGAACTGTACATAATTTATATAAATACTATATACATAATAAATAACATATAAAAATATGTAAATAGACTAAAAATATAGAAAAATACCGTATAATCTACCATATATAGTATAAAATCATATTTAAAGAAAATACTTTTTGGCATTAAAAATTACTAAAACACTAAAAATTATAACAAACTTTAAAAAAAATAAATATTATAAAAATTTACCTAAGAAATCCTACAAAAAATATATACAGTATATTTTCTCATATTTTTCACAATAAATCAAAAAAAATAAAAATCAAATGTTAAAACCAATAAAAATTATAAAATACAAAACAAATTTAGAAATTCATAACTAATTCAAGAAAAATAACAAAAATAAGCACAATATATCATTTTAAAGATAATTTCATCTACTTTCTAAAAAAATAAAATAAAAATATTTTCGCACTAATTTTTCAATCTTATAAATTCAAAATATATAACAGTTTTCAATATACCCTTAATTTTCATCTTAAAAAATATCAAACCTCAAAAAAATCTTAAAAACCCTTTAAATCCATAAAAATAGAAAAAAATTAAAAAGATAAAATAATAAAATAAAAATTTCAACTAAAAATTTCAAATTATTTTTATTGAAAATAATAAAAATAATAAAATACTCAAAGTTCAAAAAAAAACTATATAAAATTTTTTAAATATTCAATAAAAATCAAAAAAATTCTCCAAAAATAAAATAAAAATTAGGAAACCATTTAACTTTGTTTGTCTATAGTTTACCCTAGTTTCTAATATTTTGCCTCCCTAAGTCGACACTCCCGTGCTTAACTACTAAATACTTAAGCTTAGGAGTATAAATAAAATAAAAGAAGACTAAACAACAATTAATCTTTTCTGCTAAAACTCACATGGTGCATACAACTTCCGCAAAATTCTTCTATTTTCTCTTTACATGAATAGAGAAGTTGATGAGGTGTGGTTTTTCAGATGGCGTCGTTGTCACGGAGGCAGCGCTAGGGTAGCCGTAGACTTAGGTTTAGGGTTTTATCTTTTCGCCATTTTATTTTTTCTAACATCATGACTTTTTGTTTCTTAGTTATGTAGTACATGTTGAACTGTGATGAGTGCTCAACCGATTAGGGTTAAGTCTCGAAAAATCAGATCAAGGTCGTTGCGACCCGAACCGACAAAGCGTGCCTCAATCAAGAAAAATAGACCACCAAATAAAAAATCAAGCAATCAAAATGAAGCAAGAGGTCTTGCCAGTTTATTTTACCTAGTATAGCTACCAGGGTCGATCATAAGGAGCACAGAATGACAAGTCTAGGAAGTAGTCGGGCATCCATGAAAATAAAGAAAGTTGGTGGATTTTAATTTTTCAAAATTTTTTATGATTTTAGAACAAGTAAAAGAATAAAAGAAAACCAAAAAGCAACACTCAAATAATTATTTAAGGGTCCAAAAATACTCAAAAATTAAAAACAAAAATATTTTAATGTTATATTAAAGTGTTTTTTATAATTTTTCTGGGGTTTTATGTTTTTTAATTAATTTTCTAAAAATCAAAGAAGAACAAAAACAATTACCAATGTACAACAGGGATCTAATTAAATTTTTTTAAATGCCCATGAAATCCTAACAGTAATTTTATGAAACTATAAAATAAAATCTATCTACAGGAAAAGAAAACACATTTTTTTGATTTTTTTATGAATTTTTAATGATTTTTATAAGATTTTTAATCTTTTTCAATTTTTAGGAGTTTTATATATTGAAATAGAATAAAAATCACATAGCAATTAAAACAACACAAAAGAAGCAATTACGATTTTTTTCAAAAATTTTAAAGTATTTTAATATTTTTAGTTGATTTTCTAAAACAGATAAGAACACTTTTTAAGGTTTTTGAATTTTAAAAAATAATAATTGAAATCAAAACAAAACCTAATAATCAACAAAATTCCTATACAGTAGTTGGAGCTACGTGTCAAAATCTCAGAATTTTTGGAGAAAATTTGCTATTTATTTAATTAAAAATAAGACACATAGCAGACATGGACCTATGTGCAAATATTGAAAAGTTTCAAGCCAAAATGTAACACGTGTAAATAGTTCAGGGCTTAACTTGCAAAAAATCTAATTCCACACGTGGACAACACGTGAACCAGGCACTCAGAGGTATAAATGCAAATATGAATAATAAAACTTCATTCAAGAACAACAATAAAGTCTAAGGCCTGTAATGGAAATAACCAAGGGGGGTCACGTGACATAGCACATAATACACAAACAAAGGGACTAAAATGCAAATATTAGAAGTACAAGGTCCTAGATGCAATTTATCCGAAATAAAAACAACTGCTGTAGATATTTACAGGACTACAAAGTAAATGAAAAACAAGACAGGGCCTAAGTGTAATTTACCCTTCTTTATTAGCTATCCAACGGTCGATAGCACTCCACTTATAATCGGACGGCTGAGATCTTTGGATGCCTCTTCAACGATGGACGACTGAGAGATGATCCTTAGATGGATCGAACGATCGAAGACCCCCGGATGATGGACGGCTACGATTAGGCCTGGAGGAGACCTCGATCCAATGGCGGAGACGACACCTGGAAGAACGGCAAAGAACTCGCCTCCAGCGAGCTTCGATCGATCAATACACACGTCATCGATGTCCTCCGGAGCTGCTAGGATGGGGGAAACACTACTAGCGATGGTCCGCAACTGTGGAGTGGCTCCGATGAGGCCGAGACCAAGGTGAAAGACCTGGCGAGCTGGAAGACCTTGAGCGGTTTTGCTCGGGTGTACTGACCTCCAGATGAGGTCCTTTTGAAGCTTTGACCTGCACAGACAAACCACGGGGTCGAGGGAAAAATGCCTCGACCCGTCAAGACACGAAATGGTGAATGGGGGAGTGTGGCATGCTCTCCGGCGAAGCGACGTCGAAGGATAGTCTAGAGCTCGTTCCAGGGAATAACGAGATGGGTGGATGGGCGTAGAAGGTAGGGAGAAGTCTCGTGGAGGTGGTTGACTGCTCAGAAAGACCAGGGAAAGCTCCGACCAAGGTGACCGGAGCTCGTCTATGGAAATTATGCTAATATATTAACTTGTAAATTAAAGGCGAAGGAAGACTAAATATAGGTAACCTGATGGACGAAGTCGTCTGGGCTGGAGGTCAGGAACCTCCGAGGGTCATTGCCTCGATGGGTCGATGGTCCTAGAGGCTGGGCTCACCTCGCAGCGGAGCACGGCGGAGTGTATGCCGGATCTAGGGAAACGGGGCTCGAAACCTCACTGCAACACGCTCCTGCACACGTTGTCACTCATGGGAGGAGGTAGAGGTCACCGGAGACGAAGGCAGCGGCTAAAGATGCGGAAAATGATGGGGCTCCAGGAGGCTTTATATGCTGCAGGGTTTGAGAAGTATGGAGCATGGGCGTGCGAATCGAGGGACGGATCCCTAGAGATTTCATCAGGCGTGGATCGTGGATCATTCCTTAGTAATCGGAGCAGCGAATGGAAAGACATGGCAGTCGGATCAGGTCGCGGAAATTAGGCAAAAATCGGGTGAAACCAGGTCCGTGCGAAACGAAGTCCAGCGGGGGCAGTTGACCGAGATCAACAATCCTATGTGGACCAATCAGGAGCGACGGGAGAAAATGACAAAATAGGCTACATGACAAAATAACTGAAAAATAAAAAATAAATAATTAAAAAAATAAATGAATTAAATTAAAAATGAATAAAATGAAAAATGTTTATTATTTTCAAGGATTTTTTTGTGATTTTTATTTATTTTTATGAAAAATTAATTAATCTCTATACAATATATTGTATTATATAGAGGTATAAAATACCTATGTATTTTGTACAATTATTTTTAATTTGTTATTTTTACACAAATACCCCAATTTTATAATTTATTCATTTACAACATAATATTTGGAGTATAAAATAATTTTTGTTTTATTTTTATTATTTATTTGCAAGTATAAAATAAATAGGGAAGGATACACATGTACATGTATTACATACAAGTGAGAGAGAGAGAATTTTATTCTATTTTTATTTAATTTTTCTGATTTTTATTTTATTTTTAGAAATATATACAAGGAAGTTAAAACACCTTTTTATATTTATTTTTATAAAATAAATTATATACACATATGGTATATATATACATTATATTATTTGGCAATCAGGCCAATGCTTGGCCCTCTCTTGATTTTAGGTCACTCAATATTTATTCTAAATATTTCCTTCTTTTTCTTTTACTCTTTATTATTTATTTTTGCACAAATACGTGCTAATTATGGAATATTAACACATGCATGCTTATTGCTAAATTATTGTATTTACAACTATTTACATGATGCTTTGCCAAGATAATTAGTTAAAATAAAATAATAAAGAGTGATGAATGAGGATTCATCACCCCCTATACTTTACTTTTGCTAGTCCCTTAGCAAACACTTATTTGAAAAAGAAGTGAAAGGAAAAGGAAAAGAAAAAGAGGGAGAATCAAGGTTGATTATTAAACTTATCTTCATTAAATTGAAGGATGGAGCTCAATCAGACCTTTGGATTATTAGTTTGTCGGAACCTTATTTGGACTTAGGTTTAAAACTTAACAGCCTCTATGTTCCACCAATCTAGGGTCAAGTCTCCTCAATAATCCAGGTCAGAACAAGTCTACATACACAAACTATAATGACCATGAATCTTTTCTTGTATTGTGTAAGTCATATGTAGCTCCTCACCTCAAAAATGGCAAAGTAACAACCCCCTCAACAAGGTAACTCTAATGCCCTAGTATGGCAGCTCTTTCCTCGAGGAGCGGGGTATTCCCTTCTAAGTTCAAGTGCAACCAGCTCAAGAAGAGGACGAAGAAGAGAATGGACCATGACCAGTGTAGCCATGTATCCTAGGGAGCCCAACCAGTGTAGCTAAGTCTCCCTGCTGCAAGCTTCATGAGATGGGAATGGGTAACATAAGCTTTGCTTTATTTGGCTATGTACACTATGGTGGTCCATTTTCTATCAGACCCACCACTTTTTTGGAGTTTTTCTTTCTTTTGCACACATTTTTGTTCGATGTGCATATGTACAACATATCTACATAGTGCAACATATATAAATAAGGAGTTTTTCCTCTTGAGTCAGTAGACTATCTCTCTTTTGAAGCATTATTGCAACCCTCAACTCCTATCTTTAGACCTCAATGCTGCCATACCAAGTTGAGACGCACTTCCTTCAGTAAAAGAAGACGAGAGGTTCCGCCTAGAAGTACTACCCTCATATGCTACCCCAAGCCAAAGAAGACTGCCTCCTCACCATCTCATCCGTAAAGAGCTATGTGTAAGGTGCTGGTGCAAGTAAAGCCATTGTCTGTAAGAGTCCTGTGTGCGTTGTTAAGTGTTCTACTTAGGCTCATCAAGATGACATATGATCATAGCCTAGTGGACTCAAGGAATTAAGTCCCAAATGGACATGAATAGTCTTAACCGTAAGCCCTGTAAGGTTCCTCTTAGAATTAGGTGGATTAAGGTCTTAACCAAGCTCCATTTTTCAATTTAATTCCGGGCTCGTTTAAATGTCAACTATGATTCAGAAAAAACGTACAAATATATACAAAAATCTTTTTATGCAAGTTTTTGAAAGTGTGCAAAGTTTTTGAAAAATGTTTGAATGAATGAATGCAGAAGTTTTGCAAACTATTTACACACATTTACACAAGGGTTTTTGCAAACCTTTTTCTTTTCAAACATTTTACAAAAACTTTGTACTATATACATAATTTTGATATCAAAATATTTACAAACTCTTTACACAAAAAAACCTTTTTACAAACATTTGTACAAAAATAATTTTA
Source organism: Ottelia alismoides (assembly GCA_037367405.1). Lineage (NCBI taxonomy): Eukaryota > Viridiplantae > Streptophyta > Magnoliopsida > Alismatales > Hydrocharitaceae > Ottelia > Ottelia alismoides. Next base: position 170,642 of record JAZKJV010001426.1, read on the forward strand.
TAAATAGCTATGTATGTGCAAGAAATAATTTTATGTACAAGGAACATTTTAAATTTCTATGATTTTTATGATAAAGGGTTTTAGCCATTTTATTTATTAACAGACTCACACAAAGAACGAGTTATGGCTAAAGTATATATCAAATATGTATGACACACCCCTATACTTAGCTCGAACGATGTCCTCAGAGTGGATCAAGAGCGACGAAGAAGATATAACTCGTGCGTAGTATAGGGAAGTGAAAAGGAATGGTATACTACAATGACGAATCAAAGAATAGAATGGAAAAGAATCTCAGTTTTTTTCCCATATACTAAGGATCAAGTAATCCTAAGTATAGCAGACTGTACATAAAGGGAAATACGAGTGAAAGAATGTACAAGGTAAGCAATGACTCCTCTTGTCCACCTCTATACTTAGGGTAAAAGATCCTTAAGTATAGAAAGAAATATGAACAGTATGGTGGAAAAGTGAGGGAAAAGCAGAAATGAAGACAAATATATTCAAGATGAAAGGAACGACATTACTCCCCCTATACTTATGGTAAAGGATCCTTAAGTATAGGCAACAACAGGAGTAATGCAATAGAACGAAAGGGAACAACTCGGTGTTTACACCCCCTATACTTAGGATAAGGTACATCCTAAGTATAGCAAAAATAATCCTAAACGAGACCTGGGGTGTAAAACAAAAATGGAAGAAGCAAGGAACAAATCATGATGAAACATGTATATACAAAGTGGACAATGTTGAAGTGCCTCTCAACAAGCACTAGGTTTTACGCCTCTAGCTGGGCACAAAGGCTAGGACAACAAAGTATCAAGGTTCGGGACATCATCTCTACGGCGAATATCGTACTGTCGTCGTGGTCATGGTAGATGAACAACGACAAAGTCAATAATGTAACGAAGACACCCAAGTAAGAAATCAGGCGGGTGTCTTCTACCGGGTAAAGAGATACGAAGATAAAATCAGGATCCTGTAGCACAAAAGAAATCATCGGCTCAAGATCGGAATGGAGTGGAAAGGTAGAGCCAAAAAAATCGAACGTGGAGAAAGAAGGATCAATCATAGAATCCTTCACGTCAATCACCGTCTCAAAAAGGTGTGGAACGTCAAGATCAGGATACTCACTAAGAAAACTAATATCCGATGCGTATATTGAAGAAATATCAGATACATCATCGACTATCTCAAAGATCGACTCATCCTCACGAGGGTCGTCGAGGTGAGACTAGTCAGACTCAAAACGATCAGAAATATCAAAAGACTCGATTTCGTGATCCGACAGATCGAATACACTCTCAGAAAGTGAAACCGAGTACGCAACGTATGGGGCATCCTCCCGCAGATAATCCTCGGGGAGTAATGCTAGATCATCATTGAGAAAGGGAGGATCGGAATCTACATGGAAATATGCGCTACTGTCACGCACCCACTCCTTGCACCACAATGCCTCATCAGCTGAAGTATGCCTCTGAACAATATGGAAATAGGAAATGGTACTGATCAACAACGCGGAAGCTGTCGAAGTGTTTGAAACTGATCCTCGAGCTGCGACAGTGCAGCTATCGTCTGGTCCTCATGAAATGTATCTATCTCATCAAATTGGAGGACAAAAGGCTCGAATACGGGACTATCTGTATTTGTCATCTCAAAGTGGTGTCCCACATCTGGCTCTAGCTGCTGGGTTGAATCAGGATGTCCGTCTAAATTAGAGAGATACCTCTGCAGAGTAGAAGCTGAGTAAGCTGGGAATGGAAACTGAAACAGCTGGACTGACGACTGTAACAGCATGGGCTCCTCCATCTCCTGTAATATCAGAAGATCTGATATCCAAGACTCCTTAACTGAAAAGTACCGGACTGACTTGAACTCTGGTTGGAAGACCAACGGGAACTCGATCAATATCTGGATCTGAGCATACATGGTGGCAGTCATCCCCTCCATCTTCTGTACTGCAACAGAATCCATGTCCTCGATCCGATGTGTAGTAGTTGTGTCCTCATGAACTGTGACACACCCAACTGGTATTGCATCGCCCTCGTGTGCTATCCTGACTAATGCATCTCGTGAAGATGGAATATATGAAAGTGCTCTTGAGATGGTCGTAAGTAAATCCATGTCAGGGGTGTGGTGTGAACCACCACACAAAGTAACTACAAGTGCAATCTGCTCAGCGACCATCCCCCTCATGGAAATTTCAACAAGGTCGGTCAGCGAAAGTCCATGATTTGGAAATCTCCTCAAGAGGTCAAGAAACCTCAGCCACGAATCATGCAATGGCTCCTGGGGGGTCTACTGAAAAATCCATGATGAAAGACCGCATCATATCTGCTCTACGCTGGGGATAAAATCTATGTAGAAACTCTAAGCGTAACCCTCATGTAGCGAACTTCCTTCCCAATCGTCTGTGCCATCTCATGGCTCTGCCTTGGAGTGAAAATGGGAAGGTCATTAACATCAGCTCCTCAGAAGTGATATCTGAATATACATGGGTCACACAGAACTCCTCAAACTCAGATAGATGAAGACATGTCTCCACATACACCTCCCTTGAATATTTCGGCAGTCTCTGAATGAACTCCAAATCTAGAATCCGTGGGATAGTCCTAGCCTGCTTTGTAAACTATACAACATCCTTAACCAGCTAAGATAGCTCCCTCTCCCACTTAGTAGCTTCAATGTTCTCCGGTCACCACCACCTCGATTTTCTTAGAACAGAAGAAGCATATGTAGAATAAGCGCTTGTCTATATTAGGGATGACATTTCTGGATGCCCCACAGATGAGGCCTCCAACTCTTCAAAAGCCGACAAGGACGATCTCCATCCGGGCTCAGGGCCTTCGATGTCATTCTCCCACTTTGCAAGCATCTACTTGATGCTTATAGTCTAGTCTTCCATAAACCAGGTTCTTCGAAGATGCCTAGTGCTGCGTCTAGCTCTCCATAATGTTGGGTCTAGGCCCTTCCTGGATCTTTCTCCTGACTCCGCGAATGATCGAGGAATCTGATTCCAGACCTCATTGCTCAGGACTGATATATAATAGTAGTTGACTTAAAAAGAACTGACCTTAGGGATGTTTTTCGTCATAGCGAGTAGTCGATGTCGGGGAAGGAGCTGCACTCGAAAAGATTCTGGAGTATCCTCGGGGCTAGGTATTCTTCCTCCAACAATAGTAGTACCAAGTACTTCTTGGCGAGCTCTAATATTATCTTCTTTATAAGTCAGCATCTCTTGTCAAATATGAGCAAGACCAAATCCCTCTAAAGCCCAAACTTCCATTTCTCCCACTCGTTGCCCCCCTTGCTTGCCCCTTCCTCTAAGGGCTTGTTGTGTAACAAGGGCGTAATGTCCACTGGAAGGCCTCTGGTCATATCTACCTTTGCCAACTTTATCCACCATCAGGCAAAGAGAAAGAATGCCTATAACCTTCAGGTTGCTATGAAGGTACACCGGGGACTTGAGAACAAAGAAGCACACGAATCGCTTAGATAGTGTCCCGTTCGCTTTAAAGCATTTGACTGAAAAAAGTGTCATGCTGCTCGCCACTCCCCGAGGCCAAGGACGGGGTCGAACCGTCATTCCAAGATTTGCAGTCCAATACATTTCCATTATGTTACCTAGCCAAACAACATGCCACCTCATCTCGTCTTCTTCTTCTGATTCTTCCGGTTGGGAATAAGATTTCTTTCTCTTTATGAAGCAGAGGGAAACTTTGACATTCATTCTTTCTATCAGACTGACCTTCTACTACTACTACCCTAGGGATAGTACTATTCCTCACTTACCTCAACCTCTCACCCCTAAACTGTCAAGAAAACCAGGGGATAGGGATAGGAAAAAGATAGAGCCGGAGTGCGTACAACACACAAGTACGTGAGTTGCTAGGACCATCCACACCTCACGAAGAAAATCAGCAAAAATCAAAGGTCAAGGGGGCATAAAACAGAGGACGGAAAGGAGGTGCGAGGGAAGAAAGATGACTTTGATCTGCTATGGTACCACTGAACCTCTCCTCGTCGAAGGCCATGGATCACCACCATCATATATTAAGCTGGTTAGGTCTACTAAGTCAGGACCACTTTCTTGTGTCTGCAATACACTGCAGCATAGTGTTCCCATAACCCCCAATATGACATCAAAGTCCTAATATATTCTAGTTGCAGAATTAGGTTGGCAGTAAGAACATGCTCCTCTACTATGATCGGTACGTCATTCAAGTACATACCGGTAGTTACAATCTCACCCATAGGTTCAACAACTATTAATAAGAAAGAAGTGTGTATGGTCATATGTTGAACATTGCATTTTTTAGCAAATGCATGTGAGATGCCAGGAAATTCAGTGTGGCACCCGAATCAAAAATATGTACAATCAAACCTATTTATCAAATGATTCGCAATCAAACGTCAATCGCGAAATAACTCCAACGTTATCCCATAAGCGGCATCATCAGACTCATCCTTTGTGAGAGCATATATCCTCCCTGCAACCTTTTTCAGCCCCAACCCGTCTCATCTCCTAGTCTAGTCCCTTGCTTCGATTCTTTATTCCTAAACCAAATAAGCCTGGGCAATGGAGGGCCCTCACTAAACCGAATACTTTGGATCGACCTTTCTTCAAGGCCTGTCTATATGTACTATCTTTTTATCTTGACGAAAGATTATCGGAAAGTAACTGAATGTAAAAGTTGACTATGCTTCTTGATCGGTATGCTCATCCATCATCCTGACGTAGGAGGTGTCTGAAACTTGCATCTGCTCTCTATGATCGCTTATGGAGTGTACTCTCATCCCAACATTGAAATCGTCCGATTGTCGTATCTGATCCATCTCATCTCTGCGGGCGTCCAGCACATCATGCCTAGAAGAATGATGGGATAGAGAAGGAGAAAATGGAATGTCGGTTGGAATCTGACCTCGCATGAGAGTGGACTGGATTGATGGGAATAAGATTAAGAAGCCGCGAGAGTCGGCAAGAAAGGAGGGCGACCCATCATCCTAGGATAGACCGGGAGAAGAGAAATGAAGGGAGGTTGGGAGGGAGAAAGATAGATAGCTAAAAGGGTGACAAGAACTGGGAAGAAGATAGATGGAGGAGAGGAAGGCGGATGGGATCGGGAAAACATACAAGATTGGGCAAGCAAACCCCCAATTCACCTATTCATGCAGAGCTAATGACAGTAAATGTTCGGTCTTTTATCTTGTCGATTTTATTAGGTGATCAAGCAGTCTATCAGAGAGATTAAGCGAGATGTTGGGAATCCAATGATCCCAGGAGATTGTCCTGATCCCATGGACAGATCTTTCCCAGCTAGTACAAGTCGCGGACCGTTTACCGACTACCCTATCGACTCGCTCTGTTAAAGATATTGTGGCCCGCTTTACCGGAAACTGGAGCGATCCTCACTGGAGAACGGCTAACCCGAAATCAGTAGTCTGAGGAGAGGTTGGATATTGCTCTAGCCTAGTGTGTGGGTCACTCTCTCGCTCATCCAAACCAGACAATGAGGGAATTGCTCTCCCAAGACAAGTTTTTAGATCTGGTGTCTTTTAGGGTCAAGTGTGTTTAGCAGTCCCACTTTTATAGTTTTTTCTTTTTTAGGTATTTTTCAAACAAATAGCGCCTAATGAATTTTCCGATTCTCCTGATTATTTTTAGTCCAAAAATAGGGGGATAAGTCGAAAAAGCAGATGCACGGTCAAACACTATGACGCATGCAGAGTAAGAAATGCGTACCTGACTCTAGCTCTCTGCATGCTGGGTGATCCGAGCATAAAATAAAGATTGAAATAAAACTACCTATATGATACAAGAAAAAATCGGCCTTAGACGGAAAATTTCTACTCGAGAAGAACGATAGCTAACGGTTCAACAAGAGGGGTCGAGGTTCAATCTCTGATGCCGATCACTGTCTGCCACAATGGATCCTGTCAGCGCTGTATACAGCCTCTAGCGGCACATGACTTCTCAGGTGATCGAGTTAACTTTTTCTTTTTTGATTTAATTATTCAGGTCCACTTATCGATCTATAGGAACATGCAAGTAATTAGGGCTGGGTCCTTAATTAATTACGTCATAGTCAAGCAAAAATCCGAAGTCTAAGGGCCAAAAACTCGAGAAACAAAAATAAAAGAAAATACAACAAAAATAAAACCATCGTAAAATATGCGGTGAGGTCCCCCAAGCATACTGGTGCTCGGCAAAATAGACCCCGAGATCAAGCCAAGTCCAAGTTTGAGTCCTAACATGTATTATTACAATAATAATGGCAATGGAGATAAAAACTAAACTAAAACTCCTCCACAGGTCCTGTTCCTCCTCTCCTACGCTCTCCTGTGGCTCGATGCTGAAATGAGCCGCCTCCACTTCACTCGGGTGCCTCGGTGCTCCGAAGATAGCTGCCCTCGCTCGTCGGGCCCTTGAAAGAAAGACAGAACAAGAACTATTGTCAGATTACAGTTATAAAAATAAAATGAAAAATAAAAACAAAGAAAAAAAATGAAAACAAAAAAAAGAAAAATAAAAAGCAAATAAAGAAAAATAAAAAGAAGAAGAAAATCAAAACAAAATCGAAACAGAAAACCGACTACTAAGCCGTGCTCCCCGGCAATGGCGCCATTCTGATGAGCACTCAACCGATCATGGTTAAGTCTCGAAAAATCAGATCAAGGTCATTGCGACCTGAATAGACAAAGCGTGGCTCAATCAAGAAAAATAGACCACCAACTAAAGAAATCAAGCAATCAAAATGAAGGAAATGGTCTTGCTAGTTTATTTTACCTAGTATAGCTACCAGGGTCGATCACAAGGAGCATAGAATGACAAGTCTACGAAGTAGTCGTGCAACCAATAAAATAAAGAAAATTGGTGGATTTTAATTTTTAATAATTATTTTTTGTGATCTTAGAATAAGAAAAAGAATAAAAGAAAACCAAAAAGCAACACTCAAACAATTATTTAGGGTCCACAAATACTCAAAAATTCAAAACAAAAATGTTTTTATGTTTTTAAAATTTAAAAGTATTTTTGTGAATTTTCTGTGGGTTTTTTTATTTTTAATTAATTTTCTAAAAATCAAAGAAGGACAAAAAGAGTAACCAATGTACAGATGGGATCCAAAGGCAAACTAAAATTATTTAAAATGCCTATGAAATCCTAGAAGTAATTTTATGTGAAACTATAAAATAAAATCTATCTACAGGAAAAGAAAACATATTTTTTTTTGAATTTTTAATGGTTTTTAGAAGATTTTTAATCTTTTTAAATTTTTAGGAGTTTTATAAAATAAAACAGAATAAAAATCACAAAGAATTAAAACAACACAAAAGAAGCAATTAGGAATTTTTTTAGAATTTTTCAAAGTATTTTAATATTTTTAGTTGATTTTCTAAAACAAACATGAACACTTTTTAAGGTTTCTGAATTTTTAAAAAATAATAAACAAAATCAAAACAAAACCAAAATCACCAAAATTCCTACAAAGTAGCAGGAGCTACGTATCAAAATCTCAGAATTTTTGGAGCAAATTTGCTATTTATTTAATTAAAAATGAGACACACAGCAAAAAGGGACCTATGTGCAAATATTGAAAAGTTTCAAGCCAAAATATAACATGTGTAAATAGTTCAGGGCTTAACTTGCAAAAATCCAATTCCACACGTGGACAGCACATGAACCAGACACTCAGGTGTATAAATGCAAATATGAATAATAAAACTTCATTCAAGAACAATAATAAAGTCTAGGGCCTATAATGCAAATAACCCAGGGGGTCACGTGAGAGACCACGTGATACACATACATAGGGACTAAAATGCAAATATTAGAAGTACAAGGTCCTAGATGCAATTTATCTGAAATAAAAATGACTGCTAAAGATATTTACAAGACTAAACGTATATGAAAAAAAGACAGGGCCTAAGTGTAATTTACCCTTCTTTATTAGCTATCCGATGGTCGATAACACTCCACTTACAATCGGACGACTGAGATCTTCGGGTGCCTCTTCGACGATGGATGACTAAGAGATGATCCTCAGATGGATCGAACGATCGAGGACCCCCGGATGGTGGACGTCTCCGATTAGGCCTGGAGGAGACCTCGATCCAACAACGGAGACGACATCTGGAAGAACGGCGAAGAACTCGCCTCCGACGAGCTTCGATCAATCAATACGTACGGCAGGGATGTCCTCCAGAGATGCTAGGATGGGGGAAATGCTACTAGCGACGGTCCGCAGCTGTGGAGTGGCTCCGATGAGGCTGAGACTAAGGAGAAAGGCCTGGCGAGCTAGAAGACCTGGAGAAGCTGTGCTCGGGTGTACTGACCTCCAGATGAGGTCCTTTTGACGCTTTGACCTGCACAGAAAAACCATGGGGTCGAGGGCAAAATGCCTTGACCCGTCAAGACACGAAATGATGAATGGGGGAGTGTGGCGTGCTCTTCGGTGAAGCGATGGCAGAGGAGAGCCTAGAGCTCGTTCATGGGAAGAACGAGATGGGTGGATAGCCATAGAAAACGGGGAGAAGTCTCATGGAGGTGGTCGACTGCTCAGAAAGACCAGGGAAAGCTCCTTCCAAGGTGACCGGAGCTCGGCTATGGAAACTATGCTAATATCTTAACATGCAAATTAAAGGCGAAGGAAGACTAAATCTAGGTTACCTGATGGACGAAGTCGTCTGGGCTAGAGGTCAGGAACCTCCGGGGGTCATTGCTTCAATGGGTCGACGGTCCCAGAGGCTGGGCTCACCTCGCGGTAGAGCACGGCGACGTGTACGTCGATTAAAGGGCAACGGGGCTCGAAACCTCACTGCAACATGCTCCTGCACAAGTTGTCACTCATGGGAGGAGGTGGAGGTCACCTGAGACGAGGGCAGCGGCTAAAGATGCGGAATAAGACGGGGCTCCAGGAGGCTTTATATGTTGCAGGGTCCAAGAAGTATGGAGCATGGGCGTGCAAACCGAGGGATGGATCCCTAGAGATTTCATCGGGAATGGATCGTGGATCATTCCTCAGTAATCAGAGCAGCGAATGGAAAGACATGGCGGTCGGATCGGGTCGCAGAAATTAGACGAAAATCGGGTGAAACTGGGTCCGCACGAAACGAAGTCTGGGGGGGGGCAGTTGACCGAGGTCAACAATCCTCTCTGGACCAAATAGGAGCAGCGGGAGAAAACGACAAAATAGGCTACATGACAAAATAGCTGAAAAATAATAAATAAATAGATTAAAAGTAATAAATGAATTTAAATTAAAAAATGAATAAAATGAGAAATGTTTATTATTTTTCTAGGAATTTTTCTTTGATTTTTGTATTTTGTACAATTATTTTTAATTTGTTATTTTTACATAAATACCCCAATTTTATATTTTATTCATTACAACATAATGTTTGAAGTATAAAATAATTTTTTTTATTTTTACTATTTATTACAAGTGTAAAATAAATAGGGAAGGATACACATATACATGTATTATATACAAGTGAGAGAGAAAAATTTATTCTAATTTTATTTGATTTTTTTGATTTTTATTTTATTTTTAGAAATATATACAAGGAAGTTAAAACACCTTTTTATATTTATTTTTGTGAAATAAATTATATACACATATGTTATATATATACATGGTGAAGTGGCCCTATCTCTCTCTACTTATTTTATTTGGCGATCAGACCAATGCTTGGCCCTCTCTTGGTTTTGGGTCACTCAATATTTATTCTAAATATTTCCTTCTTTTTCTTTTATTCTTTATTCTTTTATTTTTGCACAAATACATACTAGTTATGGAATATTAACACATGCATGCTTATTGCTAAATTATTGTATTTACAACTATTTACATGATACTTTACCACGATAATTAGCTAAAATAAAAGAATAAAGAGTGACGAATGAAGATTCATCAAACTGCACGAGACAGAACCGCAGAGCTGTTTAGTGTAATTTTCTTATAATAAAAAATTTATCTCGTAGGAAGGGGCCCTTCAGGGTATCCCGACTTGTACCTCTCTCTCCATTCTTCTTCTCGGGGTCTATTTCACCAGGATTGTACTCCTGGGGGAGCAGGGCAGCCACCGTAGCTTTTTTTTTCTCGTGAATTTTCTCGATGATTTCCTACGACTTTTCGAGATAGGTGCTTGTTAGGATTTCTCGGTTTTTCCCGTTCTCTACGCTCTACGGGTAGATGCTTGATTAGGCTACGACACCTAGGTGCTTGTATCTCGGGCAAACCCCAAAAAAGAAAAAAATACATTAGACGATTTCTCTGAAAATATCCAAAAAAAGCGAAAATAAAAAATTAAAACATGGACTGGTAATTTCTATCTGACTTTAAAATAAACGTAAGGACTCCCCTTGTCTTAGGGAGATCAACCCCCGGATTTACATCGCAAGTACACTCTTCAGACTTTGCGAGTGAGAGACGACCAATAAAGTGAGCTAGAGTCTGGGTGTCTGACGAAATACTACTTAGTTCATGCCTTTAATCACTTTATTTTCAGTGGGTACTCTCCCGTAGCCGGAGATGGTCTGAGTGCACTTAGCAGAGTGGGAGGTTTAGAGAACCCTGCGTAAGGCTCCATCCTCAAGTAATATAGGTAGCCAGAAACGATCCGTACTTACTCCCAAACTGGTTGAGACTAGGTGATTTCTGATGAGAACTCAGGACAGTACGACGTAGAAGTTTCGGACACCTATCTGATCTCGCTAATATGTGAGAAGATTTATTTGCCAAACAACCATAAAATTGAAAAGATAAATGACCGAACTCTTACGGTCAACACCAGGGTTGCATTGGTGAACTCAGAGTTTGCTTTGCATTTGATTGCGATGTGAGTCCAATCTTCTAAGATCTTGATCAACAAAATCAACAAGATGATGGGAAGGTGTTCGCTCCTGTCGACTCTGACCGATCCACTCTCTCGTGAACTTACTCATTCATCCAGATCGGTTCGGGATGTCTCTCATCCCAAACCGAAATCTACTCGAGTTGCTACTTCTAGGCATGACTCTAACCCTGGAAGCTCGTCGTCGATTTCCTGTCCTACCCATTTTCATACATCATCACCTCCAGCTACATAATACAATTAGCAGTTACATATTGATCTGGCAAACCTTGACTTAGATTCTTTCTCCTTTCCAGAAGACATGGCTGGCAAAGGACCGTAGAGTACCTCTGCAGTCATTGACCAGACTGCGATCAATAACAGTCTACTTGCTTCCCTTGAGACGATGCCGAATCAGATTAGGGAGCAAGGTAGACTAATGAACGATGTTCGAGCCAAGCTGACTCAGCTGTGAGCCCAATGCAACAATCCTGATGCTGAGAACCCCAGAGCTGATCATCCAGGAGCTGAGGATCAAGAGCACCCAGATGGAGCAGAGAGATCGCCACTAGATCCAAATCTCACAATGCAACAACTCTACAACCCTGGAGCTACTACAACTCACCGATGGATCCGTCTCCCTGTCATTCACGGGAGCTTCGAATTTCGTCCTCAGACAATTTGCTGCTGCCCAAATTTCACAGCCTTTCTATTGAGGAACTGCACCTGCACCTTCAAGAGTTCGAGCTGATCTGCTGCACGGTGCACGATGCACATGTGAACGAGGATACGATCAAGTTGATCGCTTTTCCTTTCTCCCTCATAGATCGAGCAGCTTACTGGCTAAAACACCTAGTGAGATATGTTTCGACGTGGGAGGAGCTGAGAACCACATATCTGAATAAGTATTATCCTCTTGGTCAAACAAATGCTACTAGAGCTATGATTAATAATTTCACCATGATCGGGAACGAGCAGTTCCAATGAGGCATGGGACTAATTTAGAGAGCTCATTGATCTGTATCCCCATCACGAACTTTCAAAGCCAACTCTTGTACAGAGTTTCTTCAGTGGACTGACACCAGAGTTACAACGACTGGTGAACGCAGCGTGTAGTGGATCGTATTTTTCAATGTATGAAGATCGAGTCTGGGCCATTTATGAAAAAATGGCAGAGAACTACACCACGATGTCTCAGACTCGGGTTTACAATTGGACGAAGCCACCTATTTATCACCACCATTCTTAAGTGGCACAGATTGAAGGGAATCCATCTTCTGTTGTTTTGATTCCTCTCGAATCCCCATCAGCTGATATGGGGATCATTTGTCAGAAGCAGGATCGTATGGAAATAATCGAGAAAAAGTACCAGAACTTAGACAAGCTCGATAAAATTGACGAGCTTGAGAGATGCCTGAGTGATCTAAAGGAATAGATTATGTGCCTTCAAGAAATTCAAGTTGATTTGAACAGGTCTTCGAGATCAGAGGTTGATTCAGGATGCCGAGACCGAGGTATACTTCCTAGGCCTCTAGTACATCACATATACCATGTGCATTCTGAGCCGACTGATGAATCCAAGATTCATCGCCTTTATTCTTTTATTTTAGCTTTATTTCCTTAGTCAAACACCTATGAATACCCACTAATTTCATGAAAGTACTATTTTACATGCATTTGTTAAATATGCATTTTTAACACTTTTTGTATTCAAAATAAAAGAATAAGGAAGAAAAGAAAAAGAAAAATAAAGGATGCGTTTATGGAATAAATGCAGACTAACCCGAACTCCGAGAGAAGGTCAAGACTTGACCTGATCGACTAGGAATAAAGTAGGGGAGATAGGGTCTTTGATCCAAAAATAAAAAAAATAATTTGTAAGTATTTTTCCATGTATATTTGTACAAAACTTACACTATTTTATTTGTATATAAATTGACCTCAAATCAAATATTTTTGTAAACAAAAGTTGTAAATAATAAAAATAATTCAAAAAATAATATAATTACATATTGCAAATAATCACACTCAGAAAAAGCTGTAAAGCGATAATCGAAAGACCAATTCCAGCTCCATACAAACTCAAATTGAATCGAACACACTTCCATTACACTCTAAATTAAATTATCTTTCAAATGGCTATGGTTTCATAATTTTTGGATTTACGATTGAAAAGTTAGTTTTTTGGGATGTTTTATGCAGTTTTACCAATTACCTATTATATATATTCATTCATATTTATTTTAATGTACATAATTGTAAATATTATCTTCATCATTTAAAAAAAATAAAAAATTAAAAAAATAAAATTAAAAAAATTATTTAAAACAATTTCCTTATCTGTATATAATATATGTATACAACTAATTTCCTTACATAAAAATTACCAAGAAATTAAATATCTAACATTAATTAATTAATTTAATTTAATTACGAAATTTGTATTTAGATTTAATTATTTAATTCATTATTTGATTTAAAAACATGCCTTGTATATATGATATTATTTTATACCATTAGTAGACACCATTAAGGTGGCTAATTAATTCTATAATTAATTATTTTATTCTATTTATTTAATTCTGAATTTCATAATTAATTAATTTAATTATTTTATTTATTTATTTATTTATTTAATTAACCAATAAAAACCTTCCTTATTTGTAGATACTTTCCATTTTCATTTTCGTCTTCTTTTTAATGGGCTCCTCCTCCTTCGTTATTCGTGAAGGATATGGGATAATCCTCAAGCGCATCACAGAAGCATGAGCGTCATATCGAATACGACGATGAACGATTAGTCGCACTAGTTGTTCTATGCAGCGGAAATTAAATTTTTTTCATGTGACGAAACTACATGATCCAAGAACACTTCTCGGATCGTTTCGTCTAAATCACAAACAAGTAATAGGATTACCTCTTGAAACGTGGTTGCGATCGAGTCTCTAAACGAAGAGACCTCCTGTCTGAAGTCCGATCCGACGGAGGAGACGCTTGAGAGCGTGTTGATGAAACACGTGCTTCTCGCAATCCATATTGATAATCTAAGCGGCGAATCACCTGATCTCGACACACGAGATCTGACGTATTCTTCACGAGCGAGGCACACTGAAGGAGACGGAGATCCACGAGAAAATGATTGGGTAGCATAACGACAATGCTGCAGCGATGGGGAACCTCTCTAGGGCATCCATGGTGGATAGCCACATGAGAGAAGAAGAGAGGGCGTGTAGAGAGAGAAAGAGAGAGAGACTTATGTTCTCTTGTGTGTAAATAAGAGCAAAGGGGTTGCCTCTCTTTTTATAATATTTTGGGATCCATGGATCTCAATCCATGGACAACACAAATCCAATGGCTCACATTGATTTGTGTTTCTTTTAATGGCTAAGATTTGTGTTGGTAAAAACCAACAACGATTAATTTAATTTAGATTAAATCTATATTGATAAATCAATATAAATCAATCCCAATTTAAATCAAACAATCATGGAGATTACATTATTCCATGGAAATCTCCAAGATTTATAACACTTGTTGTAAATTATTCAATAAAAATAATTCATAATTATTTTGTGATCCATGTGTTTCCAGACATTAGAATTGCTTGATCTTTTTGATGGAATAACTGTTTTTCATGCTCTAAAAAATCTTAAAAAAATATCGATGTTCCAGGTGTAGTTTTTCATTGCATAAAATTTTCATTGCATTTCATTGGCATTTAATATTTTTAAAAAATCAAAAACATCGCATATTTCCCAGTTTAAACTATGAAAATTCATAAAAATTTGAAAATTTGCCTAAAAATTCCAAAAAACTTACTGTAGGTGTATTTTACTGTATTTTAATTTTCATGCATAGTTCATCTATAAAACCCCAAAAAATTACGAAAACTGAAAATATTAAAAAAATGTAGAAAATTAAAGGAAAATAAAAAATTCATATTTTCAGTCTCTGTTTGTAGATATTTAATTGTACTTTAGCTTAAAAATAAATTCCAGGAGTTTTGGGCATTAAAGTATTTTTAAGTTGCAAAATACTCTTGGTTATGCATTGTTTTCTGTTATTTCCACTATTTGATTTTTATAAAATCACAAAAACATCAGAAAAATTTGGAAAACTTCCAAAAAATACTTTAAAACATATAAAACACAAAAACATTTTCTCTGAAGTTTTCTGAATTTTTTTTACTATTTTGAAAAACACAAAAGAGTGTGTGGTGTGTAAGTTTTTATCCCCTTGTGCATATTGTGACTTATGCTTTATTTGAAAAAAAATTGAAAATAGCAAAAACCATCGACTCATAAGCCCTCGACGTATCCACAACTCCAACTGGCACCATCATCTGACACCCAGATGGTGGTGTATCAGAGCTATCAGTCTTTGGCATCAATGCCCCCAACGTACTCTGAAATGCCTGAGCAATTGACCGAGTCAATGGGATTTGGTATGACGGACCGCATCAATCAGGAATCCGCCACAATCATCCTGGTTTTCGTTGGTCGACAGGAGGTGCCTCTTCCCAACAGCCACCGCAGGGACCAATAGGGCAGAACAGAGAGCAACAGCATTCTGGTACTTGTCAGGACCAGCAACCTCAGTGGAGGCAGAGCACGTATCAGCCTCAGTATCAGCAACAATACCCCCCACAGCAGCCAGCTCAACCGCAACCTCAGTATCATCAAGGTGACTCATCTAGATCTCATGGATCTTTTCATGACAACCCAGCATTAGAGTATCTTGCTAATCTGATCACCGATCGATAGGCATCTTTTAGGCGAGAAATGTATGAATTCAAAACCCATGTCACAGATCTGATCAAAGGGAAGTCTGCCTTGCCTGCCCAAATAGAGCCTAATCCAAATAATTTGAAGCGAAAATCAGAGCAGATAGATTTGATCGATCCCACACTCCAATCACAGGTATTTTCCGATGACTATCTTTAGTGTGATGACACTGATTTCATTTCTCTTAGGAGCAGTAGGATGCCTATAGGTGGAGACTCTATTAGGCTCAAGGAGGATACTCTGGATAACACAAGTTAGCCTGTAGAAGACATTGATGGCGGTACTGAAGCCACACCCTTTGACGATGGAGATGGTGGTGCTGAAGCCACCCAGACTGAAGAACAACTAGAGCCGAACGTCGATACAATTGCTGAACCATTCTTTGTATATAGTGATGATGAGAGAACAACCCAAAAAATGTACAAAAGAGAAGGCCTCGAAAAGGAAATAAAAATATTGTTGATCAAATTCTCTCTCTTTCAGATGATTCGAGAAAAGCAAGTCCCAATTTTACAAAAACATTTCCTTCTTCTTCTTCTGATCGTCCGATTGTACAGCCTAACTAGGAGGATGTACAGATTCCTTTTCCCAAAGCTCTCTACTTAGGAAAAGGTGCTAAAAAGAAAACATAAAAAAGATCCAAATGAATGATCTGACGATAGAGATGCTCGACAAGTTTACGATCCAACTCACTTTTGAAAGCCTTGGCACATATCCCTCTTCTTTAGAAAGGTTGCAAAGAACAAACTACAGTCTGCAAGAGGAAGAGGCAGCTCAACCACTGTTCTGAGATCCATGTGTTGACCAAGGAAACATGCCATGCTATTCAGAACTGTCTCCCAGCCAAGATATCAGATTCGAGAGCACCATATATCAGATGTGAGATCCTCAATCAGACATTTGATCGGGACTCTATTAGATAGCGGATCTTCGATTAATCTCCTTCCTTCTTCCTTACTCGACAAGTTCAAGTTAGGACCTCTTCGACCAAGCCGAATGGTCTTGCAGTTTGTTGATAGATCGGTCAAGAAGCCTACGGGTTTAATAGAAGATATTATCATCACCATTCAGGGTTTGAAATTTCCTATGGACTTCATCGTGTTGGACATGGTAGTCCCTAAATGCGTGACTGATACCCTGATCATACTAGGACGACCTTTTCTAGTGACAGTAAAGGCCGTTTCCAACTATGGTATCGAGAAGGTGTACTTTCACATCTGGGGTGAAAGTATACATATAGAGACGATCCAAGACCGGATTTCTAGATCAGCTAAATCGAGGGAGCATCTGATGATGAACCCAACAGTCATCAGGATTGTGACTTTGTACAAACCGATGATGAGGTCGTCTGGGCCGAACCTAGCACCCAATCTTTATCACACCTTCAGTCAAAGCCAAGATTCAGATATCCGAGGATGGGAGATTGGAGAGCACAATCCTAGAACCACAAAACGAGAATTTGATGGAGACGATTCTGAGATGTTTTTAGATCATTCATACATTCTTCATCCCTTCGAGTCAGAAGTGAATAATCAGAGCTGACAATTACCTTCAGAGCAGTCAGATTCCGACGATGCTGATTGCAATACTTCGCCGAATTTCTATCACTTTAGACTTCATCATCAGAGCCTACAACTAGTTTAGAGACTGAATCAAGTCAGAATATCCAACAATCTCCAGATCTTTCTGAGTCAGAGCAGGCAGAGCTCACGTATATCGATCTAGCATCCTATACTCAGGCCCTAATCAAACCCGCCCTCCATGTTCCTTCTCCCCCCTAAGCTTAAAACCGTTGCCTCATAGCATGAAATATCGATTCGAGCTGAATTGAGAAAATCTACGTGAGAAAGAGTTACTGGTGAATCTAAAATGTTTCTGGTCATCATCTCTTCCAATCTGACCAAAGATCAGGAATCTCGTCTGATGGCGATTCTAGAAAAGAACCGTAAGGCGATCTGGTGGTCAGTAGCTGATCTCCATGGGATTAGTCCGGCTCTGTGCTCTCACCACATATTTCTCGAGGATGACGCCAAGCCATCTCATGAGTTTCGACGCAGGCTAAACCCGAATATTCGAGAGGTGGTTGTGAAGGATATATCCAAGTGGCGAAGCACCGATTTTTACCTATCCCATCTCCGACTTGAAATGGGTTAGTCCTTTGCATGTGGTACCTATGAAGATGGTTATCACTATAGTGATCAATGAGGATGGAGAGGAGATCGCTACTCGAGTACCAACTTCTTGCTGTGTCTGTGTGGACTACAGATGTTTGAAGCAGGAGACCAAGAAGGATCACCTCCCAATACCGTTGTAGATAAGATCATCGAACGGTTAACCGGGAAGAGCCATTATTGCTTTATCGACGGTACTCGAGATATAATCAAGTGGCCATTGCTCAAAAGACCAAGAAAAGACTAAATTCATCTGTCCGTTCGGAACGTATGCTTTCAAACGGATGCTATTTGGACTATGTAATGCTCCAGCTACATTCCAGAGGTGCATGCTTTCGATATTCGCGGACATGGTGGGAGATATCTTGGAGGTCTTGATGGCCACAAAAACCGAGCGAGCGAGGTAAATCAGGTGTATCTCAAGCGGTCGTTGCGACCTCAGTCACTCGGGTGGTCAATCGAGAAAAATAGACCACCAAAATCGAGTAAAAATCAAACAAGCTCAAGTAGCGGTCTCGCTATTATATTAACTTGGTATAGCGACCAGGGTCGAACTCAAGGAGCACGTAATGGCCTTGCGGCCTACGAAGTAGTCTAAAAAAAGAAATAAAATAAAAGGCAACTATTTTTGGTGGATTTTTTTTATATTTTTTAAAATTTTTTGGATTTTTAATTAATAAAGAAAATAAAGAAAGTCAATAAAACAACCAATACAAACAATTATTTATCTACTCAAAAATCACCCAAAAATTCAAATAAAAATATTTTTATGTTTTTTTTATAATTTTACTATTTTTGGTTAATTTTTGGTAATTTTCTGATTTTATTGAATTTTATAAAAATCAAACAAGGTAGAAAAATGAAGGCACTGTCCAGTCAGGTGTCAAGGGCCAATTTAAAATGTAAAATGGCCCTATTAACACCTGAAGGTAATTTTTCTGTATAGTAGAAAACAGAAGGAAAATTTATGCACCCGAATTATTATTTTTGGGTTTTTTCAATTAATTATTAAAATTGTTTTAGGTTTTTAGGGTTTGATAATTTTTATGAGTTTTATAGATAAAAAAATGACCAAAATTGGTCAGAAAATCAAATAAGGCAAAATAAACACTACCTAATTTTTTTATAATTTTTAGAGGTGATTTAATATTTTTGTGAAATTTAAAGTTAGATAGTAAGGAAAAAGCTTGTTTTTGAATTTTTAAAAATATCAAATGAAATAAAAAATGTCTACAAAATTTATAGAAAATTTTACACCATGGCAGGAGCCATGTATCCAATTTTTGTTAAATTTGGAGTTAATTTGCCATTTTATTAAAAATAAAAAGAAGGGTACAGTGCATAGGGACCTGTACGCAAATAGTAAGAAGTCCAGGGGGTCCTGGGCACTCAGGGACCTATTTACAAAGAAACTAAGGTTTCTAGACTATTTGGTAACAAGTACTGAAAGTCCAGGGACCTCAGTGTAAAATACCGAAAATATAACGCACATGCACAAATTCAACACTCACAGGGGTATTTATGCAAATAACAAAACTATAAATTCATTCAATAACACCCTGAAACTTAAGGTCCATCCATGCAATTAACCCAAACAAACACGTGTCGAAGCACGTGATCCACTACAGGGAGGGACAGAAAAGCAAATAAACTAAGTACGAGGTCCTAAATGCAAATGTACCAAAATAAAACAACTAAAAGCTATATTTACAGGACTAACTACGAAATAAAACAAACAGGGGGGCCTAAGAGCAATTACCCCTTTATTAAATCGAGGGACGGATGGCCGCCATGTGTAGATCGGACGGTCGGGGAAGGGTAGCGCCTCAACAAAGGATCCCTCGATCCTGATCGAACGGCGGGGACGCTTCCACATGGACGATCGAGCGACTGGAGTGCACCGTGGGAAGCTCTCGTTGAATCGACGGTCGTGATCAACCCTCCAAGGATCTGACGGTCACTGCTACTCCACGAACGAACGGCTCGATGAAGACCTGGAGCTGGGGCTGGATCGGACGGCTACGGAGGGTCCTCGAAGAACTGGGCTCTGGCGAGGTTCGCCGGACTCGTGTGGGTGCTGGAGGCCTCCTCGGAGGCCACTGAAGATCGGAGAAGATGCGTGGGGGCCTTCCACGTCTGATGGCACCCTCCGATGACTCGATGGAGCTCTGGGGAGCTCAGGCGAGTCCGGCGGAGGTCGAGTGGCTGCTACAAACGGTCGAGGCCCTCAGATGGGCTCGGATGTCCCTGAAAAGCAGAGCAACGCACTCGCGGGTCGAGGGCAAATTGCCTCGACCCTGTAAGCGGGGGTGACGGTGATCGGTGCGGCGGGGCGTAGGGGCTCCGGCGATGCGACGACGAAGGAGCCCAATCCCAGCTCCTGTGCGAGCTGGGTTGAGAGAGTGGGTGTAGAACGTGTGCGAAGGAGAGGCGATCGTGATGGGCTGCTCCGATGATCGAATAGGTGGCTAGGGTGAATGGAATCGAAGCTCGAAGGTGACGGGGGTAATTGGGCGAAAATGAAAATTAAAGAACTAGGGAAGGAGAGAGGTCTACCTAATGGGCGCAATCGACTGTGGAGGAGCAAGGCTTGCTCCGGGTCCTTGCCTCGAGGACCGTCAGTGTCCGAGGCTCAGGCGTCACCTCCAGGCGGCGCACGGCGGCGCAATGTCGCCGGATCAGTGGTCTTCACACTCCCTCCTCGCTGCTACACCCACCTAGGGTGAGCTGTCACTCTCGTTAAAACGATGGAGGTCACTGTATGGAGAATGGATGAGCCAAAGATGAAGAACAGGGAGGCAGAGCTCGGATTAAGTATTGGTGCAGTCTGAGAAGAATGGATAGGGTAGGGTTCCGCGAAGCGCGGATCCCCACGTGGATACGTCGGCGAGGATCTCGGATGCAAGGGGGACGATCGGAGCTCGGGGGTTGCGGGTATGGTGATCGGGTCGTGACGCGAAAATATCGAGAAGTCAGGTCGGGCGTCATCAACCCGTGGGAAGTGGTCCTGGGGGGGGGGGAGGGAGTTGACCGGGGGGTCAACATCCCCGTGGACCAATGAGGACAGGCCACATGGAAAAGATTTGAAAATTCAAAATTAATTAGTAAATGGCCGAATCATGAAAAACTTAAAACACAAAAAATGTTTGTTTTATTTTTTTCTATTTTTTAGTGATTTTTAATTAAATTTTTGAAAATAAAATAAGTTATTTACACTAGGGTGCTATATATAGGTATATATACAATAATGGTTTTTGATTTTTGATTTTTTATTAATTATTTTTGGACATTTTTATTTCCATTTTATATTTTATTTATTTATAGCATAAAATTAGGAATAAAAGGGTATTTTTTTATTTATATTATTTATTTACAAGGGTTAAATAAATAGATATATACATCTATATACATGGTATATTTACAAAGTTCATTTTTTATTTTATTTATTTTTATTTTTATTTGATTTTTGTTTTATGGTTTTTATTTATTTATTTACAACATAGAAGGTAGAATATGTACAATTTTTTAGGGATTTTAATTTATTTATTTACAAGACTAAATAAATATAGGTGTGGGTTTATGTACATGGTGCCTATGTACAAGGAGAGTTATTTTTGTTTTCTTTTTAATTTTTCTATTTTTATTTTGATTTTTATTTACAAATATATACAAATATCTACAAGCCCATTTTATTCTATTTTTTGGAGGAAAATATATTTATTATATTTACAGGTATATTTACACACATGAGCTCCCTATCTCTCTCTACTTTGGCTTTTATGCGGTCAGGCCCATGTTGAGGCCCTCCCTTGTGATTAGGTTGCTCAATATTTATTCTAAATATTTCCCTCTTTTTTCTTTTTAATCTTTATTCTTTTATTTTTGCACAAAACATGCTAATTATTACTTTTTACAGCATGCATGCTTTTGGTAATTATTTGTATTTACACATATCTACATGTATTTGCAAAGGTTTTTGTAGCTAAAATATAAGAATAAAGAGTGATGAATGAGTATTCATCATCCCTCTATACTTAACTTTGCTAGTCCCTTAGCAAACACTTATTTGAAAAAGAAGTGCAAAAAGAAAAAAGAAAAAGAAAAAGAGGAGAATGCACATGGATCAAGGTTGAATATTAAACTTGCCTTCATTAAACTGAATTATGGAGCTCAATCAGATCTGTTGGATTATTTATGTGTCGGAACCTTATTTGGACTTAAGCTTAAAACTCAACAGCCTCTAAGTTCCACTAATCTCTAATCAATACTCCTCAATAACCCAGATCAGAACAAGTCATCAACACAAACCCTGAAGACCATGAATCTTTCCTTGTCCTATGATTGTGAGGTATAAGCTCTCCATCTCAGAAATAGCAACTTGACAACCCTCCCCAACAAGGTAACTCTATGACCCCCAATCTGCCACTCTTTCCTCGAGGAGCGGGGTATTCCCTTCTAAGTTCAAGTTCAACCGGCTCAAGAAGAGGAGGAAGAAGAGAATGGACCAAGGCCAGTGTAGCCATGTATCCTTGGGAGCTCAACCAGTGTAGCCAAGTCTCCCTGCTGCAAGTTACATAAGGTGGAACATGAATTCTCAAGCTTTGCTTATTGCACTATATACATACTCCGGTGGGATTATCATTTTCTATCAGACCCACCACTATTTTGGAGTTATTTGCATTTTTTTTAAGTGCATCTATACAACATATACATGTGCAGCATATATACAAGGAGTTTTCTTCGTGAGCCACTAGACTATCCCTCTTTTGAAGCTTTATTGCAACCCACAATTCCTGTCGTTAGACCTCATGGCAACCAAACCAAGTTGAGATGCACTTCCTTCACTAAAAGAAGAAGAGAGGTTCCGCCTAGATGTACTACCCTCATATGCTACCCAGTCAAGGAAGACTGCCTCCTCACCACCTCATCCGTAGAGAGCTCGGTGCTTAGAGTGGCTGCTAAGTGCTGGTGTCCAAGTAAAGCCATTGTCTATATGAGTCATGTGTTGTTGTTAAGTGGTTCTATTTAGGCTCATTGAGATGACATGTGATAATAGCCTAGTGGACTCAAAGGAATTAAGTCACCAAGGATTTGAAAAGCCTTAACCCTAAGCCCTATAAGGTTCCTCTTATAAATTAAGTGGATTAAGATCTTAATCAAGCTTCATTTCCCAATTTAATTCCAGGCTAGTTTAAATGTCAACTATAATCAAGAAAAACTATATACATATATACAAAGATGCTATTACACAATTTTTACAATCATGCAAAATTTTGAAAAATGTTTTGAAATCATGAATGGATGAATGCATGAAATGCAAGTTTTGCAAAAGTATTTACACACATTTACACAAGATTTTTGCAAACATTTGATTTTCAAAACATTTTGGAAAAATTTTGTCCTATATACATAATTTTGATAAGAAAATATTTACACAAAGTTTACACAAGATTTTTGAAAACATTTTTACAAAAATAATTTGTACACTAGCTATTTATGTGCAAATAAAAGAATGGTTATTTACAGGAAAATTTTTTAATTTTTGTGAATTTTAGGGTTTTTAGCCATTTTTATTTATTAACACACTCACACAAAGTATGAGTTATGGCTAAAAGTATATATGGAATATATACACACCACCTATACTTAGCTCGAACGATGTCCTCAGAGTCAAGAGCGATGAAGAAGACATAATTCGTGCTATGTACTAGGGAAGTGAAAAGGAAGGCTATATACAAAGACGAATGAATGAATAAAAAATCAAGAAGATCTCGGCTTTTCCCCCTATACTTAGGATCAAATAATCCTAAGTATAGCAGGCTGTACACAAAGGGAAAACCGAGTGGCGAATGTACAGGGTCTACCCCCCCTATACTTAGGTAAAATATCCCTAAGTATAGGCAGCAAAAAAGGGGTAGAAAAGAAACAAAAAGAAATACTCAAAGGTCCTACATCCCCCCTATACTTAGGGTAAAGTACACCCTAAGATAGCATAATCAAAAAGATGAATAAAAGGATGTGGGACTAAAGAATGTGATGATATGGACATCTGGATCTATACAGGTCGGAAGATCAGTGATAATCAGGCGTCAGATGCTTGAGATGTGAGTCAAGAGAACCAGATCTCACGTAAAATGAATCGGGGCAACATCAACGACCAGCGGCTCATGATCTAGAAATGGCTTGAGCCGCTGGACGTTCACTTGAAAGGTACTCTCAGAAGACAACTCGGATATGTCAATGCTACCGTTGTCATGTACCTTTCTCACCAAGTAGGTCCCTTCCATTTTGCTCTGTAGCTTCCCTGGAAATAGACGAAGCCTCACATCAAACAGCCATACTCTCTGTCTAGGCTCAAAATGTCTGTGGCTGATATGAGAATCATGCCACTCCTTCACTCTCTCCTTATACTACAGGCTGTTTGAGAAGGCGGTATCTCTAAGCTCCTCCGAAGGCTGCTAACTCTGCCTCCTCGTCTTCTACACTATCTAGATCCATAAGTATCTCAGTGACTGCCCAAAGTGACCTGTGTCTCAGCTCAACAGGTAAATGGCATGGATTGCCATATACGAGGCGAAAGGGAGATGTGCCCAATGGTGTCTTGAAAGACGTCCTATATGCCCACAAGACCGAGTCCAAAAGTTGTGACCAATCCTTTCGGTCAGGGCGGACGACTTTCTGCAGTATAGTCTTGATCCCTTGTTCGACACCTCGGCTAGACCATTCATCTGTGGATGGTATGGAGTGGCAACGCGATGGTCTATGCCGAACTCGCTAGCAAGGGTCTTCACCTGGTCGTTGATGAAATGAGACCCCCCATCTGAAATCAATACTCGAGGTATCCCGAACCGCGTGATGATGTGCTTCCTCAAAAATCTGCAAAACTGTCTGGCATCAGCGGCTCGGGCGGGGATAGCCTCAACCCAACGACTAACATAGTCTACGGCCAACAGAATGTACTCAAATCCCTGACTCTTAGGGAATGGACCCATGAAATCGATGCCCCATGCGTCAAAAACCTCACAGAAGTGAATGGGCTGCATTGTCATAATATCATGCTATACATAAGTGCCCATCCTCTGACAGTCAGTACACTCTTCACGAACTCATCAGATTCCTTGAAGAGGGTAGGCCACCACAGCCGGATTGGAGTAATTTCGGTGCCGTTCTCCTCCCAGAATGATGTCCTCCTGTCTCAAGCTTGTGGCAGTAAGTGAGGACGCTATGGTGCTCCTCCTGAGGAATGCATCTACGTCAGACGCTATCCCCTCCTTCGTGGTAAAGGATGGGATCCTCCCAGTGGTAGGACTTGGCCTTCGTGAGGAAGGTCTCAAGCCTCTGCCTGGGCCAACCTCGTGGGACTTTTTTAGCAACAAGAAAGTTCACAATGTCGGCAAATACAGTGAGGCGATAGCAAGGATCTCCTCATCTGGGAAGGTCTCACAAATGGGATCAATCTGCTCAGATCCTCAGGCTGCTCTAAACGGGAGAGATGATCCGCCACCACATTCTTGACTCCAGGCTTATCCTTGATCTCAATGTAGAACTCCTGGAGGAGAAGGATCCATCTAGTCAGTCTGGCCTTGGCATCCTTCTTTGCCATGAGGTATCGGATGGTGGTGTGATCAGTATACAAGGTCACTCTAGATCAAATAATGTACGATCTGAACTTATCTAGGGCGAACACTACGGCTAGCATCTCCTTCTCTGTGACTGTATAATTCCGCTGCGCGGAATCCAATGTGCGGCTAGCGTAGTGGATAGCAAAGGGGACTCCATCCCTCCTCTGTCCCAACACGGCCCCCAGGCATCCGTCATGATCTCGAATAGGAGAGACCAATCAGGCTGCTGGAGAACAGGAGCCTCTATAACACACTGCTTGAGAGTCTCGAAGGACGAAAGACACTTGTCATCGATAAGGAACTCGGTGTCTTTCGTTAGCAGGTCAGTCAACGGTCGGGCAATCCTACTGAAATCATGAATGAATCGTCGGTAGAACCGACGTGCCCCAGGAATGACCGTAACTGCCGTAAATTGGACGGCGGTGCGAGTTTTCTATGACATCTACCTTGGGCTGGATCAACCTCATGCCCTGTTGGAGATGATGTGGCCAAGAACGTCCTTGAGTCACCATGAAGTGACTCTTCTCCCAAGATAGCACCAAGTGAACTCTATACATCGTTGAGTACTCAGTCTAGGCAGTCAAGACAGGAATCGAATCCGTCGCCGTAAACCGAGAAATCATCCATGAATACCTCCAAGCACTCCCTACCATGTCCGAAAAGATCGACAACATGCATCTCTGAAAGGTCGCAGGGGCATTGCATAGCCACAATGGCATGCGTCGGAAGGCGTATGTGCCGAAGGACAGGTAAAGGTGGTTTTCTCCTGATCCTCAGGAGCGATGGCCACCTGGTTGTAGCCCGAGTACCCCATCTAGGAAACAGTAGTGGCTCTTCCCTGCCAGTCTCTCAATGATCTGATCTAAAGGGCAGGGGGAAATGATCCTTCTTGGTGCCCTGGTTGAGACTCCTGTAGTCAACACAAACCTGCCAAGAAGTTAGTACTCGTGTAGTAATCTCCTCTCCAGACTCACTGATCACAGTGGTGATGGCCCGTCTTCTTGGGCACCACATGCAAAGGGGCTGACCCCACTTGGAGTCGGAGATGGGGTAGATAAAATCAGTGCTCCACCATTTCGAGATTTCCTTCATGACAATCTCTCTTAGATTCGGGATCAGCCACCGCTGGAACTCACGCGATGGCTTCGCCTCATCCTCGAGATAGATATGGTGGGAGCATAGGTGATGAATCTGTGATTCATCACATCAAAAGTCAAAAATAGAGCCTTGTTCCCGAGAAAATAGAGGCATATTTCCCTTTATCTTTGCATAAATAGCATTCATGCATGCATCCATAATTCATGCATTTTAGGAGCTCATCTGCATTTAAATAAGAAGCCAAAAATCACCTGTAAAAGACCTCTTCATCAAATAACTCCTTCTCTATATATATGTATATACTCCTTAAGAATATAGGGAAGAAAGGCCAACAAATCACCCTTGTAAAAGAGCCTAAATAATGAGCACCCTTGTACATTAAAACACACATAAAGCCCGCATACAAATCCTACTTAGGTCTACTCACTCTTAGAATACTACATATCAAAAGACCTTCAAAATGAGACTAATTTCATTGAAATTGGAGCTTGTATGAGGAACTTGGGTTTTTGGGTCATTTTGTATACTACATATGTATATTTATGTAACTTTGTATTTATGTATCATATTTGACCTCATCTCCGTCTTTGGTCAACATGAAACTTGTAGATCTCATCAAGATCTACAACTTTCATGTTTTGAGTTTTTCCAAATTCGGCCTCCTCCTCTTTCTACACGTGTCTTTCCCTTCGACCACTCACAGCAGGCCACGTGGCGCCCTCTGATTGCGCCACGCGGCCCGCTGCCCTTTGTCTGCTCCGCCCGCGCCCTCCACCGTTGGATCGCACCTCAGATCCAACGGCCCAGGCCTGACCACGTCCGCTCTCTTCTACAGCCATCAGATCCACCCCGCATTCCATCTGGACCGTTCCTTAGCGCCGCATCCTCAACGAGCCACGTGGCGACCTCTAGGCCGCCCGATCGCGCCCCCGATCCCTTCATCACAACCGCTCGTCTTCCAGCGGATCGTGACCCTCAGATCAATCACCTAGACCCGATCCTAGCCGCCCGCTCGCACTTCGCCCGCGTCACGCCACGTGTCACCCTCATAGCCCTTCATCTGGGCACTCCAGATCTAATCTCACCCGCCCGCTTCGCGCCTCCATCTGGCCGTTGGATCACAAGATCCAACGGCCAGGACTTCGTCCCCTACCTCGGGCAGCCCCTCTCTCCCACGATCTCCGCCTTGCGGGAGGGGCCGCCCCTTTCTATTCTCGGCCGCACTCCAGCCCCCCTCGCCGGCCACTGACTCTCCCACGATCTTCCCCACTCTTCCCTCTCCCTCGCCAACACCCTCGAACATCACCATCTCCGCCACACTCGCTCCACCACCTCCATGAAACTCGCCACTCACCCAGCTCTGCCGCCACCTTCGACCTATAAATACACCCTCTCCGACCACATTCAAGCCCATCCGCCACTCCAGGAAAGAACCCCGAGCTCCAAGCTTCCTCTTGGTGACAGCAAGCGGCCGAATTGTTGAGCGACGAAGGACCTTCTTCTCCGGCGAGATCCACGGTGCACCGCCGTGCCGCAGCCGCCCTCCGCGTAGCTGCACGAGCTCGAGGCTTACCGACCTCTGGAGCGACGACCCCTGGAGCTCAAAACCGAGCCCCAAACCCCAGGTAACCTCCTTCATCCCCTCTCCGATCATCCTCTTCTTTTCTTCCGATCTTCTCCGATTTTATTCGCCTTCCACGGACATCTCCACACCTCCTCGACATCCCGACGAGCTCCGCGACGGTGCTAGCATCCTCGCGGGCTTCTCCACTTCGCCATTCACCGCACTTCGACCATCGTCGACTAGCAGCTCCGCCGCTTGTCCGGAGCCACCTCGCCCGATCACCTCAAGCACCCGCAGGCCTCACCGACCACGCCATCCTCTCCACGATCGTATCAGCACGCTTCGGCTATCCACATAACCCTTGCAGGTACCCGATCATCATTGGCCGGAGCTTCATCGGATCCTTCTTCGAGCTTCATCGACCAGGTGCTCCAGCCCTCCTCCAGCCAATCCGAGACCACCGGAGGCTTCGCCGTCCTCATCCGCTGCTTCCGAGCTAGCTGGGAGCTGACAGAGCTCACTGACGGAGCTCAGCGAGGCAGGCGGAGGTCAGCCCCCTTCACCGGAGCACAGGCCCCTCCTCCGCAGGCGGCGGAGGAGCGTTGAAGGAGAAACAGCAGCCACCGTTCGATCTTCTGATCGAACGGCCCTCGTCCCGCCACGCGTCTCTTCACCGCCTTCGTCCTCGACCGTCGATCGCACCAAGGATCGGACGCTCCACCCGCTGCCACGCGTCTTCACCTACCACCCTTGGATCCATCCAGATCCAAGGGCCCTCAGGCCGCCACGTCGCCCGATCCGAGCCTCGGCACCCAAGCCTAGGCTCGGGTCCCCCGAAGCAGATCCGAGGCTAACCCGAGCCTCCAGAAGCCCCGACCCTCGATCCGAGCCTCCGACGCCTCCGAGCCTAGGCCGCCCCACGTGAGGAGCACGTGCGGCCTGGGTAAATTGCACCGACACCCCTGGAGGTTTCCAAAATTGCAGAAAGGTCCCTGTGAAGCAGACATCACGTGAGGCGCACGTGATTCGTGGAGAATTTGCATTCAAGTCCTGCATAGTCTTGGTAATTGCACTTTAGTCCCTGTCAGCATGTTTATTTCTTGAACATTTATTTTTCAGTATTGCATTTAGACCCCTATGTTTGCACGTGTCCATAGCATGCATTTTTGATTATTTTTGAATTTTAAAAGTTGCATATTGTTGAGAACTTTGTCCTCTACCTGTTAGCACACGTGTTGTATTTTTGTTGGTTTTCTTGATTTATTAATGAATTAATTGGTTGATTTGAGTCATATTTTGCCCAGAGATGCCATTTGATTTTTAGTAAATTATCTGTGCCTTCAAAAATCACCAAAAAAATCACAGTAGCTTAAGGACATTGTTTTTAACATCCCATAAAAATTTCACATCATTTGCACGCATAACGAGGCCTGAATAAATAGTTTAGTGATTTCCTTTGATTAATTTTAATTAATTCATTTCACAACATTTTTTTTAGTTCTGTCAATTTTCCTAGGTTCCTGATCATTAGACCTTCCTAGGATAATTTTAGTTCCGAGAAATATTGTGTTTTGATATTTATTAAAAATTAAACATTGAAAATCACACTGTTTGTTTAGTTAATTCATAGAATATTCATTTTGAGTCAAAAAATTCCAAAAAAATTAGTGTAGGTCATTTTCATCATAAGCAACCTTCTGGCCAATTTTCATAATTTTTGGACTGAATTTGATATATCAATTAAATCTAACTTGAAATTGGCTAAGGATTGTCTGCATTGTCTACATAGTAATTAAAAAGACCAAAAAAAAAAAAAAAAAATCGTTCCCCGAATCTCGAGCACTTGTGAATTGATGTAATCAACCTAAGGAGACAGATGCCTCCCTGAGATCGACCTTGGACTTCACCAAGTAAAAAAAAAAAACTACATCACTTAACATTAATAGCTAAGTGATTTTTGATTAATCCCTCGTATCCGACTGCAACGAATATCATTAATTGATTTGGACATTAATTTGACCGGATTAACTAAGGGTGCGGGAGGCTTATCAAAATGGCGCCGTTGCCGGGGAGGCACGGCTTAGGTTAATTTACATCACATTTTGAGTGTTTGATTTTCTAACCCCCGGGTAGTCTGACCCCCGGTTGTTCTTGTAATTATTTCTCTCATTTATTTTTGCTTTATTTTATTTTTGTGTCACTCTCTGACCTTATCTTAATTTTTGTGCGAGGAACGCGAGGAGTCGGCGACGCTTCGAAGACTTAGCACTTAGATTGTGTGAGAGAAAGAGAGGCCTTGTAATTTTCATTTTATTTTATTTCTTTTGCATCGTTTCCAGCGGTTCCCGTTTGGGTTCTCGCGCGTGTAAAAATAGTGGAAACCGTGTCCCGTGTGCTGTGTGGTTGATTGGTAACTTAGCTTGCACTAGCGGCTCCTCGAGCCAATCTAGGACTTGTTTGTGCTCGTAATCAATAGGACCACACAACACATTTAAAAGACGCACTTAGACCGCAGGACTTAGTTCAAATCAATCTGTTCTTCACGCTAATAGAACTGCCTGTCTAGGAGCGGCTTTTATCGCCTGCATTTGCATATAGGATAGAGTTTTCAATTCTGTATAGCATCCTGCATCGACAAGCGAAGGGATCACTGTAAGTATTCTCTACTTAGCATACGCATCATAGATTTTAACTTGCATCGGCTTTTCTCGATTTCCCCCTCTGATTTTCTCACTTAATTAAAGGAAATTGGGACTGTCCGATAGGCGTGCTTTGTGGTGATTAAATTTCAGTGATAACCTACTTTAAAACTGGGACTGCTAACAGTATTGACAATAAAAAGGGAATAAAACTGAAAATTGTTTGCGGGAGAGTAACCCCGACCTTGTTTTCAGGCTGAGTGAGGGTACCTGAGTGTGTGTGAACACCCTAAGGTAGAGCCCAAATCCCCGTCTTCCATATCATCGTTCTGACTGATCCTAGCAAATATCACAAGCCGGATACTTTCAGATTCTTTGACTAGTACCAAGTAGCCTCCGCCTGTCTCAGGTAGATAGGGGCGAAATTGCGGTACTTCGCGACAAGCTGCCAGTAACCCCCCGGGGTGAAGTTCCGGCCTTGTCAGCCTCCGCCTGCTTGCAGGTAGATAGGGGCGTGGTCACTGAATCCCTCGGCTTGGGATAGGAGCGAAGAAAGGAAGGAGCGGCGGTATCTTAGACGACAGGATAAACAGGGAAGACGCATCCGGCTCTGAGCCGACTTCCCTCTAGGCCGCGTAATCCTTGCTAGATTTGCTTGAAATTCACACTTAAAAATTACAAGATAAATTGGACTCAATTTGAGTCCTTCACTGTGTTGAGTGTGAAAACCAGGGTCTTGGATTGTTCTTCTTGCTTGCTTCAGGTAGGAGTAAAATCCTATCTTCTTCTCGCTTATCAAGATGAGTCAATGGGGAGATCTCGACACACAATTCACTGATCCCTCTATGAGTCCCCCAGATAACTCGTCTTTTTCGGTCCAAACGCACTTTGGACCACCCAGGACTCATGACCCTCTTGAGTCCTGGTTCCCTCCTGCTCAGGGTGGTTACCCTCAAACCAACCTTTTATCTCCTCTGAGAGTACCGAGGAAGACCATTGCCTCGGTAATCCATTCCTTGATTTACCCTCTAACACCGGACCTATTTTCCATATCCCAGAACTGGAGGGAGAAATGCCGCCAAGGATGCCGCCCGACGAGGACCAGATGAGACAGATCCTTAGACGTCTGGCAGAAGCTGAACAGAAGAATGCCGATCTCACTGCACGAATGGGGCAGATTATAGTAGCAGAAGGAATCGACCGGCCAATGGTCGATACATATAACCCGGCGGAGAACGAGATCCAGAATTGGCTAGCACCTGCAGTTCCCGACCAGGCATTCGAGCTGAAGCCCCACTTCCTTAGCCTGCTGCCGAAGTTCAACGGAAACCTCAGCGAAGAGCCGTACACCTTCCTCCGTGACTTCGAACTAGTCTGTAATAATCTGAGCCATCCCAATGTTGGCCAAGACTATATCAGACTGAAAGCCACCCCTTTTGCCTTAGGAGATAAGGCTGCACATTGGCTGAAGAACCTAGGGGTGGTTTGTACTACCTGGATGCAGTTCAAGGACCTCTTCCTGAAGAAGTTCTACCCACTCAGTAGAACCAATCAGATGCGTACGAAGATTGCCAGCTTCGCCCAAGGACCCTGCGAACCGTTCCACGAGGCGTGGGACAGGTTCAATGATTTAGTGCAGAAATGCCCATGCCACGGCATTTCAAAGGCGATCCTAGTCCAGACCTTGTTCTGCAGCTTAACCCCAGAGATGCAGGGGTTAGTCAGCGCCGCCTGCGGAGGAAGCTATCTGAACAAGAACGAACACGCCGTATGGAAGATCCTGGAGCAGATGGCAGAAACCGGCAGGTCACAGGCCACAAGGGCCTATCAGTTGTCTCCCTCGATTCTATCCAACGAGACAACTAAAAGGACTGTTGCTGATCTGACAGAGGACCTCATCCCCAGCATGGGGATGATTGCAGACAAGCTCACCATGGTCGAACAGATCCACAAGCGAGTCGCGGAGATGGAGTCTCTTTCGAGCCTTCCCAAGAAGGTGGAGGAACTCTCTGAAAAGGTAGCCAAGATGAAGCTACCCACCCCTTCTGCACCACCTGTACCTGTACATCGAGTTCATCTTGTACAGAAGGAACAGGCACCGGGGTCTCAAAGCAGCTGGGATCAGACTTACACCCAGCAGAACCATCAAGCACCCCCACCAGTTGAGACAGCATACGAGGAGCCTCCGCCCGTCTACGAGATCAACGGGCTCTGGTATAGCCGTGACCCACTAGTCCGGCAAATTGAGATGGGGAAGGATCAGGCACACCGCCCAACCCCAGTATACCAGGAGACCAGACCCGTCACAATCCCGCGATACCAGTCCAGGCCAGACCAGGGGTACCAGCCGCAGCAGCGAACCTACCAGCAGGGGCCAGCACCACCCCATCAGCAGCAGTATCGGCACGGCCAGCAGGGCCAGTTCAGGACGGCATCCACGCAGCAGCTAGCCCAGCCCACCGAGTTGGAGTCCCTCACCTTGGCGATCCAGACCCTGTCTGATAGGGTCCAGCAGATGCAGAACGATTACTTGGACATGAGAACCGACATCAATCGGGTCTCTCGTGCTCAAGACCAACAAACGGCGCCAAGGACTCCACTTCCCGCACAGGTTCAGGCCAACCCGAACAGCATACACCAAGGCCAGAACCGACCTAGAGATCAGGTAGACTATTCAGATAATTATTTATCTGAACATGAGATCCTTTCGTATGATAATGTTAACCATATGTCCCTCAGGAGCGGAAGGACCGTGACCATACCTGATCGGGCACGGGCACAACAGGAAGGAACCTCCGAAGTTCGACCTGAGGAGAATTCGGAGGAGGAGGAAGAGGAGCATCACCACCACCACCGCAAGCAGAAGAAGAGGACATCTGAGTCCTCGAAGCAGCACCCCCGCATCCACCTGGAGTCCGACGGCACCGATGAGCCCGCACCTCCATCTGAGGAGGACCAGTCAGAAGAAGCGGAAGACGCATCACCGGTTTCGCCCAAGCATTTTCCCTTTCGTCAGAGTCAGCATCAGAGTCTGTACAAAAGTCCGAGTCAGAGTCCTGTCCAGAACTCAGTTTCAGTTTCTAATGAAAATATTTCAGTTCCAGATCCTGAGTTAATAATCCCTTTCCCCCAAGCTCTTAAGGGTGCGGGAGGCTTATCAAAATGGCGCCGTTGCCGGGGAGGCACGGCTTAGGTTAATTTACATCACATTTTGAGTGTTTGATTTTCTAACCCCCGGGTAGTCTGACCCCCGGTTGTTCTTGTAATTATTTCTCTCATTTATTTTTGCTTTATTTTATTTTTGTGTCACTCTCTGACCTTATCTTAATTTTTGTGCGAGGAACGCGAGGAGTCGGCGACGCTTCGAAGACTTAGCACTTAGATTGTGTGAGAGAAAGAGAGGCCTTGTAATTTTCATTTTATTTTATTTCTTTTGCATCGTTTCCAGCGGTTCCCGTTTGGGTTCTCGCGCGTGTAAAAATAGTGGAAACCGTGTCCCGTGTGCTGTGTGGTTGATTGGTAACTTAGCTTGCACTAGCGGCTCCTCGAGCCAATCTAGGACTTGTTTGTGCTCGTAATCAATAGGACCACACAACACATTTAAAAGACGCACTTAGACCGCAGGACTTAGTTCAAATCAATCTGTTCTTCACGCTAATAGAACTGCCTGTCTAGGAGCGGCTTTTATCGCCTGCATTTGCATATAGGATAGAGTTTTCAATTCTGTATAGCATCCTGCATCGACAAGCGAAGGGATCACTGTAAGTATTCTCTACTTAGCATACGCATCATAGATTTTAACTTGCATCGGCTTTTCTCGATTTCCCCCTCTGATTTTCTCACTTAATTAAAGGAAATTGGGACTGTCCGATAGGCGTGCTTTGTGGTGATTAAATTTCAGTGATAACCTACTTTAAAACTGGGACTGCTAACAGTATTGACAATAAAAAGGGAATAAAACTGAAAATTGTTTGCGGGAGAGTAACCCCGACCTTGTTTTCAGGCTGAGTGAGGGTACCTGAGTGTGTGTGAACACCCTAAGGTAGAGCCCAAATCCCCGTCTTCCATATCATCGTTCTGACTGATCCTAGCAAATATCACAAGCCGGATACTTTCAGATTCTTTGACTAGTACCAAGTAGCCTCCGCCTGTCTCAGGTAGATAGGGGCGAAATTGCGGTACTTCGCGACAAGCTGCCAGTAACCCCCCGGGGTGAAGTTCCGGCCTTGTCAGCCTCCGCCTGCTTGCAGGTAGATAGGGGCGTGGTCACTGAATCCCTCGGCTTGGGATAGGAGCGAAGAAAGGAAGGAGCGGCGGTATCTTAGACGACAGGATAAACAGGGAAGACGCATCCGGCTCTGAGCCGACTTCCCTCTAGGCCGCGTAATCCTTGCTAGATTTGCTTGAAATTCACACTTAAAAATTACAAGATAAATTGGACTCAATTTGAGTCCTTCACTGTGTTGAGTGTGAAAACCAGGGTCTTGGATTGTTCTTCTTGCTTGCTTCAGGTAGGAGTAAAATCCTATCTTCTTCTCGCTTATCAAGATGAGTCAATGGGGAGATCTCGACACACAATTCACTGATCCCTCTATGAGTCCCCCAGATAACTCGTCTTTTTCGGTCCAAACGCACTTTGGACCACCCAGGACTCATGACCCTCTTGAGTCCTGGTTCCCTCCTGCTCAGGGTGGTTACCCTCAACCAACCCTTTTATCTCCTCTGAGAGTACCGAGGAAGACCATTGCCTCGGTAATCCATTCCTTGATTTACCCTCTAACACCGGACCTATTTTCCATATCCCAGAACTGGAGGGAGAAATGCCGCCAAGGATGCCGCCCGACGAGGACCAGATGAGACAGATCCTTAGACGTCTGGCAGAAGCTGAACAGAAGAATGCCGATCTCACTGCACGAATGGGGCAGATTATAGTAGCAGAAGGAATCGACCGGCCAATGGTCGATACATATAACCCGGCGGAGAACGAGATCCAGAATTGGCTAGCACCTGCAGTTCCCGACCAGGCATTCGAGCTGAAGCCCCACTTCCTTAGCCTGCTGCCGAAGTTCAACGGAAACCTCAGCGAAGAGCCGTACACCTTCCTCCGTGACTTCGAACTAGTCTGTAATAATCTGAGCCATCCCAATGTTGGCCAAGACTATATCAGACTGAAAGCCACCCCTTTTGCCTTAGGAGATAAGGCTGCACATTGGCTGAAGAACCTAGGGGTGGTTTGTACTACCTGGATGCAGTTCAAGGACCTCTTCCTGAAGAAGTTCTACCCACTCAGTAGAACCAATCAGATGCGTACGAAGATTGCCAGCTTCGCCCAAGGACCCTGCGAACCGTTCCACGAGGCGTGGGACAGGTTCAATGATTTAGTGCAGAAATGCCCATGCCACGGCATTTCAAAGGCGATCCTAGTCCAGACCTTGTTCTGCGGCTTAACCCCAGAGATGCAGGGGTTAGTCAGCGCCGCCTGCGGAGGAAGCTATCTGAACAAGAACGAACACGCCGTATGGAAGATCCTGGAGCAGATGGCAGAAACCGGCAGGTCACAGGCCACAAGGGCCTATCAGTTGTCTCCCTCGATTCTATCCAACGAGACAACTAAAAAGGACTGTTGCTGATCTGACAGAGGACCTCATCCCCAGCATGGGGATGATTGCAGACAAGCTCACCATGGTCGAACAGATCCACAAGCGAGTCGCGGAGATGGAGTCTCTTTCGAGCCTTCCCAAGAAGGTGGAGGAACTCTCTGAAAAGGTAGCCAAGATGAAGCTACCCACCCCTTCTGCACCACCTGTACCTGTACATCGAGTTCATCTTGTACAGGAACAGGCACCGGGGTCTCAAAGCAGCTGGGATCAGACTTACACCCAGCAGAACCATCAAGCACCCCCACCAGTTGAGACAGCATACGAGGAGCCTCCGCCCGTCTACGAGATCAACGGGCTCTGGTATAGCCGTGACCCACTAGTCCGGCAAATTGAGATGGGGAAGGATCAGGCACACCGCCCAACCCCAGTATACCAGGAGACCAGACCCGTCACAATCCCGCGATACCAGTCCAGGCCAGACCAGGGGTACCAGCCGCAGCAGCGAACCTACCAGCAGGGGCCAGCACCACCCCATCAGCAGCAGTATCGGCACGGCCAGCAGGGCCAGTTCAGGACGGCATCCACGCAGCAGCTAGCCCAGCCCACCGAGTTGGAGTCCCTCACCTTGGCGATCCAGACCCTGTCTGATAGGGTCCAGCAGATGCAGAACGATTACTTGGACATGAGAACCGACATCAATCGGGTCTCTCGTGCTCAAGACCAACAAACGGCGCCAAGGACTCCACTTCCCGCACAGGTTCAGGCCAACCCGAACAGCATACACCAAGGCCAGAACCGACCTAGAGATCAGGTAGACTATTCAGATAATTATTTATCTGAACATGAGATCCTTTCGTATGATAATGTTAACCATATGTCCCTCAGGAGCGGAAGGACCGTGACCATACCTGATCGGGCACGGGCACAACAGGAAGGAACCTCCGAAGTTCGACCTGAGGAGAATTCGGAGGAGGAGGAAGAGGAGCATCACCACCACCACCGCAAGCAGAAGAAGAGGACATCTGAGTCCTCGAAGCAGCACCCCCGCATCCACCTGGAGTCCGACGGCACCGATGAGCCCGCACCTCCATCTGAGGAGGACCAGTCAGAAGAAGCGGAAGACGCATCACCGGTTTCGCCCAAGCATTTTCCCTTTCGTCAGAGTCAGCATCAGAGTCTGTACAAAAGTCCGAGTCAGAGTCCTGTCCAGAACTCAGTTTCAGTTTCTAATGAAAATATTTCAGTTCCAGATCCTGAGTTAATAATCCCTTTCCCCCAAGCTCTTAAGGGTGGGAAGAAGAAAAACACAAAAATCCAAAAAGATGACCCTGAGATGGCTGAATTTTGTAACAAACATATCAAGGTCACAATCCCTTTCGACAAGTTCGTGGAAATGACCCCTGCATTCCAGAAATACCTTAAGGTGCGATGCACACCTACTAGGGTTAGCAGGAAGACCAAAAGCCGTGTTGAGAAACACGTTCTATCAGTAGCCACGACTTGTGCAATAAAGAACTCGTTTCCTCGGAAACGAAGAGACATGGGTGCACACTATGTAGTGAGTCATGTTGATGACATCGCGTTTGCACGCACTCTCCTTGACAATGGTTCCTCGATCAATTTGATGCCCACAGCCCTCTATGAGCGGCTTGATCTCGGACCTCTTAGGAAATCTAGAGCTATTCTGCAGTTTGCAGATAAATCCACTAAGAGGTCCCAAGGAGAATTAAGGAACATTGTGATCAAAGTCGAGGGTCAGGAATACCTGGTGGACTTCACTGTCCTTGATATGGAGACCCCTCGTAATTGGAGAGATTCCCAGATTATCTTGGGTAGGCCCTTCCTTAGAACAGCAGGGGCCTTATTCGATTATAAGAATGGGAAGATTCAGTTCCAAACTCCAGGCGGAGATGAGGAACTAGAGATGAAGCAGACCAGATGGCAGAGACCGGACTCCGAATCCAGCACCGAGTACTCTTCGATCGAAACAGACAGTGCACATGTAGACTTAGTTGGGCCATGGAGACAGAACCCAGCCAGCACCGATATGTCCATCTCCTTTGAAGATGATCCAGTACATGAGTCAGTCTGCGAGATCATTAGGAACGAGTACAGCTCTGAGCCTGCATCACCCTACATCTTCGATGACATAGAGGCCCAAGAGGGCCTGTCAGTCCTTACATCCTTAGGACAATCGGAAGATGAGGAAGACGAGTCGGACGAGGCGTTTGCCGATTGCATGGAGACCTTTGACGATCCGACTCCAGAGCCAAGCTTGGTGGCAGCCACTGCAGATCAAGATCCAGCCACTTCCAACACCGAACCAGATCGGATTGAGCCAGACTTCTTAGATGATCATACCATCCCTGAGCTCAAACCCTTACCCACAACCCTTAAGTATGCCTTCCTTGCGGGCGCAGCCAAGAAATTTCCGGTCATTATCAGTTCGCAATTGACCGAGGAGCAGGAATCTCGCTTGCTAGAGATCCTGGAGAAGAACCGCAAGGCAATAGGCTGGAGCATTTCCGATCTCCACGGGATAAATCCCGCTCTGTGTTCGCACCATATATATTTGGAGAATGAAGCCAAACCCTCTCGTGAATTCCAACGTCGGTTGAATCCAAATCTACGAGAGGTTGTCAAGAAAGAGATAGAAAAATGGTGCGACGCGGGTTTTATCTACCCAATCTCCGACTCTAAGTGGGTGGCCCAATCCATGTTGTCCCGAAAAAGTCGGGAATTCAGACGACCACCAACGAGGACGGAGAGGAGATCGTGACGAGAGTACCCACGTCGTGGCGCGTCTGTGTGGATTACAGACGCCTGAATGCCGCGACGAAGAAGGATCATTTCCCCCTACCGTTCATTGATCAGATCTTAGAGAGACTAGCAGGGAAAGAATTCTTCTGCTTCCTTGATGGGTTCTCGGGCTACAATCAAGTAGCCATAGCTCCAGAGGACCAGGAAAAGACCACGTTCACATGCCCCTTTGGTACCTATGCTTTCAGGCGCATGCCTTTTGGGTTATGCAATGCTCCAGGTACTTTTCAAAGGTGCATGATTGCTGTATTCGCCGAAATGGTCGGCGAATTCCTGGAAGTCTTCATGGATGACTTTTCGGTCCACGGCGACTCTTTTGATTCCTGCCTTAGGAATCTGGACCGAGTCCTCAAAAGATGTTGTGAGGTCAATCTGGTGCTCTCCTGGGAGAAAAGTCACTTTATGGTGACGGAGGGCATAGTGTTGGGGCACGTCATCTCCAAGAGAGGAATGGAGGTTGACCCTGCCAAGGTGGATGTGATCAGACGACTCCAGCCACCAACCAACGTACGGCAGTTGCGGTCGTTCCTCGGGCATGTCGGATTTTATCGGAGGTTCATCAAAGATTTTTCTAAAATTGCCCGACCGCTAACTGAGCTTTTAGGCAAAGACGCGGAGTTTATTGTCGATCACAAGTGTCTTGCGGCCTTTAAGCTATTACAAGGAATGATTATGGACGCACCCATTTTACAAGCCCCAGATTGGTCTCTCCCTTTTGAGATCATGACGGATGCATCAGATTATGCTGTTGGGGCTGTATTGGGACAAAGAAGAGATGGCGTCCCGTTTGCAATCCACTACGCAAGCAAAGTGCTTGATTCTGCTCAGCGTAACTATACAGTTACCGAAAAGGAAATGCTGGCGGTAGTGTTTGCCTTGGACAAATTCAGATCGCATTTAATCGGATCCAAGGTGACTGTGTTCACAGACCACACGGCACTACGATATTTGATGGAGAAGAAGGACGCGAAGGCGCGTCTTCTTCGTTGGATTCTACTTATCCAGGAATTTGATTTGGACATCCGTGATAAACCTGGAAAGAAGAACGTAGTAGCTGATCATCTCTCTCGTCTCGAAAATATTAATACTTCCGAGGTTTCCCCAATTCGAGACTCCTTCCCTGACGAGTCGATTTTTGTTATCGACTCACTCCCATGGTATGCCAATATCGTGAACTATCTTGTCTCCAAGAAGGTTCCCGAGGATTGGCCCAAGAGCCAAATTGACCGACTAAAGTCGGATGCTAGACACTACCATTGGGAGGATCCGATCCTTTTCTTTGAAGGACCGGATTGCGTCTGGAGACGTTGTATTCCTCAGGAGGAATACCAGAGTGTCCTTTCTTTATGCCATAGCTTAGAGGCAGGAGGACACCACTCCGGGAAGAGGACCGCATGGAAGGTGCTTCAGTGTGGCTTTTACTGGCCGACTCTGTTTCGCGATGCCACCACCTTCGCGAAGTCGTGCCCAGTATGCCAGAGAATGGGAGGAACCGTTGGTTCCAAGGATGAGATGCCGATGCAGCCGGTCATCATTTGTGATGTCTTTAACGCCTGGGGCATCGACTTCATGGGCCCATTCCCTGTCAGCCACGGATTTGAATACATCCTTCTTGCGGTGGATTATCTGTCAAGATGGGTGGAGGCTATCCCGACCCGAGCCGCAGACAGCAGGACTGTCTGTAAGTTTATCAGAGAGCACATAATCTCTAGGTTCGGGATCCCCAAAATGATGATATCAGATGGGGGTAGCCACTTTGTGAATCGGGAGGTGAAGAAACTCCTGAAGGATTACGGCATCGAACACCGTGTCGCTAGTCCTTACCACCCACAAACCAATGGTATGGCTGAGGTGTCAAATAGGGAGGTAAAAACAATACTGCAAAAGCTCGTCCGCCCAGACAGGAAGGACTGGTCTCAGATCTTGGATCAGGTCCTCTGGGCGTATAGGACGGCTTACAAGACACCGTTAGGTACCTCCCCATTCCGAATGGTATTCGGAAAGCCGTGCCATTTGCCCGCAGAGTTAGTGCATAAATCAGAATGGGCAATAAAGAAGGTCAACTGGAACACACACCTGGGCCAAAAACAGAGAGACATGGATCTGAATGAGCTTGTGGAAGTCAGAAACCGCGCATACGACAACAGTGTGGTGTACAAGGACAAGGTGAAGCGTTGGCACGATAGATTTATCAGACGAAAGACCTTTGTTCCTGGACAGAAGGTATGGTTGTTCAATGCCAGGCTGAAGACCTTCCAAGGCAAGCTGAAATCCAAGTGGACGGGACCATTTGTAGTCCGAACGGTGCATGATAGTGGATGTGTCGAGATCTCAGATCTCGCGGATGACGCACCGACATTCCTGGTTAATGGGCAGCTGTTGAAGCACTTCGTTGAATCTAATGAACAGTTAGTCCATGTGGAGGAGATTGTATTCATGCGCGAGACAGATACAGCAGATACATCTCAAGCCGTGCATGAGACCTTGCAGCAATGAACTCCAGCCATCAGCAGCATCTTCAGAAGATTCAGACCGACTCATTTGTACATATATCATCATTCCTGTATATCCTTTCCTCTACCTCCACGATTCTAGTAACCCATCCCCACATCATCGAATCATTATCTCGGACTATACTTAGGATGACCAGATCCTAAGTATAGGGGGAAGGGGTCACCCGAGTCGTTTCACTGTACATTCTCCAGATCACATCGGTCCTCATACGCATTTCTTACCAATACTTAGGCTGACCTAAGCCTAAGTATAGGGGGGACCGATGCCCATATTGTATATTCATCCATTCCCATCTTTCCTCGTCCGCCCCATTTTTGATCTTCTTCTACACTTAGGCCGCCAGAGCCTAAGTATAGGGGGGCAAGACGACTTCTATACTTTCTATTCCTCTTTGGCTCTCCTATGCTTAGCACGAGCTATGTCTTTTTCCTCGCTCTCTGTGCTCTGAGGACATAGCACACGCTAAGTATAGGGGGGCGTGTATATATTACATATATACTTTACCCATAGCTCGTACTTTCGCATATTTTTGTATATATATATTTGCAATAATTATGGGTGGGTAAAAATTGAAAAAAAAAAATTGTACACTTGTATACTACTTGTAAACCTTTTGTAAAAATTAAAAAAAAATTAATAATAAATTAATGTACAAATTATATCAACTAAAGATTGTTGTAAATAATAAAAAAAAAAAGATTGTTGTATACCAGAAAAATAAAACAAAAAGGCTTCTTATTTACTCTTGCATATTATCTTGCATTTTCAAAAAAAAAAAAAAAAAAAAAAAAAAAAAAAAAAAGTCTTGCATTTCATTCATAGCATGTCATCTGCACATCATCTGCATATCTTGCATATGCAAAGTGAAAAGCTAGTGGGTTCTGAACCAAGTTATGAGTAGATATTGAGGATGGACTTGATTTGACCTTAACCCATCTAATTTCAGAGGGACCTTATAGGAACTGGAATTAAGATTTTTCAGGTCAAGTGACTTAATTCTTTGAGTCCGCAAGTCTATGTTCACATGTCATCTTGATTAGTCTAAGTAGAATATTTCGTGCATACGCAGGATTCTCTTAGATAATGACCTAACTTGGACAAGCACAATGCACGTAGCTCTTCATTGATGAGGTGGTGAGGAGGTAGAATCCTTTAGCTTGGAGTAGCACACGGGTGGAAACATCCGTCCTCCTCTAGGGAGGGTAGTGCATCTCAACCTAGTCTAGTGGTGTTGACATCTAAGGACGGGATGCTGTGGGTTGCAATAATGCTTCAAAAGAGGGATAGTCTACTGGCTCAAGAGGAAAAACTCCTGATGTACATGCTGCACATTGTATATAGTGAAAAAAAAAAAAAAAAAAAAAAAAATTGCAAGAAAACTCCAAAAAAATCAGACAGGTCCAAGTCAAAGAAAAAAAAATTTTACCTGTCGGAGTACGAAGAAATGCAGCTGGATGACTTGGCTACACTGGTCAGGCATCCCGGGATAGGTGGCTACACTGGCCACCGTCCATTCTTTTCTCTACCCCCTCCTCTTGAGTTGGTCGCACTTGAACTTAGAAGGGAATACCCCGCTCCTCGAGGAAAGAGTTACTGGACCGGGTTATTGAGTTACCTTGTTAGAGGAGGCTGGTTCCGAGTCATTTCTGATGTGGAGAGCTATATCTCACTTACACAGTACAAGTAAGAATCATAGTCATCAGAAATTTGCGTTTGAGGATTTGTTCTGACCTGGCTATTGAGGCGTCTTGAATAGAAGACTTGTGGAACTTGAAGTCTGTTAGCTCTTAAGTTCAGGTCCAAATAAGGTTCCGCCACACAATTAATCCAAAGGTCGAGTCAGGCTCCATTTTTAACTTTTGTTCATGACCTTGGTATGGAACCCAAAATCATTTCACTCTCGCATTTCATTTAGTTGCTCGGGGACGAGCAAGGTTTAAGTATAGGGGGTTGATGAATCTGTGATTCATCACATCAAAAGTCAAAAATAGAGCCTTGTTCCCGAGAAAATAGAGGCATATTTCCCTTTATCTTGCATAAATAGCATTCATGCATGCATCCATAATTCATGCATTTTAGGAGCTCATCTGCATTTAAATAAGAAGCCAAAAATCACCTGTAAAAGACCTCTTCATCAAATAACTCCTTCTCTATAATATATGTATATACTCCTTAAGAATATAGGGAAGAAAGCCACAAATCACCCTTGTAAAAGAGCCTAAATACCCTGAGCACCCTTGTACATTAAAACACACATAAAGCCCGCATACAAACTCCTACTTAGGTCTACTCACTCTTAGAATACTACATATCAAAAGACCTTCAAAATGAGACTAATTTCATTGAAATTGGAGCTTGTATGAGGAACTTGGGTTTTTGGGTCATTTTGTATACTACATATGTATATTTATGTAACTTTGTATTTATGTATCATATTTGACCTCATCTCCGTCTTTGGTCAACATGAAACTTGTAGATCTCATCAAGATCTACAACTTTCATGTTTTGAGTTTTTCCAAATTCGGCCTCCTCCTCTTTCTACACGTGTCTTTCCCTTCGACCACTCACAGCAGGCCACGTGGCGCCCTCTGATTGCGCCACGCGGCCCGCTGCCCTTTGTCTGCTCCGCCCGCGCCCTCCACCGTTGGATCGCACCTCAGATCCAACGGCCCAGGCCTGACCACGTCCGCTCTCTTCTACAGCCATCAGATCCACCCCGCATTCCATCTGGACCGTTCCTTAGCGCCGCATCCTCAACGAGCCACGTGGCGACCTCTAGGCCGCCCGATCGCGCCCCCGATCCCTTCATCACAACCGCTCGTCTTCCAGCGGATCGTGACCCTCAGATCAATCACCTAGACCCGATCCTAGCCGCCCGCTCGCACTTCGCCCGCGTCACGCCACGTGTCACCCTCATAGCCCTTCATCTGGGCACTCCAGATCTAATCTCACCCGCCCGCTTCGCGCCTCCATCTGGCCGTTGGATCACAAGAACCAACGGCCAGGACTTCGTCCCCTACCTCGGGCAGCCCCTCTCTCCCACGATCTCCGCCTTGCGGGAGGGGCCGCCCCTTTCTATTCTCGGCCGCACTCCAGCCCCCCTCGCCGGCCACTGACTCTCCCACGATCTTCCCCACTCTTCCCTCTCCCTCGCCAACACCCTCGAACATCACCATCTCCGCCACACTCGCTCCAC
Organism: Ottelia alismoides; assembly: GCA_037367405.1. Classification (NCBI taxonomy): domain Eukaryota; kingdom Viridiplantae; phylum Streptophyta; class Magnoliopsida; order Alismatales; family Hydrocharitaceae; genus Ottelia; species Ottelia alismoides. Next base: position 215,483 of record JAZKJV010001426.1, read on the forward strand.
CACCTCCATGAAACTCGCCACTCACCCAGCTCTGCCGCCACCTTCGACCTATAAATACACCCTCTCCGACCACATTCAAGCCCATCCGCCACTCCAGGAAAGAACCCCGAGCTCCAAGCTTCCTCTTGGTGACAGCAAGCGGCCGAATTGTTGAGCGACGAAGGACCTTCTTCTCCGGCGAGATCCACGGTGCACCGCCGTGCCGCAGCCGCCCTCCGCGTAGCTGCACGAGCTCGAGGCTTACCGACCTCTGGAGCGACGACCCCTGGAGCTCAAAACCGAGCCCCAAACCCCAGGTAACCTCCTTCATCCCCTCTCCGATCATCCTCTTCTTTTCTTCCGATCTTCTCCGATTTTATTCGCCTTCCACGGACATCTCCACACCTCCTCGACATCCCGACGAGCTCCGCGACGGTGCTAGCATCCTCGCGGGCTTCTCCACTTCGCCATTCACCGCACTTCGACCATCGTCGACTAGCAGCTCCGCCGCTTGTCCGGAGCCACCTCGCCCGATCACCTCAAGCACCCGCAGGCCTCACCGACCACGCCATCCTCTCCACGATCGTATCAGCACGCTTCGGCTATCCACATAACCCTTGCAGGTACCCGATCATCATTGGCCGGAGCTTCATCGGATCCTTCTTCGAGCTTCATCGACCAGGTGCTCCAGCCCTCCTCCAGCCAATCCGAGACCACCGGAGGCTTCGCCGTCCTCATCCGCTGCTTCCGAGCTAGCTGGGAGCTGACAGAGCTCACTGACGGAGCTCAGCGAGGCAGGCGGAGGTCAGCCCCCTTCACCGGAGCACAGGCCCCTCCTCCGCAGGCGGCGGAGGAGCGTTGAAGGAGAAACAGCAGCCACCGTTCGATCTTCTGATCGAACGGCCCTCGTCCCGCCACGCGTCTCTTCACCGCCTTCGTCCTCGACCGTCGATCGCACCAAGGATCGGACGCTCCACCCGCTGCCACGCGTCTTCACCTACCACCCTTGGATCCATCCAGATCCAAGGGCCCTCAGGCCGCCACGTCGCCCGATCCGAGCCTCGGCACCCAAGCCTAGGCTCGGGTCCCCCGAAGCAGATCCGAGGCTAACCCGAGCCTCCAGAAGCCCCGACCCTCGATCCGAGCCTCCGACGCCTCCGAGCCTAGGCCGCCCCACGTGAGGAGCACGTGCGGCTGGGTAAATTGCACCGACACCCCTGGAGGTTTCCAAAATTGCAGAAAGGTCCCTGTGAAGCAGACATCACGTGAGGCCACGTGATTCGTGGAGAATTTGCATTCAAGTCCTGCATAGTCTTGGTAATTGCACTTTAGTCCCTGTCAGCATGTTTATTTCTTGAACATTTTATTTTTCAGTATTGCATTTAGACCCCTATGTTTGCACGTGTCCATAGCATGCATTTTTGATTATTTTTGAATTTTAAAAGTTGCATATTGTTGAGAACTTTGTCCTCTACCTGTTAGCACACGTGTTGTATTTTTGTTGGTTTTCTTGATTTATTAATGAATTAATGGTTGATTTGAGTCATATTTGCCCAGAGATGCCATTTGATTTTTAGTAATTATCTGTGCCTTCAAAAATCACCAAAAAAATCACAGTAGCTTAAGGACATTGTTTTTAACATCCCATAAAAATTTCACATCATTTGCACGCATAACGAGGCCTGAATAAATAGTTTAGTGATTTCCTTTGATTAATTTTAATTAATTCATTTCACAACATTTTTTTAGTTCTGTCAATTTTCCTAGGTTCCTGATCATTAGACCTTCCTAGGATAATTTTAGTTCCGAGAAATATTGTGTTTTGATATTTATTAAAAATTAAACATTGAAAATCACACTGTTTGTTAGTTAATTCATAGAATATTCATTTTGAGTCAAAAAATTCCAAAAAATTAGTGTAGGTCATTTTCATCATAAGCAACCTTCTGGCCAATTTTCATAATTTTTGGACTGAATTTGATATATCAATTAAAATCTAACTTGAAATTGGCTAAGGATTGTCTGCATTGTCTACATAGTAATTAAAAAGACCAAAAAAAAAAAAAAAATCGTTCCCCGAATCTCGAGCACTTGTGAATTGATGTAATCAACCTAAGGAGACAGATGCCTCCCTGAGATCGACCTTGGACTTCACCAAGTAAAAAAAAAAACTACATCACTTAACATTAATAGCTAAGTGAATTTTTGATTAATCCCTCGTATCCGACTGCAACGAATATCATTAATTGATTTGGACATTAATTTGACCGGGACATTATAGGGGGGCGTGTATATATTACATATATACTTTACCCATAGCTCGTACTTTCGCATATTTTTGTATATATATATTTGCAATAATTATGGGTGGGTAAAAATTGAAAAAAAAAATTGTACACTTGTATACTACTTGTAAACCTTTTGTAAAAATTAAAAAAAAATTAATAATAAATTAATGTACAAATTATATCAACTAAAGATTGTTGTAAATAATTAAAAAAAAAAAAGATTGTGTATACCAGAAAAATAAAACAAAAAGGCTTCTTATTTACTCTTGCATATTATCTTGCATTTTCAAAAAAAAAAAAAAAAAAAAAAAAAAAAAAAAAGTCTTGCATTTCATTCATAGCATGTCATCTGCACATCATCTGCATATCTTGCATATGCAAAGTGAAAAGCTAGTGGGTTCTGAACCAAGTTATGAGTAGATATTGAGGATGGACTTGATTTGACCTTAACCCATCTAATTTCAGAGGGACCTTATAGGAACTGGAATTAAGATTTTCAGGTCAAGTGACTTAATTCTTTGAGTCCGCAAGTCTATGTTCACATGTCATCTTGATTAGTCTAAGTAGAATATTTCGTGCATACGCAGGATTCTCTTAGATAATGACCTAACTTGGACAAGCACAATGCACGTAGCTCTTCATTGATGAGGTGGTGAGGAGGTAGAATCCTTTAGCTTGGAGTAGCACACGGGTGGAAACATCCGTCCTCCTCTAGGGAGGGTAGTGCATCTCAACCTAGTCTAGTGGTGTTGACATCTAAGGACGGGATGCTGTGGGTTGCAATAATGCTTCAAAAGAGGGATAGTCTACTGGCTCAAGAGGAAAAACTCCTGATGTACATGCTGCACATTGTATATAGTGAAAAAAAAAAAAAAAAAAAAAAAATTGCAAGAAACTCCAAAAAAATCAGACAGGTCCAAGTCAAAGAAAAAAAATTTTTACCTGTCGGAGTACGAAGAAATGCAGCTGGATGACTTGGCTACACTGGTCAGGCATCCCGGGATAGGTGGCTACACTGGCCACCGTCCATTCTTTCTCTACCCCCTCCTCTTGAGTTGGTCGCACTTGAACTTAGAAGGGAATACCCGCTCCTCGAGGAAAGAGTTACTGGACCGGGTTATTGAGTTACCTTGTTAGAGGAGGCTGGTTCCGAGTCATTTCTGATGTGGAGAGCTATATCTCACTTACACAGTACAAGTAAGAATCATAGTCATCAGAAATTTGCGTTTGAGGATTTGTTCTGACCTGGCTATTGAGGCGTCTTGAATAGAAGACTTGTGGAACTTGAAGTCTGTTAGCTCTTAAGTTCAGGTCCAAATAAGGTTCCGCCACACAATTAATCCAAAGGTCGAGTCAGGCTCCATTTTTAACTTTTGTTCATGACCTTGGTATGGAACCCAAAATCATTTCACTCTCGCATTTCATTTAGTTGCTCGGGGACGAGCAAGGTTTAAGTATAGGGTTGATGAATCTGTGATTCATCACATCAAAAGTCAAAAATAGAGCCTTGTTCCCGAGAAAATAGAGGCATATTTCCCTTTATCTTGCATAAATAGCATTCATGCATGCATCCATAATTCATGCATTTTAGGAGCTCATCTGCATTTAAATAAGAAGCCAAAAATCACCTGTAAAAGACCTCTTCATCAAATAACTCCTTCTCTATAATATATGTATATACTCCTTAAGAATATAGGGAAGAAAGCCACAAATCACCCTTGTAAAAGAGCCTAAATACCCTGAGCACCCTTGTACATTAAAACACACATAAAGCCCGCATACAAACTCCTACTTAGGTCTACTCACTCTTAGAATACTACATATCAAAAGACCTTCAAAATGAGACTAATTTCATTGAAATTGGAGCTTGTATGAGGAACTTGGGTTTTTGGGTCATTTTGTATACTACATATGTATATTTATGTAACTTTGTATTTATGTATCATATTTGACCTCATCTCCGTCTTTGGTCAACATGAAACTTGTAGATCTCATCAAGATCTACAACTTTCATGTTTTGAGTTTTTCCAAATTCGGCCTCCTCCTCTTTCTACACGTGTCTTTCCCTTCGACCACTCACAGCAGGCCACGTGGCGCCCTCTGATTGCGCCACGCGGCCCGCTGCCCTTTGTCTGCTCCCGCCCGCGCCCTCCACCGTTGGATCGCACCTCAGATCCAACGGCCCAGGCCTGACCACGTCCGCTCTCTTCTACAGCCATCAGATCCACCCGCATTCCATCTGGACCGTTCCTTAGCGCCGCATCCTCAACGAGCCACGTGGCGACCTCTAGGCCGCCCGATCGCGCCCCCGATCCCTTCATCACAACCGCTCGTCTTCCAGCGGATCGTGACCCTCAGATCAATCACCTAGACCCGATCCTAGCCGCCCCGCTCGCACTTCGCCCGCGTCACGCCACGTGTCACCCTCATAGCCCTTCATCTGGGCACTCCAGATCTAATCTCACCCGCCCGCTTCGCGCCTCCATCTGGCGTTGGATCACAAGATCCAACGGCCAGGACTTCGTCCCTACCTCGGGCAGCCCCTCTCTCCCACGATCTCCGCCTTGCGGGAGGGGCCGCCCCTTTCTATTCTCGGCCGCACTCCAGCCCCCCTCGCCGGCCACTGACTCTCCCACGATCTTCCCCACTCTTCCCTCTCCTCGCCAACACCCTCGAACATCACCATCTCCGCCACACTCGCTCCACCACCTCCATGAAACTCGCCACTCACCCAGCTCTGCCGCCACCTTCGACCTATAAATACACCCTCTCCGACCACATTCAAGCCCATCCGCCACTCCAGGAAAGAACCCCGAGCTCCAAGCTTCCTCTTGGTGACAGCAAGCGGCCGAATTGTTGAGCGACGAAGGACCTTCTTCTCCGGACTTCTCCGGCGAGATCCACGGTGCACCGCCGTGCCGCAGCCGCCCTCCGCGTAGCTGCACGAGCTCGAGGCTTACCGACCTCTGGAGCGACGACCCCTGGAGCTCAAAACCGAGCCCCAAACCCCAGGTAACCTCCTTCATCCCCTCTCCGATCATCCTCTTCTTTTCTTCCGATCTTCTCCGATTTTATTCGCCTTCCACGGACATCTCCACACCTCCTCGACATCCCGACGAGCTCCGCGACGGTGCTAGCATCCTCGCGGGCTTCTCCACTTCGCCATTCACCGCACTTCGACCATCGTCGACTAGCAGCTCCGCCGCTTGTCCGGAGCCACCTCGCCCGATCACCTCAAGCACCCGCAGGCCTCACCGACCACGCCATCCTCTCCACGATCGTATCAGCACGCTTCGGCTATCCACATAACCCTTGCAGGTACCCGATCATCATTGGCCGGAGCTTCATCGGATCCTTCTTCGAGCTTCATCGACCAGGTGCTCCAGCCCTCCTCCAGCCAATCCGAGACCACCGGAGGCTTCGCCGTCCTCATCCGCTGCTTCCGAGCTAGCTGGGAGCTGACAGAGCTCACTGACGGAGCTCAGCGAGGCAGGCGGAGGTCAGCCCCCTTCACCGGAGCACAGGCCCCTCCTCCGCAGGCGGCGGAGGAGCGTTGAAGGAGAAACAGCAGCCACCGTTCGATCTTCTGATCGAACGGCCCTCGTCCCGCCACGCGTCTCTTCACCGCCTTCGTCCTCGACCGTCGATCGCACCAAGGATCGGACGCTCCACCCGCTGCCACGCGTCTTCACCTACCACCCTTGGATCCATCCAGATCCAAGGGCCCTCAGGCCGCCACGTCGCCCGATCCGAGCCTCGGCACCCAAGCCTAGGCTCGGGTCCCCCGAAGCAGATCCGAGGCTAACCCGAGCCTCCAGAAGCCCCGACCCTCGATCCGAGCCTCCGACGCCTCCGAGCCTAGGCCGCCCCACGTGAGGAGCACGTGCGGCCTGGGTAAATTGCACCGACACCCCTGGAGGTTTCCAAAATTGCAGAAAGGTCCCTGTGAAGCAGACATCACGTGAGGCGCACGTGATTCGTGGAGAATTTGCATTCAAGTCCTGCATAGTCTTGGTAATTGCACTTTAGTCCCTGTCAGCATGTTTATTTCTTGAACATTTATTTTTCAGTATTGCATTTAGACCCCTATGTTTGCACGTGTCCATAGCATGCATTTTTGATTATTTTTGAATTTTAAAAGTTGCATATTGTTGAGAACTTTGTCCTCTACCTGTTAGCACACGTGTTGTATTTTTGTTGGTTTTCTTGATTTATTAATGAATTAATTGGTTGATTTGAGTCATATTTTGCCCAGAGATGCCATTTGATTTTTAGTAAATTATCTGTGCCTTCAAAAATCACCAAAAAAATCACAGTAGCTTAAGGACATTGTTTTTAACATCCCATAAAAATTTCACATCATTTGCACGCATAACGAGGCCTGAATAAATAGTTTAGTGATTTCCTTTGATTAATTTTAATTAATTCATTTCACAACATTTTTTTTAGTTCTGTCAATTTTCCTAGGTTCCTGATCATTAGACCTTCCTAGGATAATTTTAGTTCCGAGAAATATTGTGTTTTGATATTTATTAAAAATTAAACATTGAAAATCACACTGTTTGTTTAGTTAATTCATAGAATATTCATTTTGAGTCAAAAAATTCCAAAAAAATTAGTGTAGGTCATTTTCATCATAAGCAACCTTCTGGCCAATTTTCATAATTTTTGGACTGAATTTGATATATCAATTAAATCTAACTTGAAATTGGCTAAGGATTGTCTGCATTGTCTACATAGTAATTAAAAAGACCAAAAAAAAAAAAAAAAATCGTTCCCCGAATCTCGAGCACTTGTGAATTGATGTAATCAACCTAAGGAGACAGATGCCTCCCTGAGATCGACCTTGGACTTCACCAAGTAAAAAAAAAAAACTACATCACTTAACATTAATAGCTAAGTGATTTTTGATTAATCCCTCGTATCCGACTGCAACGAATATCATTAATTGATTTGGACATTAATTTGACCGGATTAACTAAGGGTGCGGGAGGCTTATCAATAGGGCCGGACTTATCCCCTGGAGATCTACTACGCTCCATCTGATTGCCTTGCGGTTCTTTTCAAGAACCCCCATCAAACGGGATTCTTGCTCTCCAGTCAGATCGACAGAGATGATGATTGGGTACATCTCAGGCTCAACCGCAAGGAATCGATACTTCAACGAAGTAGGGAGCGGCTTCAGCTCTGGACAGCTAGGTGCTAGTGGATCTGGCCTCTGGAAAGTCTGCGTGAATGCTGCCAAATCTGCATGGGAGAACTGAAACTCTCTCTCAATATCAGAAACTGGAGAAGGCTGCCCTGATGGACTGTCTCTACTCTGCTCGGCATCTACCTCCTCCTCAGCTGTAGGCTCAGTGGAAATCAGGTCTGGCATGCCATCCTCACAATCTGCCCAATCAAACTCTGACTCCGAGGGATCTGTATCATCTAAGGTGGCATCAGCACCACCATCATCACAAAATCTATGTCACGGTCGGGAACCAGCTCTGCTGCCTCTGCAGTATCCTGGACCAGGAATGTGCTCTCCAGGCGCTCCTCTGCTGTCGTCTCTGCATCAGCTGAATCTGAAAATGAGAGGATGGCCTGTGCTGCTGGGTCTGCCCAAACTGCCTCATCGTTTGTGATCACAAAGTCACAGTCCTGGTGGATGTATAGCCCAGCATCTGTCAGCTGCTCTGTATATGAGGTGGTCTCTGAGCATGATCTATCTCTGGCTCTGCTGTCCTCGACCGACTCTATTTGTACACTTTCACCCTCGACGCGAAAGTATACCTTCCTGCTATCATGGTCAGTCACCGCCTTGGTTGTGGCCAAGAACGGATGACCGGGAATGATGGGGGTATCGGCCACTGAATCAGGGATCTCCATGTCCAACACTACGAAGTCCATGGGGAATTACATGCCCTGAATAGTGATGACAACGTCTCGCAACAACCCCTTCGGCCTCTTGACAGATCGATCAGCAAACTGAAGGACTGTCCTGCTCTGTCTAAGGGTGCCCAACTCGAAACGATCGAGAAGGGCTGCCGGAAGGAGGTTGATCGACGATCCGCTATCTAATAGAGTACGGTCGAACTGCTGCTCTCTGATGTGACATCTGACATATGGGGCTCTGGAATTTGGCCTCTTGGCCGGCAGATGGTTCTGGATCGAGAAACACGTGTCTTTCGTCAGCACACGGATCTCTGAGTGGTGGTTCCTCTTCTTCCTCCTGACTGTGGTCCTATCTCTCAATGAACGCTGAAGAAGGGGAATGTGCTGCAAAGCCTTCTGAAGAGTCAGCTGTATGTGAAACCGATCTATCATCTGCTGGCTGAACTCTTCCTGATCTCTTTTTTCTGGATTTTCTATTTTCTTCCCCTTCCCCATCTGAAGGGCTCTAGGGAAGGGGATCACGGGGTCCTTCTCAGATGAAGGACTAGGAAAAGGTTTAGACAGCTCGACGGCCGGATCCATACATACATCACGCACCACAGTGGGACCGGAAAAAACCAAACCTTTCCCTTTATTCACAACTGAGTTCCGAGATACATCAGAAGTAGGAAAAACAATAGGTCTCTCTAAATGAACACGGGTGGTCTCAACACCACCATCGGTTGGATCAACTGGAAGACTCGTGTCCTCAGTACCGTGCTCTAGCTCGGCATCAGGGGTGGCCTCAGTACCACCTCCTAGAACTGGTGAAACGGCGGCCTCAGCACAGCCGGTGGAGTCAGCATCCTTGGTGGCATCAGTACCACCGTCATCATCTCTAGCGGCCTCAGTACCGCTCTCCTCCTCACCTGGCACTCTGGATGTCTCCTCATGATGTATCTCAGACGAGGCCCGCCTGTTGGCATCCTACCGCTCCTAAGAGTGACAAAATCAGTATCAAAAAGATATCCAGTCATATCACCAAATGCATCACTAGGAGTGGTATACTCAGTACAAGCTACCTGTTCAGATTTCCGCTTCAGGCTGTTGGGGTTCGGCTCAATCTGGGCAGGTATGGCAGCCTTCCCTCTCACAATGTCCCGCATCTCCTGGCGGAACTCGTCCATCTCCCGTCGAAAGGTAGCCTGTTGATCAGTGAGAAGACGAGCTATATCATCCAAGACAGGGCTCTCATGGGAGCCCGACGGGTAGCCTCTCTGGTAGTGAGGTTGCTGGAATTGGTGATGTGGCTGAGAGGGGTATGGGTGATGCTGCTGTTGCTGGTGAGGCTGATCTCGCCTCCAAGACTGTCCCTGCTGATAGGGACGAGGACCATATGACGACTGCTGCTGCTGCTGTGGTGGGTACACTGGGGGCTGCTGCTGCTGCGGCTGGTGATCCCTCTGATGGCTGTACTGGCCTCCCTAACCTAATGGCTGCTGCTGGGGCTGGGTACCTCCGGTCCCCCAACGGAATCCGGGATGGTCTCGTCGGATCCTAGGCTGAGGGCGGTCATACCAAATCCCGTTGACATCCATCAACGGCTCTGCATCGTACTGGGGTGGCGGGAGTACTGCCAAAGGCTGATCCGGCTGGTATACCACCATCTGCAAGTCTGGAGATGGTGGTGACTGGTAGGTGGGCTGCGGCTGCTGGTACGGCTCCGCCTGTACAAAGTGAACCTATCTAGGCCGCTGGTGTGAGCTGGAGCGTTGGGACAAGCTGCTGCTGCTGCCGGAATCGCCTCGCAACTGAAGGCGGGGTTGGGAAGCCGTCTGTGCCTCCTGGAGACACATGAGCTGGGTCTTCATGTCTCTCAGGGTCTGTGCCATCTGCTCCATCTGAGTGATGCCCTGGAACTACTTCTTCTCTATCAACTCCATCCGGTCCAGCTTCTCGCTGATGATCCCCATGTCCGCAGCTGATGACTCTGCCTGTGCTGCTGCTCTTGCGGACGAACTGGAAGGACCGGCGTCGACCCGTGCTATCCTTTGGTACTGCACGGTCTGTGGCTGTTGTGGTCTACCCTGAGTATAAAACCGGGTCTGGGACATCACCATGTAGTTCTCGGCCATCTCCTCGTAGATGTCCCAGACCTGATCGTGATCCTTGGAGAAGTAAGACCAGCCACAAGAAGCGTTCACCAAGCCCTGAAGCTCTGGTGTCAGCCCGCTGAAAAAGCTCTGCACGAGGTTCGGCTTGGAAATGTCGTGGTGCGGACATCTGTCAGTCAGCTCTCTGAACCTCTCCCATGCCTCATGGAATTGCTCGTTGGGGAGCATGGAGAAGTTGCTGATCAGGGCTCTCGCGGCATTGGTCCGCTCGAGTGGATAGTACTTATGCAAGTACTCGGTGCGGAGCTGCTCCCAAGTGTAGACAAACTTCCCCAGATGTTTCAGCCAGGTGGCTGCTCTGTCTGCCAAAGAAAAGGGGAAGGCAATCATCCTGATGGTGTCCTGGTCCACCTGACGGTCGTGGACAGTACTGCAAATCATGAGAAACTCTTGAAGGTGGAGATGGGGCTCCTCGGTGGCGAGCCCGTGGAAACGGGGGAGAAGCTGCAAGGTATTCGGGGGGAACTTGAAGTCCCCCACGATGGTTGGTAGCACAACCCAGTGATGCATCAGTGTCGATCCAGGGTTGTGCAACTCCCGCATCGGTCTCGTTGCGTCTCCTGCTCCTGCCGCGGCGGCTGCTGCTGCTGCTGCATCATCTGGGACTCTCGGCCCGTCTCTACGCTGCTCGCGCTCTGCTCTCATCTGCTCCATCTCTCTCCTCATATCTAACATGAAAGCTCCCTGATCCCTCAACTGCTGCTGCACGGTCTCGAGGGAGGCGATCAGGGTGGAGTTGATCGCACCTTGGTCCAAAACAAAGTGCTCGGGCTGTGGACCTCTACTGCGATCATCAGAACTGCCGGCCATGGTCTCTGCAAAATCAAATGATCCAAACTCAGGTGCCGATAAATCTGCTAATCTCTCCTCTGGCACTGGTCTCTCGGAACCGAAAGAAAGGGGGTCGAGGGGGAACAGGGTGGAATCATACTCGGGTTCGGAGAGCGGGTCTCGGCTCTCACGATCCAACCTAGATGAACGGGTAGACACGCCCGAAAGCGGTGCAGCCAGAGGCTGCCTAAGAGATCGTCTACCCATCATCTTGATGTGGCGAGTAAGGCGGATAAGATCTGGAGAAATTATGATCACAAGCAAACCCCAAGTTCACCAACGCAACGCGAGCTGATGACCGTAAAGGCTTGGTCAAATTATCTTGTCAAATTTTATTTTGGTGAACAATCAAGATATCAGAGCGATTACGTGACCTGCTGGGATACCCGATACTTTCCCAACCGACTGTCCCGTACAGAAGAGTCGGTAATCAGTCGAGAATAGTACCGGAGGGCTCCACCTAGTGTTCGGGTCACTCTCTCGCACAATCAAACCAAGCAATGAGGGGGTTTCTCTCCCCAAGATAAGTTTTTAAATCAAGTGTCTTTTAGTGATCAATAGTTTTAGCAGTCCCAATTTTATGATTTTTCTTTTTAGATCTTTTTCAATAAAAACAAAGAGGCCTAATGAATTTTTTGGTTCTCCTGGTTATTAAGTCAAAAATAGGGGGAGAAGACGAAAAAGCCGATGCGCAATGAAATCAATGATGCATGCAAAGTAAGAAAGGCGTACCTGACTCCAACACTCTACATGCAATATGATCCGCGCAAAATTGTAAAGCAGAAAGTAAACTACCTATATGGTGCAACGGGAAAAGCCAAGTCCTGAGCAGGAAACTTCTACACGACAGAACCGTCTAGCTGGTCACCAGCCTTCGATCCAGAGAGTCCGGTCTCGGTCTACCCCTCCTCCTCCCGACAAATCGGGTTCAAGAGCAGTGCTTGGCAGGGCAGGCTGCGACACGTAGGCTCGAAGGAAAATGAATCAGCTATTTTTATTAATATTTTATTAGTAGGTCCAATTAACGATCTATAGGCACAAGCAATCTATTAGGTGTTTGGATCCTACTCAGTACGGCACAGTCAAACAGAAAGTCCTACGGCTAGGGGCTCGAGAAAAACCACGTAAAATCGTAAAAGGCAGCGAAAAACAAAAGCTGCGAAGAAAAGCCGCGAAAAAGCTAAGGGTCCCCCGAGCACACCGGTGCTCAGCGAAACATACCCGAGAAACTATCCAAGTCCTGCTGCTGTCCCTATGGTATTACAATAATCAAATGAAATAAAAGCAAAGTCTACTCCTCGCCCACTCAGCCACTCTCTCGCTCTCTCCTGCGGTTCCGTGCAGAAAGGAGCCGCCTCCGAATCCTGCAGTTGCGCCGTCATCTCGAGAGTCGCCGCCTCGGTCCTCGGGCCCTCGCAAGAAAGAATACAAGTGTCACAGACCAAAATAATCAAATAAAAGCTGAAAAAATAAATGAAATGAAACAGGGGTATATGTGCAGAAATGATAATAAAATAAACAAGCAACAAATAAAAGCAAAAACAAAAGAAAAGAAAAGAAAAGAAAAGAAAAGAAAACAAAAATAAATGAAAACTAAAAAGCCGTGGAAAGCTGCGAACTCAGAAAGAGCTGCGGAAAGCCGTGAAAAAGAAAATAGAAAGAAAATGAAAAATAAAGAAAAAGACTACTAAGCCGTGCTCCCCGGCAACGGCGCCATTTTGATGGCCACAAAAACCGAGCGAGCGAGGTAAATCAGGTGTATCTCAAGCAGTCGTTGCGACCTCAGTCACTCAGGTGGTCAATCGAGAAAAATAGACCACCAAAATCGAATAAAAATCAAACAAGCTCAAGTAGCGGTCTCGCTATTATATTAACCTGGTATAGCGACCAGGGTCGAACTCAAAGAGCACGTAATGGCCTTGCGGCCTACGAAGTAGTCTAAAAAAAGAAATAAAATAAAAGGCAACTATTTTTGGTGGATTTTTTTTTATATTTTTATTTTTTTGGATTTTTAATTAATAAAGAAAATAAAGAAAGTCAATAAAACAACCAATACAAACAATTATTTATTTACTCAAAAATCAACCAAAAATTCAAATAAAAATGTTTTTATGTTTTTTATAATTTTTACTGTTTTTGGTTAATTTTTGGTAATTTTCTGATTTTTATTGAATTTTATAAAATCGAACAAGGCAGGAAAATGAAGGTATGTCCAGTCAGGTGTCAAGGGCTAATTTAAAATGCAAAATGGTCCTAGTAACACCTGAAGGTAATTTTCCTATATAGTAGAAAATACAAGGAAAATTTAGGCATCGGAATTATTATTTTTGGGTTTTTCAATTAATTATTAAAATTTTTATAGGTTTTTAGGGGTTTTATAAATTTTATGAGTTTTATATATCCAAAAATGACCAAATATGGTCAGAAAATCAAACAAGGCAAAATAAACACTACCTAATTGTTTTATAATTTTTAGAGGTGACTTAATATTTTTTGTTAATTTTAAAGTTAGAAAGTAGAGAAAAAGCTTATTTTTGAATTTTTAAAAATATCAAATGAAATAAAAAATGTCTCCAAAATTTATAGAAAATTTTACACCATGGCAGGAGCCATGTGTCCAATTTTCATTAAATTTGGAGTTAATTTATTATTTTATTAAAAATAAAAAGAAGGGTATAGTGCATAGGGACCTGTACGCAAATAGTAAGAAGTCCAGGGGGTCCGGTGCAATTTCTCCACAAAATCACGCGCGAGGCGCATGACCTGGGCACCCAGGGACCTATTTGCAAAGAAACTAAGGTTTCTGGAATATTTGGTAACAAGTACTAAAAGTCCAGGGACCTCAGTGTAAAATACCCAAAATATAATGCACATGCACAAATTCAACACTCACAGGGGTATTTTTGCAAATAACAGAACTATAAATTCATTCAATAACACCCTGAAACTTAAGGTCCATACATGCAATTAACCCAAACAAACACGTGTCGAAGCACGTGATCCACTACAAGCAGGGGCATAAAAGCAAATAAACTAAGTATGAGGTCCTAAATGCAAATGTACCAAAATAAAAACAACTAAAAGCTATATTTACAGGACTAACTACGAAATAAAACAAACAGGGGGGCCTAAGAGCAATTACCCCTTTATTAAATCGAGGGACGGATGGCCGCCACGTGTAGATCGGACGGTCGGGGAAGGGTGGCGCCTCAACAAAGGATCCCTCGATCTTGATCGAACGGCGGGGACGCTTCTACGTGGACGATCGAGCGACTGGAGTGCATCGTGGGAAGCCCTTGCTGAATCGACGGTCGCGATCAACCCTCCAAGGATCTGACGGTCACTGCTACTCCATGAACGAACGGCTCGATGAAGACCTGGAGCTGGGGCTGGATCGGACGGCTACGGAGGGTCCTCGAAGAGCTGGGCTCCGGCGAGGTTCGCCGGACTCGTGTGGGTGCTGGAGGCCTCCTCGGAGGCCACTGAAGATCGGAGAAGATGCGTGGGGGCCTTCCACGTCTGATGGCACCCTCCGATGACTCGACGGAGCTCTGGGGAGCTCAGGCGAGTCCGGCAGAGGTCGAGTGGCTGCTACAAACGGTCGAGGCCCTCAGATGGGCTCGGATGTCCCTGAAAAGCAGAGCAACGTACTCGCGGGTCAATTGCCTCGACCCTGTAAGCGGGGGTGACGGTGATCGGTGCGACGGGGCGTAGGGGCTCCGGCGATGCGACGGCGAAGGAGCCCCAATCCCAGCTCATGTGCGAGCTGGGTTGAGCGAGTGGGTGGAGAACGTACGCGAAGGAGAGGCGATCGTGATGGGCTGCTCCGATGATCGAATAGGTGGCTAGGGTGAACGGAATCGAAGCTCGAAGGTGACGGAGGTGTTGGACATGCGAGCCCACGACGAGCCATTATGCAATAAATGTCATTGCACATATCATTCCCTTATCTGAAATGAAGAGTAATAATTGGCATAATAGGTCCCTCCGTACAATTAGGGTTATGTACCACGGCCATCTTGATGATCATATAGCTGTTAGTTCAATAATTGAATCATAGAGGCTGGTGTTTGGATGAATATCTAATGGGTTAGATAGAGGACTCATCAAACACCGTCAAATGATTATTAAGAGATGATCTCCAGCCTGAGTAGGAGATGGCAATCCTTTCTCGCATAGGCTGATTTCTGACCGACCTCTCGATGCAGGTCCTCTGCATGGGAATAGTGATTCGGAGGTGTCAGATTAGTTAAGTCAATGGGTTGACTTAGCGAGATCGAGATAACCTAAGTCCTATGTTGAATACTGTCACAGCATAGGCACACATCCTCTGACTAGAGACAGATGTGTTACTATATGTCTGAGTATGTACATTTGGCAGACCATTAGGTTGATGACCTAATCAAGGTCTATACACCAGCGAGCTGGTGTGCATATAAGGGCATATGGGTAATACGATCTCTCAAAGGGATCATACAGGTTCACTTGTGAACCGGAAGACATGAGCTCACTCATGAGGTATTGGGACCGATCAAATTCCAATCATGGTCGTCGTGCTTTGGAAGCATGACAAGAATTTGAAGGTATGATATATGCTTTAGGAAAGTATATGATCTTACCAAATCCCAATGACCAAGATTGAGAAACTTGGTGATCAAACCATGAAGATGACAGTATAAAATAGATCTTCGTCTTCAGGTTGATCATTGGTCTTCCAGTATGTAGGATGTGCAGGTATTGGGAATACCTGAGGGTGATGTGATCATAAACGATTGTATAACCATGACGCTTCCAGTCCGAGGGAGTGATGAAACAAGTCTGGATTTTAGTGACTCCTCTCAGTAGAGAAGTAACTTGATCTTAGTCCAAATGTTGGACATTGATCTGAATGTGATTCAGATGCAATGAGAAGATTAAGTATACAGACTTGATTTAATCAAGCATCTATGAGAGGTCCGTTAGATCTGGATTTGAGATGAGATCTCAACATCCAAGTCACTATACATGGAACAATACAATCGCCCTGTCCTTATCTCCAAGTATCTGCAGAGAAGGCACATTATTCTTGAAAGAGTTCAAGAATAATTCCTATGATGAATTTAGTATCCAAGAAAGAAGGTTTTGATGATTAAATGAGATTTAATTATCAAGTATAATATGAATAAGATTCATATCGTGAGAATGTGTCCAAGATAATTAAATGAGATTAAATTATCAAGTACAATACGAATAAGATTCATGTTGAGAGAATGATTGTCCAAGGTAATTAAATGGGATTTAATTATCAAGGATAAGCAGATCGTGGATAGTGATATCCAGAATATCTGTGTATATTATAAATGAGATTTATAATATATCAGAGAGAGAGAAACATTGTAAATAGCATTTGTTAATTATTAATGTGGATTGGATCCACATTAGTTAATTGGAAATGTAATTTACCAATTAGTTTGGGATGCGAATATGATTCACATATTTTTCAATGGCATGATTGAAATATTCACAAATTAATTTGGAATTAATTTGGTGGATATTATTGCAATAATAATTATTGCAAATAATAAAGAAATAATCATATAAATAAAAGGAGACAAAACCACCTATATTCATAGGTGGCGTCACCTATGACTAAGTCATAGGTGACGCCTCCTTGATTTTAGGAGGGGTGGTTGTCTCCTCTTATTTGTTGACTTATTATCTCTTGATTAATTAATTTTTATGTTAATTAAATTTTTGTTGATAATAATTCAACAAATATTTAATTTAATATAAATTAATGTTGTTGGTTTTTAACCAACAACTATCATAGCCGTTGGATTGCTCTTGGATTACAATGACCCTTGGATCCATGAGAGCCATGGATTGAGATCCATTGGATCCCAAACTAATATATAAAGAGGGTAGCCTTAGCCCTTGAGGAGCACACCAAGTAGACGCCTACTCTACTTCTCTCTCTCTCCCTCTCATTCTCGTGCTCTCTCTCTCTCTCTCCAAAGGGTGGCCGACCACCATTGTTGAGAAAGGAGAGAAGTTTTCACCTTCGCCTTCGACGACTCGAGGATCTCCTTCTTCTTCGTGGCTACTTGCTGTAGAAGAAGACGACGACTTTCGCTTGATGAAATCAGGAGATCTACTGCTTGGATCTTCGTAGAGGATTGCGGGAGGGACGCGACTCATCATCGTGCCCGCAAGTGCGTTCTTCGTGGATCGGACTTGAGACAGGAGGATCTCTTGTTTGGGATCTCGCGTTCACAACCACGCTTCAAAGGTATTCCTTATACTTTGTGGTTTGATGAAACGATCCGAGAAGTGTTCTCGTGATCATGTGGTTTCATCGTTTGATTTATAATTTTTTAAATTCCGCTGCACCTTGCGACTAGTACGACTAGTCGTCCCGATCGTATTCGATGCGATCGTCATGCTTCCGTGATGCGCTTGAGGATTCTCAATATCCTTCAAGTGGTATCAGAGCCTTAGGTCAAAAAAGGTTTTGGATATGATCCATGAACCATAGACGACTTGGTTTAAAATGGTCGCGAAAAATTTTTGGCGCATTTGAATTTTCGCAACTCTGTCTAATTGATTTTTTCGGCACTGTTTAAATTGTTTAAACACAAAATATTCAATTGGATTTTGTTCCCCATTAAACAAGGAAACCATAGGACTTGAGTTTACTAAATTTGGATTTAATTTGATCAAGATATGACCTTTTGAATATGCATGTATTCACAGTTGCGGGAACTGCAGAACAGAACGTGATTAATTTGTTAATTACGGTTTTGTTACGCCATGAAATGCGTGAAATATCACATAGGTTCTGTAATAAATCAAGTTGGCAATCTTAGGGCACTAATTTTGCGAATTTTGGATTTAAATTGATCAAGATAAGTTAATTTTAGTGATAAAGGGTCACTGCTGGAAATTGACGTTTTTTGATCATGAACCTTGTGATAGTCATTCAAATAAATGTTGATGAAAATTAATCGTTAATTTTCTGAAATTGGTTATTGATAAATATTTGTGGAATATTTAAAGATGATAATCAATTCCTTGAATGACATCCCACTAAACCATAATGATAAGATAGTTGATCTTGATCATTGGTTAATTTGAAATCATCAATAAACATTGTTTTCATGAAAAACCTTAGGTCATCCTACAATAGTTGTAGGACAACTTTTACATGCAAAACCTCTTGCTTGAATAGGATTGGGGATTTGTTTAGCAAATCTCCTTATAATATAATCAAAAATATTTTGATGTAAATTATATGGTATAATTTCGGTTGAAAGACCGATGAGCATCTCAAAGTACATGATGATCTATCAGGCATTATCCTTTCCCGAGGTAGATATGGTGTCTAGTCGGAGATCGCTGGGGTAGCCGGTTGCAACGTATGTGGTCTATCCCACTCTCGTCGGTACTGGCCATGACAGCGGGTAGGGATTGGATAATGCCGGAGAAATCAAAGTGTATTTCTAATTATTAAAATTCGAAATAATACGTATTTTGAGATTATACCTACTATTCAAGCAAAGAATTTAAAGTTTGTTGATTGATAATAGGATTAATGACTGATTTAATGTGATTAAATTAATTATATCCTATGAAACACTCTATTATGAATAGATATGTATTTCCCTTGGAAGAATTAATTATGTGAATATGATTCACGATAATTAATTATTTCAATTTGAATAAGAGGTGGAGGATCACATAAGTGACATCCATGGTCTCCCGTCAAGGCAAAGAATTTCGTCGCAAAAAGTTGTATATAGGAGACGCCTGTCCGAAGTGACAGATCCTATATACAATTATTTGGATCGGGTTCTTTGCTTCTCGAAAGAGTAAGGCCGTATACGTAGTGACCCCAATATCGAGTCCTCATATTATTGGGGCGATATTGGATTGTGTATAGCGAGTTTTAAGCCTGTTGACGGTTGGTTCAATTAGCAACGGGTTAACATCATCTTAGGGGTGGTGGGCCCAGGTGTTAAAGACCGAATTGGGAAATGCAAGTTGGACTTGCAAGGCGGAATGTGTTCCCGCTTCTCTTTATTCGAGTCACAGGTTCTCATATTATTGGGATGCGATAAAGATAGAGAGGAGATCCGAGATCTTGCTTGAGATATAGTGGTAAGTATATCTCTTACTTTGAAAGACGATTAGGGAATAATCTTTCATAGTAGACATAGCAAGACAAATTTGATTTAAAATTCCTAAATCAAAGTAAAATATGTATATATAATATATATACCCATATGCAAATTTCTTATTTCAGATAATCCTTCATTAAACCCACTCAATGTTATACTCAATAATAACTAGTAAAATATCATGGATTGGGCTCATGATCCATATATTGTACTTGCAATTGGACACATAATGTATGTGGTTGCAATGTGCAAGTTTCCTCAACATAATGAGGAATGACGATTAAATAAGACAATGAGACATCACCTTAGGATTTGTATGTCTCTATAGTCTTGATCTTTCATCGAGTGTACTTTGGAAGTGACATGTCGATGGTGATCGTAATTGTCGAATAATCCTTATAAAATCTAAGAAGATGTTATGGCATACATATGTGCTCTAAACATTTAATCATGAATGACATGGTTCTCTGCATTATGCAGAATGGTGGCTCGAAAGAGATGATGTATTCAAAATATTTGAATACCTACCTGAACCAATGTTTTAGGAGTCTAGATGGATGTAGACATGATGAGTGTCATCATTCTACTAACTATACTCTAGTCATTCATGAAGCTTCATAATATTCATATTGTATGAATTTAATGAAGCATGAATAAATGTTGAAATGCTCTTACATTGAATTCTTTTTAACATAAGAGATCCTTAGTCTTGAACAATGGTTGTTTATAGATGAAGAGAGCACAGTGGAAGTGTGGGTCAGACCCATGTGAGAAGGAAAGTCAAAGAGTTGATTGTACTTCTATGACTTCCATATGACATACAAAGAGTTGGATGAATGCCTATACTGCAATAACTTTATGTGTTGATAGTATGACTATCAAGTCTGCCTAGAATCCTTAGAGAAGGACTCAGACAGTGCATCATAATAATCTATATCTACATTTGATCATTGAAATTGACTTGCTTATTTGATAAGATAAAGTCTAATAATTGTATCTCAATCTTCTAACAACACTTGCAATGTGTTGCACATATTTTAGAAGACTGGAAAAATTTGATCTTAAGGTTTATAGTTATCCACATAGACATTGATGCGATTGTTGCAACAATCTCTGTTGGATTGATAGACTTCTTAATTTCAGTGGGAGAGCCTTAGTCTTAGAGAATGTCTCTATGACCTAGATATTAGAATACACTCATTGTTTGTTTCTAAATGTTGGAAATAAAAATGATTTCTGGAAGAAACCTATCATAAAGAGTTATGATGGATATATTCCAGATAATAATCTAGCATCTGGTGGACTCTACTAAATTAGAAATTTAATGAATGGTTCATTGAGATTTCTAATACTGGAAGTTAAACCTTATAAGATCAATAGGAGGATAAAGATCATTTGACAATGATTTAGCATCAAGTTTTGGACATATGTCTGCTGATGAGATCAATAGACTAGTAAGATATAGAACTTTAGAATGTCTAAAATTTCAAATCTTACATACTTGTGAATATTATATTCAAAGTAAAATGTCTAATACACCCTTCTTTTGGGAAAGGTGTAAGATGTCAAGGTATTCGAGATCTCATACATATTGATGTTTGTGAGTCATCTATATCGTAGTAAACATTATGGATATGTGATATCTATTGATGATTATGCATGATATATGAGATTTCTTCTCTTCACATGAGAAACCTTTGAAATATTCAAAGATTTCGTAATTTTGGTTTAGAACCAAAGTTTGAAGGAAGATTAAATGAATTTGATCTAACCAAGGTAGCAAGTACCTATTAGATGAATTCAAAGAATATCTTATGGAGATATGAATATCATTTCTATCTCAATCCTCCTGACACCTAAACTCAATGGAGTTGTAGGAAGATACAATTAGATCATGTGTGACATGATTTGATCAATGATGAATTTTAGCATAATTATCCCTTAGTTTCTAGATATATATGTGTAGTAGAGACTACAATATATATATCTTTAATAAGGTTCCATGCATGTAAGCTGGAATCTAGCACTTGAGAGTGCTACTTCATTAGGAAAATAAAGGATGGTATTGGATACCTACTTTATGACCTTGAGATTCTTAAAATATCTCATCTTTGAGAATATGATTCTTATAGGATGACTCTCTTGAGAATCAAGATGAAAATGAAGCAAAGGAACTCATTTAATCTTGAGAAGATAATGAGGCTCCAGAAATCAGAAACTAAAAGGGACAATTAAAGATGAAACACTAATACTTCTTCAAATGAGTTTGAAGATGTATTCCATGTGTCAGTTAAGTCTGACAATGATCGGACTTCATGTGATGAAGCTCCTGAGGATCATGACATGGAAAGATGGATATTAGCAATAAAGGTCTAAGGTAGACTTCATATACAAGTGTTGTATATGGACCCTCGAGGATCCACCTATAAGGGTTAGACCCATTAAGGTGTAAATGGATCTTCAATAGAAAGAGGGAACCTGATGAGAAGGTTGAAACCTTCAAAGCACGGTTCGTAGCCATGATCTACACACCGAAGAGAAGACATCGATTGCGATGTGGCTTGCTTTTCAGTAATCATGCTTAAACCCATCAGAATGTTGCTAACCCTAGCTACACAATTTGACTATGGCATCTTCAAGATGTGAGTCAAGATTGTATCTCTATGAATACCTCTTTGAGGATATTCACATGAAGTAGCCCCAGGGCTTCATGGTTGAGGAATGCAAGATGTGCTGGCTAAAGAACTCCATCTTTGGACTCAAATAAGCTTATTATCGTTGGAACATAAGATTTGATTAAATTATAATTGTTATAATTTCAAATAGAATCTTGATGAACCATGTGAAGCTTAGTGGGAGTTCCATTGTGTTCATCGTGCTAAATGTAGATAATATCCTAATCATTTGGAGTGATATAAGGATGATAATAAGTGTTTTATGACCTGGCTATTCCATACCTTGAGATATGATCTCAAAAGATGCCTCTTGGATCTTACTTCTGAAGGTGTTCAGAAGTAAAGAAAAGAGGGTATTGGGACTGTCACATTTGTAGTACACCTTGGACAAATTCCATTTTATGGAAATTCCAAGAAAGGCTTTCTTACCTTAAAGATTTGGTACTGACCTATCTAAAGGGATAGCACCTCAAAGAGTTGAGGATGTGAATGCTAAAACTGGTTGCCCTTTTGTGCATCAGTTATGAAAAGCTGAAAGTATGCTAGATGTGTACAAAAGCCAGATATCTGCCATGCAGTGGGAGCAGTAAACTGATACTAATCCTACTATGGAGATAGAACACTTAATTGCAGTAATAACAATATCTTCAAAGATGATAAGGCTTTTGAGATAGTGATCTCTAAGTCTTATCTTCAAGAAATTAAGACTTTTAGATGGAGATCTAAAAGGTCTTAACTACGAATACCTTAGGAGATAGAGATCTCCAGGGATAAGGGTATTCTGATAAGGATAATAGAAATTACATGCTGGATATAATAATATTTCTTTGAGTTGTAGTATCAAGGATACTATGACTGACAAGATTGAGTATTGGTTGCATTAGATGCAACATTCACATTAGATGCGAGCACTGTTACTGGGGATATGCAAGTGCCAAGCCTGCAAGTATGTACAAAGTCAATAAGCAAGCTTGAGTTCCAAAGTCAAATATGTGAGCCTGCAGCAGGATGACTTGACTACACTGGTCTTGCATCCAAGGAGAGGTAGCTACACTGGCTACCGTCCATTCTTCTCTTCACCCCCTCCTCTTGAGCTGGTTGTCACTTGAACTTAGAAGGGAATACCCCGCTCCTCGAGGATGGAGTTGCTGGATTGGGGAATCATTGGGTTGTCGTACTGGAGAAGTCAGTTTCTTTGTCATTCTAGTTGGGGAGAGCCACCATCACTTACACTGTACGAGTCAGATTCATAGTCGTAAGGGTTTGCGTATGAGTTGAAGTATTTCTGACCTGGCTATTGAGGAGACTTGAGCAGAGTTTTGGGATTCTCAGGGACTGTTGGATTTCAAATTCGGTTCTCATTAAGGTTCCGCCCGCACTAAATTTCCAAAGGTCCGACTTAAGCTACAAACTTTGATTTTGCGAAGACAAGTTTGATAATCAAATAAAATCCAAGTTCTTCTTTTTCTTTTCTTTCTTCTCTTTTTGCACTTATTGCATAAGTGTTTGCTAGGGACTAGCAAAGGTAAAGTATAGGGGGATGATGAATCCACATTTCATCATCTTTATTCTATCATTTTGGCACCAAAAACCCTAGCAAATGCCTTTAAATAGCCTTAAAACCATCATCTTAGCATCCATGCATGTGCATTCAGATTGTGTATAAATCACTGTAATTAAGGCCAAAATTATAGAATAAATAAAGAAAAGAAAAAGAATAAAATATTGTAAATATTTTATGACCCAAAACCCCGAGACCTAGACATCTTGATGAATAGGTCGACAAGGAATAAAGTAGGGGGAGATAAGGGCCAAAACACAGATAAAATACCTATACAACCTATTCATTCTTTATTCATTTTGGGACCTATTTTTGGTTCCACTTTTTATACATCAAATAAAGAAACTTTGTACATAAAAGTTGTAGATAAATTAATAAAGAAAAAGACAAAATTGATTCCACAGAAAAGTCATGTACAGACAAAAAGATATGGTCTGAATAAGAATCCAAAATCCCAACTTCCCAGACCCGTATCTCACAAACGACAACTCCAAATGCATCAAACTCACCTTTAATTGTATATAGAATAAAATAATCTATCCAATGGCAATGGTTTCGCATTTGGCGGAGCTGCGGTTTGAAAGTTGGCTTTTGGACCCCTATTGTACACTTGTACTGAATAAAATATTCAATTTATTATTTATTCATTATTTATTCATTTTTATATTTTTATAATATTGTAAATATTACCTATAATATATATGTGCATTAAAATTGAAATAAAATGCAAAGAAAAATAAAAATAAAAATAGTTGTATATTCAATACATAGGTACAGTACCTATACAAAATATACTTGTATTTAATTAAATATACAAAACATATCAGAAAAATAAAATAAAAATATATATGTGTAGATAAAAGTATGTTATAATTTTATAAAATACTAAATAAAAATAATAAAGAAATAAAATAACTAAATAAAAATAAAATATCAAAATACATAGGTATTATACCTATATAGGGTTAAAAAGGCAACTTATAAAATACAAGTCATAAAAATAAATAAAAATCAGAATAAAATACTACATAAAATTTTGAACAATTTTTATTTTATAACTTTTATTTAATTCGGCCATTTAATATTTTTTATTGAATTAACAAAGTTTTTTTAGGGTTTTTCCTGGTTGGTCCACGTGGACCAACCAGGGGGCGGTCTCAGTTGACTCGAGTCAACTGCCTGCCCTACACCCTATAGCCTCTGTCAGAACCTATCTTTGACCCATCTTCTCCAATTTTTCGAGGCGCGGTCTTGCATCCTTTGAGCTCGATTCCTTCTGCAAACCTTTTCACCTACCATCCCTCTTGCTCGCCCAAGGATTTTCTTGGGCTGAGAACCTCTGAATCGAGCCAGCTACCTCGTTCTTTCAACCCCCATCGTCAACCATACTTAAGGTCCTCCTTGACTTCCCTTCGATTTTGAACCGCATTCCACACAGATCTACCCCCCTTTTTGGTCGTGCTCGAGCACCTGGAGGTGACAGCTCCTGGTTCCTTGCCTCAAGGCGGCGGATCTTCAACTGATCTGGGCGTGTTCCACACCTCCGGCGAGCCTTGCCGTAGAGGTATTCACCCTCTGGCCCTTGGCCATCGAGGCTGCCACCATACCATTTTTATTTAGCATTTCATTCCTGTTAACAGTAGGATCATTTCGTCCTTCACTCCGCGTTGAATCGATCATTTAATCACCTAATCGATCACCTCGCCGGAGCGCAACTCCGGCGAGCACCTATCTGGCCTCCCCGTCCATTTCGTGAGCCACCCGAGGTCGAGGCACTTTGCCCTCGACCTCCTTAACGTCTTTGTGCAGGTACTGAGCCCCTCGAAGCGACTGGAGCTATTTTGCCCTCTCGCCGGAGTTCCTGGGGCCTTGCAGCTCCGCCACCTCCGTGCGAGAGCACCGACGACCGTCGGTGGTTTTTGAAGCTTCCAGACGACAGCCGACACCTGCAGGAGCCTCCTCGTCCACTTTGCAAGCCCGATCGTCGCCGTAGCTGGACGGAGGAGCTCGGAGAAGTTCGCCCGACCGGAGCTCCTCCGTGTTCTTCCCTCTACCTCCGGGACCGTCGGATCAACGAGGAGCGCCCAGATCGTGCTCCAGCCGTTAGATCTCCCCACGTGCCCACCGTCCGATCGTCGAAGGAGATCTAATCTCAGCCGCACGACCCAACCGTCATCGCGCGCCAAGGACACGCCACGTGGATAAGTGGATCGCCTCCAGCCGCTGGATCACGCCTCGCCGCCCAGCCGTTGGATGCGTGCCACGCGTCTTCATCAGAGCGCCCGGGCGAGGGTATTTTGCATCTCAACCCTCGCCATTTTTGTATTTAATATTTAGTATTTAAACTTGTATCTGTAGTTTAAATCTTTTGTAATATTTGCATAAACACCCCCAGACTTTATTTATTTGCATTTAGGTCCTCGCCACGTCACCTCACGTGACCTGTACACGTGAGGTGGTGGGCATTTTGCAGAGGAACCCTCGGTTGTTTGTGTATTTAGTTTTAGTACCAAAACTTTGGCATTAAGTGTAATATTTCTGGTTATTTTGCAAGTAGGCCCCCAGGTTTTTGCGATATTACATTTTGGTCCCTCCTAGGCGCGTGCAAGTCACGCGCCCTGGTGGGTAAATTGCCAGGAGGCCCAGGCGGTTTTATTAATTGTCTTTTAGTGCCAAAAATTGAATATAAAGTGTATATTTTTGTGGAAAATTGCATGTATGCCCCTGGATGTTTTGGATATTGCATTTATGCCCCTGCCAGGCCTGATTATTAATTGGATGTTTGTTGTATTTATTTTAAATATCATTTTAAGCCCAGAAATTCCACAAAATTAGATTTAAGTTCCTGTGTACTTGTACTTTCACGCCACATATTTAGTTTTTGATTTTATTTTATTTTCATATTTATTAAAAATCAAAAATAGCCTTTTTGTGTACTGTCTACCTTAGAAAATACCAAAAAAATATCAAAACAC
Source organism: Ottelia alismoides (assembly GCA_037367405.1). Taxonomy (NCBI): domain Eukaryota; kingdom Viridiplantae; phylum Streptophyta; class Magnoliopsida; order Alismatales; family Hydrocharitaceae; genus Ottelia; species Ottelia alismoides. Next base: position 241,978 of record JAZKJV010001426.1, read on the forward strand.
CTCCAAAAATTCCCAAAAATTCACATAGTGTCTATTTTATTATCTTTTAGTGTCAGTCCAAAAATCATTAAAAATTTCAAAAGAAAAACACTAAAAATTTAAAAACACTCAAAAACTTCAAAAAAAATATATAAAATAGTAGAAAAACCCAAAAATAGCAAACTCAGCTTCTGTTTATCCCTTATTTTGTTCTTTTCATTAGAAAAATAGTGTGAAACATTTTTGTTGCTGTTTGTTATTTTTAAATTTCATTTTACTCACAGCCAGCCTTATTCCCACTGTTTTGCTTTATTTCAATATTTAAAAATACCAAAAACAACTTGAAAATCCCCAAAAATCACAAAAACAGTAGAAAACTTTGAAAATACCAAAAACATTTTATTTCTGAATTTTTGAGTATTTTTGTGCATTTTTATAAATCTTTTACCTTGCCTTTTCTTACATTGTTTTTACCTTCCAATATTGAAAAAGAAAATAAAAAAAAATTATAAAATATAAAATATAAAAATCAGAAAATTAAAAATCAAATACAAAATTAAAAATTAAATAAAAATAAAAAAAATTAAAAATTAAAAACCCACAAAAATTGTATTTACTTGCTTGCTTAGTGTAGACACATCATACACTCACACACTTTAGCATTTTTGCTTGAATTACACTGTTGGCTCCCTGTGTTCGAACTCTCTGCATACTTGCCCTTTACATCATTTGTGCAGAGTTAAAAATAAATTTTAACTCCACATTTATTTCTAAATATTGATTTTTAGTGTGGGTTAATTGTTGATCAAACACGGATTTCATTTGAGAGTCGCAACAGCGACGGTTATCTCCGCCTTGTGTGAGATACCAATTTAGACCCTCGTGAGATTCGTGTTTATCAAATGGCGCCGTTGCCGGGGAGCAACAACTTGTAGTTCACTTTTTTTGATTGATTGTGTGATTGTTTACCATAGCTCTATTTTCCATCTCTCACATTTTTGATATATCTTATTGAGCTATTTGACCATATCTTGTCTTGTCTTCTTGCGAGGGACCGCGGAGCGAGGCGGATCGCCTAGGCGACCCGACGCAACCTTGGGACGTGGAGCCGGCTATTCTTTAGCCCAGCCGGCAGGAGAGAGCAAGGAGAGCTAGAGAGAGAGAGTGATTAGATTAGCTTGTCTTTTAGTTTGGTGAGAGAGTGACTCATTTAATTTGTAATAATACAGGTACCTTGGACTTGGACACTTAGACATTCGGGCCTAATTTCCGGGTGTCTGTTCACCCGGGGGCTCACCGCCGTTTTGACCGCGTTTTCATCGCTTGTCATTTTCCGGTTTTGTTTTCATTTTTCACTTTATTTTGTGGATTGAGCTCTTAGTTCTAGGACTGCTTGACTCGATTAGAATAGGTCCAAACACTTAATAATCTTTGCATGCACCTATAGATTCGTATTTGGACTTAGAATAATTAAACAGTTAGTTAGTAGCTCCCAAATCCACGCGCCGCGAGCTCACACCCGAACAAGCGCTTTCTCCTACTCCAAATGTGTTGGGCAGAGGAGGGGTGAGCCAAGACCGGACACTCGGATTAGGAGTTATTAGCTAGCTTGTGGTTCTTCACACTAGCAGTTGCCTGTACTAGGACGATTTCCGCCTTGCATTTCGCCATATAGATTAGGTTTAAAAATTCTGCTTTGCATCCCGCATGGAGAGAGCTGGGATTCGCTGTAAGTCTTCTAACTTTGCACGCATCATCTAGGCACAAAGGTGAGATTTCCACCTTGGTGTCGACTTGTACGGCTTTTCCGACTCTATTCTCCCTCTATTTTTGGAACAAAGTAGGATAAAGGAAAAATACAAAAACCGTTAGGCGCTTGTTTGAATTGACTCAAAAGAAGCGATAACACCAAAAAAATTAAAAAAGGGACTGCTAAAGAAAACTTGACCAAAATAAAATCGGTAATTGGATTCATTGCTTGGGGAGAGTAACACCCTCACTTGTTTTCAGGTTGCATGGGAAGGTCTCCTTCCAAGTGAGGTGAGCGTTTCGTAAGGATTAGAGCCCAAAACCCAACTTGTGGCTGCCTTGTGTATCGCCTGGATTTCCGAAGTATTGGCGCTACTATCGTACGTAGTCGAGTAGGACTTGGTCGCCATTGGTGACTCTCTATTGTGAGAGCACCGACCTTGTCCGAAGTACCGAGCCTAGGCCACGCCTTCACGGGTGTGTCTGTCTCACCGGCTGCGTCCGAGTAGGATCTTGCACGCTCACGGGTGATTCCGTTGCGAGCGAGGTCCGAAGTATCGGTTTCGCCTATCGGCGTCCTCTCTCTTTTCTTTGGCTGAGTAGGGATCCAGGAAGGGTTACAAGGACCTTAAAAAGCGCAAGTTACAGGTTACACAGGAGGAGGACAAGTACGGGGACACTTTCCTGGCAGTACTCTCTCTCCTATAGGCGTAGCGCTCTAAGGACTCGTGAAAAGATAAATACCTGAAAAACAAGCTAAAACTGACAAGATAAAAGCCGAACCTTCACGGCTTCACGAGTTGAGTTGGTGAACTTACCCTTGCTTTGTGTTTGATTGTTAGATTTATTAAGGTCAAGATCAAAAACACCGCACAATTGTGCACAATTTTGTTGCATTTCATTTTCTTCTTTTCTTGCATTACCCCCACTCTTCTCCAATAATCAAGATGATGGGACGGAGATCTCTTAGGCCGACCTTGTCGGCACCGCTATCCAGCACTCCTCCTTATTCATCTAGGAACAACTCGGAGAGTCCGCTCTCCGAGCCTGAGTTCACATCCACCCTGTTCCCCCTCGACCACCCTTCCCATTCTCCTTCCCTCAGTCCAATTGTGTCAGAATTCAGTGCATCGCAGAGCTCGACTCATTCAACAGCACCTGAAATGGCCTCTTTTGCATTTTCAGAGAATCCAGTAATGGCTGACAGAGGCGAGCACCCAGATGACCACGACCATCCTCCATTCATTATTGATCAGGCGGCCATCAACAATTCCTTGCTAGCATCCCTGGAGAATATGCAGAGACAGATCCGTGACCAGGGCACATTCATAGGTGACCTTATGAGGGAGATTGCACAGCTGAGAGAGAACAGACCTGGAGGAGGCGGTGGCGGAGAAGGAGGAGGACCCGATGCAGGAGGCGACCCAGACGGTGAGAGACCGCCACAGACTATCATGAGGGAACTTCACAACCCAGCTTCGTCCCTCACTCACCGGTGGATCAGACTTCCGCCAATCCACGGAGACTTCGAGCTTCGGCACAACACGATTCAGATGCTACCCAAGTTCCATGGATTGCCGACCGAAGAGCCGCACCTCCATCTCCAAGAGTTCGAAATGATATGCAGCACTATCCACGATCGGTTGTTGACCGAGGACACTATCAAGATGATCGCCTTCCCATTCTCATTGGTTGATCGAGCCGCATATTGGCTCAAGCATCTAGGGCGATTTGTCGACACTTGGGCAGACCTCCGGTCCGTATATTTGAAGAAATACTATCCTCTCGGCCGGACAAACGCAGCTCGAGCCATGATCAGCAATTTCGCCATGATCCCAAATGAACAGTTCCATGAAGCATGGGATCGTTTCAGAGAGCTCATAGACCGGTGTCCACATCACGACATCTCCAAGCCCCACCTGGTGCAGAGTTTCTTCTGTGGGCTGACACCGGAGCTACAGGGGCTTGTGAACGCCTCTTGCGGTGGGTCCTATTTCTCCAAGGGAGAAGATGACGTCTGGGCCATCTACGAAGGCATGGCAGAGAACTCAACAGTGATGACCCAGGCTAGAGTCTACACTCAGCAGAAGCCCCCGCAAGGTGCGGGAACATTTCAGAGGATCGCCCGCATCGATGCCGGTCCTAGCACAACGTCGGTAGCCGCAGCCCAAGCAGAATCAGCAGCAGCCGACATGGGCATCATCAGTGAAAAGCTGGACCGCATGGAGATCCTTGAAAAGAAGCAGAACCAAGGTCTAGCCCAGATGGACCTTCTCACAAAAACCATGAGTGACCTGAAGACTCAAATTCTCTGCATTCAGGAGGAACAAGCCCATTCCCAACAGCCTCTGATGAATACCCATTCATCACTCTTTATTCTATTATTTTAGCTACAAAAACCTTTGCAAATACATGTAGATATGTGTAAATACAAATAATTACCAGAAGCATGCATTGTGTAAAATCCTATAATTAGCATGTTTTTGTGCACAAAATAAAAGAATAAAGAGCAAAAAGAAAAAGAGGGAAATATTTAGAATAAATATTGAGCAACCTAACCCAAGGGAGGGCTCAGCATGGGCCTGACCGCATAAAAGTCAAAGTAGAGGGAGATAGGGCTCACATATGTGTATATACTCTTGTAAATAAAACTATATATTTTCCTCACCCAAAAATATGTTGTAAATATCCTTGTCTATATTGTGTATATTTAAAAAGCTATTAAAAACAAAATAAAAAGATAAAAATCAAAAAGTCAAAAATACCTTCACCATGTGTATAGACCACCACACCTTTGTATTTATTTAACCCTATAAATAAATGAAATTATTTTCAGAACTTTTTGTAAATATTCTATGGCACATTTTGTAAATAAAACAAATAAAAAGAAACAAAACAAAAATCAAATAAAAATTACAAAATTAAAAATACAAAAATACATTGTATAAATACCATGTATATATATGTATTCAATCATTTATTTCACCCTTGTATATAAGTGATAAAAATAAAATAAAAATATTCTTTTATTCCATATTTCATGTTGTAAATAAATAAAATACAAAATGAGCATAAAAACACATAAAAAGAACAAATAAAAAAATCAAAAATAAAAATTCATATAGTGTACATATACCTATATATAGAGCTACCCTATTTTTATTTCCAAAAATTAATTAAAAATCACCAAAAAATAGAAAAAAATAAAAGAAAAATATTTCATGTTTTGAGTTTTATTTAATTCGGCCTATTTTTGGCCTAAAATAAATAAACAAAATCCGAGCACACGTGGCCGCTCCTGATTGGTCCACGGGGGAATGTTGACCCCGGTCAACTCCCCCGCGGACTCCTTCCTTTTCTGGAAGTCGCGCGCCGCGCCTCCTTCGCCGATTTTCCCACGCGACTCCAGGCTGTCCCCCACGCATCCCCCGTGCTCGGATTCTTCGCCAATCATCCCTCATCCTCGCCGGATCCTTTGCCATCAAATCCACGCCTTCCTTTGCTGTCAGCCCTCAGCCCTAAACGCCCCTGTCACTCTATATAACCATCATCTCCGCCGCCTTCGCGCGCCATCTTTGGACCTTCTCCTTCTTCCCCGTGACCTCCATCGGCTCCGCAAGAGTGACAGCGAGCGTCAGCCTTTGTTGCAGTGAGGTGAGGAGGCGTATCCTTTGATCCGGCGTACTTCGCCGTCCTTGCTCCGCCGCCGGCGTTGAGCATCGAGCTTCAGGCCTTGACGCCCTTCGAAGCTACGACCAGGAGCAAGACCAGCTCCAGCACAGTCTCCAGCATCCACCAGGTAGCCTTAGTTCCTTTTAATTTCGTTTAATTTTAGATTACGCCCAATTTCCATCTCCGACGTACATCTTCGATTCCGACCATCTCACGTTTCATCTCGATCATCCGACCCGACCATCACCTTCACCGTGTTCCCACGCACCTTCTTCACCCATTCGCACAACCCAGATCGCACAGGATCTGGGATTCGAGTTCCCTCGCCGTCGCTTCGCCGGAGCTCTTTCGCCACGCCGCACCGTCCACCTTCACCCCGCCTTCTTGGGTCGAGGCACTTTGCCCTCGACCCGTGAAGCTTCTGAACTCTTTTGCAGGTCCAAAGGGAGGCGTCTGAGGCCCCCCCAACTTCAAGCCAGGAGCTTCTTCTCCGCCGTCCTTGCTCGAGCTCCTCGAAGCTCGGTTTGACCACCGGAGACCAGTAGCAGCTGCGGAACTTCACGCCGGAGCTTCTCCGACCTTCAGGCGCAGCAGAGGAGAGAGGAAACGCCTTCACGAGGCCGGCGAAGTTCGCCGGCCATCAGTTCTTCGAGGACCCTCCATCGCCGTCCGATCGTCCTCCTCGCTCCAGTTCAGATCTTGGCCGTCCATCCTTGGAGCTACCCGTACCGTCCGATCAGAGGAGGAGCCATCTGGAGCGCCCACCAGCCGCAGCCGTTCGATCTACACGTGGCGCGCATCCAACGCTTCATTAATAAAGGGGTAATTATCATAGAGCCCCTTCGTAGTTTGTTTATTTCAGTTTAGTCCTGTAACTTTTAATTCACGTTGTTAATTTTCTGGGATATTTGCATAGAGACCCTCGCGCTTAATTTTATTTGCAATTATACCCCTGCCAGTAGAGACCCACGTGCTTCGTCACGTGTTTTGTTGGGTTTTTTGCATCTTTAGCCCTGTAGTTCTGGAATGTTATGCAATGAATGAATCTTTTTGTGAAATTGCATTTATACCCCTGTGAGCGTTGATTATGCGCATGTGCGTTTTTATTTTGGGTAAATTGCATATAAGCCCCTGGACTTTTGATACGAGTTATCAATAGGTCCTTGGAACTTATTTTTATTACATTTAGGTCCTTGAGTGCCCCAGGCACGTGCTTGGCACGTGACTTCTTGGGTAATTTGCACCAGGACCCCAGAACTTTTGGGTATTTGCACATAGGTCCCTGTGCACAGTACCCCACCTTTATTTTTGAATAAAATATCAAACGACCTCCAAATCCAATGAAATTTTGACACATGGCTCCTGCCATGGTGTAGGAATTTCTATGATTTTTGGGGACATTTTTGATTTCATTTATTATTTTTAAAAATTCAAAAACACATATTTTTGCCACTGTTTGACTTTAAAAATACCAAAAAAATATAAAAACTCCACTAAAAATTCTAAAAAATTTAGATATTGTTGTTTACTGGTTGTTTGATTTTCTAGCCAAGTTTGGCTATTTTTCATCACTTAAAAACCCTAAAAATTGAAAAACCCCTAAAAACCCATAAAAATTATAATAAATAAATTAAAAATCCAAAAACAATAATTAGGGTGCCTAAATTTTCCTTATTCTTCATAGTTTATAGGAAAATTACCTTCAGGGCTTTTTGAGATCCAAAATTATTTTATTTTTGGGTCTTAAGCCTTGCTGGACAGTCCCCTTTGTTTTTCGCATTGTTTGATTTTTAATAAATAATTTACCCATTAGAAAATTTCCAAAAATTCACCAAAAACAGTAAAAAACTTGAAAAACATAAAAACAAATTTTCTGGAATTTTTGCTTCATTTTTGTGTGTTGTATAAATTGTTGAAGTTGTCTTGTATTTACTTTCTCTCATTTTCTCATCTTTTAAAAAAATTCTAAAAAATATAAAAACAAATAAAAACCATAAAAAAGACTCTCCTGGATTCTGACTACATCGTAGGCCGCAAGGCCAATCTGTGCTCCTTGAGTTCGACCCTGGGAGCTATACCAGGTTAATCCTATAGCTAGATCGCTCTATTGTGTGCTTGCTCGTTTTATTTTATTTGAGTGATTGATTTTTCTTGATTGACGCATTCGAGTGACTGAGGTCGCAACGACCTCATTTAATACCTTTACCTCAGTCGATCGTAATTTTGTGTCAACAGAATGGCGCCGTTGCCGGGGAGCACGGCTTTGTAGTCAGTTTTCATTCTTCTATTTTTGTCTCTCTACATTATAATTGTTTTCTGACATTCTCTCTTGGATTTTTGTGCGAGGTACTGCTTTGAGAACTTGGAGTACACTTGTTGAGGACCCGCACGGGAAGAAGAGCAGGAAGAGAGAGAGAGTAGAAGAGATTTTCTATTTAGAGAGAGAGAGAGAACAATTTTTTGTAATAATTTAGGACTTGAACACTTGAGGACACTTGTAACTTAGCGGGTCTGTTTCGCTGAGCACCGGTGTGCTCGGGGGACCCATTCGGATTTTCGCGGCTTTTTATCGTGGTTTTCATAGCTAGCTGCCTTTTCCGGTGTTTACGCGGTTTTTCTCGAGCCCTTAGATTTAGGAATTTCTGTTGATTGTGACGTAGATATCTAAGGCCCAACACTTAATAGAATATCTGTTCCCATAGAACGTAATTGGACCTTGATAAAATTCACTGAAAAAGTTAGTTTAATTGAATTTGAGACCACGTGCCGTGAGGAGTCACATACAGCGCTGGCAGGACCCGTTGTAGTGGGCACCGAGTGACTCCCAAGATCGGACTCCGGACTCAATTCGATTAGCTAACTATTGTTCTTCACGATCAATAGAAGTTGCTCATCTAGGACTCGGTTTTTCCTCGTTGCATCATTTAGGTAGTTTAATTCTGTATTTAAATTCTGCGCGGATCACTTGCATGTAGAGTGCTGGAGACAAGGTACGCATTTCGTTCTCTGCATGCATCATTGATTTTCTCGCGCATTGGCTTTTTCGTCTTCTCCCCCTGTGTTTGGCTTAATCATCAGGAGAATCGGAAAAACCGTTAGGCCGCTTGTACTTATTTTGAAAAAAAATTAAAAAGAAAAAAAAAACAATAAAAATTGGGACTGGATAACACTATTGACCCTAAAAGACACTCACATTAAAAATTTGTCTTGGGGAGAGCAACCCCCTCATTGTTTGGTTTGATTGTGCGAGAGAGTGACCCGAACACTAGGTAAAGCCCTCCGGTGCTCATCTCGACTGATTACCGACTCTTCTGTGCGGGACAGTCGGTTGAGAGAGTATCGGGTATCCCAGCAGGTCACGTAATCGCTCTGATATCTTGTGTGTTCACCAAATAAAAATTGACAAGATAAATTGACCGAGCCTTCACGGTCTTCAGATTGTGTTGAGTTGGTGAACAAGGGGTTTGCTTTGCGATCATATTTTCTCCAGATCCCATCCGCCCAACTCGCCAAGATCAAGATGATGGGTAGACGATCTCTTAGGCAGCCTCTGGCTGCACCGCTTTCAGGCGCGTCGACTCCATCATCTAGGTTGGCCCGTGAGAGTCGAGACCAGCTCTCCGGGCCCGAGTACGATTCCACCCTGCACCCTTTCTTTTCCTACTGAGAGACATGAGCCCGAGGAGAGACGAATTGATTTGACCAAACCTGAGTTGGGCTCATCTGATTTTGCAGACGTCACTATGGCTGGAGCCGGCAGTTCAGATGATCGCCAGCCCGAACATTTTGTCTTAGACCAGGGAGCGATCAACTCCACCCTGATCGCATCATTAGAGACGGTTCAGCAGCAGTTACGCGATCAGGGGGCATTTATGATTGAGATGAGAAGAGAGATGGAGCGACTCCGAAGAGAGCGAGACGAGCCGAGCGAGCCTGAGGACATTCCTGACGCTGATGCAGAGGCAGCAGCCGCAGCAGCAGCTGCCACAGCGGCAGCCGCCGCCGGAGGAGGACCACCGAGAACGATGCGGGAGCTACACAACCCCGGATCTACACTGATGCATCATTGGGTGGTGGTACCTGCTATCGTGGGGGATTTCAAGTTCCCTCCGAACACCCTGCAGATGCTTCCTCATTTTCACGGGCTTGCCACTGAGGAACCCCATCTCCATCTCCAGGAGTTTTTGATGATCTGCAGTACTGTCCACGACCGTCATGTGGACCAAGATACGATTCGAATGATGGCCTTCCCTTTTTCACTGGCAGATAGAGCAGCCGCCTGGCTGAAACATCTAGGGAAGTTTGTTTACACCTGGGATCAGCTCCGCACCGAGTACTTGAACAAGTACTATCCACTCGGGCGGACGAATGCAGCGAGGGCCCTGATCAACAACTTCTCCATGCTCCCCAATGAGCAATTTCACGAAGCATGGGAGAGGTTCAGAGAGCTTCTGGATAGATGCCCACACCACGACATCTCGAAGCCGAACCTAGTTCAGAGCTTCTTCAGTGGGATGACACCAGAGCTTCAGGGTCTGGTGAATGCTTCTTGCGGCGGGTCCTACTTTGCCAAGGACCACAACCAAGTCTGGGCCATCTACGAGGAGATGGCAGAAAATTACATGGTGATGTCCCAGACTCGGTTGTACACTCAGAGATCTCAGCAGCCGCCAGGACCCGTGCAGTATCAGCGGATAGCACGGGTTGATGCAGGTCCATCCAGTTCGTCCACAGTTACGGCCGCACAGGCAGAGTCGGCCACTGCGGACATGGGGATTATCAGCGAGAAGTTGGACCGCATGGAGATAATAGAGAAGAAGCAGTGCCAGGGCATAACTCAGATGGAGCAAATGGCACAAACTCTGAGCGACATGAAGACCCAGCTCTTGTGTCTTCAGGAGGCACAGACGGCTCCTCAGCCCCGTCTTCTGTCGCGAGGCGATTCCGGTGGCAGCCGCAGCTCGTCCCAGCGCTCCAGCTCTTTACAGCAGCCTAGACAAGTTCACCTTGTACAGGCGGAGCCGTACCAGCAGCAGCAGCCCTCTTACCAGTCACCACCATCTCCAGACTTACAGATGGTGGTATATCAGCCGGATCAGCCTCTGGATGTACTCCCACCAGCCCCATACGATGCAGAGCCGTTGATGGATGTCAACGGGATTTGGTATGACCGTCCTCAACCTGGAATCCGACGAGACCATCCCGGATTCAGGTGGGGGAATGGGGGCAACCAACCCCAGCAGCAGCCAGCCGGTCAGGGAGGGCAGTACCCCCAGCAGAGAGATCACCAGCAGCCCCCTGCATATCAGCCACATCAGCCATCATCCTTCGTACCTCGTCCCTATCAGCAGCAGGGACAGACTTGGAGACGTGAGCAGCAGGCTCACCAGCAGCAGCATCATTCCTCTTACCCCTCTCAGCCACAGCAGCACCAGGTCCAACAGCCTCATTATCAGAGAGGCCACCCGTCGGGCTCCCATGAGAGCCCCGCCACGGATGATCTAGCCCGCCTCTTCACAGAGCAGCAGGCTACATTTAGACGGGAGATGGACGAGTTCCGCCAGGAGATGCGGGATTTGATGAGAGGGAAGGCCGCCATCCCTGCACAGATCGAGCCGAATCCGAATAGCCTGAAGAGGAAATCTGAGCAGGTAGTTCACACTGAATTTACCACTCCTAGTGATCCATTTGATGATACATCTTCGGATTTATTTGATGCTGATTTTGTCACACTTAGGAGCGGTAGAAGACCAGCAGGCGGCGCCTCATCTGAGCGACCAAGCGAGGATCCATCTAGAGCGCCAGATGAGGAGGAGGAGAGCGGTACTGAAGCCGCACATCATGATGACGGTGGTACTGATGCCACCAGAGATGTTGATTCCACCGGCGGTACTGAGGTCGCCATTTCACCACATAGAGGAGGTGGTACTGACGCCACCAGCAGAGCCGAGCCAGCCCGCGGTACTGAGGCCGCAAGACGTCTAGTTGTAGAGCCAGCTAGAGGTGGTACCGATGCCACCAACATTTTGTCTGATAGAAATGTTGTCTTTCCTCGTATTATTGTATCTCAGAACTCTCACTTGAATAAAGGAAAAGGTTTAGTTTATTCTGATCCCACTGTGGTGAATGATGTTTGTGAGGATCCAGTCATTGGACTGTCTAGGCCTATTCCTAGTCCTTCATCTGAGAAGGACCCTGTGATCCCCTTTCCTAGAGCCCTTGAGTTGGGGAAGGGGAAGAAAAAAGAAAAAGATCCAAAAAAAATAGAGCAGGAGGAGTTCAGCCAGAGCATAATAGACCGATTTCACATCCAGCTGACCCTCAATGAGGCTTTGCAACACATCCCTCTTCTTCAGCGATCCTTGAGAGATAAGACCACAGTCAGAAGGACGAAGAGGAACAAGACCGCAGAAATTCATGTGTTGACCAAAGCCACGTGTTACGCGATCCAGAACCATCTGCCGACTAAGAGGCCAGATTTAGGGGCCCCGTATGTCAGATGTCAGATTAGTGAGCAGAGGTTCAATCGTACTCTATTAGATAGCGGATCGTCGATCAACCTTCTTCCGGCAGCCCTTCTCGACCACTTAGAGTTGGGCACTCTTGTACAGAGCAGGACATACCTTCAGTTTGCTGATCGGTCTGTCAAGAGGCCAAAGGGGTTGTTGCGAGACGTTGTCGTCACGATTCAGGGTTTACAATTCCCCGTGGACTTCGTAGTGCTGGACATGGAGACCCCTGACTCGTTGACCGATTCCCCCATTATCCTCGGTCGCCCGTTCTTGGCCACAGCCAAAGCGGTGACTGACCATGACAGTGGGAAGGTATTCTTTCGCGTCCAGGGCGAGAGTATACAAATAGAGACGGTTAAGGACCACAGAGCCAGAGCTAGATCCCGCTCAGAGGACAGTACAGATTCAGAGCAGCTGACAGACGTAGAGCCAGACATCCACCAGGACTGTGATTTTGTGATCACAGATGATGAGGCAATTTGGGCAGATCCTGTAGCACAGACCATCCTCTCATATTCAGATACGGCTGATGCAGAGATGATAGCAGAGGATAGTCTGGAGAGCACAGCCTTGGTTCAGGATACTATTGAGTCAGCAGAGTCGGACCTTGATCGCGACACGATTTCCAGTGATGGTGGTACTGAGGCCACCCTGCTATATGGTGGTGCTGATGCCACCTTGTTCTCCAGTGGTACTGATGCCACTGAGTCTGATATAGATCCCTCGGATTCAGAGTCTGATTGGGCAGATTGTAATGATCAGATGCCAGATCTGGATCCACCTGAGCCTATAGATGAGGAGGAGGTAGAGGCAGAGCAGATCAAAGACAATGCAGAGGACCCACCTTCTCCAGATCCAGTTTGTGAGAGTTCATTATCATTTTCCCAGGCAAATTTGGCAGAATTGTCTACATATACACATCTTCTTCAGAAGCCAGATTTGCCAGCACCTAGCTGTCCAGAGCTGAAGCCGCTCCCTACTTCGCTGAAGTACAGATTCCTTGCGGTAGAGTCTGAGATGTACCCAGTCATCATCTCTGCTGATCTGACTGAAGAGCAAGAATCCCGTCTGATGGAGGTTCTTGAAAAGAACCGCAAGGCAATTGGATGGAGCGTAGCAGATCTCCATGGGATTAGTCCCTCATTGTGCTCCCACCATATCTATCTCGAGGAAGGGGCGAAGCCGTCGCGTGAGTTCCAGCGGCGACTGAACCCCAACCTCAGAGAGGTTGTTATGAAGGAAATATCAAAATGGTGGTGCAGATTTTATTTATCCCATTTCCGACTCCAAGTGGGTTAGCCCCTTGCATGTGGTGCCCAAGAAGACGGGGATCACGACTGTGATCAGTGAGTCTGGAGAGGAGATTGCTACACGAGTACCCACCTCTTGGCGGGTCTGCGTTGACTACAGGAGACTCAACCAGGCCACCAAGAAGGACCATTTCCCCCTGCCCTTTATAGATCAGATCATTGAGAGACTGGCAGGGAAGAGCCATTATTGCTTCCTAGATGGGTACTCGGGCTACAATCAAGTGGCCATCGCTCCTGAGGATCAGGAGAAGACCACCTTTACCTGTCCCTTCGGTACCTACGCCTTTCGACGCATGCCATTTGGGCTATGTAACGCCCCTGCGACGTTTCAGAGATGCATGCTGTCGATATTTTCGGACATGGTAGGGGAATGTTTAGAGGTCTTCATGGACGACTTCTCGGTTTACGGCGACGGATTCGATTCCTGTCTTGACTGCCTAGACCGAGTGCTCCAGCGATGCATTGCTACCCGCTTAGTTCTGTCTTGGGAGAAGAGTCACTTCATGGTGACTCAAGGGACGGTGCTTGGCCACATCATCTCCAACAGAGGCATGGAGGTTGATCCGGCCAAGGTCGATGTCATTAGAAAACTCACACCACCGTCCAATTTGAAGCAGCTACGGTCATTTCTGGGGCACGTTGGTTTTTATAGGAGATTCATTCATGATTTCAGCAAGATTGCCCGACCGTTGACTGACCTCTTGACGAAAGACACCGAGTTCCTTGTCGATGACAAGTGTCTTTCGTCCTTTGAGACTCTCCAGCAATGTGTAATTAAGGCTCCTGTCCTTCAGCCACCCGATTGGTCTCTCCCATTCGAGATCATGACGGACGCCTCTGATTTTGCCGTAGGGGCCGTGCTAGGACAGAGGAGGGATGGAGTACCATTTGCGATACACTATGCTAGCCGCACATTGGATTCCGCCCAGCGGAATTATACAGTCACAGAGAAGGAGATGCTAGCAGTAGTGTTTGCCCTAGATAAATTCAGATCATATATCATTGGATCCCGAGTGACCTTGTATACAGACCACACCGCCATCAGATACCTCATGTCAAAGAAGGATGCCAAGGCCAGACTTACTAGATGGATCCTTCTACTCCAGGAGTTCGACATTGAGATCAAGGATAAGCCTGGAGTCAAGAATGTGGTGGCGGACCATTTATCCCGACTAGAGCAGCCTGAGGAGACAGAGCAGATTGATCCCATTTGTGATACCTTCCCAGATGAGGCGATCCTTGCTATCGCCTCACTCCCGTGGTATGCCGATATTGTGAACTTTCTCGTTGCTGGGAAAGTCCCACAAGATTGGCCCAGGCAGAAGCTTGAGACCTTCTTTGCGAAGGCCAAGTCCTACCACTGGGAGGATCCCAGCCTTTACCACGAAGGAGGGGATAGCATCTGGCGTCGGTGTATTCCTCAGGAGGAGCATCATAGTGTCCTCACTTACTGCCACAAGCTTGAGGCAGGAGGACATCATTCTGGGAGGAGAACGGCACAGAAAGTGCTCCAATCCGGCTTGTGGTGGCCTACACTCTTCAAGGACTCTGATGAGTTCGTGAAGAGATGTACTGACTGTCAGAGGATGGGCACATGTGGACAGCGTGATATGATGCCGATGCAGCCCATTCATTTCTGTGAGGTTTTTGACGCATGGGGCATCGATTTCATGGGTCCATTCCCTAAGAGTCAGGGATTTGAGTACATTCTGTTGGCCGTAGATTATGTTAGTCGTTGGGTTGAGGCTATCCCCGCCCGAGCCGCAGATGCAAAGACAGTTTGCAGATTTTTGAAGAAACACATCATCATGCGGTTCGGGGTTCCACGAGTTCTGATTTCTGATGGGGGATCTCATTTCATCAACGACCAGGTGAAGGCACTTGCTAGAGAGTTCAGTATAGACCATCGTGTTGCCACTCCATACCATCCACAGACGAATGGTCTAGCTGAAGTGTCGAATAGGGAGATCAAGAATATTTTGCAGAAAGTCGTCCGCCCTGACCGAAAGAATTGGTCACAGCTTTTGGACTCGGTCTTGTGGGCATATCGGACGTCTTTCAAGACTCCATTGGGTACATCTCCCTTCCGCCTCGTTTATGGCAAGCCATGCCATCTACCTGTAGAGCTGAGGCACAAGTCACTCTGGGCAGTTACAGACATATTAATGGATCCAAATGGTATAGGAGACCAGAGGAGGGCAGAGTTAGCCGCCTTGGAAGAGCTTAGAGATGCAGCATTCTCAAGCAGCCTACATTATAAGGAGAAAATCAAGGAGTGGCATGATTCTCATATCAGCCACAAGCATTTTGAGATTGGACAGAAAGTATGGCTGTTTGATGCAAGGCTTAGATTATTTCCAGGGAAGCTACAGAGCAAATGGAAAGGACCCTATTTGGTCAGAAAGGTACACGATAACGGTAGCATTGACATATCTGAGTTATCTTCTGAGAGTACCTTCCGAGTGAACGGCCAGCGGCTCAAACCATTTCTAGATCATGAGCCGCGGGACGTTATTATTGCTGCTATTCATTTTGCGTGAGATGTGGTCTTTTGACTCACATCTTTTACATCTCACGCCTGATTTTCACTGTTCCTCCGCCTGTATAGATCCAGTTGTCCATATCATTCTATTCTTTAGTCCCACATCCCGTCTTTCATCTTATGATTATGCTATACTTAGGGTGTACTTTACCCTAAGTATAGGGGGGATGTCGGACCTGCGAGTATTCTTTTCATTCTTTCTGCTCTTGTTTTTGCTGCCTATACTTAGGGATATTTTACCCTAAGTATAGGGGGGGCAGATTCTGTATATTCTTCACTCGGCTTTCCCTTCATGTACAGCTTTCTATACTTAGGATTAGTTAATCCTAAGTATAGGGGGAGACCACCGAGTGCCTCTCATTCTATTCAATTATTCATTCCTGTACTTAGCCATTCCTTTTCACTTCCCTTTTACTAAGCACGAGTTATGTCTTCTTCATCGCTCTTGATCACTCTGAGGACATCGTTCGAGCTAAGTATAGGGGGGGATCAGACTTCCGCCAATCCACGGAGACTTCGAGCTTCGGCACAACACGATTCAGATGCTACCCAAGTTCCATGGATTGCCGACCGAAGAGCCGCACCTCCATCTCCAAGAGTTCGAAATGATATGCAGCACTATCCACGATCGGTTGTTGACCGAGGACACTATCAAGATGATCGCCTTCCCATTCTCATTGGTTGATCGAGCCGCATATTGGCTCAAGCATCTAGGGCGATTTGTCGACACTTGGGCAGACCTCCGGTCCGTATATTTGAAGAAATACTATCCTCTCGGCCGGACAAACGCAGCTCGAGCCATGATCAGCAATTTCGCCATGATCCCAAATGAACAGTTCCATGAAGCATGGGATCGTTTCAGAGAGCTCATAGACCGGTGTCCACATCACGACATCTCCAAGCCCCACCTGGTGCAGAGTTTCTTCTGTGGGCTGACACCGGAGCTACAGGGGCTTGTGAACGCCTCTTGCGGTGGGTCCTATTTCTCCAAGGGAGAAGATGACGTCTGGGCCATCTACGAAGGCATGGCAGAGAACTCAACAGTGATGACCCAGGCTAGAGTCTACACTCAGCAGAAGCCCCCGCAAGGTGCGGGAACATTTCAGAGGATCGCCCGCATCGATGCCGGTCCTAGCACAACGTCGGTAGCCGCAGCCCAAGCAGAATCAGCAGCAGCCGACATGGGCATCATCAGTGAAAAGCTGGACCGCATGGAGATCCTTGAAAAGAAGCAGAACCAAGGTCTAGCCCAGATGGACCTTCTCACAAAAACCATGAGTGACCTGAAGACTCAAATTCTCTGCATTCAGGAGGAACAAGCCCATTCCCAACAGCCTCTGATGAATACCCATTCATCACTCTTTATTCTATTATTTTAGCTACAAAAACCTTTGCAAATACATGTAGATATGTGTAAATACAAATAATTACCAGAAGCATGCATTGTGTAAAATCCTATAATTAGCATGTTTTTGTGCACAAAATAAAAGAATAAAGAGCAAAAAGAAAAAGAGGGAAATATTTAGAATAAATATTGAGCAACCTAACCCAAGGGAGGGCTCAGCATGGGCCTGACCGCATAAAAGTCAAAGTAGAGGGAGATAGGGCTCACATATGTGTATATACTCTTGTAAATAAAACTATATATTTTCCTCACCCAAAAATATGTTGTAAATATCCTTGTCTATATTGTGTATATTTAAAAAGCTATTAAAAACAAAATAAAAAGATAAAAATCAAAAAGTCAAAAATACCTTCACCATGTGTATAGACCACCACACCTTTGTATTTATTTAACCCTATAAATAAATGAAATTATTTTCAGAACTTTTTGTAAATATTCTATGGCACATTTTGTAAATAAAACAAATAAAAAGAAACAAAACAAAAATCAAATAAAAATTACAAAATTAAAAATACAAAAATACATTGTATAAATACCATGTATATATATGTATTCAATCATTTATTTCACCCTTGTATATAAGTGATAAAAATAAAATAAAAATATTCTTTTATTCCATATTTCATGTTGTAAATAAATAAAATACAAAATGAGCATAAAAACACATAAAAAGAACAAATAAAAAAATCAAAAATAAAAATTCATATAGTGTACATATACCTATATATAGAGCTACCCTATTTTTATTTCCAAAAATTAATTAAAAATCACCAAAAAATAGAAAAAAATAAAAGAAAAATATTTCATGTTTTGAGTTTTATTTAATTCGGCCTATTTTTGGCTAAAATAAATAAACAAAATCCGAGCACACGTGGCCGCTCCTGATTGGTCCACGGGGGAATGTTGACCCCGGTCAACTCCCCCGCGGACTCCTTCCTTTTCTGGAAGTCGCGCGCCGCGCCTCCTTCGCCGATTTTCCCACGCGACTCCAGGCTGTCCCCCACGCATCCCCCGTGCTCGGATTCTTCGCCAATCATCCCTCATCCTCGCCGGATCCTTTGCCATCAAATCCACGCCTTCCTTTGCTGTCAGCCCTCAGCCCTAAACGCCCCTGTCACTCTATATAACCATCATCTCCGCCGCCTTCGCGCGCCATCTTTGGACCTTCTCCTTCTTCCCCGTGACCTCCATCGGCTCCGCAAGAGTGACAGCGAGCGTCAGCCTTTGTTGCAGTGAGGTGAGGAGGCGTATCCTTTGATCCGGCGTACTTCGCCGTCCTTGCTCCGCCGCCGGCGTTGAGCATCGAGCTTCAGGCCTTGACGCCCTTCGAAGCTACGACCAGGAGCAAGACCAGCTCCAGCACAGTCTCCAGCATCCACCAGGTAGCCTTAGTTCCTTTTAATTTCGTTTAATTTTAGATTACGCCCAATTTCCATCTCCGACGTACATCTTCGATTCCGACCATCTCACGTTTCATCTCGATCATCCGACCCGACCATCACCTTCACCGTGTTCCCACGCACCTTCTTCACCCATTCGCACAACCCAGATCGCACAGGATCTGGGATTCGAGTTCCCTCGCCGTCGCTTCGCCGGAGCTCTTTCGCCACGCCGCACCGTCCACCTTCACCCCGCCTTCTTGGGTCGAGGCACTTTGCCCTCGACCCGTGAAGCTTCTGAACTCTTTTGCAGGTCCAAAGGGAGGCGTCTGAGGCCCCCCCAACTTCAAGCCAGGAGCTTCTTCTCCGCCGTCCTTGCTCGAGCTCCTCGAAGCTCGGTTTGACCACCGGAGACCAGTAGCAGCTGCGGAACTTCACGCCGGAGCTTCTCCGACCTTCAGGCGCAGCAGAGGAGAGAGGAAACGCCTTCACGAGGCCGGCGAAGTTCGCCGGCCATCAGTTCTTCGAGGACCTTCCATCGCCGTCCGATCGTCCTCCTCGCTCCAGTTCAGATCTTGGCCGTCCATCCTTGGAGCTACCCGTACCGTCCGATCAGAGGAGGAGCCATCTGGAGCGCCCACCAGCCGCAGCCGTTCGATCTACACGTGGCGCGCATCCAACGCTTCATTAATAAAGGGGTAAATATCATAGAGCCCCTTCGTAGTTTGTTTATTTCAGTTTAGTCCTGTAACTTTTAATTCACGTTGTTAATTTTCTGGGATATTTGCATAGAGACCCTCGCGCTTAATTTTATTTGCAATTATACCCCTGCCAGTAGAGACCCACGTGCTTCGTCACGTGTTTTGTTGGGTTTTTTGCATCTTTAGCCCTGTAGTTCTGGAATGTTATGCAATGAATGAATCTTTTTGTGAAATTGCATTTATACCCCTGTGAGCGTTGATTATGCGCATGTGCGTTTTTATTTTGGGTAAATTGCATATAAGCCCCTGGACTTTTGATACGAGTTATCAATAGGTCTTTGGAACTTATTTTTATTACATTTAGGTCCTTGAGTGCCCCAGGCACGTGCTTGGCACGTGACTTCTTGGGTAATTTGCACCAGGACCCCAGAACTTTTGGGTATTTGCACATAGGTCCCTGTGCACAGTACCCCACCTTTATTTTTGAATAAAATATCAAACGACCTCCAAATCCAATGAAATTTTGACACATGGCTCCTGCCATGGTGTAGGAATTTCTATGATTTTTGGGGACATTTTTGATTTCATTTATTATTTTTAAAAATTCAAAAACACATATTTTTGCCACTGTTTGACTTTAAAAATACCAAAAAAATATAAAAACTCCACTAAAAATTCTAAAAAATTTAGATATTGTTGTTTACTGGTTGTTTGATTTTCTAGCCAAGTTTGGCTATTTTTCATCACTTAAAAACCCTAAAAATTGAAAAACCCCTAAAAACCCATAAAAATTATAATAAATAAATTAAAAATCCAAAAACAATAATTAGGGTGCCTAAATTTTCCTTATTCTTCATAGTTTATAGGAAAATTACCTTCAGGGCTTTTTGAGATCCAAAATTATTTTATTTTTGGGTCTTAAGCCTTGCTGGACAGTCCCCTTTGTTTTTCGCATTGTTTGATTTTTAATAAATAATTTACCCATTAGAAAATTTCCAAAAATTCACCAAAAACAGTAAAAAACTTGAAAAACATAAAAACAAATTTTCTGGAATTTTTGCTTCATTTTTGTGTGTTGTATAAATTGTTGAAGTTGTCTTGTATTTACTTTCTCTCATTTTCTCATCTTTTAAAAAAATTCTAAAAAATATAAAAACAAATAAAAACCATAAAAAAGACTCTCCTGGATTCTGACTACATCGTAGGCTGCAAGGCCAATCTGTGCTCCTTGAGTTCGACCCTGGGAGCTATACCAGGTTAATCCTATAGCTAGATCGCTCTATTGTGTGCTTGCTCGTTTTATTTTATTTGAGTGATTGATTTTTCTTGATTGACGCATTCGAGTGACTGAGGTCGCAACGACCTCATTTAATACCTTTACCTCAGTCGATCGTAATTTTGTGTCAACAGCCTCCCAGGTCACAGGTTGCTTCCAGCAGCAACAATCCCAACCAGGCCTCCACCTCATACCGCCAGGTGAACCATATCCAGGCGGAGCCGGTTCCATTGTTGCAGTACCATCCAGAGCAACCGCCATCTCAGGAGACTCAGATGGTGGTGTATCAGCCGGAGCAGCCACTGGCAGTTCTTCCTCCACCCTCCTTCGAGCAGGAACCGTTTATGGAAGTCAATGGGATTTGGTATGACCGATACCCTCAGCCAGCGATTCGCAGGGATCACCCCGGATTCCGTTGGGGTAATGGTGGATCCTCATCCCAACAGCATTCCCCTGCTCAAGGACAGCAGAACGGCCAGCCACATCAACAACACCAGCAGCCCCAGTACAACCAGCCCCAGCAGTATCAGAGTGGTCCTCGTCCCGCCTATCAGGGACAGCAGTGGAGGCAGCGCCAGCAGCCTCAGCAATCTTATCATCACCATCCTCCTCCCCAATATCAGCAGCAATACCAGCAGCAGCAGCCCCATGTCCAGCAGGGACAGACATCCGGTTCTCAGGGTCAAGCCTATGAGAACCCAGCCCTTGACGATCTTGCCCGCTTGCTATCTGAACAGCGAGCATCTTTCAGGCAAGAAATGGATGAGTTCCGGCAGGAGATGCGGGACATCATCAAAGGCAAAGCCGCCATACCCTCTCAGATCGAACCCAATCCTAATAATTTAAAAAGAAAATCTGAGCAGGTAGAGTTCACAGAGGACACCTCTCCTAGTGATGATTTGAATGACATGTCTTATTCCTATTATGATGCTGATTTTGTTACTACTAGGAGCGGTAGGATGCCAGCCGGCGGCGCCTCTTCTGAGCGACAGCCAGACGCAGGATCAGGAGCGCCAGAAGAGCAGAGGAGCGGTGCTGATGCCGCTACAGATGATGTTGAAGACGGTGGTGCTGATGCCACCAATGATGGAGTCCAGGACGACGGTGCTGATGCCGTCGTGATACCAGATGCAGACGGTGGTGCTGAAGCCACCATTTTGGGAGATGAACCAGAGCGCGGTGCTGATGCCGCGAAGACCGGTGCTAGTGGTGGTACTGAGGCCACCACATCCACTTTTGTTGAGCCATCTGTGATGTCACCACATTTTGTATCTAGAGACTGTGGGAAGAAAAACAAAAACAAAAATATGAATAAAGGAAAGGTTGCTGTTCAAATTGTGGATCCATATGTAATGAATGATGATGATTGTATGGATTCTCCATCTTCACAGGCACAGGGACCGATTCCTAGACCTCCATCTGAGGAGGCCCCTACCATCCCCTTCCCTGAGGCACTCCGCCGAGCGAAGGGGAATAAAAAAGAAAATCCTAAAAAGAATCAGCAGGTAGAGTTCGGCAGCGAGATGATTGACAGATTTCATATTCAGCTGACTCTACGAGAAGCATTTGAGCATATCCCCTTCTTCAAGAAGAACTTAAAAGAAACAACTACTGTTCGAAGAAGGAAGAGGCACAGAGATCAAATCCATATGCTCACTCACAACACTTGCTGCGCCATTCAGAACACATTGCCAGCCAAGCGACCAGACGCAGGAGCTCCCTATGTCAGATGCGAGATTCAAGAGCAGCAGTTTGATCGTACTCTATTAGACAGCGGCTCTTCAATTAACCTCCTTCCGGCAGCCTTACTCAAGCAGTTCGAGTTTGGCCCTCTTCTTCGAAGCAGAACCGTCCTTCAGTTTGCTGATAGGTCGATTAAGAGGCCGAAGGGGTTATTGAAAGACGTGGTCGTTACCATTCAGGGCCTGAAATTCCCCGTGGACTTCGTTGTGTTGGACATGGAGATCCCTGAGTCGGTAACTGATGCCCCCATCATTCTCGGACGTCCATTCTTGGCCACAGCCAAGGCGGTGACCGACCATGATAGTGGGAAGGTATGCTTTCGCGTAGAGGGCGAAACCATACAAATAGAGACGATCGACGAGATCAGAGCCAGAGAGGCAGAATGCTCAGAGCAGTCCAGCGAAGCCGAGCAGATGACAGAGGAGGAGCTAGACATCCACCAGGTGTGTGATTTCGAGATGACTGATGATGAATCCAACTGGAAAGATCCCGTAGCACCGACCCTCGCCTTGCCTACAGATTCACTATATCTCAAGCTCATGGCAGTCGAGAGCCGGGAGAGCACATCCCTGGATGAGGATATCTCTGAGGCTGACAGTGTTGTGATGAGTGGTGCTGAAGAATTTCAATCTTGCTCATCGTCTTCTGATCCCTCGGATTCAGACATTGATTGGGATGAATTCGATGACTATTTACCTTGTCTGATTCCTACTGAGCTGACAGCCATGACAGAGTGCGAGCCAGTGCAGTTTATTGATGATCCATCAGGCCGCCCTTCGTCAGAAATTCACGCAGAGCGAGAGTTCTCCCATGCAGATTTGGTCGCCTTTACACAGACATATCAGAAACCAGATCTGCCGCCTCCCAGTTGTCCAGAAAGGAAACCTCTGCCGCAGTCGATGAAGTACAGATTCCTTGCTGGAGAGCCAGAAATGCACCCAGTCATTATCTCAGCAGATTTGACTGGAGAGCAAGAATCTCGTTTGATGGAGGTTCTTGAAAGAAACCGCAAGGCAATCGGTTGGAGTATAGCTGATCTCCATGGGCTGAGCCCAAATCTTTGCTCCCACCACATCTATCTTGAAGATGACGCTAAGCCGTCGCGTGAGTTCCAACGACGGCTAAACCCGAATCTTCGAGACGTAGTCATGAAAGAAATTTCTAAGTGGTGGAGCGCCGATTTTATCTATCCCATCTCCGACTCCAAATGGGTTAGTCCACTCCATGTGGTACCCAAGAAGACGGGTATCACTACAGTTGTTAATGAGTGTGGAGAGGAGATCGCTACCAGAGTACCAACTTCTTGGAGGGTCTGTGTGGACTACAGACGATTGAATGAGGCCACCAAGAAGGATCACTTCCCGCTACCATTTATTGATCAGATTATCGAGCGGTTAGCTGGGAAGAGCCATTACTGTTTTCTTGATGGGTACTTTGGATACAATCAGGTGGCCATTGCGCCCGAAGACCAGGAGAAAACGACATTCACCTGTCCGTTTGGGACGTATGCTTTCAGACGGATGCCCTTTGGTCTATGTAACGCTCCGGCGACATTCCAAAGGTGCATGTTGTCCATCTTCTCGGACATGGTGGGTGACTGTTTAGAGGTCTTCATGGATGACTTCTCGGTCTATGGCGACGGGTTCGACGCTTGTCTTGACTGCCTAGACCGCGTGCTGAAGCGCTGCATAGAGGTTAATCTAGTCTTATCTTGGGAGAAGAGTCATTTCATGATGACTCAGGGGACGGTCCTTGGTCATATCGTCTCCAACAGGGGCATGGAGGTCGATCCGGCTAAGGTGGATATCATCAGAAAACTCAATCCGCCGTCCAACTTGCGTCAGTTACGGTCTTTTCTGGGGCATGTCGGTTTCTACCGGCGGTTCATTCAGGATTTCAGTCGAATTGCCCGACCGCTTACTGACTTGCTGACCAAAGACACCGAGTTTATTGTTAATGATAAGTGTCTTGGATCTTTTGAGACTCTCAAAAACATGGTTGTTTCAGCTCCTGTCCTTCAGCCACCCGATTGGTCTCTTCCATTCGAGATCATGACGGATGCCTCAGATTTTGCCGTTGGGGCTGTGCTCGGACAGAGGAGGGATGGTTTACCCTTTGCCATTCACTACGCCAGCCGGACTTTGGATGCCGCGCAGCAGAATTACACTGTAACTGAGAAAGAGATGCTGGCCGTAGTTTTTGCTCTTGATAAGTATCGATCATATATTCTTGGATCTAGAGTAACAATTTACACTGATCATACCGCCATCCGGTATTTAATGGCTAAGAAGGATGCCAAAGCACGTCTCACCAGATGGATCCTTCTACTCCAGGAATTTGATATTGAGATTAAGGACAAGCCTGGAGTAAAGAATGTGGTGGCGGATCATCTCTCCAGATTGGAGAATCTTGAGGAATCTGAGCCCAGCGCACCTATCACAGAGACATTTCCAGATGAGGCGATATTGGCTGTCACCTCACTCCCGTGGTATGCTGACTTTGTAAACTATCTTGTTGCCAAGACAGTCCCTCAGGGTTGGCCCAGGCAGAAACTTGAGACCTTCCTAGCTAAGGCCAAGTTTTACCATTGGGAGGATCCCGTCCTTTATCATGAAGGAGGGGATAGTATCTGGAGGAGGTGCATTCCTCAAGAAGAGCAGCATAGCGTCCTCACATACTGCCACAAGCTTGAGGCAGGGGGACATCATTCTGGAAAAAGGACAGCACAGAAGGTGCTTCAATCCGGCCTATGGTGGCCTACTCTCTTCAAGGATTCTGATGAATTCGTGAAGAGATGTACTGACTGTCAGAAAATGGGAACCTGCGGACAGAGAGACATGATGCCCATGCAACCCATTCACTTCTGTGAGGTTTTTGATGCATGGGGGATCGATTTCATGGGCCCATTTCCTAAGAGTCAGGGATTCGAGCATATTTTGCTCGCTGTGGATTATGTCAGCCGATGGGTTGAGGCCATCCCCGCCCGAGCCGCAGATGCTAAAACCGTATGCAAATTTTTGAGGAAAAATATCATTTCACGGTTCGGAGTACCTAGAGTCTTGATTTCAGACGGGGGGTCTCACTTCATCAATGACAAAGTCAGGGCCCTTGCAGACGAGTTCGGCATTGACCATCGGGTTGCCACTCCTTATCACCCTCAGACTAATGGTCTTGCCGAAGTATCGAACAGGGAGATAAAGACTATCTTGCAGAAAGTTGTCCGCCCAGACCGAAAGGATTGGTCATAGCTTTTGGACTCGGTCTTGTGGGCTTATCGGACATCTTTCAAGAATCCATTGGGGACATCTCCCTTTCGTCTCGTCTATGGCAAGCCGTGCCATTTGCCAGTGGAGATCAAGCACAAATCTTTTTGGGCAGTTACTGAGTTGCTTCTAGATCCTAAGAGTATAGGAGACCAGAGAAGAGCAGAATTGGCAGCCCTGGAAGAATTGAGAGATACAGCCTTCTCCAACAGCCTACAATACAAAGAGAAAGTGAAGACATGGCATGATTCGCATATCAGCCATAAACAGTTTGAGCCAGATCAGAGAGTATGGTTGTTTGATTCCAGGCTGAAATTATTCCCAGGGAAATTACAGAGCAAGTGGAAAGGACCGTATGTGGTCAGGAAGGTACATGACAATGGCAGCATCGACATATCTGAACCGTCATCTTCCTCTACCTTCCGCGTCAATGGTCAACGCTTGAAACTCTATCTTGATCGTGATCCGCCGACCATTGACGTTGCCCCCATTCTTCTGGTATGAGATGTGTCCTTTGATTCTCATCATCTACATCTCATACATGGTGATCAAATGCTACTTTCCGCTGTACAGATCCATCTGTTTATATCACTCTGTTTTCAGTTGAATTATTCTCTTCTTTTCTTCTTTTCTTCTTTTCCTTTTCTATTTTCTTTATCTATCAAAAAGGTGTCGCCCTTGTAGACAGTTTTCCATACTTAGGACGTACTTTGTCCTAAGTATAGGGGGGTTGGCACCCCGAGTGATTCTATTCTTTTCGATCCTCTCCATTGTCTCCTCATCTTGTCTATACTTAGGGATATCTTACCCTAAGTATAGGGGGAGACAATCTGAGTACGATCTGTTCATTCCCACCCTTGACCCTCCCTGCGTTGTGTACAGTCTGCTATACTTAGGATTATTTGATCCTAAGTATAGGGGGGACGGTCAACTTCTCATTTATTGATTCATTCATTTATTTCTTTATTCTTTAGACTTGTCTATACTTAGTACGAGTTATGTCTTCTCTTTTCTCTCCGATCTATGAGGACATAGCTCAAGCTAAGTATAGGGGGGTCGTATATACTACGTATATACTTTAGCCATAACTCGTACTTTCGTATTTTCCTAATAATATGGCTAATAATTCTTTAAAATTCATTAAAAATCCTTAATAAAAAGATGTGGTTATTCCTCAAATTCTTTTTGTAGTTACTGATTAATAAATTAGGTGAAAATGTTTTTTTGCAAAATGTTTGAAAAATAGTTTGAAAATCGTTGTGAACATTTATTGAAAACTATTTTGAAAATATTTTGTTCCGTGTTTTCAACCTGTGTGGTTTGTAAAAATTCCTTTTCTTTGTGTGAAATAAAATGTTTGAAAAATGATTTGCAAATGGTTTGAAAAATGGTTGCAAAAATGATTTGAAAAACCTATATATACTGTTTTGAAAGCCTTTGCAAAATGATTTTCAAATGTGTGTCAAATGTTTGTAAAAACTATTTTGGACTATAGTTTTCAAAAATTGTGTGAAAAGCTTGTGTCAAATAAGTTTGAGGAATACTAACATCACACCAAAATCCATCTTATGTATATATGTATAAAATTGACCACTTACCCTGTAAATTCTTAAAATCCACTTCTTGTAAATATAAGAAGCACTCCCGTGTACATATTTTAACCTATTTTTCAGCCAAAATCTTTTTGTTTTCAAAATTCCCAAAAACATTTGCAAAAATTAAAATCCAAAAACATCTGAAAAATTTCTTTGAAAAATACAAAAAAATTGCATATGCATGCATCATATTTTCAAAAACCCATAAAAAGTTCAAAATCTTGAAAATTGCATCACAAAAATATTTTCTGCATTCTGCATTGCATAGCATGAGCATTTTTCGGATTGAGTTTGATAGTTGAACGAGTATAAGTAAAATCCGAAGATTGGAGCATGATTGGACCTTCTAACCTACCTAATAACAGGAACCTTATAGGAACTGGGTTTGAGGTACTTCAGGTCTAGTTGACTTAATTCTTTGAGGATCACGAGACTTGGTTCAATGGATTCTTGACTGCTTAAGTAGAGTATTTCGGAGCACACGCACGACTCTTGTTGATAATGACCTAACTTGGACACCTGCACCTTTCACATGGCTCAACTCAGTTGGAGTGATGAGGGGATTGGATTTGCCGGTATGAGACGCACACAAGTGGAAGCACTTGTCCTCCTCTAGGGAGGGAAGTGCACCCCAACCCGTCCAGTGATTAGGAAGTCTAAAGACAGGAGGCTGTGGGTTGCGATAAAGCTTCAAAAGAGGGATAGTCTACTGGCTCAAGAGGAAAAACTCCTTATGTAAATGCTGCTGTATATAGTATTCAAAAAAAAAATGTTCAGGCATGTACAAAAATAAAAAGCCTGCAAGTATGTACAAAGTCAATAAGCAAGCTTGAGTTCCAAAGTCAAATATGTGAGCCTGCAGCAGGATGACTTGACTACACTGGTCTTGCATCCAAGGAGAGGTAGCTACACTGGCTACCGTCCATTCTTCTCTTCACCCCCTCCTCTTGAGCTGGTTGTCACTTGAACTTAGAAGGGAATACCCCGCTCCTCGAGGATGGAGTTGCTGGATTGGGGAATCATTGGGTTGTCGTACTGGAGAAGTCAGTTTCTTTGTCATTCTAGTTGGGGAGAGCCACCATCACTTACACTGTACGAGTCAGATTCATAGTCGTAAGGGTTTGCATATGAGTTGAAGTATTTCTGACCTGGCTATTGAGGAGACTTGAGCAGAGTTTTGGGATTCTCAGGGACTGTTGTATTTCAAATTCGGTTCTCATTAAGGTTCCGCCCGCACTAAATTTCCAAAGGTCCGACTTAAGCTCCAAACTTTGATTTTGCGAAGACAAGTTTGATAATCAAATAAAATCCAAGTTCTTCTTTTTCTTTTCTTTCTTCTCTTTTTGCACTTATTGCATAAGTGTTTGCTAGGGACTAGCAAAGGTAAAGTATAGGGGGATGATGAATCCACATTTCATCATCTTTATTCTATCATTTTGGCACCAAAAACCCTAGCAAATGCCTTTAAATAGCCTTAAAACCATCATCTTAGCATCCATGCATGTGCATTCAGATTGTGTATAAATCACTGTAATTAAGGCCAAAATTATAGAATAAATAAAGAAAAGAAAAAGAATAAAATATTGTAAATATTTTATGACCCAAAACCCCGAGACCTAGACATCTTGATGAATAGGTCGACAAGGAATAAAGTAGGGGGAGATAAGGGCCAAAACACAGATAAAATACCTATACAACCTATTCATTCTTTATTCATTTTGGGACCTATTTTTGGTTCCACTTTTTATACATCAAATAAAGAAACTTTGTACATAAAAGTTGTAGATAAATTAATAAAGAAAAAGACAAAATTGATTCCACAGAAAAGTCATGTACAGACAAAAAGATATGGTCTGAATAAGAATCCAAAATCCCAACTTCCCAGACCCGTATCTCACAAACGACAACTCCAAATGCATCAAACTCACCTTTAATTGTATATAGAATAAAATAATCTATCCAATGGCAGTGGTTTCGCATTTGGCGGAGCTGCGGTTTGAAAGTTGGCTTTTGGACCCCTATTGTACACTTGTACTGAATAAAATATTCAATTTATTCTTTATTCATTATTTATTCATTTTTATATTTTTATAATATTGTAAATATTACCTATAATATATATGTGCATTAAAATTGAAATAAAATGCAAAGAAAAATAAAAATAAAAATAGTTGTATATTCAATACATAGGTACAGTACCTATACAAAATATACTTGTATTTAATTAAATATACAAAACATATCAGAAAAATAAAATAAAAATATATATGTGTAGATAAAAGTATGTTATAATTTTATAAAATACTAAATAAAAATAATAAAGAAATAAAATACCTAAATAAAAATAAAATATCAAAATACATAGGTATTATACCTATATAGGGTTAAAAAGGCAACTTATAAAATACAAGTCATAAAAATAAATAAAAATCAGAATAAAATACTACATAAAATTTTGAACAATTTTTATTTTATAACTTTTATTTAATTCGGCCATTTAATATTTTTTATTGAATTAACAAAGTTTTTTTTTAGGGTTTTTCCTGGTTGGTCCACGTGGACCAACCAGGGGGCGGTCTCAGTTGACTCAGGTCAACTGCCTGCCCTACACCCTATAGCCTCTGTCAGAACCTATCTTTGACCCATCTTCTCCAATTTTTCGAGGCGTGGTCTTGCATCCTTTGAGCTCGATTCCTTCTGCAAACCTTTTCACCTACCATCCCTCTTGCTCGCCCAAGGATTTTCTTGGGCTGAGAACCTCTGAATCGAGCTAGCTGCCTCGTTCTTTCAACCCCCATCGTCAACCATACTTAAGGTCCTCCTTGACTTCCCTTCGATTTTGAACCGCATTCCACACAGATCTACCCCCCTTTTTGGTCGTGCTCGAGCACCTGGAGGTGACAGCTCCTGGTTCCTTGCCTCAAGGCGGCGGATCTTCAACTGATCTGGGCGTGTTCCACACCTCCGGCGAGCCTTGCCGTAGAGGTATTCACCCTCTGGCCCTTGGCCATCGAGGCTGCCACCATACCATTTTTATTTAGCATTTCATTCCTGTTAACAGTAGGATCATTTCGTCCTTCACTCCGCGTTGAATCGATCATTTAATCACCTAATCGATCACCTCGCCGGAGCGCAACTCCGGCGAGCACCTATCTCGCCTCCCCGTCCATTTCGTGAGCCACCCGAGGTCGAGGCACTTTGCCCTCGACCTCCTTAACATCTTTGTGCAGGTACTGAGCCCCTCGAAGCGACTGGAGCTATTTTGCCCTCTCGCCGGAGTTCCTGGGGCCTTGCAGCTCCGCCACCTCCGTGCGAGAGCACCGACGACCGTCGGTGGTTTTTGAAGCTTCCAGACGACAGCCGACACCTGCAGGAGCCTCCTCGTCCACTTTGCAAGCCCGATCGTCGCCGTAGCTGGACGGAGGAGCTCGGAGAAGTTCGCCCGACTGGAGCTCCTCCGTGTTCTTCCCTCTACCTCCGGGACCGTCGGATCAACGAGGAGCGCCCAGATCGTGCTCCAGCCGTTAGATCTCCCCACGTGCCCACCGTCCGATCGTCGAAGGAGATCTAATCTCAGCCGCACGACCCAACTGTCATTGCGCGCCAAGGACATGCCACGTGGATAAGTGGATCGCCTCCAGCCGCTGGATCACGCCTCGCCGCCCAGCCGTTCGATGTGTGCCACGCGTCTTCATCAGAGCGCCCGGGCGAGGGTATTTTGCATCTCAACCCTCGTCATTTTTGTATTTAATATTTAGTATTTAAACTTGTATCTGTAGTTTAAATCTTTTGTAATATTTGCATAAACACCCCCAGACTTTATTTATTTGCATTTAGGTCCTCGCCACGTCACCTCACGTGACCTGTACACGTGAGGTGGTGGGCATTTTGCAGAGGAACCCTCGGTTGTTTGTGTATTTAGTTTTAGTACCAAAACTTTGGCATTAAGTGTAATATTTCTGGTTATTTTGCAAGTAGGCCCCCAGGTTTTTGCGATATTACATTTTGGTCCCTCCCAGGCGCGTGCAAGTCACGCGCCCTGGTGGGTAAATTGCCAGGAGGCCCAGGCGGTTTTATTAATTGTCTTTTAGTGCCAAAAATTGAATATAAAGTGTATATTTTTGTGGAAAATTGCATGTATGCCCCTGGATGTTTTGGATATTGCATTTATGCCCCTACCAGGCCTGATTATTAATTGGATGTTTGTTGTATTTATTTGAAATATCATTTTAAGCCCAGAAATTCCACAAAATTAGATTTAAGTTCCTGTGTACTTGTACTTTCACGCCACATATTTAGTTTTTGATTTTATTTTATTTTCATATTTATTAAAAATCAAAAACAGCCTTTTTGTGTACTGTCTACCTTAGAAAATACCAAAAAAATATCAAAACACCTCCAAAAATTCCCAAAAATTCACATAGTGTCTATTTTATTATCTTTTAGTGTCAGTCCAAAAATCATTAAAAATGTCAAAAGAAAAACACTAAAAATTTAAAAACACTCAAAAACTTCAAAAAATATATATAAAATAGTAGAAAAAACCAAAAATAGCAAACTCAGCTTCTGTTTATCCCTTATTTTGTTCTTTTCATTAGAAAAATAGTGTGAAACATTTTTGTTGCTGTTTGTTATTTTTAAATTTCATTTTACTCACATCCAGCCTTATTCCCACTGTTTTGCTTTATTTCAATACTTAAAAATACCAAAAACAACTTGAAAAATCCCCAAAAATCACAAAAACAGTAGAAAACTTTGAAAATACCAAAAACATTTTATTTCTGAATTTTGAGTATTTTTGTGCATTTTTTATAAATCTTTTACCTTGCCTTTTCTTACATTGTTTTTACCTTCCAATATTGAAAAAGAAAATAAAAAAAATTATAAAATATAAAATATAAAAATCAGAAAATTAAAAATCAAATACAAAATTAAAAATTAAATAAAAATTAAAAAAAATTAAAAATTAAAAACCCACAAAAATTGTATTTACTTGCTTGCTTAGTGTAGACACATCATACACTCACACACTTTAGCATTTTTGCTTGAATTACACTGTTGGCTCCCTGTGTTCGAACTCTCTGCATACTTGCCCTTTACATCATTTGTGCAGAGTTAAAAATAAATTTTAACTCCACATTTATTTCTAAATATTGATTTTTAGTGTGGGTTAATTGTTGATCAAACACGGATTTCATTTGAGAGTCGCAACAGCGACGGTTATCTCCGCCTTGTGTGAGATACCAATTTAGACCCTCGTGAGATTCGTGTTTATCACGTAGTCTCGTGGGAACAGAGTGACTGATCAGCTTACCTAGCTATTTTCTAAAATAGCCTATGATTGTCACATGAGAGTGGGTATAAATGATTAGCCCATTAATGGCTCTTTGGGCTAGTGGGAGATTGTTGGACATGCGAGCCCACGGCGAGCCATTATGCAATAAATGTCATTGCACATATCATTCCCTTATCTGAAATGAAGAGTAATAATTGGCATAATAGGTCCCTCTGTACAATTAGGGTTATGTACCATGGCCATCTTGATGATCATATAGCTGTTAATTCAATAATTGAATCATAGAGGCTGGTGTTTGGATGAATATCTAATGGGTTAGATAGAGGACTCATCGAACACCTTCAAATGATTATTAAGAGATGATCTCCAGCCTGAGTAGGAGATGGCAATCCTTTCTCGCATAGGCTGATTTCTGACTGACCTCTCGATGCAGGTCCTCTGCATGGAATAGTGATTCGGAGGTGTCAGATTAGTTAAGTCAATGGGTTGACTTAGCGAGATCGAGATAACCTAAGTCCTATGTTGAATACTGTCACAGCATAGGCACCCATCCTCTGACTAGAGATAGATGTGTTACTATATGTCTGAGTATGTACATTTGGCAGACCATTAGGTTGATGACCTAATCAAGGTTTATACACCGGCGAGCTGGTGTGCATATAAGGGCATATGAGTAATACGGTCTCTCAAAGGGATCATACAGGTTCACTTGTGAACCGGAAGACATGAGCTCACTCATGAGGTATTGGGACCAATCAAATTCCATGCATGGTCGTCGTGCTTTGGAAGCATTACAAGAATTTGAAGGTATGATATATGCTTTAGGAAATCATATGATCTTACCAAATCCCAATGACCAAGATTGAGAAACTTGGTGATCAAACCATGAAGAAGACTGTATAAAATAGATCTTCATCTTCAGGTTGATCATTGGTCTTCCAGTATGCAGGATGTGCAGATATTGGGAATACCTGAGGGTGATGTGATCATAAACGATTGTATAACCATGACGCTTCCAGTCCGAGGGAGTGATGAAACAGGTCTGGATTTTAGTGACTCCTCTCAGTAGAGAAGTAACTTGATCTTAGTCAAAATGTTGGACATTGATCTGAATGTGATTCAGATGCAATGAGAAGATTAAGTATACAGACTTGATTTAATCAAGCATCTATGAGAGGTCCGTTAAATCTGGATTTGAGATGAGATCTCAACATCCAAGTCAATATACATGGAACAATACAATCGCCCTGTCCTTATCTTCAAGTATCTGCGGAGAAGGCACATTATTCTTGAAAGAGTTCAAGAATAATTCCTATGATGAATTTAGTATCCAAGAAAGAAGGTTTTGATGATTAAATGAGATTTAATTATCAAGTATAATATGAATAAGATTCATATTGTGAGAATGTGTCCAAGAAAATTAAATGAGATTTAATTA
This sequence comes from Ottelia alismoides, assembly GCA_037367405.1. Classification (NCBI taxonomy): domain Eukaryota; kingdom Viridiplantae; phylum Streptophyta; class Magnoliopsida; order Alismatales; family Hydrocharitaceae; genus Ottelia; species Ottelia alismoides. Next base: position 275,838 of record JAZKJV010001426.1, read on the forward strand.
TCAAGTACAATATGAATACGATTCATGTTGAGAGAATGATTGTCCAAGATAATTAAATAGGATTTAATTATCAAGGATAAGCATATCGTGGATAGTGATATCCAGAATATCTGTGTATATTATAAATGAGATTTATAATATATCAGAGAGAGAGAAACATTGTAAATAACATTTGTTAATTATTAATGTGGATTGGATCCACATTAGTTAATCAATTGGAAATGTAATTTACCAATTAGTTTGGGATGTGAATATGATTCACATATTTTTCAATGTCATGATTGAAATATTCACAAATTAATTTGGAATTAATTTGGTGGATATTATTGCAATAATAATTATTGCAAATAATTAAAAAATAATAATATAAATAAAAGGAGACAAAACCACCTATATTCATAGGTGGCGTCACCTATGACTTAGTCATAGGTGATGCCTCCTTGATTTTAGGAGGGGTGGATGTCTCCTCTTATTTGTTGACTTATTATCTCTTGATTAATTAATTTATGTTAATTAAATTTTTGTTGATAATAATTCAACAAATATTTAATTTAATATAAATTAATGTTGTAGGTTTTTAACCAACAACTATCATAGCCGTTGGATTGCTCTTGGATTACAATGACCGTTGGATCCATGAGAGCCATGGATTGAGATCCATTGGATCCCAAACTAATATATAAAGAGGGTAGCCTTAGCCCTTGAGGAGCACACCAAGTAGACGCCTACTCTACTTCTCTCTCCCTCCCTCTCATTCTCGTGCTCTCTCTCTCTCTCTCTCTCCAAAGGGTGGCCGACCACCATTGTTGAGAAAGGAGAGAAGTTTTCACCTTCGCCTTCGACGACTCGAGGATCTCCTTCTTCTTCGTGGCTACTTGCTGTAGAGGAAGACGACGGATTTCGCTTGACGAAATCAGGAGATCTACTGCTTGGATCTTCATCGAGGATTGCGGGAGGGACGCGACTCATCATCGTGCCCGCAAGTCAATCTTCGTGGATCGGACTTGAGACAGGAGGATCTCTTGTTTGGGATCTCGCGTTCACAACCACACTTCAAAGGTATTCCTTATACTTTGTGGTTTGATGAAACGATCCGAGAAGTGTTCTCGTGATCATGTGGTTTCATCGTTTGATTTATAATTTTTTAAATTCCACTGCACCTTGCGACTAGTACGACTAGTCGCCCCGATCGTATTCGATGTGATCGTCACGCTTCCGTGATGCGCTTGAGAATTCTCAATATCCTTCAGGGGGAAATTGGGTGAAAATGAAAATTAAAGAACTTGGGAAGGAGAGAGGTCTACCTAATGAGCGCAATCGACTGTGGAGGAGCAGGGCTTGCTCCGGGTCCTTGCCTCGAGGACCGTCGGTGTCCGAGGCTCAGGCGTCACCTCCAGGCGACGCACGACGGCGCAATGTCGTCGGATCAGTGGTCTTCACGCTCCCTCCTCGCTGCTACACCACCTGGGGCGAGCTGTCACTCTCGCTAAGACGATGGAGGTCACTGGGTGGAGAATGGATGAGCCAAAGATGAAGAACAGGGAGGCGGAGCTCAGATTAAGTATGGGTGCAGGTCCGAGAAGAATGGATCAGGCAGGGTTCCGCGAAGCGCAGATCCCCACGCGGAACGTCGGCGAGGATCTCAGATGCAAGGGGGACGATCGGAGCTCGGGGGTTGCGAGTATGGTGATCGGGTCGTGACGCGAAAATATCGAGAAGTCGGGTCGGGTGTCATCGACCCGTGGGAAGTGGTCCTGGGGGGGAGTTGACAGGGGGGTCAACATCCCCGTGGACCAATGAGGATAGGCCACGTGGAAAAGATTTGAAAATTCAAAATTATTTAGTAAATGTCCGAATCATGAAAAACTTAAAAACACAAAAAAATGTTTGTTTTATTTTTTTCTATTTTTTAGTGATTTTTAATTAATTTTTCGAAATAAAAATAAGGTATTTACACTAGGGTGCTATATATAGGTATATATACAATAAGGGTTTTTGATTTTAAATTTTTGATTAATTATTTTTGTACATTTTTATTCCCATTTTATATTTTATTTATTTATAGCATAAAACTAAGAATAAAAGGGTATTTTTATTTTATTTATATTATTTATATACAAGGGTTAAATAAATAGATATAAACATCTTTATACATGGTATATTTACAAAGTTCATTTTTTATTTTTGATTTTTTTCTTTTTATTTGATTTTTCTTTTTATGGTTTTTATTTTATTTATTTACACCATAGAAGGTAGAATATGTACAAATTTTTAGGGATTTTAATTTATTTATTTACAAGGCTAAATAAATATAGGTGTGGGTTTATGTACATGGTGCCTATGTACAAGGAGAGTTATTTTTGTTTTCTTTTTAATTTTTCTATTTTTATTTTGATTTTGTATTTACAAATATATACAAATATCTACAAGCCCATTTTATTCTATTTTTGGAGGAAAATATATTTATTATATTTACAGGTATATTTACACACATGAGCTCCCTATCTCTCTCTCTACTTTGGCTTTTATGCTGTCAGGCCCATGCTGAGCCCTCCCTTGGGATTAGGTTGCTCCATATTTATTCTAAATATTTCCCTCCTTTTCTTTTTAATCTTTAATCTTTTATTTTTGCACAAAAACATGCTAATTACTACTTTTTACACCATGCATGCTTTTGGTAATTATTTGTATTTACACATATCTACATGTATTTGCAAAGGTTTTTGTAGCTAAAATATAAGAATAAAGAGTGATGAATGAGTATTCATCAGGTCTCAACGACAATGATTTTGATTCCTAATCTCGTGGAGGTACTCCAATTGGATCAGTGATAGATTTCTAGGTTTCATCGTCAACCTAATTGGTTACTTCCAATTATGTAAATCAATAGTTCAAACCGCGTAGGGCATTTCCCATTGATATAGGCACTTTTATACGAGTGAGTTTCTATACCAGAGCTTGTTCCTCTGGAAATTTCTTTTTTATTCGATTTGTTATTGCATCTGTCAGCACCATATAATAGTCATGATATATTTCCTTACTTGGAAAGAGATTTGTCTCTCTGGCTAAATTTTGATCAATTCAGTAGTAACTATAAATTGGAAATCGCATTAGAGAAATATTCAAAGATGCGGGGAAAACGCCTATAGTTTCTTCCATGGTAATCAATACTCATCCTTTATCCATTTGTTACCTACCTTGTTTTCTCACGGTTTGGTAAAGAGACTGAAAGGACTTTGTTCTGGCTGCTTGCTTGAGTGATGAACTGGATTTAGAATTCAGGCATCTTTCTAGCCTAGACCGCGTGCTTCAGAGGTGTACGGGGGTTAACCTTGTACTTTCTTGGGAGAAGAGTCATTTTATGATGACTTAGGGGACGATCCTTGGTCACATCATCTTCAACCAGGACATGGAGGTGGACCCGGCCAAGGTAGATATCATAAAGAAACTGAATCCACTGTCCAATCTAAAGCAGCTACGGTCTTTCCTTGGGCATGTCGATTTCTACCGACATTTCATACGAGACTTCAGAAAAATTGCCCGGTCATTGTCTGATCTTCTCGCGAAATACACCAAGTTTATCGTTAATGATAAGTGTCTTTCAGCATTTGAAAATCTCAAGAACATGGTTGTAGAGGGTCCTGTCCTTCAGCCTCCCGTTTGGCTCTCCCATCCATGATCATGAGGGATGCCTCTGATTTTGCTGTTGGGGCTATGTTGGGACAGAGGAGGGATGGTCTTCCATTTGCCATACACTACATTAGCAAGACTTTGGATTCCACGCAGCGGAATTACATGGTTACAAAAAAAGAGATGCTAGTAGTAGTATTTACTTTAGACAAATTTATGTCTCATATCTTAGGATCAAAGGTCACAATCTTCACTTATCACACTGCCATAAAGTACTTAATAGATAAGAAGGATTCGAAGCCGCATCTTACCAGATGGATCCTTCTACTCCAAGAGTTCGACATCGAAATCAAGGATAAGCCTGGAGTCAAGAATATGGTGGTGGATCACCTCTCCCGCTTAGAAACACCCGAGACTTCTGAGTTTGATGCACCAAGCACCGAGACCTTCCCCGACGAGGTGATTCTTGCTGTCACCCCGCTGCTATGGTATGTCTACATTGTGAACTTTCTTGTTGCTAAGAAAGTTCCACAAGGTTTGGTCCAGACAGAGGCTTGAGACTTCCCTTGTGAAAGCCAAGTCTTACCATTGGGAGGATCTGGACCTTTATCATGAAGGAGTGGATTCCGTCTGGCATCGGTGTATTCCTCAGGAGGAATATTAGAGTGTCCTCATGTATTATCATCGATTAGAAGCTGGAGGACATCATTCAGGGAAGAGGACATCACAAAAGTTGCTCCAATCCAGCCATTGGTGGCCTATGTTCATTGCGGATGTCCAAGCATTCGTCAAGAGATGTACTGACTGCTAGAAAATAGGCACTTGTGGACATAGAGATATATTGTCGATGCAACCGATTCACTTCTGTAAAGTGTTTGATGCATGGGGTATAGGCTTTATGGGCCAGTTTCCTAAAAGTCAGGGGTTCGAGTATACCGTTTTAGCTGTGGATTATGTGAGTCGTTGGGTAGAGGCTATTCCTGCCCGAGCCGTTGATGCGAAAATGGTTTGTATGTTCCTGAGAAAGCATATCATTACGTGGTTCGGGGTCCCTCGTGTTCTGATATCAGACAGGGGTAGCCACTTCATAAATGATAAGGTAAGAGCACTTGATAACGAGTTCGGTATAGACATCGGGTTGCTACTCCGTATCATCCTCAGACGAATGGTCTAGCCGAGGTCTCGAATCGGGAGATCAAGACGATCTTGCAGAAGGTTGTTCACCCAGATCAAAAGGATTGGTCTAGTTCTTTGGGCCTATAGAACATCCTTCAAGACTCCATTGGGTATGTCTCAATTTAGGCTTGTTTATGGCAAGCCATGCCACTTACCTGTGGAAATCAAGCACAAATCCTTGTGGGCAGTGAAAGAAGAGACTTTTGGTCTGCACGATTCGGGAGATCAGAGGCAGACCGAACTGGATGCCCTGGAAGAGTTATGTGATGAAGCCTTTATGAGTAGCTTGCACTATAAAGAGCAGATGAAAGAGTGGCATGATTCTCACATCAGCCATAAGGAATTTGAGCCGAATCCTAAAGTATGGATATTAGATGCGAGATTGAAATTGTTTCCAGGGAAACTCTAGAGCAAATGGAAAGGCCCCTATCTTGTGCGAAAGGTGTATGTCAATGATAGCATCGATATATCTGAGTTGTTGTCTGGTTCCACCTTTCGAGTCAACAATCAACGATTGAAACTCTTTCTCGATCATGAACCGCAGACCGTTGAAGTTGCCCCAATCTATTTTGTATGAGATCATCTTTTCATTCTTACACTTTGCATCTCATACCAGATTTTCAAAGATCCCTTGTATATACTCACGATTTTATTCTTTCTCTCTTCCATTTGTCTTACACCGTTAGGTTCATCTAGAAATTTGCTAAACTTAAGAAGTGCTTTATCCTAAGTATAGGGGGATGTAGACACCGTTGTGTTCTTCATGTCGTACTGTTCGATCATCACTGTTGTTGCCTATACTTAGGGCGTGCTTTACCCTAAGTATGGGGGGGGGCGGTGATCTCGCTCATATCCTCTTTTGATCGTTTTTTACTTTTGTGTCGTCTAATCCCTCGTTTGTCCCTTACCTTTTGATCTTTGTCTCTTTACTTAGGGATATTTTACCCTAAGTATAAGGGGGACAAACCGAGTCGTTGAGTGTGTACATTCTCTTGACTTCGATCATCTTCAGTTTTGAGTCAGCTATCCTTAGGATTACTTGATCCTAAGTATAGAGGAGATGATCGACTTCTATTCATTCATTCACTATTCTTTGAGTCATTGTAGTATAGATTCTTTTCACCGATCTATAATTAGCTTGAGTTAGTCTTCCTTTGCCGCTTCTTTTGTCATTATGAAGACATAGTTCATGCTAAGTATAGGGGGTGTCGTATATATATTCTATATATACTTTAGAAGTCATAACTCGTACTTTATTGTATTTTTAATAATATGGCTCTCTAAAAGTACGGGTGTATATTTTGAGGTTTTAAAAGATGCAAGAAAACCGTAAAAATGTCTTATTAAAAAATGGCTTTAAAATTTGTATATAAAAATGTTGTAAAATTCTCTTGTAAAATCCTTAAAAAGTTGGAAATAAAATCCTTGTAAAATCTTGTATAAAAGTTGTATAACTTGTTTATAAAATGTGTATAAAATGGAATTAATCCACTAATCTGTGTAAAACTTATGTAAATGGAATTAATCCACTAACTCATTCAAAAAGACCCCTAAAAATGAAAAGTTTTAAAATCCAATAAAAACTTGCAAAAGTCTTTAAATATCACTTAAAATATTTAAGCCAAAAAATCTACCTCATAAAAAATTGTTGCATTCATTAGCATTTTTCATAACAAGTTTGATTCTTGAACCGAATGGATCTAAGTCCGAGAGATGGAGCTTGGTTTTGGCCTTAATCCACTTAATTCTAAAGGGACTTTATTAGGAATTGGAATTTAGACTCTTCAGGTCTTGTAGACTTAATTCTTTGGGTTCCATGAGACCGTGTTCGGAATTCAACTTGAAAGTGACTAAGTAGGATACCTGGTGTCATCCGTTTAACTCTTCACCATTTGAACCAATTTTGAACTCATGCACTCTGCACTTAGCTCAACTTGTATGGAGATGCAAAGGGCAATCCATTTCGGTGGTGCGTTTCCATCATTGTATAGCGGTGATGATGTCTTAAGACGGGAGAGATTGGGGTTGAAATAAATCTTCGGATGAGGGAAAGATCTACTGGCATAATTTTTTCTAAGACTCCAAAAATTGGATGGAATGAAAAGATTCTATATCCATCGGGGCACAAAAGACCTATGCAGTGCAACAATCATCTCTACCAAAAAGAAGCCGAATACACCAAATACCAAAAATGACCACAATAGTCCGAGCTTCAGAAATCCTGCATGTCTTCGTGGAGACTTGGCTAAACTAACCAGGCTTCATAAGAGATGTGATTACACCGATCACACTCTAGTTCTCTTCCAATTCTTCTATCTTCTTTCTATCTTGATTATGGACACAACACGATCTGACCTCAAAAGGAAATACCTTCCTCCTCGAGGATTGAGTTGCTGGGTAAGGGCCCAATGGGAGTGTATAACTAGATGGGCGGTTTTCTTCGCTTCTCTAGAGCGGGAAGAGCTAAAACTTTTCACACACAGTACAAATTGCTTTCAAAGATGAAAAGTTTGCGTGATGAATAGCTGGATTTGAGCTTGCTGTTAAGCTGAACCTTGATAAGGATTTGTGGAACTTGAGGGTTGTCGAGGCTTTAATCCGAATTCTAATAGAGTCCTGACACACTATTAATCCAAAGGTCTGAATCTAAGCTCCAGATTTTGGGTGAAGTAATATTTGGTTTAAAGAAACAATCATGTTCTAAGTTCTTTTATTTTCCTTTTTCGTTTTCTTTTTGCTCGTACTTAATTTATACCATAAGTGTTTGTTAAGGGACTAACAAAGGTAAAGTATAGGGGAGCGATGAATCAATGACTCATCACCTTTATTCTTTCATTTTGGCTAAAATCCTTGGTAAAATACATGTAAATATCTATTAATTTTGACTAATTATCATTCTAACCAAAATTGTTAGTATTATAAAATTAACATTTTTTATATCCAAAATAAAAGAATAAAGAGAAAAAGAAAAATAAACGAAAAGAAGGATGTATATATAATATATACAGATTGATCCAAATCCCGAGACCAGGTCAATATTGACGTGGTCGACAAAATAAATAAGTAGGGGGAGATAAGAATCTTAACTTATAGAATATAAAGAAAATAAAGACCAAAATTATAATTTACCCATTTTCCAAATTGTAAACAATTCACATATTTTATTTATCATTAAGATAACTCCAAATCAATTCACTCCTTTTGTAAAAATTATTCATAAAATATATATTATTTTATTAAAATATCAGAAAAATATTTTGACAAAAAAATAATTAACCGTAATGAACTGTAAAAGCCGCAAAGACTGACTTCCAAGGTTCATAACTATTTATAGAAAACTCCAAACCGACAAAACTCACTTTTAAAATACGTTTTATACTTAGTATTATTTATTAAAAATATTAAAAAATATTCGAATAAAACAAGTGAGTTTTGGCGTTTGGACCCGTTGTATATATGTACTATATGTAAATCTTCCCGTATTTTTAATTAATTAACCATAAACTCGATTAACTTAATGTCTTTTCCTAAAATCTTATAAAAATGTATATAAAAATATAACTAAGTTAAAATACCAATAAAACCCAAAGCCTCGAAACCACAAACTAAAATTTTCGAACCTCATAACTTGGCCATATGAACTCTAGATTGGGAAAACTCAGTTCTAAAAATCACACTATTAAGTTATCTATAAAATGACACTAGTTTCGTTAAAATCGGAGTTAATGTGAAAAACACGGTTTCAGGTCCGTATTGGTATATTGTACAATAAACTGTAATTTATATTATTATAAATATATTACTTTATTTATTCAATTCATTTATTCATTTATTTGTTTACTTAATTAGTTTATTTATTTATTTATTTATTTTTATTTACTAATTTAATTAATTATATACTTAATTATATATTAATATATTTCTTTAAATAACTTAATTACTTATTTAATTACTTAATTATATCTTAAAAGTATTTAATCCTTAATTAAATAAATGATTAAATTCTTAATTTAATTTATTAAAGTTTTTATTTATTTAATTTAATTTTCATTACTTTCATCTTTTCATTTACTCTCTCTCTATTCTCTCTCTACCTTTCCTTCTCTCTCTTCACCCTCTTTCTTCCTTGCTTCTTCCCTGATCCCTTTCTCTGCGTGTCGCTCATCTCCTCCGTTCTCTACTGGCCAACCGACCTAATGGTCGGCCATTGGCCGTTAGGCTGGTAGGCCAACCGTCTACCTTCTTCCCACCACTATAAACCCCTTTGCTCCGGAGATCGCATACACCATTTTTTCCACCTCTTCCCTGGGAGCTTCGGGGTGCGCATGTGACAGAGACCGACTTCCCCGTTGAAGCGAGGAAAGAGAGCGAGAGAGGGTGCAATCTCGTTGGTGTCGAGCAGATCCTTTACCGAGGGAGAAGCCTTCGCCTTCGTAGGACGTCGAGGCGACAACCATGAGCTTCTCCAAGCTCATCCATAGGCGAGCAGATTCCATTTACATATGGGTTAGATTTTCTATTCTTCTTCTTCTTTCTCCTCGATTTTATTCTCATCCCCTTCCTCTCAATTGATCTTCTTCTCTGTTCTCTCTATTATTGATTCCAATCTCGACTACATCACTGATCATCACCGAATGCACTACACATTCTCTCTCTATCTCCCATCATCTGATTACCTTCGGCCACGCTCAGTGGCCGGAGCTTTGGTTCCTTCCCTCATCATCATCAAAACTATCCACTCACTCTCTACTGTTTCTATTTGTGACCGAGCACTTTTGCTCGAGTTAGATCATCGAATTGCAGGAGCACTAACAATGTGATCGGGAAGAGGTGCAACATCTACACGAAAATCAAATTGCATTTACCACCTGAACCTTCGATCAAATCATCTGTAACCCGGATCATTACAAATAAGATCCCTCCATCAGATTGAGATCTGTTAATCGCGAAACATGACATTCACCCAGAGACGAGAACAACTCCGCCTCGAGAACCTTTGCCGCACCTCCGATCAATGAAACACAATGTGGAGTCGGAGTCCTTGAATCCACGACCTTTTCTCTAGAACGAAGCATCGCCTTGAATCTTCGAAGATCTGTTGTTCGAGATACAAATCGACACCACGAATAACCGCCTGCAGTTCTTCGAAGAATAACCGAATTGGGGGCAGAGCACCACGTATAGAAGCTGTCCGATTTGATTATTCGGATGGTCTAGAGAGAAGCCACAGCTCCACCGCTTACGGTAGGCACACGCTTCGTGCGTGCGTGAATATTATTTTGGGCGAATTACATCGTAACCACCAGAACTTTGTGAATCTATAAACATGTCCTCGCTGATGAACACGTGTTTTTCCGTGCTTTTTGCAGAAACAACCCCCAATCTCAGATAAATTGCAAAAAGGTCCAGGTGCAGGTTGCAAAGTATGTGATTCGCTACTGATTTTGCACAAGAGCCCATCAACTGTCTACTTATTATGCGCATGCCTATGAACTTTTCAGAAAATCACAACTATACCCCTGAATTGTACATAACTTATATATATATATATATTATATACGTAATAAATAACATACGAAAATATATAAATAGACAAAAAAACAGAAAAATACCATATAATCTACCATATACAGTATAAAATAATATTTAAAAAAATACTTCTTGGCATTAAATAAATTATTAAAACACTGAAAATTATAACAAACTTTAAAAACCATAAAAAAATTAAAGATTTACCTAAAAAAATCCTACAAAAATTATATATAGTATATTTTCCCATATTTTTCACGATAAACTAAAACCAAAATAAAAAAAATACTAAACCAATAAAAAAATATAAAATACGTAACAACTTTAAAAATTTATAACTAATTCAAGAAAAATCAAAAAAATAAACCAATATATTATTTTAAAGATAATTTCAACTAATTTCTAATAAAAAAAATAAAAATATTTTTGAACTATTTTCGATCTTAAAATTCAAAATACATAACAGTTTTCAATGTACACTTAATTTTTCATCTTAAAAATAAACCAAACCCCATAAAAATCGTAAAAACCCTTTAAAATCCATAAAAATAAAAAAAATAAAAACGTAAAAATAATAAAATAAAAAATCAAATAAAAATTACAAAGTATTTTCTTGAAAATAATAAAAATAATAAAATACTCAAAATTCACAAAAAGACTATATAAATTTTCTTAAAAATTAATAAAAATCCAGAAAATTCTCCAAAATTAAAATAAAATTTAGGAAACAATTTACCTTAGTTTGCCTATAGTTTACCCCTATTTTCTAACAGTTTGCCTCCATGGGTTCGACACTCCCGTGCTTAACCACTATACACATAAGTTTAGGAGTATAGATAAAATAAAAGAAGATTAACTAAAAATTAATCTTTTCTGCTAAAACTCACCTAGTCGATACAATGACAACAAAATTCTTTTATTTTCTCTTTGCAGGAATAGAGAAGCTGATCAGGTGTGGTTTTTCATCTATCAATGTTTGTACATGTATTTTCAAGGCAGGATATTTTTGGTATTTTTAATGCAGTTTTTGAATGCAATTGAAAATATGGCCAAATTTAAGGACTAGAAAATTAATATCAATCAAACGATGTCCAAAAATTATGAAACTTGGTCAAGATGTGAATAATGATGAAATAAATGCATTATAATTTTTTTTGGAATTTTCTGATGTAATATGAATATTTAATGAGTTAATGAATGCAGATGATGTGAATCTCAATAATTAATTATAATAAATATTAAGCATCTTTTTTCAAGAAATAAAATTATGCAAGATATATCAGTAAATGAAATATACTAGAAAAATCCTAAACCCTAAAAACGTGGAGTTTAATACCTATTAAAAATTAATGAATGAAATGCATAAAATGATTTTTATAGGATAAAATATGCAAATGCAATTGTTTTTAAGCACAATGTAAACAATAATTAATTCTATCAGTGAATTTTTGATAATTTTTCGAGCAATGGTTAATTAACTAAGAATTTAAGAGCACAGAATGGGTAAAATTGGAAAGATTTCACAATAATAATTATTATTAAATGACCACATAACATAAAAATATTGAGCACAAGCCACAATGTGTAAAATTAATTGATGAACAAATTGTTATTTTTAGGATAATAAAATGATGCAATGTAGAGGTTCAAAATAAAGGGAGAATACAATGGTCCCAATGAAAATTGAAATAATTATATTAAAATAGAAATTGCAAAGAGAGGCATTCGACGGAATTACCAGGGCCCAAGGGGGGTCAAGTGCAAAATTTCAAGAGAGGTACATGCACAACACGTGCCCCCTTGGGCAGGTGGACCTAGTCTTGAATCAGGGAATCTTCAAGGGCTCTCTTGCAAAGTTTACCACCACTCACGTACAGGTAACATAAGGTGACCTTGGTCCTTGTGCCCGACGGAGGGAGCGAATGAGGCGAGGGCTTCCGACGGTTGTCGGTGGCTTGACGATGTCGACAAAGATGCGGTGGAGAAGTCAACATGGTGGAGGAGGCTGGTATCGACGTAGTAGAGTACGGTGGAGAAGATGCAATTGAGACAAAGAAAGGTGGCAAGTCAGAGGAGCCTGGCAATTAAGCTCGAGGGTGCAGAAGATCGGAGCCTCCTTGATGCTCCAGGAGATGTCGAAGAAGCTCAAGCAATGAAGGTTGCTGTGGTGAGGCGAAGGCGCAGGAGGCGAGTTGGAGTTGACGGTGGGGCTCCTAGCGTGGCATCGAAATGTGAGGTGGAATGGAGTCGATGAAGAACATTGTAGCTGGATCTTCCTAGAGTGAATATGGAGGCTGGTGGAGCATTTAAATACGGTGGTGGGGTTGTGGTTATCAAAAGGGGGAAGATGATGTGATGAGAGTGGTTGCGATATCAGGGAAGAGGCTCGATGAACTAAAATGAAGGTGGGAAAAGATGTGTGGGCTCCACAATATGTTACCGAAGCTGGGGGCAGTCGCGACCGAAGCAGGCGCACTGTGACGAGGGAGAAACCGTTGGACCTCGTCGGATTGAAGGGGGAGGATAGGGTTGTCACTACTGTCTCCTCCTCGACTTAGGGCTATCAGTGAACGATCGTGTAAGAGAGAGGGTGATGGGTTTTATAGGTCGAGGGGTAGAGCTTCTAATCGGGAAAGGTAGAGGGAGTCGAAGATGGATTAGGGTTGTGATTGTGAGGTGGTTACGCAATCGTTAGGGGATTCAACTAGAGGAGGTAACAAGGGATGGCGCGAGATCGTGGGAGATTGAGCAAGGGGATGGAGACACACGAGATTGGCAGAGGAGAGCGATAATTGTGAGATTCACGGAGGAGGGCAGTGGTGCGACCTCAAATGGAAGGGGGGCGAAATGTGGAGGAGAAAGGAGAAGGCACAGTGGTCGTCCGATCGGTCGAGATGGGAAGAGCGAGATGGGGCAGGTTGAACCTCAGATGCCCTAGTTAATCATGAGAAATTAACTTATAAATTTTTTGTTCGTTGTAGTCGGGAAAATCTGGATTAACAAAAAAACCACTAATTAATTATCCAATTAAAGCGAGCAATCAAATTATTTTTACTTGGGCAAGCATAAGGTCGAACTCAGGGAGGCCACTGTCTCCTTAGGTTGATTTAAAAACAATATAAAAGTTAGGTTTTCAAACAAGCATTTTTTGGGTATTTTTAAATGCAATGAATGAGTGACATGCCATTTTCACAAAGTTCGGGGACCAAAATGCAAATTACAATCAAATTAAGTTCGGAAATCCTCAAACTTTGCCAGAATGTGAAACTGATGAAATTAAACTACTTTATTTTTTAGGATTTTTGGACAAAAAAGATTTTATTATAAAGTAAATATGAATACAGGGTGATTCCGAGAAAATTAATTTTAACAAATACCCAAGTAATTTATTTTGCAGCAATAAAATTACCCTAGATGAGTCTACATGAGATGAATCCAGGAAAAATACAAGAGCCTAAAATATTGATATATGACCTATTAATAATTAATTACACTAATCATCAATGAGTTTATTGCGACCTCGTTATGCATGTAAATGAGATAAAATTTGAACATAGAAACTTATAATCTACCTAATATGTATTTTTTTAGGATTTTTAGATCAACAAATAATTAGATATCAATTTCGGAGCATAAATTGGATAAACTACGCAAGTGTTCACCAAATTAATTCTAGAAAATAATCCACTGATGAAAAAAATGTAAATAATTGCTCATAGATAAAAAATGACATGAAATGATTGCTTAAATAAATATCCAAATACAGGGGTATGAATGAAAAATTGAAAATAAAAGCAAAAATAAAAAATTAGCGTACATGGGTGCTTCTTTAAAACCAGAACTATAGGGGCCTCCTTGTAATATTTCCATCCAGCACGTACATGGTGCGTCTACTGTTGAGCATCGGGGGCACAAACATGAATATAGTGGAGATGCAAGGGCGTCAACACAATTTCACCAAGGGACACGTGAACCTCATGCGAGTTGCTAACTAGTAAGGACTTGGACGGAAATCTTGAGGGATGTGGGATGTGAGATGTAAAAAGCCCACTTCTCATGTGTTGATCATGTGACTAGTATGGTGGCTGGACTGAATGAGTATTTGGGGGTCTTACAAGGGTTCTGGTGCAAAACTCAATAAGGGAGAGTGTGCCTCCCATGTGATGTCTTCTTCCCTTCCAGCGTAAGGCCCAAGGCAGAGCTGGGGCCACACGCGGGAAGCGATCTGCGTGGATGCGCATCATGTGGAGGTCGACGAGCATGGCTGGCGCCGCGTGGCGAAGGGGTTAGGGCACCGGTTGAAGTGGGCAGGAGGCATGCGTGCGGCCATCTACAAGGCAACTGGTCGAAGCTGGCACGTAACAGATGGTAGCAGTTGATGGAGAGGCGGTGTGTGCCTCGAGGCTCTGGATGGAAGCGTAGTGAGCTTCGAGGATACATCTATGGGAGGCACGCCCATGCATGAGGGTTGCTGCACCCACAACTGGGCTGGCGGAAAGCGCAGGCCTCTCTGGTTGTGTCAAAGACAGAGAACCCCTACTCAGGTGCTGCTATAAGCATGAGGCGTGAAGGAGGGTGATAGCAGTGGAGGCTGGCACTTGCTGCTGGAACTATGATGAAGTGCGGGTGCTCGGATGACTGAAGGAGATTGAGGTATTGGTTGGTGGTGTAGACAACAGTGGAGAGTGTGGCGACCTGGAATCACGATGAAGGTGCAGTGCTCCGTGCTGGTTGCGAAGGCTCGATGGGCTGGAAGGGTGAGCATGCGAGATACAGCTGCTGAAGCACACGTCCTCTAAAGCTCTTCTATGCGTGCGAGCAAGTAGTGGTGCGATGACCAAGCAAAGGTGGGCGGCATGCGAGAGATAGGACGATGGTCGGGGAAGAAGCAAGGAGAAGATGGTAATGTTTGGTAGAAGTAGGTGGTGTTTGGGTTTAATCAGATCAAAGAAGTTGTAAAGGGAGGAGTTGAACAATAGAAAAAAAATTGGGCAGAACAAGGAGAATGAAAATGAAGAAAGAAGAAAATGAGGAGGAATCACCTGGAGGTTGAGGAGGGAGGTTTGCCTGCGGTGCTGGAGCTTGTGCTCCTGTGGGTCCTTGCTCGAGTCGTTTGACGGGTCGATAAGCTTGAGTAGACTTCTTACAGGAAGAGGATGCAACAAAGAAGGAAGATGATCCTTCTTTGGATCTCTCCTGAAGGTAAGGGGTTCGTTGCTTGACGGTGGATCTCCTTAGTTGTCACATAAGGGCTATCGGAGCTTGCTCCTCACTTAGTTAGAATGGCAGATGATATTCTATGTTGGTGGTGTGGCCCCTTGTATGGGCGGAGTGGTTCGCGGGATATGGAAGAGGTGGGCAGCACGCGCAATGGCAAGGGAGAGGTTGCGAGTTGATCAATAGTAAATTTACCTCTTTAATATTATCATATTATCGTAGTATAGAAGGCAAATTTGGATCATAAAAAAAACACATCTTCGAATATGTGGAAATTATTTTACTTGACAATACCAAGGTCGACAGGGACACGAGTCTTTTTGTCTATTTATCAAATTTCATTGTTTCATTAAGGCATGAATATTTTCTAGCTTTAGTTCTTCATGCAGATGCAGAATAATATGCATGTGAAATAATGCAAGGAATGATGCATGTCATTAATTTACGATTAAAAAGGGATGAAATGCATGCAGAAAATGGGATGCAAGACAAAAATATACAAATATGCCCTAAATTAATCACATCCACGAGCAATCTATTAAAGTTAAATTTCAGAATCAAATCGAGCATCAAAGATGATTAATGGAATTTAAATCAAAGAACAGGAGATAGTATAGATCATCAAAATTTAACTCCATTAATTAAGTGCCAAATCAAGAAATTAACAATTCCATCAGAAAGACAATGAAACGAGCATCAAAAAGAAGTTGAAATTACTTAATTTGGACGTAATATGCTCAAGATTTGCTAAAAACAATGCAGGGGCATAAATGTAGTAAAAATGCAAGGAAAATAACGATAAATATTCACAAATAAGCCCCTGGAGGGACCTATTTACAAATAGAAAAACCCAGAGGGGGCCTAGTGCAATTTAGTCTTTGCGTGCAGGGGCATAATTCTAATTATCAAAAACCAGCAGTGCTTTTCTACAAATTACCCTAGGTGCGCACGTGAGGCACACAACTGGTCCCTTCTTGTATTTTAGAAAATATATAGGGTTGCTCTACAATTTACCGATCCCCCTCACATGCCATGCACATGAGGGGCTGGGCTTGGGAGATGTCCTAGGCTCGGGCCACATGGACGAATCTGACGCTTTGGCTATTGGCTTGGGCCGTCCAAGCCTCCTTGCCTCGGAGGGGGCAACGTGGCCTTCTCTGAACAGTTGGATGGCCACCGCAAGGGCGCCATCCAACGACGCATGTGCCTCTCCTCCGCTAAGGGAGAGGTGGCATAAGTGGAGCTCCAGCTAGGCTTCCAGAGCTCCGTCAGGCTCCCCTATCTTCGCTGAGGGTCATCGGGGCTTCATGGACTCCTGACGAGGATGACTGACGGCAGAGGAAGCTACGAGAGGATAGATGGAGGTTGTTTCCTATGAAGCATCACCGATGATCGAGCTGGAGATAGGAAAGGCAGTGCAGACTCTGACCAAGCTCGAGGGTCGGAGAAGAAGACAGCATGGCAGAGACTTGTGATGAGCTTCAGATGAAGCTCTGGTCTTCGCATGACTCGCCCAGCCGTGGCAAGGTGCTCAATGGTGGTGGAGCTGCCGCAACATAGCTGTGGTAGCCATAGGTCGACACTGGGGTAGTAAATCATCGCCTCTGTTTACTGCCACTTCACTGTCACCGGAGGGGTGGGCGAAGCTGGGCCTAAGCCCATGATTGGTAGACGAGGTGTACATACTACGATGGAGGTGTATTTATAGGGAGGAGTTTGGGCATTACAAGGGTATAATGTCGGCGAGGGTAACGTCTAGTGGAGTGATGGAAGGAGGCGCTGGACTTTCTGGGCTATGTGGGGTAGCTGTTGGGCTGTGGAGAGGGGAACGGAGGTGATGTCTAAAAATGGAAGGGGCGGTGGAGTCGCGAGGTGTAACAACTGGAAAGAGGGATGTTTGGAGGTAGGGGACAAAGCCCTATCCTGTGGATCTCGTGATCCAACAGCCAGAACTAAAGTGCAGTTGAAGGGCGGAGATCAGATTGGTAGCAATAATCAAAGGTTGAGATCGAGGTGTTGTGGAGCGATTGGGATGGAACCAAAGCTTTCACCCAGTAGCGGGACTTGAATGGTTGACTTGGAGGTTGCTCAGCCTTCGGATGAGGGGAGAGATTGGGTGGTTTAGAAGAGAGCAGAAGTGAATAGGGAGGATTGTATCTGGTGAGAGATCTGAAGACTGGGATCTAGGCATAGAGGAGCGATCAGGATGAATGTGGGGGGAATGATATGATGGTGGACAATGAAGGGGTGACGTGGAGCGAGAGGAGTCGTTGGATGGATTAGGATCTTGTGGCTAGGATTTAGGTGCGAGGGAGCGGTGCAGATGAGAAGAGGGGATCGATCATACGACCGTGAGCGAGTAAGGGATGGACGGTGGTGATTGAGGTGAGGAAGAGGGGATCCAATGGCCAGAAGATAGGCTGGGTGGCAGAAGGAGAGCGGGCCATGAGGGTAGCCCAGAGGGAACCACGTGGCCTAATAAAAAATAAGAAAAGTAAAAATAAAGAAAATCCAAATAAAATAATAATATGTTAATTACAAAAAAATTCAAAACATGAAAGTTGTAGATCTCGTTGAGATGTACAAGTTTCATATTGGTCAAAAAGCCAAAAGAAGTCATTTGCACAAAGATGAATTTTTGGAAGTATATTTATGGGTAAAAATATTGTTTTTGTGGTTTTAAGATTTTTTTGTATTTTTAATTTCTTTTTAAAATCCAAAATAAATATATACAATAAATAAGCCAATTTTTACGGTTTTAAATAAAATATAAAAACAAAGAAAAAGGGTTAGTAATAAAATACAATAAATGAGAATTAGATATTGTACAGAAAATAGGTCAAATATACACAAGATTATCTACAATATAATACTTGTTAATATTAATGAATTATTAGTGGTTTTTATTGAAATTGTTTAAGCTTGGGGATTAATATGTGGATTTAACATGATGTATCTGAGATTGATCATACCCCTATACTTAAACTATGCTTATCCTCGAGCATCTAAAGAATGAAGGAGCCACATTAATTCCTGACAGTATATGTGAAATTTTCAATGCTCAATTCACAGAAGGCCCACGATTTAAGTGATCCTAAAATTCAGGGTTCAACCATGCTAAAACAAAAGGAATCCAACTTCTCTAATTATTGGACTATCTATTTGCATATAAAATATAAGGATATGAAAATTAATGTATTGAAATCATGAGATTCGAGTCGAGACATCACCCAAAGTTCCAGTCCAGGAGACTCTCCTCTAGACCTAATCCTCTAGGGAATAAGTCGGTTCTTGCTTCAGCCAACCGTCTCATTAGTTTGTCAGATTTGAGAGTGCAGATGAATGGCCAAAAGATGGAGGGCATATGATTGTGTCAATTTTTCTCTCATTCACATTAAAACAAGAGGCCTCTCGAGTGCCTTTTTACTCAGCACTTGTATATTTTTATTTGTTGATCAATTTGTCTATCAAAAGAGTTTGGATTCGTCTGCACTTGTTTTTATGGGAGTACACCGGGGTGTGTCTCTTTTGAGTATCTAAGATACCTTTGACACCCAGACTTATATCACTATACGATGTAGAGCCCTTTTTTGGTACTAGCCCGACTCCTTGGTCCTAATAGCATTTGGTCCAAGTGGACACCTTAAAAATGGTTGGGAGCGCTCGTCTTTGGTGGAAGCTCTTTTGAATTTGACTTGTAATGATAGAGCTTTTCTTCGAACATTTCTTTCTTTTCTTTTCTTTTTGGCTAACTCCACTGCTTTTACCAAAAGTTGGCGCACATTGATCAACAATTATTTAGTTTCATCACACCCTGGCACTAGGTAAATATCAAACGATAGCATGCGAACTTGTTTACATACTGGCAAAGGTTTTGCTGGCACTCAGTTTCTTGAAGCCTTCACTAACTTTATCCCATTCTCAAGCATCATTAGATCGGGTCTAGACTCAAATCACCAGTTCTAGTTCCTCAAGTAATAACTCAACTCATCTCATCAATCATGCAGTTGAGAAAGGGATGTGATGATCACATTCTTTAGAGGGTAGAGATGAAAAGTGCAATATAGCGCTCGAATCTTTCAAACTATGGAAATGTGGACTATTAAGTTTAAACCCTAATGCCTAAGGCTGGCTAACTCAGACTCTCAAGATCTTAGAAATCTAGTGTCTTCAAATCCTTAAGCCTTGAGTGATAGTAAGTGTGTCAGGAATACACCAACTCTTAGTTAGTAGTTTTTGTTATTTTTATCTTTTGCAATTTTTTATGAATTTTAATTTTTCATTTTTTAAGTCTTTGAAGAGATACTGACTAGCCCAAGCTCCTATTAATAGTTGCATCTACTTCCAGCTAGTATGGGTGTAAGTACAGACCGTTCGATGGCTTCTCGTGTTACTTGAGAATGGAGCCATAGACAATGTCCTCTAAACCACCCACTTTGCTAAGGGAGACCAAAGTTCCCTCACTGGAAAGCAGCTAGTCTTTTTTAAGCCTATTATTCAGAGCCTCCACAAAAAAGAAAAAAAATTAAACTTTTTAGATTTTATGGAGTTTTGAAAAAGGTTAATTTTATTTACAAAAAATTAATCCCTCAATTTTTCGATCAGGTTTTTACAACAATTTTTACAAAAAGTCAGTTCACAGGTCAACTTAAACCAAGCCTAAAAAGTTTTCAAAGCTTTTAGAACATGATCTACGGCTAAAGTATATATACAATAATATACGGTATGCCCACCTATGCTTAACTTTTGTTATTTCCTCATAGCACAAGTGATATGAAGCCATAACTCTGGTTAAATACAAGGTGATATAGCAGAACTGACTAGGAAGACCCCCCTATACTTAGGTCAAAAATGACCTAAGTGTAAGAAGACATATGGAGGGAATGTTGATTTAGTCGGGTATCCCTATACTTAAGCTACAACCTAAGTGAAGGATCTGGAATTTTGGGTTGGGGGACCTATGATTTTTAGGGTTAGAAGGCCGGGAATGTGAATTTTTACAGACGAAGATGTAGGAGGGGTGGGTATATAAATTGTGATGGATGTGCAGGGAAGAGGGGGTGTGTGTGTGAATATACATATATAGTGGAGGGGGTTGATATACAGATCTGGATGTGTGCGTACATGTGGGGGGGGAGGGGTAGGTCATTTAATGATCTATTTTTCTTCTTTCCTTTCACACATGAGACCTCGAACGAGGACTGCTAAAAATGCACATGATACAATTTTCTTTTACAACAAAATGCATGAATGGGATGTTCATGACTCTTCGTTGAATTCTTTTGCAGCTCCTCGCGGCAGGAGTTCCTAACTCCACGCCTCCATGTAGATCAAGCGTTCTCGATCTGCATGAGCTCTACCACAAAAGAAATAGATAAAGAGAGTATCAAGAAAAATAATCAACGAACGATGCAAAAATAACATGATATAAAGACCTAAAATTATTAAAAATATTCACATCAAAAAATAATTCAACAAAATTCGAAAAATAAATAAAGGTGAGTCGTGTTCCCGACGACACCATTTGAGGAACCGCAAATTTACATCGTTAATATTGTTGTGCTATCGTAGTATTGGAGGCAATTTTGTATCATGCAAAAACCACACCTTCGAATATGTGGAAATTATTTTACTTGACAGAATACCAAGGTCAAATCATGGAAGGCCGTATCGTGACATATCGGTGATATATCGTCGATATATCGGTATCGACGGGAGTGAGATATCGATATCAGGTTGTATGTCAAAATATCGGGTGCCGGCGATATATCGAGTGTCGGCCATATATCGCCTAATAGTTGGCATCTTGATGACTTGGCATGCACGAAATGGCATCTTTATGTCGATGGGTTTCGGCTATTTAATGGGCATATCACCCATGTCAACCCACACACAATTTGAGCTGCAATTCTTCTTCCTCCAAGGCCGTTGCATTCCCGTTCTAAGCATTTGAGGTATGATTTCTATTAGCCTCTAATATATTCTTAATTAGTGAGTTAATTTTAAAGTTTGGTAGGGGTTTTGTTCTCTTAATTAGTGAGTATAGTTTGATTTTTGAAGTATGAAGTCTAATTTATGGAAATTAAAGATATGCCATCAAATTTAGAAGAGTGGCTGCTTTGCTTTTACATTTTTGTCTGTTTTTTTTTGCCAATTGTTTTTAATAGAAGAGGTGGCGATGTAGTTTCTTGAATCTGATATTTGTATTTGAAAAAATTGGGGTTTTGTAGAGGTTGTTAAAACTTAAAACATGGATTTAAGAGCTAATTATCAGTTCTGAAATTGAGGTTCAATTCACACCAAAACTCCTATCTTTTGATTTGTTAAAGCATGGATTTAAGAGCTACTGATCAGATCTGAAACTGAGGTTTAATTGACACCAAAACCCCTAAATTTCGAGTTGAGAAAACATGGATTTAAGAGCTAACTATCAGTTCTGAAATTGAGGTTCAATTCACACCAAAACCCCTATTTTTTGATTTGTGTAAGCATGGATTTAAGAGCTACTGATCAGATCTGAAACTGAGGTTTAATTGACACCAAAACCCTTAAATTTCGAGTTAAGAAAACATGGATTTAAGAGCTAATTATCAGTTATGAAATTGAGGTTCAATTCACACCCAAAACCCCTAACTTTTGATTTGTTAAACCATGGATTTAAGAGCTACTGATCAGATCTGAAACTGAGGTTTAGTTGACACCAAAACCCCTAAATTTCGAGTTGAGAAAAAAATGGATTTAAGAGCTAATTATCAGTTGTGAAATTGAGGTTCAATTCACACCAAAACCACTATCTTTTGATTTGTTAAAACATGGATTTAAGAGTTACTAATCAGATCTGAAATCGAGGTTTAATTGACACCAAAACCCCTAAATTCCAAGTTTAGAAAACATGGATTTCAGAGTTAATTATCAGTTCTGAAATTGAGGTTCAATTCACATCAAAACCCCTATCTTTTGATTTGTTAAAACATGGATTTAAGATCTACTGATCAGATCTGAAACTGAGGTTTAATTGACACCGAAACCCCTAAATTTCGAGTTGAGAAAACATGGATTTAAGAGCTAATTATCAGTTCTGAAATTAAGGTTCAATTCACACCAAAACCCCTAAGTTTTGATTTGTTAAACCATGGATTTAAGAGCTACTGATTAGATCTGAAACTGAGGGTAACACCAAAACCCCTAAATTTCGAGTTGAGAAAACATGGATTTAAGAGCTAATTATCAGTTGTGAAATTGAGGTTCAATTCACACCAAAACCCCTATCTTTTGATTTGTTAAAATATGGATTTAAGAGCTACTGATCAGATCTGAAACTGAGGTTTAATTGACACCAAAACCCATGAATTTCAAGATGAGAAAACATGGATTTAAGAGATAATTATCAGTTCTGAAATTGAGGTTCAATTCACACCAAAACCCCGTGTGTCGGTCGAGCTCCGCTCTCCTCCAACCTCGCCTCCTCCGCCGAACAGTTGCCTCCGTCTTGAGCCTCCCACCGCTACGCAGCACCTTCGCTCCGCCTCCGCACCTCGACGCCAGCCGCCATCGCTCGGCCGAGCCAACTCGTTGCCTCCGCTTGCGTTCGCCAGCGCCGACCGCCATCGCCCTCCGCGCGCAGCTGTCGCGGGTCGCACGACCGCCGCCTCGCCACCTCGCCCTCGCCGTCGGAGGGTGTCGCGCTCAACCTCCATCGTACAGTTGCCGTAGGATCAAGGGCCTGCCCTTGATCCGACGGCCTTGAAGCTGGCACGCGCCCCTCCCCCGAGCCTCAGCCCCAGCCTCGAGGCTCGGGGCCCCCGAAGCGCCGCCCTCCGCCACGTAGGCTCGGACATCCGAGCCTGAGCTCCGTTGCTCGGGCCTCTGCCTTGTTACCGAGCCACAGCTTCGCTATCCGAGCCTGAGCCTCGGGACCCCTGAGCCTCTGCCTCGGGCCCGAACCTTAGGCTCGGCCGCCCGAGCCTCAGCCTCTTGACCAAGCCTCTGGCGCACGTGCTGTGCATGTGCGTTCTGGGGAAAATTGCACGGACACCCCTGCAACTTTCTGAAATTGCACATATACCTAGTGGGTAAATTATAGATGGGCCCCTCAAGTTTTTTTAATTACATAAAAGTCCTCCCAGGGACCTTTTTGCAAGAAAAACTTTATTTTATTTACATTTTAGTCCCTGCAATTTCAATTGAGCATATCTTCTTCATACGAACTCCGATTTTAGCATATAATATGTCATTTTGAAGCTATTTTCATGCTTTACAATTTAGCATAGTTTGTGAACAGATCTGAGATGGTTTATTGATAATTATCATTTGAGGACTTCTGTTGACACATGCAGGCTAATTTTTGACATATCTGTGCCACATTTTCCTTGAGAGAATTGATGATTTATTTTGTAGGGATTTGTTGGAGTTAAGATATTATTTGAGGGCTTATTTTATGCAGGAGTAATATGAAGGAGATTAAGTAGATGTATTGACTGGTGGACTGCAACTTTTTGAGATTAAAATTAGAAATATTTAAAGATAAAATCATTGCAGGATTAATCTTAGATCTATTCACTCTCACTTGCATTAGGAATTAATTTGATACATCTTGCTGAATTCAATATTTATTTGATCTGTAATGTCATTTCGAGGATATTGATTATTTTTATTTGGATTAAACATCGCTAAAAAATCACAGATCCGGTGCTTCATTTTCCCTGTATATTTCTTCACTTTTGCATCTCATTGCATTGTGCATTTTATCAACGCAGAAATTAATCAAGCATTAATTAATTATTTAATTTAATTTAAGATCACGCAACTAAAAATCTTTGTTCCCTGTGTTCGACCTTGGTAGACTTGCCAAGTAAAAATATTCCACAACATTCAAAGATTGTGGTATTTTGATCGACCGATTTTCACCTCCTATACTACAATTGTCGATTATTAAAGAGGAGAATTTTGCGCTCATCAAATGGCGCTGTTGTTGGGGATCTGTGAATTTTTAGGGTTTTAAATCATTTTTTATAATTAATTTCTGTAAAGTTAATTTTTGTGTCATTTTTTTTCTTTTGCATTTTTTTCCTATTGCATTTTTTTTATACTAACCACACTCTCTTTCTTCGCAAATTACTCGGAGATAATTTGGATACAGATCAAGGACCTGCGAAGAAGACTACTTTTTATTTTAACTTTGTGAGAGAGAGTTATCATAGTTTTTTTTGCAATATTCTCAGGGTCCCTCTCTTTGACCCTTGTAATAACTAAGACTGAACTTTTTCTGTGGTGTGTCGGGTCTGTTTCAACCCCTTCTATGTGGTTGGGACCCGATTTGAGTGGCGTAGGACATAGGCACATATCCACTTATTTTTCTATCATTGATTGTGCTCGTAATTTTTAGGCCATACTTTACACTAATTAAACGCACTGTAGATCATTTAACATTAGCCAAAAATTTCAATCAATTCTTCCTGTTAATAGAACTATCTGTTTTGGGTGTTTTCACCTGTGCATATCATTTAGTGTAATTTAAATTCCTTGTCTTGCATCCCGCATAAAGAACGCGAGGATTCACTGTAAGTCCTTCTCTTAAGCATGCATCATTGATTTACGTTGCATCGGCTTTTCCGATCCTCCTTCCTCAAAGTTTTACAACTTAGGATTTAATGGAATTGGGACTGTTCAGTAGGCGTGAATTTTTGTGCTCACATAAACTTCAGTGACAACCTCAATTTAAAATCGGGACTGTTAACCAAGGCGACTATAAATAAATTGACATAAAATTAATCTGTGTCTGGTGGAGAGAAACCCACTCATTCTTTGTAAGGATTAGAACGCACACCTTGGATAGAGCCAAAACTGAAGAATTTCACAGAGACTACTCTGATCTTCCAATCAAATTCTCTTCAGCAATCATTCTCTTCCCGCCCATACATCCCACCCTATGACCACACTTCTTCTTGGAATAACTCTCTCTCACATTCTGACAATCTTATGGACATGAGAGAGAGACCAGAATCGAGGATGAACCATAGAGTGACCGGTATTGGCAACAGAACACGATTTCCGGTTACTATGATCTCATAGCCTCTTGAATCATACCCTACTCAAGATGAATATCCTCTTGAGTACAGTCAATTTTCCTTCAACAATCAATGAGAAAACCGAGGTCAAGGAAACTCAACTCATGACCAGACCATAATGTATATGAACAATCAATACTCTCCTCGAAGTTACATGCCAGAATCACGACTCATGGAGAATGATTATTCAATCACTAGTCATGAGATGTTTGAGGATGAGATTGCTCGGATTAATCATAGAGCAGACACTTTAACAGAGAGAATATATGATCTCATCCAGTCTATGCAAAATTTAGAAGAAGTAAGGCCACCACCATGTGAACCACTGCATAAACACAATCAGACACAACCACTACTAACCTCTGACCCCCCAACTGACCATATTACCGAAAATCCCAAAAAAATTGAAAATTTTGAAAATTCAAAAAAATTAGACAATTCTGAAATGGAAGCATTTTGCGAGAGTCTGATCTTAGAGCTTCCACTAATCAAAGCCATAGAATATGTGCCCGATCTTAAGAGATTTGTGAAGTGTTGACTGAACCGCAAAAAGACGGACAAGAAACGATCAAGAACTGAATATCATGTCATATCTATGGCTAGTTCTTTTGTGATGAATCATAAAATCAAAAGCCGCAAAGTCAAGCGGTTGAATCGGATCACATGTGAAATTGAGGATTCTACATCACTCATATTCGGTTGGACGACGACTCCACATTAAACATCCTCCCGAAGTCCGTCTTTAATCAACTTAAATTCGGACAACTCAAAAAGACTAGGGTGATCGTTCAATTACATGATCGATCTATCAAAAGACCGTGGGGGATCGTTTCTGTCGTCGTAAATTTCCGAGGTAAAGAACATAAGGTGGACTTTATTGTCCTTGACATTGAGCACCCCGGAAGGATGTCTGAGTCTCCTATTATTTTAGGAAAGTCGTTCTTAGCCTCTGCTAAGGCGATCGTCGATTGCGAGACTCAGGAAATCAAGTTCCCGAACTCGGACCACAATGAACATGACCCCAATGAGACATCCTGCTCTGAGGAAAACCAACTTGAAACCAACAGTTATGATCAGGAGATAAATATTTCACATAATCAGACATCTCCACATGACACACTGATACAAACCCTAGGAGAGTCACCTAAGGGACTGACTGTTGGACAAACTTCAGGTTCTCACCACCTTATTACTGCTCCTAGGAAAAATCAAGATTTTGGAGCTTATGAAGAATTGGACCATATTATTGAGGACCGTCACGATTATCTGAGTGGACCAATCTTCGAGTCAGCAGTAATTCATGAGATACTTGAACCATATAAGGAAACGACTCCGAAAACATCCGATGTCACCAAAATTCACGATCATCCGAAAGTGACATCAACACCCCCAGCCATAAACCACAAGATCCGCAGGAACAATCTCCCTCGACCGAAGCAATGCATGACCCTTCAAGAATTGGTCGACTTTTATGGGGATTCATCTGATGAGGAACTCACAAATGCCACACCGGTTACTCATGACAGGGAGATGAAGACTGTCCAACTTCCTCCCAATACTTCTCAAGGAAACAAACCGACCAAGAAAGTCACCTCTGACCTTTGACACCAGGTGATTTCTAAAGAGTCCTCATCCGGTCCTGATGTGGTTCATCAGATAAGTGCAATAGTTACAGCTCTGATACAAGGGCACTTACCTCTGATCGACAAAAGTTGGAGATCCTCTGCGGACGACTACTATTCTCTTGAGGACGACTCTGACGATGGCTGGTCTTCTTCATCGGCCCCCTCTTCATCACACTCCACATCTCCATACTATCTCCCTCCACACTCCCGCAAGAAGATCCGTCGCAAACCTCCTTGATCTTGTACATCCGCAAATCTACCCGGTTCCCCATCTGTATTTATCCGATTATACTTAGGCTGACCTGAGCCTAAGTATAGGGGGACCGCTACCATTGTTTATACTTCACTTCTCTTCTTCGGTTTTTAATCCTTCTGTATTTAGTACGAGCTATGTCAACATTTCACTTTGTGTCATGGGGACATAGCACAAGCTAAGTATAGGGGGGTGTATTTGTATATATTTTATCTACTTTATCCGTAGCTCGTGCTTTAATCATTTTTATCTAACATCGGGGTTGGGTGCAAGTAGTGTGCATAATACCTGTTTTTCAAAAAACAAAACAAAAAAAATTATTAAAATTAAAATAAAAAAACACCAAAAAAAACTTTTTGTAAAGAAAAAAATTGCATTAAAAAATTGCATTAAAAAATCATCACTCATGGTCTTGCATTTCATCAAGCATTTTATGCATTCCTTGGTCGATATATTCCTGATACATTCACCATCACTCAAGGCTTGAGGATTTTTGAGGACACTTGATTTTTGAGATCTTGAGATTCTGAATTAGCATGCCTTAGTCATTAGGGTTTTGAACTTAATAATCCACACTTCCCTAGTTTGAATGATTTGAGCGCTATATTGCACTCTTCATCTCTACCTTCAAAAAGAATATGATCAGCACAATCACTCCCACAACCGCATGATTGATGAGATGAGTTGAGATATCACTTGAGGAACTAGGACTAGAGATTTGAGTTTAGATCTGATCTGATGATATTCGAGGATGGGATAAAGTTAATGAAGGCTTCAAAAAACCTGAGTGTCAGCAAAAACCTAGCCAATATGTGAACAAGTTCATATGCTATCTTTTTTGATATTAACCTAAGTGCCAGGGTGTGTTGAAACTTAATGAAAAATGGTTGATCAGTGTGCGCCAACTTTTGGTAAAAGCAGTGGAGCTAGCCAAAAAAAAAAGAGAAGAAGAAATAGAAATGTCAAGAAAAGCTCTATCATCCAAAGTCAAATTCTAAATGAGCTTCCACCAATGGCGAGCGCTCCAAAACATTTTCAAAGTGTCCACTTGGACCAAGCGCTAATTAGGACCAAGGAGTCAAGCTGACACCACAAAAAGGGCTCTGCATCGTAAGCAATACAAGTCTGGGTGTCGAAGGTATCTTAGATACTCAAAAGAGATACACCCCGGTGTATTCCCAAAAAAAAAGTGCAGACGACTCCAAATTCTCTTGACGGACACATTGATCAACAAAATAAAAATATACTTGTGTTGAGTAATAAGGCACTCGAGAGGCACCTTGTTCCAATGTAAGGGAGAGAAAATTAAACACAATCCTATGCCCTCCATCATCTGGTCGTCCATATACACTTTCAAGTCTGACAAACAAATGAGACGGTTGACTGAAGCAAGAATAGACTTATTCCCTAGTGTTGAGGATTAGGTCTAGAGGAGAGTCTCTTGGATTGGAACTTTGGGTGATGTGTAGACTTGACTCTCATGAATGCAGTACACTAAAAATCATATCCTTATATTATATGTACAAACAGAGAGTCTGAAAATTAGAGAAGTTGGATTCCTTTTGATTAAAGCTTGGTTGAGCCAAGAATTTTAGGATCACTCAAATTAAGGGTCTTCTCTGAATTAAGCCTTGAAAATTCACTTGCACAGTCAGGGATGTAATCAACTAAGTCATTCATTCATGCTCGGGGACGAGCATGGTCTAAGTATAGGGGTATGATGAATCTCGTATTCATCATGCTAAAATCAATTATTTAGGCTCGGTTTCCCTTAATCCACTTGTAATTAATCATTAATAGAGCATTATTAGCCATCATGCATGTGTAAATAATATCTGCATTTCATCATGCATAAATTGCATTAAAAATCCCAAGTGTAAATTAGCCCAAAAAGCTGCTAACTTCTCTTATTTTTAGTTAATTCATCCTAACTCTGATTAACCCAAAACGACTCCATTGTGTAGATATTACTAACCTTATTAAATAAAAAATATAAGAAATTTACTAACCTCAATAAGTGTCAAATAATCCCAAAGTTAAATTTTACATCTGCAGACTAAAATGAGCATATCTCCCACATACAGTGTCCGATTTTGGTCTACTCACTTTTAAAGTACTCCATTTTTAAATACCTTCAAAACAAGACCAATTTCATAAAATTCGGAGCTCATTTGTGAAAATTGGGGTTTGGGCCTCTTTTGCACATTTTAACTTTTTGTTATTTTTGACCTGAGTTTTTATGTGCATAATTAACTCTCTTAATTTTATTTCTTTTTCATTATTGTTCTTTGATGGAAGTTTTATTAAGAGACTCAAAACTCCAAATCCAGATCAAAATAGAGATCAAAAAACTGACCAAGTTCAAGTGTCCGTTGTCAGTCTGTACAAAAGTTGTGTGTTTCTTACTTTTATTTTATTTTCCTAATTTCTTATCCATTAAAAATCCAAAAAAATTAGATTAGTGTGTAAATATTTTTCATGTATTTTATCGTATTTTTTTTTTAATTTTTATCCTCTCTAAAACCACAAAAAATACAAGATCCCAAAAATACGGTTTTCTATACACATGGAAAACCACCAAAAATATACTTCTCACAGATGACCTCTTTTGCTCTCGGATCCTTCACGAAAGTTGTAGATCTCGTCAAGACGAACAACTTTTGTGAAGGACATTTTTCGATCCAAGGTCATATTCTATCTCCTTTTCAATATCCAAGATCTGAAATTTTTTTGGTGCCACGTGGCAGCCCCTGGGCGTGCCACGTGGCACCCTCACTCTCTCTCCAACCCCTCCCCTCCGGGTCACGTGCCTAGCACGTGACCCTGTCACCTTCTTCCCCAACGCACGCATGGCCTCCCCTACCGTTTCTCCTCCTCGCGCGTAACGCTTGCGCGGCAGCCGTTCCTCCTCCTCGCCTCCGGCTGTTACGAGGTCATCCGCTATCCCCTCCGCGTAACGCCTCTGATCTTCCTCTCCTATAAAACGAACCCATCGCCGGCCTTCCTCTTCATCCGCCATCTTCCTACAGTGCCGGTGACAGCGGCCGCATCGGCATGATCCGCGGAGCCGACCTCCGTGTAGCCTCCCCATCAGTAAGCACATCTTCGAGGATGACCGCCTAGCCTCTGAGACAACGACCAGGAAGAGAACTCCGCTCCTCCATCTGCAGGCGACTCCACCTCCATCAACATCCTTGGAGCTCGAAGCTCCACTGCCACCAGCTCCTCCGCACATAACGGAGCCCTGCTCTGCCGTCAACCGCTCCGCAGTAGCTCGGCCGTGTGTCGGCCGAGCTCCGCTCGCCTCCAACCTCGCCTCCTCCGCCGAACAGTTGCCTCCGTCTCGAACCCCCCACCGCCACGCAGCACCTTCGCTCCGCCTCCGCGCCTCGACGTCAGCCGCCATCGCTCGGCCGAGCCAACTCGCCGCCTCCTCCTGCGTTCGCCAGTGCCGACCGCCATCGCCCTCCACGCGCAGCTGTCGCGGGCCGCACGACCGCCGCCTCACCACCTCGCCCTCGCCGTCGGAGGGTGTCGCGCTCAACCTCCATCGTACAATTGCCGTAGGATCAAGGGCCTGCCCTTGATCCGACAGCCTTGAAGCTGACACGCGCCCCTCCCCCGAGCCTCAGCCCCAGCCTCGAGGCTCGGGGCCCCCGAAGCGCCGCCCTCCGCCACGTAGGCTCGGGCATCCAAGCCTGAGCTCCGTTGCTCGGGCCTCCACCTTGTTACCGAGCCACAGCTTCGCCATCCGAGCCTGAGCCTCGGGACCCCCGAGCCTCTACCCCGGGCCCGAATCTCAGGCTCGGCCGCCCGAGCCTCAGCCTCTTGACCAAGCCTCCGGCGAAAGACGTGCGTTATGGGGAAAATTGCACGGACACCCCTGTAACTTTCTGAAATTGCACATATACCCCTGCCATGGGTAAATTACAGATGGGCCCCTTAAGTTTTTATTAATTACAGATAAGTCCTCCCATGGACCTTTTTGCAAGGAAAACTTTATTTCGTTTACATTTTAGTCCCTGTAATTTCAATTGAGCATATCTTCTTCATACGAACTCCGATTTTAGCATATAATATGTCATTTTGAAGCTATTTTCATGCTCTACAATTTAGCATAGTTTGTGAACAGATCTGAGATGGTTTATTGATAATTATCATTTGAGGACTTCTGTTGACACATGTAGGCTAATTTTTGACATATCTGTGCCACCTTTTCCTTGAGAGAATTGACGATTTATTTTGCAGGGATTTGTTGGACTTAAGATATTATTTGAGGGCTTATTTTATACAGGATTTAAATGAAGGAGATTGAGTAGATGTATTGACTGGTGGACTGCAACTTTTTGAGATTAAAATTAGAAATATTTAAAGATAAAATCATTGCAGGATTAATCTGAGATCTATTCACTCTCACTTGCATTAGGAATTAATTTGATACATCTTGCTGAATTCAATATTTATTTGATCTGTGATGTCATTTCGAGGATATTGATTATTTTTATTTGGATTAAACATCGCTAAAAAATCGCAGATCAGGTGCTTCATTTTCCCTGTATATTTCTTCACTCTTGCATCTCATTGCATTGTGCATTTTATCAACGCAGAAATTAATCGAGTATTAATTAATTATTTAATTTGATTTAAGATCACGCAACTAAAAATCTTCGTTCCCTGTGTTCGACCTTGGTAGACTTGCCAAGTAAAATTATTCCACAACATTCAAAGATTGTGGTTATTTTGATCGACCGATTTTCACCTCCTATACTACAATTGTCGATTATTAAAGAGGAGAATTTCGCGCTCATCAAGGAGCGAGTTTGAGAGGAGAGAACTCGTTGGTGCACGCAGCGGCTTCCCATGTGCTGGTGGCAGTGGGAGTGGCAGTGAAGTTGCACCAGTACCACCACCCACTAAGAAGCACAAGGGGAAGGGACTAGAACCATTCTTGACGAGGAGTGGGTCCATGCAGTACAAGCCAAGCAAGGACCCAAAGCAGAAGACGGTGAAGGGGATGTTCACCAACACACGCGAGAGAGTGGGCAGGGCCATCGGCAAGCTCTTCTTTGGGGAGAGCATCCTAGCCCATGTCGCTAGTGGACCTTTCTTACATCATGCCATTGATGAGATCACTGCAGCTAGAATGGGAGTGAAGGCTCCAAGTGCCAAAGAGTTGATGAATAAGTATCTTGCGCAAGAGAAGGAGGAGATGAACGAGTACATCTCGGACCTGAGGAAGAGATGGCCAGAATACGGCGTGACGCTGATGTGTGATGGTTGGACAAGTTACATAAGGAAGACTATCATCAACTTCCTCGTTTACTATGACGGTAAGACAATTTTCCTTAAATCCATCGATGCTTCTGAACAGGTCAAGGACTACAAGTACCTGCTGAAGTTGCTGAAGGACGTCATTAAGGACGTTGGGAAAGAGAACATCGTACCTATTGTGACGGACAACGGTATCAACTTTAAGAAAGCAGGAGAAACAATAATGAAGTCCAGCAACTACGGCATTTTTTGGACACCGTGTGCTGCGCATTGCATAGACCTGATTCTGAAGGACTTCGGCAAGAGGAAGCTTGTCATGAAGGTGATGGAACAAGCACGGGCGATCACGACGTTCATTTACAACCATTCCAAAGTGTTGGCCTTGATGAGGCGAACATGCAATGGTGAGTTGGTGAGGCCTGGGATCACACGCTTTGCAACCAATTTTATAGCGTTGCACAACCTCAAACAACACAAGGCAGGATTGAAGACCATGTGCTGCCAAGGTGAATGGTTTGAGAACCCAGAAGCTCGAACTGAAGGAGGAAGGAGAGTGGAGACAATCATTAATGATCTCCATTTCTGATGATGTGACAAGGGTCACGAAAATAATGGAACCTATTGTTTCTGCATTGCGTATCGTAGATGGGGATAAGAAGCCAACTATGGGAGTCATCTACGAGGCAATGCGATGCATGAGGGAGAAGGTCAGAGAAGTAGTTGGGAGAGGATTTAAAGCATGGTTGGACATCATAGACGAACGATGGTCCAAGATGCTCTCACATCCTCTTCACAAGGCTGGTACGTTTTGTTATCCATTTAGATTTCTAATCCATTTTTGTAAGCATGTACTTTTGTTTTGAATGATTAAATTTTGTTCGTTAACAACATACTACTTGAATCCGAAGTACAAATACAAGAACAGTCTTGGTACAAATGCTGACCTTCTAGCAGCCGTACAAGTTGTGGTGGAGAAGTGATGACCCGAAAAATGACCAAGACTCGGGTGAATAAAATAGAGCTAGGATCGTTGCGACCCGGATCTCGAAAATCAGTCGGCTCAACAAGAAAAATATGGATCGGACTACCAAACAGAGATAAAAATCAATAAAAACAAATAGTGGCCCTGGCTATGAGATTAGCCTGGTGTAGCACCCAGGGTCGGACTCAGGGAGCGCGGATTGGCCTTGCGGCCTACGAAGTAGTCAGAAAACAAATAAAATAAAAAAAAATTTTTTGGTTGTCTTTAATATTTTTTATATTTTTTTGGATTTTTTTAATATAAGGAAAATAAGAAAAAAAATAAGCAACTTTGACCAATTATTTAATTATTCAAAAACAGTCCAAAAATTTCAACAAAAATATTTTTATGATTTTTATATTTTTTACTGTTTTTGATGAATTTTTGAGAATTTTATGATTTTTATGGAATTTTCTAAAAATAGAAGAAGGCAAAAATAAGAGAAAACTGTCCAACCAGACTTCAAAGACCACTTAAAAATATCTAATGGTCTTATCAAGGCGTGGAGGTATTTTTTATATAAAATAGAAATAATAAAAAAAATCAGGAGAAGAGTATTTTAATTTTTTGATTTTCTTTGATTTTTTAGAATTTTTATTAGTTTTTCAAGGTTTTTTAATTTTAATGGTTTTTATAAATCTAAAAATAACCACAAATGCATAGAAAATCAAGGATACAAAAACACACAAAACTTGATTTTTTTGTAATTTTTAAAAGGGTTTTAATTTTTGTTTTGGGAATTTATACTCTGAACAGATAGAAAAACAAGGGTTTTTGAATTTTTAAAAATACTAAAAAGGCTAAAAAATGTACCCAAAAATTGGTGAAAATTCTACATAGTGGCAGGAGCCACATATCTAAGTTTCACATGATTTGGGTAAAAAATGATATTTTATTTAAATCAAACAAGAGCCCATAGTGCACAGGGACCTATTTGCAACAAAAATAAAGTTCTAAGGCTAAAAAGTAACACACTTAGAAACTGGGGGGGTCCTCGTGCAATTTCTTCAAGTCCCTACGTGTGCGGCACGTAGTCTGGGCATAGAGGGACCCAAATGTAATAAAAATAATTCCGAGGGCTTCTTAGCAATAGGTAATAAAAGCCAAGGGGACTATTTGCAATTTACCCAAACAATTCAACACATGTCGAAAAAAAGTGTTCATAGGGGTATAAATGCAAATATCAAAAAGTATTTTTTATTTATTAACACATCCAAACAACGACCAAGAACATGCAATTTCACCTAACAACCACGTGACGACGCACGTGTCTCACATACACAAGAATGCAAAAGCAAATAACATAAAGGTCCAGGTCCTAAGTGCAATTTAACCAAAATAAAATGAACTATATAGAATATTTACAGGACTACTTAATAAAAACAAAACAAAAGCGGGCCTAAAATGAAATCTACCCCTTATTATCCGAGGGCTGGAGGCGCGCCACGTGTGATATCCAACAGCTGCAGGCCGCTGCTCCTCAACGAAGGACGTTGGCTCGGATCTGACGGCTGAGGTGTGCCCACGTGGCTGATCTGACACTCTGGAATCAAGGGCACCCCTCGCTGGATGAAGGGCGATGAAGCGGCCACGTGTCGATCTGACGGTGGCTGATAAGGGCCTCTTCTTCGCCTGGAACGAGCGGTGCAGATGAGATCTGGCGAGTCGGGGCTGAATGGATGGCTCTCGAGGCTCCTGGAAGAACACGGCTCCGGCAAACTTCGCCGGAGCCCCACGACTGCGCTGGTCCTCCTCAGGGACTGCAAATGGGTGTAATGGAATCATTGCAGCCTCCCGCATGGTGGACTCCTCCGATGACGCCAAGAAGCTCCAAGGAGCCCCGACGACAACGACAGAGCTGGGCTCCTGTGCTCGAATGCTTCGACCCTTAGATGGGCCTTTTCTAACCTGGAAAACAACACAGGAAGACTCCTTGGTCGAGGGCAAACTGCCTCGACCCTGTGAGGGGTGAAATGGGTGGCTGGCGTGTCGGGGCGGATGACCTCCGGCGAAGCGACGGCGAGGGAGGTCGGGGTCCCTGCTCCGGTGCGAGTGAGGGGGCGTGAGTGGGTGCGGAAGGTGAGGAGAGGGCTCCTGGATATGACGGTCGAGTCCGATGATCGAGAGGGTGACAGAGATGGTCGGAATCGACGAACGGCGTCGAACGATGGATTTGGGGCTAATAAAAAATTCGAGAAATATGGAAAGAATTAGGGCTACCTGATGTGTGGGATCGACTGGGTATGAGCTCCGGGAGATCTGGTCTTCGCCTCGAGGGTCGTCGAAGGCCCGAGGCTCTGGCGCAACTCTGGGCGGCGCACGGCAACGAAACGTCGCCGGATCAGTGACGCAGTGCTTCTCCTCCTTTCTGCAACACACCGACGGCTAGCTGTCACTCTAGGGTATCGGGTGGAGGTCCTGGGTGGAAGAGGTGACGCCAAAGATGGCGTGAATTGCGGCTGCTGCTTCTGCTATATAGTCTGAGGGGTCCGGTAAGAAGGTTGTCGGGCAGGCACGTCGATGCACGGACCCCTAAGATCCACCCCGGGCGAAGATCTCGGATCTGCAGGGAAGGATTAGGACCCGAGGTTTAAGGGTTTGGTGTTCGGATCAAGGCGCGATAATTGGGAGAAATCGGATCAGGCGCCAGATCCGTGATAGAAGGGTCTGCAGGGGAGAGTTGACCGGGGGTCAACAATCCCCCGTGGACCAATAGGAATTCAGGAATTATTAATTTTTTGATAATTCATTTAAAAATAATAAATGACTTATTTTAAAAAACTCAAAACATGAAAAATAATTATTTATTTTTAAACTATTTTTGGTGATTTTTATTTAATTTTTTTGAAATAAAAATTAGGTATTTACAAAATAGTATTATTATATATAGGTATATACAATATACATTTTTTATTTTTGATTTTATTTATTTATTTTTTACATTTTATTCCAATTTTATTTTTTATTTTTTTATAGAATAAAATTTGGAATAAGAAGGTATTTTTATTTTATTTTTATTATTTAGTTTCATTGAGTAAATAAATAGATATACACATATATACATGGTATTTGTAAAATATAGGTTTTGATTTTTATTTTTATTTGTTTTTATTTTTATTTTATTTTTGTGATTTTTATTTTATTTATTTATATTATGTAATATGGAATATGTACATATTTTATGGATTTTTATTTAT
Source organism: Ottelia alismoides (assembly GCA_037367405.1). Taxonomy (NCBI): domain Eukaryota; kingdom Viridiplantae; phylum Streptophyta; class Magnoliopsida; order Alismatales; family Hydrocharitaceae; genus Ottelia; species Ottelia alismoides. The sequence goes on from JAZKJV010001426.1 coordinate 312,824, forward strand.
TTATTTATAGGGAGAAATAAATAGATAAGTAGTTTCTATATACATGGCTTATGTACAAGGATGAAAGACATTTTTATTTTTGTTTTATTTTTCCCAATTTTATTTTAATTTAATGTTTACAAATATATACATATAAATACACACCCATTTTTATTTGAATAAGAGGAAAATAAATTTTATTTTATTTACAGGTATATGTACAAATGTGAGCTTCCTTATCTCTCTCTACTTGGGTTTCTATGCGGTCAGGCCCATGCTGAGCCCTCCCTTGGGATTAGGTTGCTCAATATTTATTCTAAATATCTCCCTCTTTTTCTTTTATTTCTTTATTCTTTTATTTATGCACAAAAACATGCTAATTATTCATAATTACACAATGCATGCTGAATGATAATTATTGATATTTACAGATATCTACATGTGTTTTGCATAGGTTTTGTTGCTAAAATAAAAGAATAAAGAGTGATGAATGGGTATTCATCACCCCCCTATCTTAACTTTGCTAGTCCCTTAGCAAACACTTATTTGAAAAAGAAGTGAAAAAGAAAAAGAAAAAGAGGAGAAAGTGCATGGATTAATGCTGATTATTAAACTTGCCTTCATTAAATTGAATTATGGGGCTCGATCAGATCTTTGGATTATTGATATGTCGGAACCTTATTTAGACTTATGTTTAAAACTTAACAGCATCTAAGATCCACTAATCTATAATCAAGACTCCTCAACAATCCAGATCAGAACAAGTCTACGTACACAAACCCTGAAGACTATGAATCTTTCCTTGTACAGTGTAAGTGAGGTATAGCTCTCCACCTCAGAAGTAGCAACTTGACAACCCTTCCCAACAAGGTAACTCTATGACCCCAATCCGTCCACTCTTTCCTCGAGGAGTGGGGTATTCCCTTCTAAGTTCAAGTTCAACCGGCTCAAGAAGAGGGGGAAGAAGAGAATGGACCATGGCCAGTGTAGCCATGTATCCTTAGGAGCTCAACTAGTGTAGCTAAGTCTCCCTGCTGCAAGCTACATAAGATGGAACCATGAGTCTCAAGCTTTGCTTATTTGCACTATATACATACTCCGGTGGGATTATCATTTTCTATCAGATCCACCACTTTTTTGGAGTTATTTTCTTTTTGCATTTTTTTTTCAAGTGCATCTATACAACATAATTACAAGGTGCAGCATATGTACATAAGGAGTTTTTCCTCTTGTGCCAGTAGACTATCCCTCTTTTGAAGCATTATTGCAACCCACAACTCCTATCGTTAGACCTAATGGAAACCAGACCAAGTTGAGACGCACTTCCTTCACTAAAAGAAGAAGAGAGGTTCCGCCTAGAAGTACTGCCCTCATATGCTACCCCATGTCAAGGAAGACTGCCTCCTCACCACCTTATCCGTAGAGAGCTCGGTGCTAAGTGCGGGTCCAAGTCAAGCCATTGTCTATATGAGTCATGTGTGTGTTGTTAAGTGCTCTACTTAGGCTCATAGAGATGGCATGTAATCATAGCCTAGTGGACTCAAAGAATTAAGTCACTATGGACCTGAAAAGCCTTAACCCTAAGCCCTATAAGGTTCCTCTTCGAATTAGGTGGATTAAGATCTTAATCAAGCTCCATTTCCCAATTTAATTCCACGCTAGTTTAAATGTCAACTATAATCCAGGAAAAACTATACAAATATATACAAGGAAGCTATTTATACAAAATTTACACAAATGCAAAATTTTTGGAAAATGTTTTGAAATCATGAATGTATGTGGGAATGCAAGTTTTGCAAAATATTTACACAAATTTACACAAGATTTTTGCAAACTTTTGATTTTCAAAACATTTTGGAAAAATTTTGTACTATATACATAGTTTTGATATGAAAATATTTACACAAAAAGTTTTTGAAAATATTTTTACAAAAATAATTTGTACAATAGCTATGTTTGTGCAAATAAAACAATGTTTATTTACAGGAAAAAAATTTAATTTTTATGGATTTTGGGTTTTTAGCCATTTTTATTTACACACTCACACAAAGTACGAGTTATGGCTAAAGTATATATGAAATATATACACACCCCCCTATACTTAGCTCGAACGATGTCCTCAGAGTCAAGAGCGATGAAGAAGACATAACTCGTGCTTAGTATAGGGAAGTGAAAAGGGAGGCTATATACAAAGACGAATGAAAGAATAGAAATCTCGAGGGTCTCGGCTTTTCGCCCTATACTTAGGATCAAATAATCCTAAGTATAGCAGGCTGTACACGAAGGGAAAACCGAGTGAAGAATGTACAGGGTCTCCCCCCCCATACTTAGGGTAAAATATCCCTAAATATAGGCAATAAAAACATGGGTAAAAATGAATCAAAAGAATACCCGAGAGTCCTACATCCCCCCTACACTTAGGGTAAAGTACACCCTAAGTATAGCATAATCAAAAGATGAGGAAAGGGATGTGGGACTAAAGAATGGAATGATATGGACAACTGGATCTATACAGGTCGGTAGAATAGTGATAATCAGGCGTGAGATGCAATAGATGTGAGTCAAAAGACCACATCTCACGCAAAGTGAATAGGGGCAACATCAACGACCCGCGGCTCATGATCTAGAAATGGCTTGAGCCGCTGGCCGTTCACTCGAAAGGTACTCTCAGAAGACAACTCAGATATGTCGATACTCCCGTTGTCGTGTACCTTTCTCACCAAATACAGTCCCTTCCATTTGCTCTGTAGCTTCCCTGGAAATAAGTGATGCCTAGCATCAAACAACCATACTCTCTATCCTGTCTCAAAATGTTTGTGGCTGATATGAGAATCATGCTACTCCTTCACTCTCTCCTTGTACCGTAGGCTGTTTGAGAAGGCAGTATCACAAAGCTCCTCCAAGGCTGCTAACTCTGCCCTCCTCTGATCTCCTATACTATCTAGATCCAAAAGTATATCTGTGATAACCCAAAGTGACCTATGTCTCAACTCAACAGGTAAATGGCACGGCTTGCCATAAATGAGGCGAAAGGGAGATGTGCCCAAAGGTGTCTTGAAAGACGTCCGATATGCCCACAAGACCGAGTCCAAAAGCTGTGACCAATCCTTTTGGTCAAGGCAGATGACTTTCTGCAATATAGTCTTGATCTCCCTGTTAGACACCTCGGCAAGACCATTCGTCTGAGGATGTTATGGAGTGGCAACTCGATGGTCTATGCTGAACTCGCAAGCAAGGGCCTTCACCTGGTCGTTGACGAAATGAGACCTCCCGTCAGATATCAACACTCGAGGTACCCCGAACCGTGAAATGATATGCTTCCTCAAAAATCTGCAAACAGTCCTAGCATCTACGGTTCAGGCGGGGATGGCCTCAACCCAACGACTAACATAATCTACGGCCAACAGAATGTACTCGAATCCCTGACTCTTAGGGAGTGGACCCATGAAATCTATGCCCCATGCGTCAAAAACCTCACAGAAGTGAATGGGCTGCATCAGCATCATATCACGCTGTCCACAAGTGCCCATCCTCTGACAGTCAATACACCTCTTTACGAACTCATCAGAGTCCTTGAAGAGGGTAGGCCACCATAGGCTGGATTGGAGAACTTTCTGTGTCGTTCTCCTCCCAGAGTGATGTCCTCCTGCCTCAAGCTTGTGGCAGTAAGTGAGGATGCTATGGTGCTCCTCCTGAGGAATGCACCTACTCCAAACGCTATCTCCTCCTTCATGGTAAAGGATGGGATCCTCCCAGTGGTAGGACTTGGCCTTCGTGAGGAAGGTCTCAAGTCTCTATCGGGGCCAATCTTGTGGAACTTTCTTAGCAACAAGAAAGTTCACAATATCGGCATACCACGGGAGAGAGGCGATAGCAAGGATCGCCTCATCTGGGAAGGTCTCACAAATAGGCTCAGTCTGCTCAGAATCCTCAAGATGCTCTAATCGGGAGAGATGATCCGCCACCACATTCTTGACTCCAGGCTTATCCTTAATCTCTATGTCAAACTCCTGGAGTAGAAGGATCCATCTAGTCAATCTGGATTTGGCATCCTTCTTTGCCATGAGGTACCTGATGGCGGTATGATCAGTGTACAAGGTCACTCTAGATCCGATGATGTAAGATCTGAACTTATCTAGTGCAAAAACTACGGCTAGCATCTCCTTCTCAGTGACTTTGTAGTTCCGTTGTGCAGCATCCAATGTACGGCTAGCGTAGTGAATGGCAAATGGGACTCCATCCCTCCTCTATCCTAGCACGGCCCCTACGGCAAAATCGGAGGCGTCCGTCATGATCTCGAATGGGAGAGACCAATCAGGCGGCTGAAGAACAGGAGCCTCAACAACACATCTCTTGAGAGTCTCGAACGATGAAAGACACTTGTCATCGATAAGGAACTCGGCGTCTTTCATCAGCAGAACAGTCAACGGTCGGGCAATCCTACTAAAATCATGAATGAAGCGCCGGTAGAAACCGACGTGCCCCTGGAAAGACCGTAACTGCCGCAAGTTGGATGGCGATGCGAGTTTTCTAATGACATCTACCTTGGCCTGATCAACCTCCATGCCCCTGTTGGAGATGATATGGCCAAGCACCGTCCCCTGAGTCACCATGAAGTGACTCTTCTCCCAAGACAACACAAGGTGAACCTCAATGCATCACTGAAGGACTCGGTCTAGGCAGTCAAGACAGGAGTCGAATCCGTCGACATAGACTGAGAAATCATCCACGAAGACCTCCAAGCACTCCCCCACCATGTCCGAAAAGATAGACAGCATGCATCTCTGAATAGTCGCAGGGGCATTGCATAGCCCAAATGGCATGCGTCTGAAGATGTATGTGCCAAAGGGACAGCTGAAGGTAGTCTTGTCCTGGTCCTCGGGAGCGATGGCCACCTGGTTATAGCCGGAGTACCCATCCAGAAAATAATAGTGGCTCTTCCCTGCCAGTGTCTCAATGATATGATCTATAAAGGGCAGGGGGAAATGATCCTTCTTTGTGGCCTGGTTGAGTCGTCTGTAATCCACGCAGACTCGCCAAGAAGTGGGTACCTGGGTAGCGATCTCCTCTCCAGACTCGCTGACTACTGTAGTGATACCCGTCTTCTTGGGCACCACAAGCAACGGACTGACCCACTTGGAGTCGGAGATGGGGTAGACAAAATCGGCGCTCCACCATTTCGAAATCTCCTTCATGACAACCTCTCTCAGATTCGGGTCCAGCCGCCGCTGGAACTCATGCGACGGCTTCGCCTCATCCTCGAGATAGATATGGTGGGAGCACAGGCCGGACTTATCCCCTGGAGATCGGCTACGCTCCATCCTATCGCCTTGCGGTTCTTTTCAAGAACCCCCATCAGACGAGATTCCTGCTCTCCAATCAAATCGGCAGAGATAATGATTGGGTACATCTCTTGATCACCTGCAAGGAACCTATACTTCAACGATGCAGGAAGTGGCTTCAGCTCTGGACAACTGGGTGCTGGTGGATCTGGCCTCTGAAAGCTCTGAGTGAAGGCTGCCCAATCCGCATGGGAGAACTGAAACTCTCGCTCACACTCTGAATCTGGAGAAGGCTGCTCTGCTGGGCAGTCTCTGCTCTACATGGCATCTACCTCCTCCCTAGCTGTAGGCTCAGTGGAAGTCAGATCTGGTATAAAATCATCAAACTCTGCCCAATCAAAATCTGACTCCGAGGGATCTGTATCATCATCACAAAAATCTGTCTCACGATCAAGAACCGGCTCTGCCGACTGAACGGTAATGCGCTCTCCAAGCTCTCCTCTATTGGCATCTCTACATCAGCGGACTCTGAAGGTGAGAGGATGGCTTGTGCGTCGGGATCTACCAAAACTGCCTCATCATCTGTGATCACAAAGTCACAGTCCTGGTGGATGTCTGGCCCAGCATCTGTCATCTGCTCTGTATCGGAAGTAGTCTGTGAGCATGCTGCATCTCTGACTCTGACGTCCTCGACTGTCTCTATTTATACACTCTCGCCCTCGACGCGAAAGTATACCTTCCCGCTATCATGGTCGGTCACTGCCTTGGCTGTGGCCAAGAATGGCGACCTAAAATGATGGGGGTATAATTCACTGACTCAGGGATCTCCATGTCCAACACTACGAAGTCCACGGGGAATTGCAGACCCTGAATCGTGACGACAACGTCCCTCAGCAACCCCTTTGGCCTCTTGACAGATCGATCAGCAAACTGAAGGACTGTCCTGCTCTGTCTAAGAGTGCCCAACTCGAAGCGGTCGAGAAGGGCTGCCAGAAGTAGGTTGATCGATGAACCGCTGTCTAATAGAGTACGGTCGAACCTCTGCTCTCTGATATGGCATCTAACATATGGGGCTCCTGAGTCTGGCCTCTTGGCCGGCAGACGGTTCTGGATCGCGAAACAAGTGGCTCTGGTCAGCACATGGATCTCTGACTGGTGGTTCCTCCTCTTCCTCCTAACTGTGGTCCTGTCTCTGAGTGATCTCTGGAGTAGAGGGAATGTCCGGTCCACTCTATTTATTCCAATCCATTTTACTCGGATCATTCGATAAAATTCAACATTCCTTCAGATTTACCACCACGCTCACCCTTTTCTATACATGATCAACTCCCATCATGGGATGACCAATCTTATTCGCGATTTCTCGCTAGAACTCATGAACCATTTGAAGAACAATCCATTATCATGACAAATGTCTTGCAGAGATACTAACCCCAACTGACTTCATCTTCTCATTACAATTTTGTTGGGATAGATTGACACTTCACAAATCCAAATCTTACCATGACCTTCGTAAATAACATGACAACTAGATCAAACCAAATGGAGAAGCCTGTACCTGATAATCACCCATATTGGATTGACGATAATGATCAAATCTCTATTGACCGACCCATATACCACTCCTTTGAACAACCTGCATATACAGAGGACTGGACCAATGATATCGGCACACATGAACCCTATATGCTGAATTTACCACATGAGGATTCGAATAATAATGACCACAGAAATGGACACAACTCAATCCAGCATTGCATGCCTGAATTACAGTATGCTGAGTATGAGACCTACATATTCCCGCAAAATCCTCCCATTGAGCACACTCCTTCCATGATTTTTCAGGAGAAAATTTCAGAGGATATCAAATCAAAACATATAAAGGATATTCTGAGAGGATCATCTCCCAGCTCAAACATGAAAATGGAAGATGAAATGATTGGATCTCAAGTTAAAAACAATGAGAAAACTCCGAGACTCACAAACTCTTTATACCTTAGGGACGACTCTGATAGTGACACCTCTCAATACTACTCCCTTAGGGATGACTTTGACTCTGATCAAAAACCCCTCCTCTGCTATGGAAAGCAGTACATTTACACACAACAACAAAAGGACCAAAAAAATAGAAAAATTCAAAAAAAAAACCCAAAAATTGAAACAATAGAAAAACTCTTAAAAATCGAAAGTGGAGAGCATTTGAAGAATTTGGATCCTACTCTGAGGGAAGCATTGTATAAAAGCTTTATTTTTGAACTTCCCTTAATTAAGGCCATTAAACACATTCCCCAACATAGAAAGATTTGTAAAGAGTAGACTAATGTCGAAAAAGTAGGACAGGAAGAGAACAAAGAACGAAAAACATATATTGTCAATGGTCGCCTATTTGGTGATGAGAAGAAAGAACAAGAGCCGTAGATTGAAGTGTTTGCCTCGATTTCACTATGAATCAAAGAAACAACATTCACCCATGCCCGAATCACTGATGACTCACTAATCAATATCCTCCCAATCTCCGTGTTTGACAAGTTCAAACTCGGACCAATCAAGAAATCAAGTGACATCGTTTAGTTGGCTGATCGATCTATAAAACGACCAAGAGGAACAATTTCAGTCATTATTATATTCCAAGGTGCTCCTCTCAAAGTGGATTTCATGATCATTGACATTGACTATTGATAAGCGTCCCGCACCCTTAGTTAATTAGGTCAAATTAATGTCCAAATTGCTTTTAATCGTTCGTTGCAGTCGGATACGAGAGGCTAGTCAAAAACCACTTTGATTTAATGTTAAGCGGTGAATTTTTTTTTACTTGGTGGAGTCCAAGGTCGATCTCAGGGATGCATCTGTCTCCTTAGGTAAATTTTAAGCAATTATCCAAGTGTGTGATTTTCGGAGAGTAATTTTTTTGTCTTTTTCAATTTCTATGCAGACTTATGCAAAAATGCAGGCCAATTTAACGTTTAATTCAATTGGGATATCAAATAAAGTCCAAAAATTCTAAAAATTGGCCAGATGATTAATGATGATGAAAATGACCTACACTAATTTTTTTGGATTTTTCAGACACTAAATGGATTTACTGGAAATTAAATATGTATACAGGGTGATTTTCAATATTCAATTTTTAATAAATATCAAACCACAATTTTTTCAAGAACTAAAATTATCCTAGATAGCACTAATGATAAAGGACCTAGGAAAATTAACACTCCGAGCCTCCGCAGCCATCCGAGCCTAGGTTGCCCACGTGAGGAGCACGTGCGGCCTGGGTAATTTACACAGAGGCCCCTGGATCTTTCCATATTTGCAAAGAGGTCCCTGTAAAGCTGAGCCCACGTGAGGTGCACGTGCCCTGTGGAGAATTTGCATTCAAGTCCACAACATTATAGGTAATTGCATTTTAGTCCCTGTCTGCATATTTGCTTATTGTATTTTTATTTTTCTATATTGCATTTACACCCCTGTGTTTGCACGTATCCCTAGGTTGCATTTTACATCATTTTGCAAATCTAAAAATTGCATGTTGTTGGGAATTTTGTCCTCTGTCTATTGGTACACGTGTCACATTTTTGTAATTCCAGTAGAATTCTTAATGAATTAATTGGTGCATTTTTGAAATATTTTGCCCAGTGACACCTTTTAATTTGTAGTTAATTCTCTGCTTCCAAAAATCATCAAAAATTCACAGTAGCTTAAGGACATTATTCTTAACATACCATAAAAATTTCAGGTCATTTGCACGCATATCGAGGCCTAAATAAATTGTTGATTGATTTTCTTATTTTAATTTTAATTAATTCATCTCACAGTGAAATTAAGATCTTTTAATTTTCCTAGGTCCTTTATCATTAGTGCTATCTAGGATAATTTTAGTTCTTGAAAAAATTGTGGTTTGATATTTATTAAAAATTAAATATTGAAAATCACCCTGTATGCATATTTAATTTCCAGTAAATCCATTTAGTGTCTGAAAAATCCAAAAAAATTAGTGTAGGTCATTTTCATCATCATTAATCATCTGGCCAATGGGTATTTTACAAGTGATTTTTGGCTTCTTATTTAAATGCAAATGAACGGCTAAAATGTATGAATTAGGAATGTATGCATGAATGCTATTTATGCAATATATAGGGAAACATGCATCTATTTTCTCGGGAACAAGGCTCTATTTTTGACTTTTGAAGTGATGAATCACAGATTCATCAACTATCAAGGATAATTCACCCAGTCTCCAATCATTCTCGGAAAATCGTTATTATCCTTAGCTAAAGCAACTATAGAGTTCGACATTTGGGAAATCAATTTTACTGCATTGTGAGCTCTTCAATCTTGTCATGTGTTTGAGGAAAAATGATATTCTATGGTAACACACAAAGCCGTCAACAAGTGTATCCATCAAGAAATAGAAGGGCCCTACCCGGCTACTACATTTGAGATAACAACTATTGAGCAGACCACTGGATCAGAAACACACCTCACCCTTCCATTTCCTACGGCTTGGATCTCAATCATTACCGTGACAAATTTACGGAGCAGTAACGAATCCGATACTACCTTTTTTAATTTGTGAGAATTAAGTTTTAAAAATAATGATGAATGTGTCATTGTAATTACGTCGGGAATTCGGAATCAGTCAAGAAATAACAACAAGAATTTATTCATTTTTTATCAGCGTGGTTTATGTTTATTTTACTTGGGCAAGTCCCAAGGTCGAACTCAAGGAGGCAAAGGAACGACCTAGAATTTTATCCATCAAAGTTCATGCACGATTTTTGAGACGGAATTTTTTTGGTATTTTTAATGCAATTTGGGAAGCAATATCCAAATGTGGCCAATTTTAGGGACTAAAATGTAAACATCAATCAAATGATATCCGGAAAATATGAAACTTGGCCGAGATGTCATTAGTGATGAAATGAATGCACTATAATTTTTTTTCGGAATTTTTAGATGCAAAATAAATATTTTATGAATTTATGAATACAAACACAATAAATTTCAATAATTAATTATAATAAATATTAAACCTAATTATTTCCAAGAGATAAAATTATCCAATATTAATTACTAGGTGATTGATCTCAGAAAAAATCCTAAACCTCAAAATTGCTAGATTTAATATCTATTAAAATTAAAGATTGAAATATACAAAATGATTTTTAGAGGGCAAACCATACAAGCAAATGTAATTCATTTTAGGCACGATTTTAAACACAATTAATTCTACAATCCGTGATTTTTTGGCAATTTTTTGAACAATGATTAATTACTTATGAATTTCAAAGCACATAATGGATAAAATATGAAATTTCTACAAATAATTAATCATTAATTAACCACAAAACAAAATAAAATCAAAACATGCCATGATGAAGAAAATTAATTGTAGAACATAGTGCCTATTTTTAATAAATAAAATAATGCAATAAAGAGGTCTAAAATAAGGGGGGAACACATGGGTATTTGTGCAATTACAATAATTAAATAAATATAAAAAAATAAGGACCATGGGTAGAACTGAGATTACCTAGACCACAAAGGGGGTTACTGCAAAACTCCTAGAGGGGTACGTGCGCAACACGTGCCCTCTATGGTGGGGGGCATCTCTGTGAATTGGATGAGTTCTTTGAGCGGTGTTGTCCCTCACGTGCTGGTCCCTTGGGATCGCATCCTAGTGGAGGAGATCAGCTCCGGTGGCATTAGAACTTAGCTGCATGAGTTGTGCGGCTGTGGTGGCTCCCTCGGCAAGGCTCCGACCGTCGAGGGCGGCTGGAGGGCGAGTTGTTGCGGAGGACGACTGGAGGGTGAGGTGTTGTAGAGGAAAGGCTTCTGGCTATTGATGAGGTGATGCCGCGAAGGATATCCGACCGATGTGGACGAGCTCCAAGGTTGGTGTCGGAGGCTGAACCGTTTATGAAGGATGCATTGCTGCTTGGGGTTGACGGTGAAGCACGGCTGAAGACGGCAGTTGTGGTGATTCATGCCTTTGACAGGAGACTAAGTGGAGGCAGTGGATTTGAAGAGTGCGACGGGGTGGTAGGTGACGGATATCCGCTGGTGAAGATGCGCTGATGAATAGGCATTGGCTCGATGCCTACGATGCTAGAGCAAAGCGACGAGCGGCTGGAGGCTCAAGCTGCAACGAGGTGTGGTGACCACATACCTCACCACAGTAGGTAGGTGCTGGAGATGTCAACTCCGGGTTCCCTATTCCTTTAGTGTAGTTCGGCAGATGGATTAGCAATGAGCAGCATAGGCGGTTAAATAGGGGAGAGGCGGTGCTATCGATATGCGGGCGAGATCTGATGAGATCGGAGAGGAGATACGGAGATGGTGGCTGATTGATTCGACGAGCGATGGTGTCGTAGATGGAAGGGGATCAGTGAAATTAGTGGAGGCGGTCGGTCAGTGACGGAAGGTGGAGGGATGAGAATAGGAAAGGAAGGAGGAGGATATACACGATCGGAAGAGGAAGCGGGGGTCGCACAATTTGTGGCGGTGCCTTGGTGGAGATTGAGGGGATGGTGGAGCTTCCAGAAGGGGAAAGTTGCTAGAGGAAGAGGACGTACAGGGGCCGTCCGATTGGCTGAGATTAGATGCCCTTGATGTGTCCACATGGCATCTTTTATTAATTTTAATTGTTAATTTAAATTAGTTAATTTTTTTTTTAGAAAAAGAATTTTAAAAGCCTAAAAAATGGGTGATACGTGGAGGCTCTAGGAGCTGCCATGTGTCAGCCCCACAAAAAATGAAAAATAAATGCAATAATAAATAGGTAAACAATAGTAAATGGCCTTAGATCGAAATTTTTTTTTAACAAAAGTTTCTAGTCTCGATGAGATCTACAACTTTCATGAAGAGACGAAAACCAAAATCGATCATTTGCACAAAGTGATATTTTGGGGTATCCCATATACATAGAACACCTTGATTTTTGGGTTTTCTGGTTTTTTGTCATTTTTAAATAGATAAAAATCCCGAAAAAAAATATGATAAATATAAATATAAATATTTACAAATTAATATTTTTTTTGGATTTTTATCAATTAAGAGAAGAAGAAATAAAATAAGTTGTGAAAAGACAACTTTTGTACAAACGTTTAGTGAAGACTCAGATTCAGTTAGTTTCTTTGATTTGTAGCTCAGTTTGGTTTCGGATTTTTGCACATTTTAATAAAACTTTTATCAAAGATAATAAATGAAAATGAAATAAAATAAAATGGGTTAATTATGTACGTAAAATAATAGGTCAAAAACCGCTAAATACAAAATGTACAAAAGAGCCCCAAGACCCAACTTTCACATATGAGCTCTGATTCACTTGAACTTGGTCTTGTTATGAAGGTATTTAAATGTACATTAGTTCAAAAGTGAGCAGGATCAAATCGGACACCGTATGAGGAAGATATCGAGGTTTTAGTCCGAAAATCCTAGAACTAGGGTTTGGGTTTTTGGTCCACTTATTTAAGTTAGTGATTTTTTTGTAATTTTCATTTATTCTTGTTAGTGATATGTACACAATGGAGTGGTTTCAAGTCATTTGGAGTTAGCATGAATTAGTTAAAAATCAAGGAAGTTACGCTAATTAATAGGTCATTTTGGCTGGGATTTTTTTCTTCTTATTTTGTGCAATAATGAGTGATAAAATACAATTCTTATCAAAACAAGCACGAATGCTCATTATGCAAAATAATTGATGAAATGCCAATGAATTTTAGGGATTTGAGCTTAATTCATGACTTTTGTATTGATGAATCTGAGATTCATCATCCCCCTATACTTAAACCATGCTCGTCCCTGAGCATCAAAAGGAATGCAAATATGTGAAATGAGATTGGGTTCCATACCAAAGATCATGAGCAAGAGGTGAAAATTAAACTAGACACGACCTTTGAATTACTAGTTTTGTGGAACTTCTGTGAGACTTAGAATTTTAAAATCAACAGCCTTCATGTTCTACACATCATTGTCACAGTTCCGACTCATAAGTCATCTTAGATCGATCCTCCTCTCGAAGCATACCCCATGAACATTGAACAATCGACTCATGTGTGTGTATGGTTTTAGCTCTTCCCATCCAGAATATCGGACTACCATGCAAATCTCCTCTCTAATAACTTGTCCTCATGGAGTCAGGTATTTCCTTCTAAGGCCTATCGCGTTGTGTTCACAATCGAATAGAGGGAGAAGTTAGAAGAAGGAGATAAGAATTGGAGTGTGGCCAATGTAGTCACCTTTCCTTGTGAAGCCGGCCAGTTTAGCCAAGTCTCCACTAAGATTTGCAGGTTTTCTTAAAGCTTGGACCCTTTTTTGGTCAAGTGTTTATTTGGTAGTAGGCTTCTTTGTGTTTGGATTTTTGGTAGCTCTGCTTGGATCTTGTTGTGCCCCTACGGATATGGAATCTTTTTTTCCGTACATGTTTTGGGGTCTTAGAAAAAATTGTGCCCAGCCATCCATCCCTTTTCCTAAGATTTATTTTAACCCATACTCCAGTCTTTAGATGTCCACGCTACTAGAAAAGAAACTCACACAGTCTTCCAACACCCTGTCTGAGTTGAGCTAAGTGCATAGTGTGAGAGTACAAATTAATTCTCTATTCTAGAGTCGTACCCAGAATGAAGAGACCAAGTTAGACACTAAGAGCCAAACACTGCACATTCTCATGTGGAACCCGAAGAATTAAGTCAAAGGACTTGAAACTTCTAAAATCCTCTTTCTCGGTGAAGTTCCTCTGAAAATTAAGTGGATTAAGGTTAAGCCCAGACCACTCTTGGTTTCTGCTCATAACTCGGTTCATGGCCAAAGGACTTTTCACAAATGTAAATGCATGTAGTGCTTGATGAAGTGCATGTGTGGGAAATGCAGACACTTTTTGTTTACTTTTCTATTTTTTTATTTTTTTTTGAATAAGTTTTTTTATGCAAAAACGAATAAGAAGCCATTTTTTCAAAATTTTTGGTTGGACAAAGTCAGTGTTAGTAGCAAATTTTTTTATTTTTTTGTTTCAAGTTAGTTACCCACCCCATAAATACATATAGACTTACGCGAAAGTACGAGCTAAGGGTAAAATATATACAAAGTATATATACATACCCCCTATACTTAGTGAGTGTTGTATCCTTAGAGAACAAGAAGCGTAGAAAAGAAATAGCTCGGGCTAAGCATAAGAGAGTGAAAAAGAAAAAGATAGATAGGCATGCCCTGCTATACTTAGGTTGTGAACACTCTAAGTATAGAAGAAGAGCGAAACTGAGGCGGTCAAGATATGTGAATGAAGAGAGTATTTACAGATGGGCATCGGTTCGCCCTATACTTAGACTCTGGTCATGCTAAGTACGGAAGAAGGTGGAAATGGAGAGATAGTGAGATATAGTTGATAGTAGATGAAGCGTATGAGTCATATGAAAGATAACCATCATCAGAGTTATCCTCATAGGAATAGTATTTGAAAGTGGAGGCACTCCAGATATTCTTATTCTTTAGTTGCTTCAGTTGTTTTCATAGAATTCGTTCCTTCTTGGGATCAAGCGATTCATCCTTGGATGATGAATACTCTAAAGCACCAGTCTCAGTCAGCTCATAAGAAATTATTCTAGTATATTTAATGAGACCAGGAGAATCGGCTTTGGATGAATAATAGTGAGGAACATGAGTCGTCCAACAGGAGTTGAAATTTGGATCCTTGCGAAGATAGGGTTTTAGGACTGCCAAACAAACCTCACACATGTAGATTACCCTTTCTGGACCATACAAGGGATGATTAGAGGATTCCTCTTTCGGAAGGTCGAAGGTGACTTTCTTATTAGATGAAGGAGCAACCATTTTGGTTCGTGTTGTCTGTGAAGGTGCTGGTCCTAGGAGTGAGGTGTTGACACTCGAGTCTCCAACTGAATAACCATTGAAAATTTTATCCTCAAACAGTGCACGTCATGTGTATTTGGCCTTTTGTTTCCTTAATGTTGGTGCATTTCTGAGTTTGATTGAATTGGTCAAGGTAGTCAGAAAATGTTTCGGCCGACTCAGGGTGAGCCCATGCATATGTCTCAGGATCATATAAGAAACACTTTTTCATGGTGAGAGCATCCAGAAATGGAACGGTGGGGAGAGTCTCTACATATTCATTCTCAATTTGACTGATGTTGGTGCATTCCCGTGTTAGGTTGATTTGATCAAAGTGATCAAAGAAGATTTTGGTCGATTTAGGATGCACCCATGCATATGTCTCAGGATCATATGAGGAGTCATTTCCCATGGTGAGAGAAGCAGGGAATGGAACATGGGGAAGAGTCTCTAAACCAATAGTCTCTTCAACAACCGTTATCTCAGCTATAGTAGCGGGGTAGGGCTCATCTACCGTTTGGTGGTTACGGTTGTTGACGGCTTCATGGGTTACTTCAGAAAATCGTGGTTCCTCAAAGAGTGGTTGAGATTGAAGTACTCCCAATGCTGTAAAATTGATTTTTCGAGTCTCACACTAAATATTTGCCTTAGCCAATGGCATGAATGGATTTCCGAGAATGATTGGAGACTCTCCTTGATGCTCAATATCAATGATCGTGAATTTCACTTTGAGTGGAGCACCTTGGAATGTAATGATGCCAGAAATGGTTCCTCTCGGCTGTTTTATAGATCGATCAGCCAGTTGAATGATCTCTCTTATTTTCCTGATAGGTTCGAGTTTGAGCTTGTCAAATACAGAGGTCAGGAGGATATTGATTGGTGAGTCATGATCGATTCGAGCATGGGTAAATGTTGTGTCTTTGATTACACAATCAAATCTGGGCAACCGCTTCAGTATGCGGCTCTTGGTTTTTCTCCTCAACACCAAGGATGTGGCCATTGACAAGATATATCTTTCAGTGTTTGTTCTTATCCTGCCAGACATTTTCATCATTAATTTGTTCATTACAAATCCTTTAAGGTCGGGAAAGTGTTCAATGACCTGAATCAAGGGAAGTTCAAAAATCAGTCTCTTATCCAGTGCTTCCTGTAAAGCAGGATCCAAATTCTTCAGATCTTCTCCAGTTTCAGATTTTATGTATTTTTCTGTTTTGTTATTTTTGGCGTTTTCGAATATTTTGATTTTTTGGTATTTTCTGTGTGGTGCATGGATGTGGTGTTTTCCATAGATGATGAGGGATTTTTATATGCGGAGTCAGATTCAGAGTGATTCTTAGGGGAGTGATATGCAGAAGTGTCGCTGTCAGGATCGTCCCTAGGGTGATCATAGTCTCTAGGTTTTTTAATATCCTCAGAATTTTTAACATGAGATCCAATCTTTTCAACGTCCATTTTTATATCCGAGCTACCATAGAATGAAATTAGTTGATCGGTGAACTTTCTAAACTTATTCTCCATTATATCATATCTCTTATTTATTCTCAAAATATCATCCTCAAAAATTTTTTCAATGTTAATCATGGGAAAAGTTGGTGTGTGTTCTCGTTTTCGAATTTTAGATCCGATCATTTCATCTTCCATTTTCCTGTATGAGCTGGGAGAATCTTTGAATATCCAATATATGATCGTTATTTTCTTAAAATTTCTCCTCAAATTATGGAAGGAGTCTGCTCAGTGGAAGGATTTTGTGAGAATTTATAGGTCTCATACTCAACATGTCGTGACTCCGGTAGGCCATGCTGGTTTGAGTAGAGTCTACTTCCATGATCATGATTGATCGTATCACCAAACAATGGAGTCATACAGAGTTCATATGTGTCGATATCATCAGTTTTGTCCTCTTTATGTGCGGGTTGTCCAAAAAATTGGTATTCTGGGATGTCAATAGGGATGTGGTCAATCCAACACTGATGATCATTAAGTGTGGGTCTCTCCTTGTGGTGTGATTGGGTATCATGGTCAAGGAAAGATGTAAATTTGTGTAGTGTTGACCTATCCCAGCAAACTTATAAGGAAGGAATGAAGTTGGTTGGGGTTGATGTCTTGGCTAGTCATGTGTTTTCATGTTTTATTCTTCAAATGGTTCTTGGGTTCTAGAAAGAAATCTCGCATGAGTCGGGTAATCCCAAGATGGTAGTGTGGTCACAAGTGGTGTAGTGGGAGAATTTGATATTGTGATGACTTTGATCGGATGATTCGAGTAGAGTAGCTCGGAATTTATTGAGGGGGTCGGATTCATCCAAGAGTGAAAGTCTCCCGCAAATATTGGAGGATTTTGAAAAGAAGGGGGTTTTGAGGATTTGGGTCTAACCGAAACAATTTCATTTCGTAGCATAGATCAGAGGGATACTTGGAACATTGTCCTGTTAAAGGAGGTTGATGATGAATTGACATGGTTGATCTAAGTGCAAGTGCACAGGATATTCACAAGAAAAAATTTTTATCAAGGAGATTGTTGGCATGAGTGTGTGGTTTTTGATCTCGATATCGGTTCACGCACACCAATGCAAACACAAATCAAACCCCATGTTCACCAACTCACACAATGAAACCGCAAGAGTCTAGCAAATTATCTTTTCAATTTTAGTTGGTGATGAATTCAATGTTAGAAAAAAAATAGCGAGTTGTTAGGTGCCGAAAATTTTCTTAAAATCTGGACTGAATTCTTACGACTAGTTGCATCCACTTTCAGCCAATATGGGTGTAAGTATGGACCGTAAAATGGCTACCCGTGTTACTTAAGGATGGAGCCTTACACTATGTCCTTTAAACCACCCACTCTGCTAAGGAAATCCAAACTGTTTATCGGCTACCTGTTATTCCTCATTGAGAAGTAGCTAATCGTTTTTAGAATCAGTAGTCTGAACGAAAATTTTGAAGCTGGACTCTAACCTTAAGTATCGTCTCTCGCTCACTTAGACAGATAAATGAATCCAAGGTCGAGGTTGCTCTCCTGCAAAAATTCTTGATTTTATGAGTTATTTAAAATCATCTTTGTTTAGCAGTCCTAATTTTAGTTAGGTGATCACTAAAAAATTAGATGAGCATAAATACACGTCTACCGTCCAATCCCAATTTCCTTTAAAATTATGTGACAAAATAGGAGGGAGAAATTTAGGAAAAGCCGATGCATGTGAAATAATGATGTATACTCAGATAGAAGACTTATAGTGATTCCTCGCAATCTCTATGTGGGATGCATTACAAAAATTGAAAAATTAATATATATGAATGCATGCCGATGAAAACCACACCTAGTAGAAAGTTCTATAAGCCATGAAGAAATGAGTTAAATTTACCTAAATTGAACAATCTAATGTGCGTCTTAATTAAAGTGAAGTGTGGTCCTAGATTCTACAAGGACAATCAGAAAATATAGAAGCTATAATAGCCGTGTATGCATGTCTAACCTACGAGCCACTCAAGTCGGGCCCCACCCTCACCAGAGAGTGAAACATGCCACGACACACCACAGAAAAAGTTCAAGGTCTTGTTACACACGCGAGAGTCCAAACGGATACTACCAGAAATGAGCAATTAATTACAAAAATTAAAATTGTAGAAAAATATATCCTAAACTCTACGCTCTATCACGACTCGACTCGATCTTAATTTTATTTACGATTTGCGGGTGCTGGTGAAGATGCATTGGTTTTTTTGAGAAACCGCTCCATGTACGTCGGGTATCTCGTAAGAAAAATAAGAGAGAGAGAGAGTGTAAGAGTGTGACACAAAAATTAATAAAAAATAAAGACATAAAATAAATGCAGAAAAATAAAATAAAAAATAAATGCAGAAAAAATGGTATTTTTATAGTGAATATTCGGGCGTCAGACTACCCAAACACATAAAATTTTAGACAAAATCTAAGACATTTGCCTCCCCGACAACGACGCCATCTGGCAAATCTAATACTGACTTCTGTAATTTGTGAGAAGTAAGTTTTAAAAATAATGATGAATGTATCATTGTAATTACGTCGGGAATTCGAAATCAGTTAAGAAATAACCACACGAATTTATTCATTTTTATAGGTGTGGTTTATGTTTATTTTACTTGGGAAAGTCCTAAGGTCGAACTCAAGAAGGCAAAGGAATAACCTGGAATTTTGTTTATCAAAGTTCGTGCGCGATTTTCAAGACGGACTTTTTTTTTGTTTTTTAATGCAATTTGGGATGCAATATGCAAATGCGGCCAATTTTAGGGACTAAAATGTAAAGATCAATCAAATGATGTTCGAAAAATATGAAACTTGTCCGAGATGTCAATAATGATGAAATGAATGTACTGTAATTTTTTTTGGAATTTTTGGATGCAAGATAAATATTTTATGAATTTATGAATGTAAACACAATGAATTTCAATAATTAATTATAATAAACATTAAACCAAATTATTTCCAAGAGAAAAAATTATCCAAGATCTATCACTAGTGATTGATCTCAGAAAAAAATCCTAAACCTCAAAAGTACTAGATTCAATATCTAGTAAAAATTAAAGATTGAAAAATGCAAAATGATTTTAGAGGGAAAACCATACATGCAAATGCAATTCTTTTTAGGCACGATGTTAAACACAATTAATTCTATAATCCGTGATTTTTTGGCAGCTTTTTGAACAATACTTGATTACTTATGAATTTCAAAGCACAGAATGGGTAAAATATGAAATTTTCCACAAAATAATTAATCATTAATTAACCACAGACCACAAAAATATCATAAACATGCCATGATGTAGAAAACTAATTGTAGAACACAGCACCTATTTTTAATAAATAAAATGAAGAAATAAAGAGGTCTAAAATAAGGGGGAACACAGGCGTATTTGTGTAATTACAATAATTAAATAAATAAAAAAATATGCAGACCAAGGGTAGAACTGCGATTACCTAGTCCTTGGAGGGGGTTATTGCAAAACTTCCAGAGAGGCACGTGCTTTGTGGTGGGGGCATCTTCGTAAATTGGATGAGTTCTTTAAGGGCTTCAGTGTAATTATTCCCTTACGAGGTGTTTTCCCTCACGTGATGGTCCTTGGGATCGCATTCCAGCTGAGGAGATTAGCTCTGGTGGTGTTGGAACTCAGCTGGAGGAGTTGTGCGGTTGTGGTGGCTCCCTCGACAGGGCTCCGTCCGTCGAGGGCGGCTGGAGGGTGAGTTGCTGTAAAGGACGACTGGAGGCCGAGGTGTTGTAGAGGAAAGGCTTCTGGCTGTTGATGAAGTGACGGCACGAAGGACCTCCGACCGATGTGGATGAGCTCCAAGGTTGGTGTCG
The DNA here is from genome assembly GCA_037367405.1 of Ottelia alismoides. Lineage (NCBI taxonomy): Eukaryota > Viridiplantae > Streptophyta > Magnoliopsida > Alismatales > Hydrocharitaceae > Ottelia > Ottelia alismoides. The sequence goes on from JAZKJV010001426.1 coordinate 333,261, forward strand.
GAGGCTAGACCGTTGATGAAGGATGTGTTGCTGGTTGGAGTTGACAACGAAGCACGACTGAAGACAATGGTTGTGGTGATTGATGCCTCCGGCAGGAGACTAAGTGGAGGCGGCGGATTTGAAGAGTGCGGTGGGGTGGGAGGTGACGGATATTCACTGATGAAGATGCATTGATAAAGAGGCGTTGGCTCAACGGATACGATGCCGGAGCAAAGCGGCGAGCAGCTGGAGGCTCAAGCTGCTACGAGGTGCGGTGACCTCAGATCTCACCGCAGTAGGGAGGGGCCAGAGCTATCACCTCCGAGTTACCTATTCCTTCAGTTCAGTAATGGTGGATGGAATGGCGAGGAGCGATGGAGATGGTTAAATAGGGGAAAGGCAGCGCTATCGATATGCAAGCAAGATCCGATGAGATTGGAGAGGAGATACAGAGATGGTGGCTGATTGATTCGATAAGTGATGGTGCCGTAGATGGAAGGGGATCGGTGAAATTGGTGGAGGCGGTCGGTTAGTGATGGAAGGTAGAGGGACGAGAAGAGGAAAGGAAGGAGGAGGAGATACACGGCCGAAAGAGGAAGCGGGGCTCACGCAATTCGCGATAGTGCCGTGGTGGAGATTGGGGGGACAACAAAGCTTCTAGAAGGGGAAAGTTGCTGGAGGATGAGGACGCACAGGGGTCGTCCGATCAGCCGAGATCAGATGCCCCTGATGCGTCCACGTGGCATCTTTTATTAATTTTAATTTTTTTTATTTTCATTAATTAATAAGTTTTAATTTTTTTATAAAACAAATTTAAAAAAAAGCTCAAAAATGGGTGACACGTGGCTGCTCTAGGAGCAGCCACGTGTCAGCCCCACAAAAATCAAAAAATAAATACAATATAAATACATAAGTAATTAGTAAATGACCTTGGATCGAAAAAATTTCTTCAGAAAAGTTACTCGTCTTGATGAGATCTATAACTTTCATGAAGATACCAAAATCAAAATCGATCATTTGCACAAAGTGATATTTTTGGGGTATCCATGTACATAGAATACCTTCATTTTTGGGTTCTCTATTTCTTTGTCATTTTTAAACAAGATAAAAATCCGGAAAAATATGATAAAATTAAATATAATATTTAGACATTAATCTATTTTTTTTGTCTTTTATAATTAAGAAAAAGAAAAAATAAAATAAAATTTGAAAAAGATAACTTTTGTACAAACGGTTAGTAAAGATTCAGATTCACATAGTTTCTTTGATTTCAACTCAGTTTTGATTTGCATTTTTGAACATTTTAATAAAACTTTTATCAAAGAAAATAAATGAAAAGGAAATAAAATAAAATGGGTTAATTATGTACATAAAATAATAGGTCAAAAACTGCTAAAATACAAAATGTACAAGAGAGGCCCAAAACCCAACTTTCACATATGAATTCCGATTCACTTGAACTTGGTCTTGTTTAGAAGATATTTGAATGTACATTAGTTCAAAAGTGAGTAGGATCAAATCGGACAGTGTATGAGGAAGATATCGAGGTTTTAGTCTGGAAATCTAAAATTAGGGTCTGGATTTTTGGTCCACTTATTTAAGTTAGTGATTTTTTTAGTATTTTTATTATTCTTGTTAGTGATATGTACACAATGGAGGTAGTTTCGAGTCATTTGGAATTAGCATGAATTAGTTAAAAATCAAGGAAGTTAGGCTTTTTTACAGGTCATTTTGGCTGGGATTTTTGGCTTCTTATTTTGTGCAATAATGAGTGATAAAATGCAATTCTTATCAAAATATGCATGGATGCTAATTATGCAAAATAAATGAAGAAATGCCAATGAATTTTAGGGATTTGAGCTTAATTCATGACTTTTGGAGTGATGAATCTGAGATTCTATCAAGCAGCACCTGATGCAGGAATTTTTTGGTGCTCCTGATGAGGACACACAAGCATGGGCTAACTCTGAGTAAGACAAGACCTCCTCTAACTGCCATGATCAAATCTATCCAACGAAGCAATGCACCAATGTCAAGTCAATTGAGAACAAATATGCGGGATGTCCATTGATCAGGGAGGAATATTTCAATGGCTATTCATTTGAAGACCCGATTGTCATCACCTCACTCATAGGACCCATACCTTCACAGAAAACGTGGACCAAAATGCACATTCCATCTACTCCTTCATTTAGTCAGTTCTCTATTAAACTAACTAAGAAAGCCGCCTTCAACATTTCGGAAAAGGAATCTTCTGATAATTCCTCATCAGGTCTGATAAGGTTATCTTTATAAGTGAGCTCAGTTCGGCAGCTCTAACGTCCTTTCTAAGAAAACAACTGAATATCGACCCTTGTTGGATGAGTCATGCCCCTCACTACCATTCCTCAAGAGATGACTCTCCTGGTCTCATTAAATATATCAGAATAATCTCTTGTGACCATATCAGAGACTGGTGCTTCAGAGTATTCATCATCCGAGGATGAGGTGATTGACCAAAATACTGAGTGTATCTTAAGAAGGTGGCTTAAAAATAAAAATGTTTGGAGGACCTCCATCTTCAAGTACTATTCTTCGGAGGATAACTCTGACGACGGCTCGGAATCATCTAATTCATATGCTTCATCTTCTCACCATCAATACACTGTCCAACATTATTTTTCTGAGGATGACACTGATAATGGCTGGGACTCATCTACCTCATATTCTTTCAATCATGATGACCTTCCACCACAGGCTCACAAAAAGATCTATTGAAAACCTCCTTAATCTCGGCACCCTCCCCTCCCGACCCCATCGGCTCCCTTGTACATCGTCTTCCTCTATTTAGGCCAAGGCCTAAGTATGGGGGGACAAATGCCATCTGTATATACTCTCCTCGTTTACTTCTTGTCCATCTCATTTTCTCTCTTCTTCTATATTTAGATTGTTCACAACATAAGCATAGGGAGAGGGCCGCCTAATTTTTTTCTTTTCTTTTTTTACTCTCTTACGCTTATCCCGAACTATGTCTTCTCTGCACTTTTTGTGCTCTGAGGACATAACAGTCGGTAAGTATAGGGGGTGTGTATATACTTTGTATATATTTAACCCATAGCTCGTACTTTTGCATAAGTGTATATACTCAGTATATATTTGACCCATAGTTCGTACTTTCGCATAAATCTATATTCTTATTTATGGGGTGGGTAAATAACTTGAAAAATCTAAAAAATATAATTTTGAAAAAAATCCAACATTGCGTTTTGTGCAACTAGCACTGTGTGTGTAACAAGTTTTGAAAATTGGCTTCTTATTCATTTTTACATACAAAATGCATTAAAAATATCAAAAAAATTGCATTTGATGCATTTGCACTTCATCTAGCATTACATGCAATTGCATTGGTGAAAAGCCCTTGTGTTCTGAACTGAGATATGAGCATAAACCGAGAGTGGCCTTGACTTGACCTTAAACCACCTAATTTTTAGAGGAAAATTACCGAGAAAAAGGATTTTAGAAGCTTCAGGTCTTTGACTTAATTCTTTGAGTTCCACATGACAATGTGCATAATTTGACTCTTAGTGCTTGACCTGGTCGCCTCATTTGGGTACGGCTCTTGAATAGAGAATTAATTTGTATGCTCGTACTATGCACTTAGCTCAACTCAAACAGTGTGTTAGAAGACTATGTGAGTTTCTATTATGGACATCTAAACATCGGAGTACGGGTTGAAATAAAACTTCAAATGAGGGATGGACGACTGGGCACAATTTTTTCTAAGACCCCAAAACATGTACGAAAAGAAAGATTCCATATCCGCAGGGGCACAACAAAATCCATGCAGAGTTACCAAAATTACAAACCAAAAGAAGCCAACTACCAAATAAATATTTGATAAAAAAAGGTCCAAACTTCAAGACAACCTGCATATCTTGGTGGAGACTTAGATAAACAGGCCGGCTTCAAAAGGAGTGGTGACTACACTGGTCACCCTCTAGTTCTTTTCCTCTTCTTCTAATTTCTCCCCACTTTTTGATTGTGAACACACCACGACTGACCTTAGAAGGAAATACCTGACTCCCCGAGGATGAGTTATTAGGAGAGGTTTTCATGGTAGTCCGGCATTCTTGATGCTAAGAGCTAAAACCACTCACACACATGAATCGGTTGTTCAATGTTCATGGGGTATGCTTTGGGAAGAAAATTGATCAAAGATGACTTCTAAGTCGAAAATTTAACAATGATGTGTAGAACATGGAGGTTGTTGAGTTTAAAACCCTGATTCCCATAGGAGTTCCTCCAAACTAATAATCCAAAGGTCGGGTCTAGCTCCATTTTTGCCTTTTGTTCATGGTCTTGGTATGGAACCCAATCTCAATTCACCTCAGTTCATTTCTGCAAATAATCGAGGACGAGCATGGTTTAAGTATAGGGGGTTGATGAATATGTGATTCATCATTCTAAAAGAGATTAATTAAGCTCAGTCCCCCAAAATTCACCTGCATTTTATCAGTTATCTTTCATAATTAGCATTCGTGCATACATAAATAATAATGCATTTTATCATTCATAATTGCATAAAAGTAGAAGCCAAAAATCCTAGCCCAATTGACTTGTAAAATAAACTAATTTCCCTGATTTTTAACTAATTCATACTAAGTCTTAATCACCTGAAACCACCTCCATTGAGTACATATTACTAAGAAGAATAAAGGAAAAATACAAAAAAAATCACTAACATAAATAAGTTGACAAGAAACCCAAACCCTAATATCAGATTTGTTCAACTAAAATGTTGATATCTTCCTCCTACAGTGTCTGATTTAATCCTACTCACGATGAATTAATGTACATTCAATTACCTTCAAAATGAAATCAAGTTCAAGTGATCAGGTTTATATGTGACAGTTGGGTTTTGGGCCTCTTTTGTTGTATATTTTACCCAATTTTGACCTATTATTTTATGTACATATTTAACACTTTTTATTTTATTTTTTTATCCTTATTTTCTTTGATGAAAAATTTTATTAAAATGCATAAAAATCCAAATAAAAAATGAGCTTGAAATAAAAGAAACTAATCGAGTCTAAGTCCTCACTAACAATATGTACATAAGTCTTATGTATTATATTTTCTTATTTTATTAGATACTAAAAATCCAAAAAAATTATATTAATGTGTAAATAATTGTCCTTGATTTTATTGATTTTTTTCAATTTTTATCTTAATTAAAAATAACAAGAAAAATACAAATTTCCGAAATTCTGGTATTTTGTACACATAGAGTACCACCAAAAATATCACTTTGTGCAAATTATCTATTTTAGTTGTGGTTTCTTCACGAAGTTGTAGTCTCGTCAAGAGGAGCAACTTTTGTGAAGAAAATTTATTCGATATGAGGTTGTTTGCTATTTATTTTTTATTTATCTTTTTTTTCAAATTTTTGTGGCTGACACGTGGCAGCTCCTGGAGCCACTATGTGTAACCTAGTTTTGAGCTTTTTAATATTCATTTTATTGAAAAATTTAAAAATAATATAAGATGGTGAATTTCCATGTGTCCCCTAATGAATATTTGATTCATCACTCTAAAAGTTTAAAATAAAGCTTCGTTCCTGAGTAATTAGCAGTATTTCATTTCTTATATTGCATAATTAGCATTCATGCATGTGTAAATAATATGTGCATTTTAGAATTCATATTTGCATTAAATAAAAAAACAAATTTACTTGTAAATATTCACCTGTATATTAGTTAACTTCACCTATTTGTATACTAACTCCAAATCCAATAGCATCAACTTTATGTATATATTACTAACACTAATAGAGGAAAAATATCAAAAAATACTAACTTGTAAAATTGACCAATAAAACCCAAAACCTAATTCTCAGACAGACAAATGAAAATACACATATCTCTCTCATACAGTCTTTGATTAGGTCTACTCACTTTTAAAGTAATATACATTCAAAGACCTTCAAAACATGACCTATTTCATAAAAATCGGAGTTCATATGTGGAACTTGGGTTTTGGGCCCCTGTTGTATATTGTACATATTGGCAAAAATACCCTTTATTTTTATCTTTTTATTTTCCTAATTATTAAAAATTTAAAAAATAGATTAAGTTGTAAATACTCCTTTCATATTTTCTATAACTTTATTTCGATTTTTCTTTTATTTAAAAATGACAAGAAATCTGTAAAAGATTAAAATATGGTATTTTATATTTATAAAATAACCCCAAAAAATACTTTTTGCACATATGACTTCTTTTGATTTTTGGTTCTTCACTCTCGTCAAGATGATCAACTTTTGTGTTGACTACTTTTTGATTTGTCCTCTTTTGTTATTTCTTTTTTATTTTTTATTTGATTTAATTTTTGATTTTTCTGGGAGCGACAAGTGGAAGCTCTTCGAGCTCTCACGTGTCACCCCCATTATTTTTTTATTTTATTTATTACATTTTTTATTTATTTAATCTCTATTTATTTATTACTTTAATTTTATATTTTAATTATTATTTTTTATCTTAATTATCATTTATTTACTTTAATTATTTATCTTTATTTAGTTATTTCAAATTATTATTATTACTTTACTTATTTATATTTATTTAATTTTTATTATTCCCCCAAGTGGTCGCGTCCCCGCGCACCATGTGGCACCCCTACTCTCCCTTCTCTCTTCTCTTTCTTCCTTTATTCTCTCCTCTCGTTTCACTCTCTCTCTCTCTCTATCTCACGCAACCTGCTCCCTTTCTTTTTCTCTCTTTCCAACCTGTAACCCAACACTCCCATGCATGCCTCCCCTCTCACGTACTCTCTCTCCTCCCTTATTCTCTCTCTTTTATCTCATTTTTCTCTCTTTATCTCATGCAACCACTTCCCCCCTCTCGCCCGCAAGACTCGGTCTCCCCTTCCACGCGATCGTTGCGCAACCGCCCGTGTACCACCTCTTGCGCGTGGCTCCCCCATGCACCTTGTGATGAATCTCAAATACATCATGTTAAAATCCACATATTAATCCACAAGCTTAAACAATTCAATAAAAACACTAATAATTCATTAATAGTAACTGGTATTATATTGTACAAAATCTTGTGTATAATTGACCTATTTCTATACAATAGCTAACCATAATTTATTATTTTTATTACTAACCTTTTTCCTTTGTTTTTATATTTTATTAAAAACCCTAAAAATAAGATTAATTATTATATATATTTATTTTAGATTTTAAAAGAAATTAAAAATACAAAAAACAATTAAACCCATTAAAATAGTATTTTTACCCATTAGAAATATTCCCAAATAATTATCTTTGTGCAAATGACTTATTTTGGCTTCTTGACCAACATGAAACTTGTAGATCACATTGAGATCTACAACTTTAATTTTTGACGTTTTTGTAATTTAGCTTAAAATTATTTTTTTGGATTTTTCTTTAATTTAAGTTTTTTTATTTTTTTCATTGGGCCACATGGTGCCCTCTGGGCTGCCCAAATGGCCCGCTCTCCTTCTGCCACCCTGCCTACCTTCTGGTCATTGGATTCCCTCTTACCCACCTCAAACGCCCGTGTCCATCCCTCACTCGCTCACAGCCGTTTGATAAATCCCCCCTTCTCATCTGCACTGCCCCCTCGCATCTCAATCCCAGCCACTAGATCCTAATCCATCCAACGACTCCTCTCGCTCCACGTCACACCTACATTCTCCACCATCGGATCATGCCTCTGCCTTCATCCCGACCGCTCCTCTGCGCCTAAATACCAGTCTTCAGATCTCTCACCATATCTGATCCTCACCATTCACTTTCTCTCTCTTCTAAACCACTCGATCTCTCGCCCCATCCAAAGGCTGAGCAACCTCCACGTCACCCATTCAATTCTCACCACTGGATGAAATCTCCGGTTCCATCCCAACTACTCCACAGTACCTCGATCTCAGCCCTTAATCACCGCTACCAATCTGATCTCTGCCCTTCAACCGCGCTTTAATCATGGTCGTTGGATCGCGGGATCCAATGGCCAGGGCTTTGTCTCCAACCTCCAAACGTCCCTCTTTCCAGTCATTACACCTCCCGACTCCACTGCCCCTTCCATTTTTAGTCATCTCCTCAGTTCACATCTCCACAACCCAACAGTCATCCCGTGTAGCCCACAGATTCTTTTCCCTTGTATAACCTCCAGCTCCTCCTTCCATCACTCCACCAGACATTACCCTCGCTGCCATTACACCCTTGTAAGGCCCAAACTCCTCCATATAAATCCACCTCCGTTGTCGCACGTACACCTCGTCCACCAATCACAAGATTAGGCCCAGCTTCGTATGCCCCTCCGGTGATAGTAGTGGGGTGGTAAGCAGAGGTTATGATGACCTACTGCCCCATTATCGACCCACGACCGCCATGGCGGTGCGACGACGGCTCTGCCACTACTGAGCATCTCGGCACGACTGGGCGAGTCGTGCGAAGATTGGAGCTTCATTTGAAGCTCATCACAAGCCTCTACCCCTCCTTTTTCTTCAGTAACCCTCCAAGGAGACTCAATGGTCGGAGTCTGCACTTCCTCGTTGATCTCTAGCTCAGCCACCGGTGATGCTTCATCAACAACTACCTCCAGCTGCCCCTATAGCTTCCTCCACCTTCAGCCATCTTCGTCAATAGTCCGTGAAGCCCCAACGACACTTAGCAAAGATAGGGGAGCATGGCGGAGATCTAGTTGCCCCACCGGGGCACCAATTACGTTGCCTCTCTCTCAGCGGAGTATAAGCATAGGCGTCGTTGGATGACACCCTTGCGGTGGCCATCCAATGGCTCAGAGAAGGCCACTTCGCCCCCTCTGAGGCAACGAGGCTCGATCGGTCCGATCTAACAGCTAAAGCATCAGATTCATCCATGTGGCCCGAACCTAGGTCGTCTCCCGAGCCTGGCCCCTTGCATGCATGGCGTGAGGGGGTTAGGTAAATTAGAGCAACCATATGGATTTTCCAGAATTACAAGAAGGTCCAAGGCGTGTGTCTCATGTACGTGCCTAGGGTAATTTACAGAAAAATACCCCTTGTTTTTTATACTTACAATTATGCCCCTGTGCGCAAAGGATAAATTGCACTGGGCCCCCACCACGTTTTGTTATTTGCAAATAGGTCCCTCCAAGGGCCTATTTGTTAATATTTTTCTTTATTTTCCTTGCATTTTTACTACATTTATACCCCTGTATTATTTTTAGCATATCTTGAGCATATTAAGTCCAAATTGAGTGATTTCAATTTCATTTTGATGCTTGTTTCATTATCTTTCTAATGACATTATTAATTTCTTGATTTAACACTTAATTAATGGAGCTAATTTTTATGATCTATAGTGTATTTGGCTCTTTGATTTAAATGCCATTAATTATCTTCAATGCTCGATTTGACTATGAAATTTACCCTTACTCGATTGCTCATGGATGTGATTAATTTAGGGCATATTTGTATATTTTTGTCTTGCATCCCATTTTGTGCATGCATTTCATCTCTTTTTAATTACAAATAAAAGACATGCATCTTTCCTTGCATTATTTCATCTGCATATTATTTTGCATCTACGAGAAGATATAAAGCTTGAAAATAATCACGACTTAATGAATAATAAATTTGATAAATAGACGAAGTGGCTCATGTCCCTGTATTTGACCCATGGAAGGCCGTATCGATATCGATATTGTTTCGGTCCGCCCGAAAATGGATATATCGGGTTATATCGACGATATATCGACGATATCGGTGGAAATGTCGAAAATGGTTAAAAAAAAGCCAATTTTTTGCCATTTTTTCAGAAATTAAGATCATACAAGATATTAGAACAGCAAATAACCTACAAATACATACTTATCACACATATCGGTTATTTATAGACCATATATCGCACATATCGGTATCGCTGGTATCATACATATCGGTCGTGTCGATGTTAATCACTTTATGTCGATTCTTGACTTATGAATATTGGAAATGGATTCCATTCAAGTTATTATAAGTTTATAACATGAAATACTACAAATATACACCTCATAAGTCATAACATACATAGATAATTATGAGGACTATGGTCCTCAAACTCCACATATCGGTCATATCGATGGGAATATATAATGAGACAATCATTGTTTGGCAATTGGCATAAAGATTTATGATTTATCTATATAAAAGCTACAAGTAGAACAATAAATGACAAATATCCAAATCCATTTGACAATGTAAAATGAGATGACCAAGGCTAAAACCAAGAGTTTCGTGGTGGATCTGAATTGCCCCCTTCCTTGTTGTCTCTTGACGAGTCCGATAATGTCAAGTTAAAAAATGTGTTTTTATCGTTCGGCGTAAAGAATGATTAGTCGTGTGTTGTAGGCGGCAATCAGAAATGGTCAAGAAAATACCACAAATAATATGTTCAATTTTTAATCTCGTGGTTTTATGTTTGTTTTACTTGGGCAAGTCCCAAGGTCGATCACAAGGAGGCAAAGGAACAACCTAGTTTTATGTCTATCAAATTTAGTTCATGATCTTCGAGGTAGATTTTTTTGTTATTTTTAATGCAATAAAGGATGCAGAATGCAAATTCAGCCTATTTTAGGGACTAAAATGTAAATTACGTTCAAACGATGTCCGAAAAAATATGAAATTCGGACACTATGTGAAATACGATGACATGAATGCACTATAATTTTTTTGGAATTTTTGGATGCAATGTGAATTTTTTATGGATTTTTAAATGCAAACAAAATGATTTTCAATATTTAATTATAATAAATATTAAACATACTTATTTTCAAGAAATAAAATTATCTAAGATCTATCACTAGGTGATGAATCTCAGAAAAATCTTAAACCGAAAATGTGGGGTTTAATACCTATTAAAAATTAAATACTAAAAGATGCAAAATGATTTTTACAGGACAAAATATGCATGCAAATGCAAATCTTTGGGCACGATGTCAAGCATAATTAATTTTACAATATATGATTTTTCGGGGATTTTTAGAGCAATGGTTAATCAACTATGAATTTGAGAGCAAGAAATGGACAAAATATGTAAATTTCCACAAAACAATTATTTATTAATTAACCATCCATCACAAAAATGCCCACAATATGTCAAAGTGTAGAGAATTAATTAACAAACATCATGATATTTTTCGATTAAAAAAATAATGTAAAGAGATGGTCTAAAATCACAGGGGAACATAGGGGTACAGATGTAATATAAATAAATAAATGAAAATGCAGAGGGGGGCTTGTTTGTAATTACCAATACTGATAGAGGCCTCTTATAAAATTTCCAGAGGGGGCACGTGCGTGGCACGTGCCCTATGGAGGCAGGGTTGATCTGCAAATAGGGAGACCTTTGGGAGAGCTTCTGTAAATTGCCCAAGGGGGTACATGCGCAGCACGTGACCCCTGGGCTGCTTCTTGCTGAGGAAGTCCTCCATGCACGTGCCTAGCACGTGCTGGGGTCTCGGCCAACCGGTCAGCCGAAGGCGAGGCGGAGTAGCTCCTATTTTGGGTGGCGGAGGTCGAGCGCCCTGGAAGGCGGAGGTCGTTGACATTGGTGTGGAAGCTTCTCTGGAGTCGTTGATTAAGATGGTTGCGATGGGTGTTGAAGCTTCAGAGAAGATGACAATCGAGCGGATGATGATGGTGGGTTGCAGAGGAGAGGTCGATCTTGACGTGGCGAGGCGTCTGGGGCGGCGGATCCAAGGGCCGACACACGGCCGGTGATCGTCGGGGAAGATGAGGGGCGGTGGTGAAGGTGAGGTCGAGCGTCGGCGAGGAGGCGAAGGCGGAGCTGTGGAGGAGGCGGGCCGGCAGTGGTGGCGTGGCTCCGGTGATGCGATGATGGGGGAGGATGGTCGGAGCAGGTCGGTGGCGGCGTAACGAGGCGGAGAGACAGTGATAGAGAGAGATAGAGAGAGAGTATACCTGGGAAGGGTTGGGCTCGACGGCCAATCGCCGGAGCAAGAGCAGCGGCGGAGGCGTAGCTGCGACGAGGTCTATGCGACCTCGGATCACGCCGAAGGCTTATTTATCACGACCGGATGCGAGTGACGGCAGATGATGGTCGAAGAAGGCGGTAGCTCTCTTAAATAGGTGTGGTGCTCGACCGGAGATAGAAGGTGGGCTGATGGTGGGATCGTGATGGAGCGAGATCGGTGATTTGACGAGATTTGATGGTGTTGATCGGAGACGAGATCTGAAAAGAGGCGGTCGGCGAGATTAGCGGGATACGCAATGGATCAAGGCAGCGGTGCGAGGTTTCCAAAGGGGGTGGCGGTCGAATGGGGAAGGAGGCGGGAGGTGGACGAAGCACATGCGTCGTTCGATCGAACGCGATCGGGCGGCCCTTGTTGCGCCACATGGTGGCAGGAGGGCGTGAGTGGGGTGCACGTGCGGAGCACGTGCCTTGGAGGCACGTGCGATGCACGTGCGTCTATTTATTATTTTTTTATTTTATTTTTTTATTATTAAAATGAATTCTAAATATATGAAAAATGGCTGACACCTGGCGGCACCAGGTGCTGCCACGTGTTAGCTCGACAAAGTTCGAAAATAAAAGATTTTGTAAAATCGATAAAAAATAGTAAATGACCTCGGATCAAAAAAGTTTCTTCACAAAAATTGCTCGTCTCGATGAGATCTACAATTTTCTTGAAGACATCAAAACCAAAATCGATCAATATGGCAAAGTGAATTTTTTGGTGTATCCCATGTACATAGAATACCATGATTTTTGGGTTTTATAATTTTTATGTTATTTTTTAGATCAGATAAAAATCCGAAAAAATTACGGTAAAATCAAAGATAAAGAAAGATACCTTAATCTAATTTTTTTTGGTTTTTTTATTAATTAAGAAAATATGTACATAAAATATTAGGTCAAAACTAGTTAAAATACACAATGTACAAAACAGGCCCAAAACCCAACTTTCACATATGAGCTCCGATTCACTTGAACTTGGTCTTGTTTTGAAGGTAATTGAATGTACATTAGTTCAAAAGTGAGTAGGATTAAAATGGACATTGGATGAGGGAGATATGAGGGTTTTAGTCCGAAAATCCTTAAATTAGGGTTTGGGTTTTTGGTCCATTTATATAGGTTAGTTATTTTTTTTGTATTTTTCCTTTATTCTTGTTAGTGATATGTACACATTGGAAGTGGTTTTGAGTCATTCAGAGTTAGCATGAAAGAGTTAAAAATCCGGGAAGTTAGACTATTTACAGGTCATTTTGGCTTGGATTTTTGGCTTCTTATTTTGTGCAGATTTTTGTGCTAAAATGCAATTCTTATGAAATCATGCACTAATGCTAATTATGCATAATACATGCAAGAATGCTGTTGATTTTGAGGGATTTGAGCTTAATAAATGAGATTTAAAGTGACGAATACGAGATTCATCATCCCCCTATACTTAAACCATGCTCGTCCCTGATCATCAAAATGAAATGCCATGAGGTAGAATGAGATTGGGTTCCATACCAAGACCATGAGCTGAAGGTGAAAGTGAACCTAACCTCAACCTTTGGATTATTTGTGTGTCGGAACTTCTGTGAGATTTAGAATTTTAAAATCAATAGCCCTCAAGTTCTACAAATCATTGCTACAGTTTCGGCTCAGAAGTCATCTTAGATCAATCCTCTTCCCAAAATATACCCTATGAACATTGAACAACCGACTCATGTGTGTGAAAGGTTTTAGCTCTTCCCACCCTGAATGCCAGACTACCGCACAAACCTCCTCTCCAGTAACCCGTCCTCGGGGAGTCAGGTATTTCCTTCTAAGGTCTGTCGCGCTGTGTTCACAATCGAATTGGGGGAGAAGTTAGAAGAATGAGAAAAGAACTGGAGGGTGGCCAGTGAAGTCACCTCTCCTTGTGAAGCTAGCTAGTGTAGTCGAGTCTCCACCAAGATCTACAGATTTCTTGAAGCTTGGACCTTTTTGGTCAGATTTTTATTTGGTAGTTGCTTCTTTGTATTTGGAATTTTTGGTGGTTCTGCCTGGATCTTGTTGTGCCCCCACGGATATAGAATCTTTTTGTTTCCGTACATTTTTTGGGATCTTAGAAAAAATTGTGCCCAGCCGTCCATCCCTTTTCCGAAGCTTTATTTCAACCCGTACTCCGGTCTTTAGATTTCCACGCTACCAGAAAAGAAACTCACACAGTCTTCCAACATCCCGTCTGAGTTGAGCTAAGTGCATAGTGCAAGAGTACAAATTAATTCCCTATTCCAGAGTTGTACCCAGAATGAAGAGACCAGGTTAGACACTAAGAGACAAACGCTGCACATTATCATGTGGAACTCAAAGAATTAAGTCAAAGATCTGAAGACTCTAAAATCCTATTTCTCGGTGAAGTTCCTCTGAAAATTAGGTGGATTAAGGTCAAGTCCAAACCACTCTTGGTTTCGGCTCATGACTCGGTTCAGAACCCAATGACTTTTCACATATGCAAATGTATGTGATGCTGGATGAAGTGCAGGTGTGTGGAATGCATACACATTTTTTTCTTTTGAATTTTTTTATGCAAGGGATTTTTTTTTGCAAAAATGAATAAGAAGCCGTTTTTTTTAAAAAAATTAGGCATAGTCAGTATTAGTAGCAACTCTCTTTTTTTTCTATTTTTTCTTTCTTTTTTTTCTTTTATTGTTTTTTTTGTTTGTATATATATATATATATAACCCACCCCGTAAATACATATAGACTTGCGCGAAAGTACGAGGTATGGCTAAAATATATACACAGTATATATACAGACCCCCCTATACTTAGCGAGTGTTGTGTCCTCAGAGCACAACAAGCGTAAAGAAGACATAGCTCGGGCTAAGCGTAAGAGAGTAAAATTTTTATATACAATGGTCCGCCCCCCTATACTTAAACTATGAATAGTCTAAGTATAGAAGAAGAGCGCAACAAGAGGAGGTAGGGATATGTAAATGAGGAGAGTATATACAGGAGGGTGTTGGTTTCCCCTATACTTAGGCTCGGGTCAGCCTAAGTATAAGAGGAGGGTGGAAATGGAACGATCGGGAGATAGAGTGTGATGCAGGGAAATGGTATGTACAGATGGTATCGGTCCCCCCTATACTTAGGCCTTGGCCTAAGTAGAGGAAGAAGCTGTACAAGGAGACCGATGTGGTTGGGAGGGATGGTGGGACTGATCTGATAAATCTTCAATATCCTCACTCTGCGTGAAGTAGATGACCTCAACTTGCACTGTATGCTCTTTGGATGATTCTATATATGGCTTAAGTAATTGTCCATTCACTGAGAAAGGTTGTGCATTATCTTTGAGTTCGGCAATATCCACACTTCCATTGGTATGCACATCGATGACAACATAGGGACCCGTCCATTTTGATTTCAGTTTTTAATGAAAAATCTTTAACCGAGCATTAAACAACCACACTTTCTGCCCAGGGACAAAGGTTTTATCTCAAATGTGTCTATCATGCCATCTCTTGACCTTGTCCTTATAGATTACACTGTTGTCATATGCTCGGTTTCGGATTTCAATTAGCTCATTTAAATTCAAGTCTCGACATAATTTCCCAAGGTGACAACTCCAATTCAACTTTTTGATCGCCCATTCCGATTTGTGAATCAATTCTGCAGGTAGATGGCATGGCTTGCCATAGATCATCCTAAAAGGTGAAGTACCGAATGGAGTCTTATAGGTTGTCCGATAGGCCCACAGAACCTGGTCCGATAGTTTTGACCAGTCCTTCCTCTCTGGACGAACCAACTTTTGAAGAATACCCTTCACCTCTCTATTAGAAACCTCTGCCATGCCATTAGATTGTGGATGATATGGGTTGGCTATTCTATGCTCAAATTTATACTCTTTAGCCAATGATCTCATTTCCTTATTCACAAAGTGGCTACCTCCATCAGAAATCAAAACTTTTGGTATTCCGAACCTTGCAATGATATTATCCTTGATAAACTTACAGACGGTTTTGCTATCTGCGGTTCGGGTTGGAATAGCCTCTACCCATCTAGACAAATAATCAACCGCTAACAAGATGTACTCAAATCCATTGCTATTGGGAAAGGGACCCATAAAATCAATCCCCCGTGCATCGAAAACATCACAGAAAATCATTGGTTGCATGGGCATTTCATCTCTATAACAACAGTCCCTCCCATTCTTTGACAAATCGGGTAAGACCGTACAAATTCATTAGCATCACGAAATAAGATCTGCTAGTAAAATCCACATTGGAGTACCTTGTGTGCGGTTCTCTTTCCTGAATGGTGCCCTCCAGCCTCAAGAGTATGACAATGTGTGAGGACACTCTGGTATTCTTCCTGGGGAATACATCTTCTCCAGACACAATCCGCTCCTTGATAAAAAAGGAAAGGATCGTCCCAATGGTATTTTCTTGAATCCGACTTCAGTTTATCAATCATTCTCTTGGTCCAACCAAAGGAAACCTTATTGGAGACAAGATAGTTCACGATGTTGGAATACCATAGGGTTGAATCAATAATGCAAACAGATTCGTCTGGAAAAGTCTCCTTAATAGGTCCAGTATCAGGATAATCATTTTTCTCAATTCGGGAAAGGTGATCAGCAACAACATTCTTTATTCTAGGTTTATCTTTGATCTCCAAATTAAATTCCTGGATTAACAAGATCCACCTCAAAAGCCGTGCCTTGGCATCTTTCTTATCCATGAGGTATCTAATTGCCGTATGATCAGTGAAAATTGTCACCTTGGAGCCCAATATATATGATCTGAATTTTTCAAGGGCCCAAACAACCACGAGAATTTCCTTTTCAGTCACTGTATAATTTTTCTGTGCAGGATCAAATACTTTTCTCGCGTAGTGAATCGCATAAGGGATTCCATCCCGTCTTTGTCCAAGCACAACTCCGACAGCGAAATCCGTTGCATCAGTCATGATCTAAAAGGGAAGAGACCAGTCGGGAGCTTGTAATATCGGCGATTCACATATTTTCTTTTTCAGGAGCTCGAAGGCCTCAAGACACTTGTGATTTACAATAAACTCGGTGTCTTTTCCTAAGAGCTCAGTAAGTGGGCGGGTGATCTTTGAAAAATCAGGGATAAACCTTCGATAAAATCCAACATGCCCTAGAAAAGACCACACTGACTTGACGTTGGTTGGTGGCTCAAGTTTCTTGATCACATCCACCTTGGCAGGGTAGACCTCCATACCCTTTTTGGAGATGACATGCCCCAACACGATACCCTCAGTCACCATAAAGTGACTCTTTTCCCAGGAGAGTACCAAATTAACCTTGCTGCATCTCTTGAGGACTCGGTCCAAGTGCGCTAAACATGTATCAAATAAATCACCATGGACCGAGAAGTCATCCATGAAGACCTCCAGGAAATCACCCACCATTTCGGCAAATACAGCAATCATGCACCGCTGAAATGTGCATAGTGCATTACAAAGCCCGAATGGCATGCTCTTGAATGCTTAGGTACCGAAGGGACATACAAATGTGGTTTTTTCCTAATCCCCGGGAGCGATATCTACTTGATTGTTGCTAGAGTACCCATCAAGAAAACAAAAGAATGCCTTCCCTGCAAGTCTCTCCAAGATTTGTTCAATAAATGGCAGTGGAAAGTAATCTTTCTTGGTCGCAGCATTCAGGCACCTATAATCGACACAGTGAGTACTCGGGTCGCGATCTCTACCCCCTACTCGTTGGTGACCATCTGGATTCCCGATTTCTTTGGGACGACATGAAGGGGGGGCACCCACTTGGAGTTAGAATGGGGTATATAAAACCTGCTTTGCACCATTTTTCTATCTCTTTTTTAACTACTTCCCGAAGATTGGGGTTTAATCTTCTCTGAAATTCACGAGAAGGCCTTGCATTATCCTCAACATAAATTAGGTGCGAGCAGAGAGCAAGGTTGATTCCTACGAGATCCGACACAGTCCAACCGATGGATTTTCGATTTCGCTCAAGGACTTCTAGAAGTCTGGATTCTTGGTCCATGGTTAATGATGAGCTAATGATCACAGGTAATTTCTCTTTGGGTCCATTGAGAGATGCATACTTCAGTGTGGGAGGGAGAGGTTTCAGCTCTGGCAAATATGAATCATCAATCAAGTCTGGTTGAATGTCTTTTAAGTCTGGCTCTGTGCTGGTTGATGGTGAATCATTCTGTAATATGCTAGCCACTAATCCTGAAGGAATGTGAGTCGGATCGCAAAAGTAGTATGGTAATTCAGCCAAAGCCGCGTCCAACTCATCATCGATTTTTCTTGATTTTCCCGAAGAAGATGGGATTGACAAATCCGAAAGGATTTCTGTGTCATCAAGATTATGAACACCCAAGTGTTTGGATTTGTCAAACAATATCTCGCATACTGACTGGTGCACTATTTCTTCTTCTGCTGGCGTATCAGCAATCTGAAGGTCCGGCAGTTGGTCCCACGGTCCAGTAGTGTTGATGAGATTATACTCGGATATTTCGGCATCTTCAGTGGTGGATTCAGAATCTGTCTTTGCCACTTTGTTTGTTTCATCTCCAGATCCACTTCTCCATCTAGGGAGCGGAATTTCATCATTCCAGTGCCGTAATCGAATACAGATTTGGCGGTTCTTACGAATGGTCTTCCAAGAATGATTTGTGATTCCTTCCAATGGTTCGGGGTCTCCATATCAAGGACAGTGAAGTCTACTTTGTATTTCGTACCTTCGACCATAATGATAACATTCTTCACTTCTCCCTTAGGTCTTTTAGTGGATTTGTCCGCGAATTGGAGTAAAGATAATGATTTCTGGAGAGGATCTAACTCTAATCTGTAATATAAGGCTAAGGGAAGAAGATTGATGGAAGAACCATTGTCGAGAAGTGTGCGTGCGAACGTAATACTGCCAATGCGGCTTTCCACATAATGAGTACCCAGGTCCCTTTTTTTCCATGGTAAATGCTGATTTCTGACACATTTGGTAGTGGCCACTGTCAGAACATGAGTCTCCACAAACTGATTTGTTTTCTTTGTACGAGTCCTGGTGAGAGTACATTTCATTTTCAAGTATTTCTGAAATGCTGGATTACTGGCCACATATTGATCAAAGGGTACTTTGACTGTGATATTCTGTTGGCAGAACCTTTCCATCACTGGGTCATTTTGAATGTTTTTCTTTTATTTTCCTTTCTTCAGAGCATGGGGGAAAGGAATGGAAGCATTTGGTACAGGAGAAAGAGAGCCAGAATCTAAATAAGAGCATCTTTATTAGATTTGGGGTTCTTATTACAATCATAATAATTATATTGCTGAAATGGTGACAAAGGTATTTTTGCAGCAACAAGAGGTTCAAGGTCCTCTGCGGTCTCCATAGATGCCTTTCCTTTATCTCGTGCTGAAATCTTCGGGCGTCCTTCTTCATCATCCTCAGAAGCATCCTCCGGTTGATCTTCCGAGTCATCCTGATCTGATTCCCGTGCCCAGTCAGGTATGACCACGGTCCTTCCGCTCCTGAATGACATGGCATTGATATTGTCAAACGAAAGGATCTCATGCTCAGATGTGGAGAAATCTGAATAGTATACCTGGCCATTATGTTGATATGATTGAGACATTTTCAAGCTATTTGGGTTAGCTTGAACTTGGGCGGGAATGGTTGTGGCTGGGGCAGTATGTTCATCCTTCCAACGGGACAAGCGATTAACATCAACCCGTAGATCGTGCAGCTCATTTCAGAAGCTACGAATTTCTTCTAGCATTTGCCTCTGGATATCGTCTGGTTCTCCTGGAGGGTTGGATGATTGAGCTGCTTGATTTGGAGCTTGATATTGCTGATGATGTTGTTGAGGTTGGTTCTGACGGTTGTATGGTTGCTGCTGCTTCGAGTGTTGAGTGTGCTGTGGAGCCGTAGGGAATGCGGCATTATATAAGGTGGGTGGACGTTGATATTGCTGACGGTCCCCCATATTACCCTGTTGGGTATTGTCCTGTGTGTACCAGATGTCATTTATCTCGAATGTCAGGGGCGGGGCTTCTTCGACTGTCTCGGCTGGTAGAGGTGACTGCTGGGAAGGTTGGGCACAGGATTGATCCTGAGCCCATGGTTGATGTTGTACTGACCCTGGCTGCTCCTGGACATGATGCACATGATAGATCGGGGCCGTAGGTGCAGTAGGTATCCCTATCTTGGATACCTTCTTAGTTAGATCCTCCATTTGCTTTGGAAACTGGGAGATCCGGTTGTCGATGTTGTTCACCCTTTTATGAATGTGATCCACCACTGTTAATTTATATGCAATGATATTCATGTTGGGAATCAAATGCTCTGCTATTTCTGCGACAGTTTGCTTCCCTCATTTGGCTTGAAAGGTATTCAGGGGATCAGTGTAAGCTCTACTAGCGATTTGTGAACGGCTAGTCTCCGCCATATGCTCCAGTATTTTCCATATGGTCTCAGCTCCTCGGGATGTGTAATTGCCTCCACAGGCAGCGCTGACTAGACCCTGAGTCCCGTAGTTAAGGCCAGAATAAAGTGACTGAACCCTGATGTTATTATCTAGGTCATGGCAGGGACATTTCTGTAGCAGATCTTTGAATCTATCCCATGCATCACAAAGTGGTTCATTCAGCATCTGAGAGAAACTAGTGATGCGAGTTCTCATTTGATTGGTTTGGCTCAAAGGGTAGAATTTCTTTAAGAATATGTTTTTGAACCTATCATAAGTGGTTACCATCACCCCCAAATTTTTCACCCAGTAGTCCGCCTTACCTTTCAAGGCGAAAGGTAGTGCAGTGAGACGAATGTAGTCCTAGCTTACTTGTGGGTGCCTCTGATTAGAACATACTGGCTCCAAATCACGCAAAAATTCTTATGGTTCTTCATCTGCATTACCATGAAATTGTGGTAATTGACTCAGGAAATGAGGCTTTAGTTCATGGTGAACCTCAGGCTGAGGTGGTTGCAAGTAATTTCTAACTCTGTATTACCCAGGATTGTATACGGCTTCCATTGGTGGTTCTTCCTCTGTATTCAACCGTTCTAACTGTTACCTCAATAAATTTTGTTGCTGCTCAGACGCAGCTAGATTTACAAGATTCATTTGCATTGGATCTTCGTTATGTTCTTCTTCTGGTTCCTTCGTTGAAGGCAACTTGGGTGGCATCTTCTTCTTCTTTTTCTCTTCACCTTCAGAATGGGAGAAATCGGAGTCAATAGAATTGAAAGATTCAGAATCAGTGTCATCAAGGTGAGAGTATTTCTTAATGTGATTAGGAGATAAAGAAAGAGTATGTGTTTACTCTCCTTTCTAGAAAGATGAAAGAATCATAAGAGGAAGATTCATGGGAAGGATGTCCATGAACCCACGGGGGTCCAGAGTAAGAGTGCCTCCGAACCTTTGAGATTGGAAAATTTGTGGCAGTCAGAGAAGGGTTCGCGGAGTCCGAATGAGAATTACCACAACTTTCCATTCCCGATTTAAAATGATTAACAAAAGGTTTGCGGTTTATGATCTAGGCACGAGTGTGCGGTGTTCGTTGATTACCTAGTTTCTACGCACAAATCAAACACAATACAAAGTTTTGTTTCACCAACTCACTCAGTGAAGGCCGTGAGAGTTCGGCCAATTATCTTTTTAGTTTTAATTGGTGAGAATTCAAATCTTGCAAGCCGTTTAAACGAGCTGCTAGGTGCATGTATTTCCTGACCGACTGTCCCGAATTCTTACGACTAGTTGCACCTACTTTCAGCCAGTATGGGAGTAAGTAAGGACCGTAGAACGGCTACCCTTTACTTGAGGACAGAGCCTTACGCAGTGTCCTCTAAACCACCCACTCTGCTAAGGAAATCCGGACTGTTTACCGGCTACTCGTAGATCCTCACTAAGAAGTAGCTAATCGCTTTTGGTAGAATCAGTAGTCAGTATGAAAATACTGGCTTTGGATCTATCCTAGTGTGTGTTTCTCTCGTCGTTGCAAGATAAAATCAAACAATGTCGGGGTTGCTCTCCCGCAAAAATTCTTGATTTTATGGGTTCTTAAGATCATCTATATTTAGCAGTCCCAATTTTAATTAGGTGATCACTGAAGAATTTAAATGAGCACAAATATACGTCTACCGTCCAGTCCCAATTTCCTTTACAGTTATGTGATAAAACAAGAGGGAGAAGTTCGGGAAAAGTCGATGCACGCAAAAACAATGATGTATGCTCAGTTAGAAGACTTACAGTGAATCCTCGCAATCTCCATGTGGGATGCAATACAGAATTGAAAATTATTCTAAATGAATGCAAGCCGATGAAAACCGCACCTAAACAGAAAGTTCTATTAGCGGGAAGGAATTGAGTTAAGTTTGGCTACGTTGAACGATCTATGTGCGTCTCAATTAACGGTGCAGTGTGGCTTAATCCTACGAGCACAATCAAAAATTAAATTACTCTGAGAGCCATATGTGCAGGTCTATCCTATTCGCCACTCAAGTCGGTCCCCACCCTCACCAGAGAGTGAAACATGCCACGACACACCATAGAATAAAGTTTGAGGTCTTTTTACACATGCGAGCGTCCAAACGGACACCGCTGTAAATAAGCAATTAATTACAGAAATTTAAAAATTGCAGGAATTAAAAACCTAGACTCTACGCTCTCTCACGATTCGACTCGATCTTAAATTAATTGCGTATTTTAAGAGGTTGGTGAAGATGCCTCGGTTTCTTGAAAAACCGCTCCATGTATGACGTGTACCTCACAAGAAAAATAAGAGAGTTAATGTAAGAAAGTGACTCAAAAAATGATAAAATAGATAAGAAAAAATAAATGCTGAAAATAAATGGTGTTTACAATAAAAAATTCGGGGGTCAGACTACCCGAATGCGGAAAACCGAACAAAAATTTTCAAGACAAAAAACTAAGTCGTTTGCCTCTCCGGCAACGACGCCATCTAACGAGTCCGATAATGTCAAGTTTAAAAATGTGTTTTTATCGTTCGGCTTAAAGAATGATTAATCGTGCGTTGTAGGCGGCAATCAGAAACGGTCAAGAAAATACCACAAATAATATGTTTAATTTTTAATCTCGTGGTTTTATGTTTGTTTTACTTGGGCAAGTTCCAAGGTCGATCACAAGGAGGCAAAGGAACAACCTAGTGTTATGTCTATCAAATTTAGTTCATGATCTTCAAGGCAGATTTTTTTTGTTATTTTTAATGCAACAAAGGATACGGAATGCAAATTCGGCCTATTTTAGGGACTAAAATGTAAATTATGTTCAAACGATGTCCGAAAAATTATGAAATTTGGCCATTATGTGAAATACGATCAAATGAATGCACTGTAATATTTTTGGAATTTTTGGATGCAATATGAATATTTTATGGATTTTTAAATGCAAACAAAATGATTTTCAATATTTAATTATAATAAATATTAAACCTACTTATTTTCAAGAAATAAAATTATCTAAGATCTATCACTAGTGATGAATCTCAGAAAAATCTTAAACCTCGAAAATGTGGGGTTTAATACCTATTAAAAATTAAATACTAAAAGATGCAAAATTATTTTTACAGGACAAAATATGCATGCAAATACAAATCTTTTTGGGCATGATGTCAAGCATGATTAATTTTACAATATGTGATTTTTCGGGGATTTTTAGAGCAATGGTTAATCAACTATGAATTTTAGAGCAAGAAATGGACAAAATAAGTAAATTTCCACAAAACAATTATTTATTAATTGACCATCCATCACAAAAATGCCCACAATATGTCAAAGTGTAGAGAATTAATTAACAAACATCACGATATTTTTTTATTAATAAATAATGTAAAGAGAAGGTCTAAAATCGTAGGGGAACACAGGGGTACTGATGCAATATAAATAAATAAATGAAAATGCAGAGGGGCCTTGTTTGTAATTACCAATACTGATAGGGGCCTCTTGCAAAATTTCCAGAGGGGGCTTGTGCGTGGCACGTGCCCTCTGGAGGCGGGGTTGATCTGCAAATAGGGAGACCTTTAGGGAGCTTCTATAAATTTCCCAAGGGGGCACGTGTGCAGCACGTGACCCCTGGGTTGCTTCTCGCGTACCCCGATCTGAGCAAATATCATCGGCTGAGCTTTGGGTTCAACTGACCAGCGCCAAGTAGCCTCCGCCCCACACACGTGCCTAGCACGTGCTGGGGTCTCGGCCAACCGGCCAGTCGAAGGCGAGGTGGAGTAGCTCCTGTCTTGGGTGGCGGAGGTCGAGCACCCTGGAAGGCGGAGGTCGTTGACGTTGGTGTGGAGGCTTCACTGGAGTCGTTGATTAAGATGGTTGCGATGGGTGTTGAAGCTTCAGAGAAGATGACAGTCGAGCGGACGGTGATGGTGGGTTGCGGAGGAGAGGTCGATGTTGACGTGGCGAGGCATCTGGGGCGGTGGATCCAAGGGCCGACATACGGCCGGCAGTCGTCGGGGAAGATCAGGGGTGGCGGTTGTGGTGAGGTCAAGCGTCGGCGAGGAGGCGAAGGCGGAGCTGTGGAGGAGGTGGGCTGGCAGTGGTGGCGTGGCTCCGGTGATGCGATGAAGGGGGAGGATGGTCGGAGCAGGTCGGTGGCGGCATAACGAGGCGGAGAGACAGTGATAGAGAGAGATAGAGAGATAGAGAGAGAGTATACCTGGGAAGGGTCGGGCTCGACGGCCGATCGCCGGAGCAAGAGTAGCGGCAGAGGCGTAGCTGCGACGAGGTCTATGCGACCTCGGATCACACCGAAGGCTTGGTTGTCCCGACCGGAGGCGAGTGACGGCGGATGATGTTCGAAGAAGGCGGTGGCTCTCTTAAATAGGTGTGGTTCGTGGTTCTCGGCCGGAGATTGAAGGTGAGGATGATGGTGGGATCGTGATGGAGCGAGATCGATGATTTAACGAGATTTGATGGTGTTGATCGGAGACGAGATCTGAAAAGAGGAGGTCGGCGAGATTAGCGGGATACGCGATGGATCAAGGCGGCGGTGCGAGGTTTCCAAAGGGGGTGGCAGCCGAATGGGGAAGGAGGCGGGAGGTGGACGTTGCACAGGCGTCGTCCGATCGAACGCGATCGGGCAGCCCCTGTTGCGCCACATGGTGGCAGGAGGGCGTGAGTGGGGCGCACGTGCGGAGCACGTGCCTTGGAGCCACGTACGATGCACGTGCGTCTATTGATTTTTTTTATTAAAACGAATTCTAAATATACGAAAAATGGCTGACACATGGCGGCACCAGGTGTTGCCACGTGTCAGCTCCACAAAATTCAAAAATAAAAGATTTTGTAAAATCGATAAAAAATAGTAAATGACCTCGGATCAAAAAAAGTTTCTTCATGAAAATTGCTCGTCTCGATGAGATCTACAACTTTCATGAAGACATCAAAATCAAAATCGATCAATTGCGCAAAGTGAAATTTTTGGGGTATCCCATGTGCATAGAATACCATGATTTTTGGGTTTTATAATTTTTATGTTATTTTTTGGATCAGATAAAAATCTAGAAAAATTACGGTAAAATCAAAGATAAAGAAATACACCTTAATCTAATTTTTTTGGATTTTTTAATAATTAAGAAAATATGTACATAAAATATTAGGTCAAAACTAGTTAAAATACACAATGTACAAAAGAGGCCCAAAATCCAACTTTCACATATGAGCTCCGATTCACTTGAACTTGGTCTTGTTTTGAAGGTAATTGAATGTACATTAGTTCAAAAGTAAGTAGGATTAAAGCGGACATTGGATGAAGGAGATATGAGGGTTTTAGTCCGAAAATCCTGAAATTAGGGTTTGGGTTTTTGGTCCATTTATTTAGGTTAGTTATTTTTTTGTATTTTTTCTTTATTCTTGTTAGTGATATGTACACAGTGGAAGTGGTTTTGAGTCATTCGGAATTAGCATGAAAGAGTTAAAAATCCGAGAAGTTAGGCTATTTACAGGTCATTTGGGCTTGGATTTTTGGCTTCTTATTTTGTGCAGATTTTTGTGCTAATATGCAATTCTTATGAAATCATGCACTAATGCTAATTATGCAGAATAGATGCAAGAATGCTGTTGATTTTGAGGGATTTGAGCTTAATAAATGAGATTTAGAGTGATGAATACGAGATTCATCATCTCTCAAAACGCATCGCAGATTCAATGAACACATGGTAGTTCTCCCATGTCATGTACGAGTACATGGCCTTGTAATCCATCACATACTTCATGTATTGGTGGTCATCGATGTCTATGAGTATCCCGAGACGAGGATAAGCAGCACTAGATCCAATATCATGAGTGGCATGACGAGGCCGCGAACTACTAGCTTGAGATCCTCGGGACGGCGATGACGGAGTAGGAGAAGATGTCTGCGGAGGAGGAGGACCTGGAGGAGGAGCGAAATACTCTGGGAAGAAACCGAAACTTTAATCACCAAAGAAGCTGCCCTGGCTAAGCTGGGTCTGCTCGGGTTGGCTACCTTGGTAGTTCTCACCGCTGTAGCTGCTATATCCTCCATACCCACTGTTGTAGCTACCATATCCATAAGATGGAGGAGTATACATCTGAGGAGGAGGAGGAGGGGGAGGTCCAGGTGGAGGAGCAGGAAAATATTCAGGGAAGACCCCAAATGATCTTTCATCTTGGGAGGATCCTTATCCGCCCAGGGGACTTGTTTTTCCTCCACAGTATAGGCTGTCAATGTCCATGCAACTCAAGGAACCTACAGATGATATCAAATCCGACATGTAGCTATCTGTAGGATGATGGACATGTCGTCCATATGCATCGTAATCCATAGGTCTTGGACTCGGACTTGGGACATACTGCCCATGTATGTTTCCATGTCATTCAATGTATTCCCGCTCTGACTCAGATCTTCTATCATCACGTGGTCCACGACCACCTGACCCCCCTGAATATGTGTCCCTGTCACCTGATCCACCACATCCACCAACAATATCATCATTATCATCATCATCATCATCACTCCCACCGCCATATTTTGATTTGGATTTGGATTTCGATCCAGTAGAGAGGATGTCGTCTATAATCGCATCAAGTTCTACCCCTTCAAGAGGGTTCGTGATTCACCCAGATCTGGCCATGTAGTCGCCAACATCTGCTCCCATTTGTTGGCTTATATTCTCATTCGGCCTTCCTCCCGGTTGATCGAGTAATGGAGCACCATTGGAATCCAACCACCTCTGCAGAACATCTTCATCTGCATCGTCGTCGTGCATATTTAAAATATATGCAAGATCGATGGGGTATGTGTAGTCCTCTCTCTCGTGCCCCTCTCTTGCATGTTTCATTTTCAACCTCAAGTTATAGTGCACGAAAACAAGATCGTGGAGTCGTTGTTCTCCCAACTTGTTCCGTCTCCTCGAATGGATCAAGTTGAATGTGCTCCAATTTCTTTCACAACCACCGGCAGATGTTGTTTGGGACAATACTTTCACTGCCACTTTGCGGAGGTTGGGAGCTTCCATCCCGTACAGTAACCACCATTTGGCTGCGGAAAAACCAAAAGAGATAAATCATAAATCAATAATAGTCAAATTGTTTGTTACACATGTCAAATGTCAATCAGTAGACTTAGTATTTACCAGGAAGAGTACTGCCACATCCATTCACCGCGGTCACCCTACCGAAAGAACCCAAGGCATCCCTAAAGTATTTAATCTGCACATTAATCGAAACTTTAAGTCATACTGTCATAGTATGGTTTGTGCCTCAAAAGTCAAAATAGATTGTGCATTATACAAGCATTCTTACGGTCTTACTTCATTCATGCACGAGGTTTGTGCCTTCACGTCCTTGACGAGCTTCTTGATGAATACCCATTCATCACTCTTTATTCTTTTATTTTAGCTACAAAACCTATGCAAAACACATATAGATATCTGTAATATCAATAATTATCATTCAACATGCATTGCGTAATTATGAATAATTAGCATGTTTTTGTGTATAAATAAAAGAATAAAGAAATAAAAAAAAGAGGGAGATATTTAGAATAAATATTGAGCGACCTAATCCTAGGGAGGGCTCAGCATGGGCCTGACCGCATAAAAACCCAAGTAGAGAGAGATAAGGAAGCTCACATTTGTGCATATACCTGTAAATAAAATAAAATCTATTTTCCTCTTATTCAAATAAAAATGGGTGTGTATTTATATGTATATATTTGTAAATATTAAATTAAAATAAAATTGGGAAAAATAAAACAAAAATAGAAATGTCTTTCATCCTTGTACATAAGCCATGTATATAGAAACCACTTATCTATTTATTTCTCCCTATAAATAAATAAATAAAAATCCATAAAAATATGTACAAATTCCATATTCCATATTCCATAATGTAAATAAATAAAATAAAAATCACAAAAATAAAATAAAAATAAAAATAAATAAAAATCAAAACCTACATTGGACGAATACCATGTATATATGTGTATATATCTATTTGTTTACTCGATGAAAATAAATAATAAAAATAAAATAAAAATACCTTCTTATTCCAAATCTTATTCAATAAATAAATAAAATATAAAATTGGAATAAAATGTACAAAAATAAATAATTAAAAATAAAAAATTAAAAATGTATATTGTATATACCTATATATAATAATACTATTTTGTAAATACCTAATTTTTATTCAAAAAAATTAAATAAAAATCACCAAAAAATAGTTTAAAATAAAATAAACATTTTTCATGTTTTGAGTTTTTCGAAAATAAGTCATTTATTGTTTTTAAATGAATTATCAAATAATTAATAATTCCTGAATTCCTATTGGTCCACAAGGGATTGTTGACCCCCGGTCAACTCTCCCCTGCGGACCCTTCTATCGCGGATCTGGCGCCTGATCTGATTTCTCCCAATTATCGCGCCTTGATTCGAACACCAAACCCTTAAAACCCGGGTCTTAATCCTTCCCTGCAGATCTGAGAACTTCGCTCGGGGTGGATCTTAGGGGTCCGTGCATCGACGTGCATGCCCGACTACCTTCTTGCTGGACCCCTCAGACTATATAGCAGAATCTGCAGCCGCAATTCACGCCATCTTTGGCGTCGCCTCTTCCACCCAGGACCTCCACTCGATACCCTAGAGTGACAGCTAGCCGTCGATGTGTTGCAGAGAGGAGGAGAAGCACCGCATCACTGATCCGGCGACGTTTCGCCGTCATGCGCCTCCCAGAGCTGTGCCTGAGCCTTGGGACTTCGACGACCCTCGAGGCGAAGACCAGAGCTCCTGGAGCTCATCCCCAGTCGATCCCACACATTAGGTAGCTCTAATTCTCTCCATATTTCTCGAATTTTCGATTAGCCCCAAATCCACCGTTCGCCGTCGTTCGTCGATTCCGACCATCTCTGTCACCCTCTTGATCATCGGACTCGACCGTCATACCCACGAGCCCTCTCCTCACCTTCTGCACCGACTCACACCCCCTGACTTGCCCCGGAGTAGGGACCCAGGAGTCTTCATGTGTTGTTTACCAGGTCAGAAGAGGCCCATCTGAGGATCGAAGCATTCAAGCACAGGAGCCCAGCTCCGCCGTCATCGTCGGGGCTCCTTGGAGCTTCTTGGCGTCATCGGAGGAGTCCATCATCTGCGGGAGGCTGCGGCAATTCCATTACACCCATTTGCAGCCCCAGAGGTGGACCAGCGCAGCCGTGGGGCTCCGGCAAAGTTCGCTGGAGACGTGATCTTCCAGGAGCCTCCAGAGCCATCCATTCAGCCCCGACTCGCCAGATCTCATCCGGACCGCTCGTTCCAGGCGAAGAAGAGGCCCTTATCAGCCACCGTCAGATCGACACGTGGCCGCTTCATCGCCCTTCATCCAGTGAGGGGTGCCCTTGATTCCAGAGCGTCAGATCAGCCACGTGGGCACACCTCAGCCGTCAGATCCGAGCCAGCGTCCTTCGTTGAGGAGCAGCGCCCCGTAGCCGTTGGATATCACACGTGGCGCGCCTCCAGCCCTCGGATAATAAGGGGTAAATTTCATTTAGGCCTCCTTTTGTTTTGTTTTTATTAAGTAGTCCTGTAAATATTCTATATAGTTCATTTTATTTTGGTTAAATTGCACTTAGGACCTTGACCTTTATGTTATTTGCTTTTTCATCCCTGTGTATGTGAGACACGTGGGTCGTCACGTGGTTGTTTGGTGAAATTGCATGTTCTAGGAAGTTGTTTGGAAGTGGTAATAAATGAAAAATAATTTTTGATATTTGCATTTATACCCCTGTGAACACTTTTTTTCGACATGTGTTGAATTGTTTGGGTAAATTGCAAATAGTTTCTGGGCTTTTAGCACATGTAGCCAAGAAGCCATCGGAACTATTTTTATTACATTTGGGTCCCTCTGTGCCCAGACCACGTGTCGCGCACGTAGGGACTTGGAGAAATTGCACGAGGACCCCC
Organism: Ottelia alismoides; assembly: GCA_037367405.1. Lineage (NCBI taxonomy): Eukaryota > Viridiplantae > Streptophyta > Magnoliopsida > Alismatales > Hydrocharitaceae > Ottelia > Ottelia alismoides. The sequence goes on from JAZKJV010001426.1 coordinate 363,634, forward strand.
CAGTTTCTGAGCGTGTTACTTTTCAGCCCTAGAACTTTATTTTTATTGCAAACAGGTCCTTGTGCAATGTGGGCTCTTGTTTGATTTCAATAAAATATCAATTTTTATCCAAATCATGTGAAACTTGGATACGAGGCTCCTGCCACTGTGTAGAATTTTTACCAAATTTGGGTAAATTTTTTGCCTTTTTAGTATTTTTAAAAATTCAAAAACCCTTATTTTTCTGTCAGTTCAGAGTATAAATTCCCAAAAAAATAATAAAACCCTTTTAAAAATTACAAAAAAATCAAGTTTTGTGTATTTTTGTGTCCTTGATTTTCTGTGCTTTTTTGGTCATTTTTAGATTTATAAAGCCCATAAAAATTTAAAAATCTTGAAAAACTTATAAAATTTCTAGAAAATAAAAGAAAATCTAAAAATTAATAAACTCTTCTCCTGAATTTTATTTATTGTTTCTATTTTACATAAAAAATACCTCCAGGCCTTGATAATAAACTCTTCGAAGCCTGGCTGGACAGTTTTCTCTTTTTTTTGCCTTCTTCTATTTTTAGAAAATTCCATAAAAATCTTAAAATTCTCAAAAATTCACCAAAACATTTAAAAATATAAAAATCATAAAAAAATTTTTGTTGAAATTTTTGGACTATTTTTGAATAATTAAATAATTGGTCAAAGTTGTTTGTTTTTATTGTTTTCTTATTTTCCTTATTATTAAAAAATCCAAAAAATATTAAAAACCACCAAAAAAATATTTGTTTTTATTTTATTTGTTTTCTGACTACTTCATAGGCCGTAAGGCCAATCCGCACTCCCTGAGTCCGACCCTAGGTGCTACACCAGGCTAATCTCATAGCTAGGGCCACTATTTGTTTTTATTGATTTTTATCTTTGTTTGGTGGTCTGATCCATATTTTTCTTGTTGAGCCGACTGATTTCCGAGATCCGGGTCGCAACGACCCTAGCTCTATTTTATTCACCTGATTCTCGGTCATTTTTCGGGTCATCAGAATGGCGTTGTTGTCGGGGAGCACGGCTTAGTAGTCTGTTTCATTTTCATTTTATTTTGTTTTTTTTCGCAGCTTTCCACGGCTTTTTCTTTGTCCGCGGCTTTTTGCAGCTTTTTATTTTTCTTTTACTTTCATTTTCTTTTAATTTCTTTTATTTTTATTTTTGGTTGTTTTGCTTGTTTATTTTTATTTCTATTTTTGCAAACATACCCTATTTTCTTTTTCTTATTTTATTTGCTTTATTTTTATCTGGTTTGACACTCTGATTGTTTCTTGCGAGGGGCCCGAGTACCGAGGTGGCTTCTTCGGAGGCCGAGGCAACCGCGGGAGTCGGAGGCGGATTCCTTCTCTACGAAGCCGCAGGAGAGCGCGAGGAACAACCATGAGTGCGGGAGGATTAGTTTATACTTAGATTAGTTTTATTTTCTGCCTATTTGAACTATTGTTGTAATAATACTGGGACAGGACACTCAGCCTGACTTCTTAGACTCTCGGGGTATGTTTCGCCGAGCATCAGTGTGCTCGGGGGACCCCTCGGCTTTTTCGCGGTTTTTATCGCGGTTTTGTTTATTTTCTTGCCTATTCAGTTTCTCGCGGTTTTCAGCCCCTAGCCTAAGGATTTTTGCTTGACTGTGACGTAATTAGTAGGGTCCAAACACCTTAATAACTTTGCATGTACCTATATCTCGAATAATTGGACCAAGAATAAAAGGATAATAAAATGACTATTTGGTCACCTGAGGGGTCACGCGCCGCTAGAGGTTGTATACAGTGCTGGTAGGACCCGTTGTGGCGGGCACCGATCGGCATCCGAGACCGGACATTGACCCCTCTTGATTGACCACTTAGCCATTGTTCTATCGAGTAGAACTACTTGCTTAGGGCTCGGATTTCCACCTGCATCATTTAGGTAGTTTTATTTCTGTCTTTAAATTCTGCGTGGATCATTTTGCATGTAGACTGCTGGAGTTAGGTACGCATTTCTTACTCTGCATGCATCATTGATTTTCTCGCGCATCGGCTTTTTCGACTTCTCCCCCTGATTTTGGACTTATAATAACCAGGAGAACCGAAAAATTTGTTATGTGTTTGTTTTTGTTTGAAAAATACCTAAAAAGAAAAACAATAAAATTTGGGACTGCTAACTCTATTTGACCCTAAAAGACACCACACCGAAAAAAACTTGTCTTGGGGAGAGCAACCCCCTCCTTGTCTGGTTTGCATGTGCGGGAGAGTGACCCGCACCCTAGGATAAAGCCACATCTAGACCTCCTTCAGACTACTGCTCTTGAGCTAGTCGTTCTCCAGTGAGGATCGCTCCGGTTTTCGGTAAAGCGGGTCGCGATATCCTTAATAGAGCGAGCCGATCGGGTAGCTGGTAAATGGTCTACGGCTTGTACTGGATGGGAAAGATCTAGTTCGGGATCGGGCAAGTCTCCTGGGGGAATCGGATTCCTAACAGGTCACATTAATTGCTCTGCTATCTTGACTTGATCACCTAATAAAAACTGACAAGATAATTGACCGAACCTTTATAGTCTTCAGCTCACGTTGCGTAGGTGAATCAAGGGTTTGCTTGCTGATCATTGTTGTTTCTAGATCCCATCCGTCTGACTCACCAGATCAAGATGATGGGCAGAAGGTCTCTTAGGCAGCCTCTGGCTGCACTGCTTCCCAGCACTTCTGCCCGCTCATCTAGGTTGGTTCGCGAGAGCCGAGACCCGCTCTTCGAACCCGAGTTCGACTCCACCCTGTTCCCCCTCGACCCCCCTTCTTCTTCTGAGATGCTAGTGCCAGATGAGAGACCGCAAACTGATTTATCGGCACCTGAGTTTGGGTCTTTTGCCTTTGCAGAGACCATGGCCGACAGTACTGACGATCGCACCGGAGGTCCCTGACCAGAGCAGACCTTCATCTTGGACTAGGGTGCGATCAACTCCACCCTGATCGCCTCCCTCGAGACAGTTCAGCAACAGTTGAGGGATCAGGGAGCTTTCATGATAGAGATGAGCCGCGGGATGGAGTAGTTGAGAGCAGACCGCGACCAGCACGAGCCAGGAGACGGGCCGAGGAGACCCGATGAGGCAGCAGCAGCAGCCGCATCCGCAGCAGCAGCAGCCGCCGCCGCAGCAGCGGCAGCACCGGACCAGCCAAGACCGATGCGGGAGTTACACAACCCCGGATCGACGTTAACGCATCGTTGGGTTGTTCTACCATCCATCGTGGGGGACTTAAAGTTCTCCCCGAACACTTTGCAGCTCCTTCCCCGGTACCATGGGCTCGCCACTGAGGAGCCCCATCTCCACCTTCAGAAGTTCTTGATGATCTGCAGCACCGTCCACGACCGTCAGGTGGACGAGGATATGATTCGGATGATTGCCTTCCCCTTCTCACTAGCAGACAGAGCAGCCACCTGGCTGAAGCACTTGGGGAAGTTTGTCTACACCTGGGAGCAGCTCCGCACCGAGTACTTAAACAAGTACTATCCACTCGGGCGGACGAACGCAGCTAGAGCCCTGATCAGCAACTTCTCCATGCTCCCCAATGAGCAATTCTATGAGGCATGGGAGAGGTTCCATGAGCTGACCGACAGATGCCCGCACCATGAGATTTCGAAGCCGAACCTTGTTCAGAGTTTTTTTTGTGGGCTAACACCAGAGCTTCAGGGCTTGGTGAATGCTTCTTGTGGCGGGTCCTACTTCGCCAAAGATGAGGACCAGGTCTGGGCCATCTACAAGGAGATGGCCGAGAACTACACGGTTATGTCCCAGACCCGCCTCTACACACAAGGATGCCCTCAACCACAGACCATGCAGTACCAGAGGATAGCACGGGTTGATGTCAGTCCTTCCAGTTCATCAGCGGCAGCAGCACAGGCTGAGTCCACAACCGCTGACATGGGTATCATCAGCGAGAAGCTGGACCGAATGGAGATTATCGAGAAGAAGCAGTGCCAGGGCATCACGCAGATGGAGCAGATGGCACAAACTCTGAGTGACCTGAAGACACAGCTCATGTGTCTCCAGGAGGCACAGACGGCTTCCCAGCCCCGTCTTCAGGCACGAGGCGATCCGAGTAGCACCGATATCTTGTCCCAGCACTCCAGCCACCAGCAGCCTAGACAGGTTCACCTTGTACAGGCGGAGCCGTACCAGCAGCCACAGCCCACTTACCAGTCACCGCCATCTCCAGACACGCAGATGGTGGTATACCAGCTGGATCAGCCTCTGGCAGTACTCCCGCCAGCCCCTTACGAGTCAGAGCCGTTGATGGATGTCAACGGGATTTGGTACGACCGACCCCAGCCCGGTATCCGACGAGACCATCCCGGATTTTGTTGGTCGGCCGGAGGTTCCAGCTCCCAGCAGCAGCCATCAGGATAGGGTGGCCAGTACAGCCATCAGAGAGATCACCAACAGCAGCAGCCCCCGGCGTACAAGCAGCAGCAGCAGCTGTCATAGCAGTATGGTCCTCGTCCCTATCAGTAGGGACTTTCTTGGAGGCGTGATCAGCCTCAGCAGCAGCATCATCCACAGTCATACCCCTCTCACCCACAGCACCAGCAGCAGCAGCAGCCTCACTACCAGCGAGGCTACCCGTCAGGTTCTCATGGGCCATCCTATGAGAACCCCGCCTTAGATGACATAGCCCACCTCCTTACCGATCAGCAGGCTACCTTCAGATGGGAGATGGATAAGTTTCACCAAGAGATGCGAGATATTGTGAGAGGGAAGGCTGCCATCCCTGCCCAGATCGAGCCCAATCCGAACAACCTCAAGAGGAAGTCTGAGCAGGTAGATTTCACAGAGTATGCCACTCCGAGTGATTCTTTTGGTGATATGTCTGCCTATCTATTCGATACTGACTTTGTCACACTTAGGAGCGGTAGGATGCCAGCAGGCGGCGCCTCATCTGAGTGACACCCCGAGGATACTTCCAGAGAGCCAGGCGAGCAGGAGAGCAGTGCTAATGCCGCTAGAGATGATGACGGTGGTACTGACGCCACCATGGATGCTGGTCCCACCGACGGTACTGAGGCCGTCGTTTCACCAGTTAGAGGAGGTGGTACTGATGCCACCAGAGTTGCCGAGCCAGAGAGCGGTGCTGATGCCGCACGTCTACCAGCCGAGGGTGGTGCTGATGCCACCATTTTCACTTCTAAGAGTCCTATAGTCTTTCCTTCTGTACATGTATCTCAGGACACTTCTTGCAATAAAGGAAAGGGTTTGTTTTCTTCTGGTCCACCTGTGGTGCTTGATGTATGTGTGGATCCTGCCGTCGAGCATCTAGACCCTCTCCTAGTCCTTCATCTGAGAAGGACCCTGTGATCCCCTTCCCTAGAGCACTTCACATGGGAAAGGGGAAGAAAATAGAAAATCCAAAAAAGAGGCAGCAGGAAGAGTTCATCCAGCAGATGATATGTGGATGATAGTCTCCCACGATTGTTGGAGTATGCTTAGAAGAAGAGGATTTAGATGTTTTGAGTTTGATCAAAAAGAAACAATCGGGTGGGTACTTGGACCAATATCTCATTTTTTTCAGAGGAGAAGGATGAGCGGACATATTGGATCTTGGTTAAAAGTGTTCAAGTGCACAAGATACTCACAATAAGGAAAAAATGAATCAAGAAAGCAGAGTGATGGCATAAGTGTGTAGTTTTTGAAATCCAAACTTGGTTCAAGCACACCAATGTAAACACAAATCAAACCCCTGATTCACCAATTCACACAGTGGAAGCTGCAGGAGTTCGATCAATTATCTTTTCAATTTTAGATCGTGATAAAATAAATCTTGGAAAGGAATTAACGAGATGCTATGTGCCGTAAATTTTTGTAAAGACTAGCCTGAATTTGTACGGCTAGTTGCATCTACTTTCAGCTAATATGGGTGTAAGTATGGACCGTAAAACAACTACCCCTATTACTTTAGGACGGTGCCCAGTGCATTGTCCGTTAACCACCCACTTTGCTTAGGGAGACCATAGTTCCCTCACTAAGAAGTAGCTAGTCATTTTTAAAATACGTAGTCTGAATGAAGATACCAGGGCTTGGTTATAGCCTAAGTGTTCGCATCTTGCTTACTTAGAAAAATAAATGAATACAAGGATAAGGTTGCTCTCCCGTAAAAAAATTTGATTTTATGAGTTTAATTAAAGTCAGTCTTGTTTAGCAGTCCCAATTTTAATTAGGTGATCAATGAAAAATTAGGTGAACACAAATGCATGTCTATTGTCCAGCCCCAATTTCCTTTTAAATTTTGAGTGACAAAACAGGAAGGATAAGTTGAGAGAAGATGATGCACGCAAAAAACAATGATGAATGCTCAGTCAGAAGACTTATAGTGATTCTTCGCGATCTCCATATAGGATGCATTATAAGAATTGAAAATTTATTCTATATGGAATGCATACCAACAAAACCACACCTAGAAGATAGTTCTATTATGCGAGAAGAAATGAGTTAAATTTTTGACTAAGTTGAACGAGCTAATGTGCATCCCAATTAAAGTGCAGTGTGGTCCTAGGTTCTACGAGCACAATCAGAAAAATCCTAGAAGCTCTAATAATTGTAGTACAGGTCTAACCTATGAACCACTAAATCAGGACCCACCCTCACCGGAGAGTTAAACAGGTCTGACACACCACAGAGAAGAAGTTTAGGTCTTCTTATCACACGAGAGTCTAAATAGATGCCGCTATAAATGAACAATTATTACAAATAATTACAAAAATAAAATTATAGAATTAAAATCCCAGACTCTACGCTCTTCTTACGACTCGACTCGATCTTAATTTATTGTATGGCTCTTCGATGGTCGATGAAGATGCGTCAGTTATTAGAAAACTACTTCACGTACATTGGGTACCTCACATGAAAAATAAAAGAGAGAGTGTAAGAGAGTGACACAAAAATAATCAAAAATAAAATAAAAAATAAAGGGATTTTTACCCGACAGACCCGGTAAACTTGCCAATCACCTCCACGACCTTTGAAACAACCTAATTCCTCCCTCGACCTCGTAAACATGCCAACTCATACCCCATGAACCCTCTGGGTAATATGTTTTAAGCCCGTTGAGGTTTTTGGGGTAATTTACAAGGTCGATGTGGTAATTGCGTTGTGCAAAAGGTCGTAGAGGCATTTTAAAACGTTTATAGGGTCTGCTGGATAAAAATCCCAAAAATAAATGCTGAAAATAAAGAAATAAATGTTTGAAAATAAAATAAATAATTTACAACGAAGGTTCAGGGGTCAAACTACCCGAATGTTTGGAAAACCTAACACTAATTTTCTAGATAAAAACCTAGCCATTTGCCTCCTGATAAATCCCATATTTATCATCTTAATTGATTATATTTATACCTCTTGTTTAAGATAATCATAGGATTCATTAACTAATTGACACTAATTACTAACTACTATGTTCTACATAATTAACACTAATTATTATATTATTATGGTGTAATATTTTATGTGTTTATTTTTTTTATTAAAAATCAAAAAGAAATGTGAATAAAATTATGTATAAATAAATTAACATAAAATAAAAATACAAAAAATTTTGTATTATATGACTTTTATTAGTATTTAATTTTTATCTATTCATAAATGACCTCTGATCTCTTTGACTTCTACGTGAAAGTTGAGGATCTCATCGAGATCTATAACATTCATGTTTACCACTTTGTCCAATTCACCCTCTAACTAATTCTTTCCTAATTAACTTTGATTTTTCCTACTTTCTCCAACTCTTATTGGGTTGCTTGGTGCTTCCAGAACGCTCCACATGGCCCGCTCCTGGGTCACCACCCGTCTCCATCAGAGCCACTTGATCCTTTTGATCAAAACGATCCTCATCGTTCTTCAGCACCAGATTCATAGCCGCAGGATTTGTTCGAATCAGATTGATCCTGGTCATTACCCTTCGCCCAAACCACAATCATTGGATCATATGATCCAACGTTACCTGAACTGTCGTCAACCTCCAGTCATTCTTCCTCCATGTCCAAAACGACATCTTCTCCCCATTATCCTCCCTTCATCCACCTCCATCCTGCCTAACTTCCTTCAACAACCTCTAGGCCGCTCAACCCTAATCCACGTGGAAACCCTAACTCCCATCTAACTAAATGCTATCGCAATGGCAACAGTTGAAAATTCGACAAAAACCTCCACCATTTCATCTTTAAATAGCCCTTCGCCACTCCTTGCTCCAGCTATTCTCCTACTTTGAGAGTAGCCTCATAGCCCTTTCTCCTCTACTGTGATAGAATCTCAAAGAGAATGAGTGTGACGATGGAGAATCTACTTCGACGAGATCCAAGGGATTTTCCCTTGCTACAACCCTCTACAAGTGGTTGTTCGAGCTTTGCGATAGCCTAATCATTGAGCGACAATCTGGATCTTGAAAAGCTCCATCCAAGGCCCATATTCTGCATCTCCTCCATTTTTCTTTTGTTAACCCTCAAGTTCCTGGTAATCTGCCTATTGTTTCCTCCTTGTTTTTCATATTTTAATTCTATTCAAAACATCATCGACTTGTCCATCTAATTTGGTTTATCTCATCAACTCAATCCATAGATCCATGCGTGTTTTCCATTTCTACTCTATGCTTTTTCATGAGTGTATTCACATCGATCCATTCTTCCTCTTGAATAGAAGAAAGACCCATATAGGGCTCGCATCCACCACCTTTGATTAAGTCTATTCCACTCCGTTAACCATTTGCTTCTAGAGGGTTTTGTCTACTAACACCTACAGGTGCACAATAGGCTTCAATGATCGGACAATGAAATGAGGAAGGTTCAAGCCTGCCATCTACGATGATCTTACATAAACTGGGCAACCTAGACAGTCTCGAAGCTTTTTAGTGGTGCAGGTGACTTCACCAATCCCTCAGAGAGCTTCATAGACCTTCACTAACGATACTAGAGCACGGCGGAGGAAAGCGACAGTCGTCGGAGGCCAGCTATACCCCTGACGCATGCGGAGGAGCTCGTTGAATGATGAACAACAGTCACCGTTGATCTATTTGACTAAGCCTGCATCAAACGGTCTTCAGCATGCCACGTTACATGCCAATGCACTGATTCTCAAACTGAGACTCAGAAGAGCCGAGCCAGCGCCGAGGCACTAAATAAAGACACGTATACCCAAGCCTATGTATGGTCCGAGCCTCGACGCGCACGTCCTCAGCACATGATGTGGACTTTTTGCATTAATGCCCTACTTCTTTTCAATAATAGCAGATAAGTCCTTCCTCATGTGTTTTATTTGCATAGTAGCCCCTACAATGTATCAATCCTGATTTGTCTGTTCTGTAATAAAACTTGAAAGTTTTTATTACATTTATGCCCTTGGGTTAGCTGTTGAATATCATTTTATTTTTAAATCCAATTAATGGGATTTTGGTCATCTCGTTTCAAAGCTTGTTCAATACTCTTTCTGTTGGAGAAATTTATGGTTAATTTTGGTGTAAAAGTCACGCACTAGTTGTCTTTGTTTAATACACTTGTTTAAACCATGAGACCTTATTGAAGACGTACTTTAAGTGAACAATTGAATCTCTGAGTTACCTTGATTTTTAATGATCTATTTTTAGTTAAATCTAAACAATATTATCAGGTCATCAGATGATTTGATTGCTCATTATTACATTTAAACATTAAAATGAAGGTTTAACTCATGTAAAAAGAGTTTGAGACGGATATCACTGTATACCCAATCAACCCTTTAATCAATAAACAATCAATTCAGGATATTTTCATGACTAAGCCAAGTTGTGTGTCATTTATTGCTAAGTGTGGTTGTGCTATTCATAGTAATTGTGAATAACTATTTGCATTTAATTTAAGTGCATAAAAATGTGTTAAAAATTTATCTCTTTGTGATTTGTATATTTTCTCAATATAATTAAGCTGGAATTGCTATCTAAAATATTTGATCTCTAAATCTAATCAGTAAATTGCTCGCATCTTTGTGTTCGACCATGGACTTCCCAGGTTAAAAGTTGAAGCCGAGAACCTTTCCACTGAGATTCATCCTTGTTCTATATGAGAAGCTAAGTGCTCGTGCTATAATGTATCGATTTTAATTCATGCATTTAGCGATTCATCACATGGCGCCGTTGCCGGGTACACAACATATTTCGTGATTACTTTTAGAAGCAATTATTTTTTTTGTAATTTTTAGGCATAATTATCTTGAGTTTGTTTTCCTTGTTGTATTTTTTTGTGATGTCTTTTTAATTAAGCTCTTTTATCTCTCTCTCTCTCTCTCTCAAATTTCCTTATATATTTCCTTGTTTTGTGGTAGGCTCATGAAGCCGATTATTTCTGAAGGACCATGAAGGTAAGAAGCTTGGAGAAACTTGTTGGAGAGCCACGAGAGAAATAATTATTTGAGAGAATAATAGCTTAGTTAAACTTTATTCCATTGCCCATTTACAGCGGTTCTCGATTGAGATCTCGAATATGTTAACAAAGGTTTGTTAACTTATTTAATTTTATGTGTGGTTAATTCGAGAGTGGTTCTCGACTTAAGTGACGTTTTAGATTCAAGCATTATGCCAAATAGAAAGATCGTAGGTCATTTCTTTGCTTGATCTATTTCGTAATTTAGGACACAATACACGAATCTCATAAAATTTACAATTGCAAAAATCTTAGGAGATTCATAGACACACATAGCATATGTTCTACTTAGTCAAATAAATTGATTTCTTCACCGATAATAGAACTACTGCTTAGGTGCGGTTCTCGACTTGCATCATATACCTAGATTTATAAATTCTATTATGCATCCACATGGAGAGTGTTGGGAAGCGTTGTAAGTATTTCTAAACACATGCATCATTGATTTTCGACTGCATTCCGTTTTCTCTCTTTCTCCTGCAGTTTTCATCAACTTAATGATAAAGGAAAAGGGACTGTACGTTAGGCAATGTTTGTGGTCACCTAAAATTCGAGGGGAACCAAACTCTTAAAATTGGGACTGAATTGATGCAAGTTAACCTAAATAAATTGGAATAAAAACAAGCTTGTTTTATGAGTGCACAATGCCCTCATTTGTCTACAGGTACATATCAAGTGAGAGAGGGACGACATTAGGATAGAGCCATGCCACAAATTTTCAGATGAACTACTTGTTCCATAAAAATGATTAGCCGCTTCTCAGTGAGGATCTACGGGTAGCCGATAAACGGTCCGGATTTCCTTAGCAGAGTGGAAGGTTTAGAGGACACCGCACAAGGCCCGGTCCTCAAATAAATGGGTAGCCGTATTTTTTGGTCTGACTTACTTCCATACTAGCTGAGAGTGGATGCAACTAGTCATAGGAATCGGGACAGTTTATAAGGAAATTTAGCTTCCTAAAAACTCATAACTCTAACAAGATTTGTATTTGATCACAAATTAAAATTTGACAAAATAATAACTCCATCATCTCAGCCTTCAGCGTTGTGTTGGTGAATTCGTAAGGGTTTGTATTGATTGATTTGTGTGAGTAACTCCACACATTTAAGTGCCCATTAGAATTAGATCCTTTTGTATCTCGAGCATGCTCAAAAATTCCTTTCTTTTGAATTTTGAAGAAGGATAATTGGTCAGATATTTTCTCGGATTTTGTGAGCTTATCATTGAACCGCCAAATATCATGTCTTCATAGGTCCAGCTCCTTCCTTATCATTCTTTAGCTGGACCATCCCGATTTGAAAATAACCCTCTTTTTGAACCAAAATATCTTAACTCTCCTTGGGGTTGGTTATATCCCAACCAATTCCTATATACCTTATTTATCCACTGAAGAAGATCAATGCCTTCGTTAGTTCGACTTAATTTTGTTTTCTTCATCTACATCTCACTCCAATCCTTTGTTTGATGAAGGTGACGAAAATACATTAAAGATGCCTCCTAAGAAATAGAATGGAAATGGAGAGGAGGAAGAACGAGAAGATCCAATGCATGTTGTATTGGCCAGATTGGCAGAATCAGAACAAAATCAAGCAATAATGAGAGCTCAATTAGGCCAATTGCAGTTGGGTAGAGATGCACCAATGCATGTGGCATATAATCCTATGTGATTTCAGATGACTAATTAGTTAAGCCCAACTGAACCAGAAGTTGAATATGAACTAAAATCATAGTTCCTAAGCTTGCTGCCACATTTTCATGGGAATGCACGTGAAGAGCCATATGCAATCCTTAGGGGCTTTGAGCTAGTCTGTTCTAATCTTAGATATCCTAGAGTTAGTCAAGACTACATTAGGCTCAAAGCCCTTCCTTTTGCCTTGAAGGATAAGGCTGATTACTGGATGAAGAACCTAGGGGTAGTTGTTACTATCTTTGTAAGTTCAAGGACCTCTTCCTGAAGAAGTTCTACCCTTTAAGTAGAACTAACGTGATGCATTCATGCATCACGAGTTTCTGCCAACTACCTAATGAATCTTTTTGTGACTTATGGGAGGGATTCAAGGACCTCTTGCAGAAATGTCCTTCCCATGATTTAGAGCCTACCATCTCGATTCAATCCTTGTATAGCAGTTTATACCCTAGGTGCAAGTTGGTTAGTGCTGCTTGTGGAGGCAACTATACATCAAGAGGAGCAGACACTATTTGGAAAGTGTTCAAAAGACTGGTCGAGACAAGTAGAGCACAAACCGCTAGTAGCGCTCAGTTAGAAACCCCCAATACAATCCAATCTAATGGGGGAATGAAGGCTACAATAGATCCTTTTGACATGGGACTCATAGTATTCAAACTCACAATAGTTGATAGGATCGACAGGCGTTTGAATGAGTTGGACAACAACTTATCCAAATTGCCTAAACATGCGGTAGAGCTTTCTGAGTGGGTATCCAAGATGAAGGTACCTACCGTGACTGCATCTACTACTCCAGTTTATAATGTTCATCATATTCAGGAATAACAGATGTCAGGGCCACCACAACCATGGGTAGAGGACCAGCCTTTATCCCATCCTTATCACCAGCAGCCACCGTCTACGGAAACAATCGTCGAGGAGCCTTCACAAGTATGGGAAGTAAATGGTGTGTGGTACACACATGACCCCGCTAGACAGGGGGGTTCTGAGGATAACGTTTCATATCAGAGACCTCAAACATTCTATAATACATCATTTACTCCTACACCTCTTCGAGCACCACAAAGCTCTAGAGTCATTCCTTATCAAGCATCAAAGCAGTAACAACAATATGGACATCAGCAAGCATACCAGTCAGGCCAGCAGGGCCTGAATAGTCAGCATCATACCCAATCACAGCAACAGTCATATTGTCATCAGAGCCAGTCTTCTCATCCTTTCTATTCTTCACAACCATAGCAGCAATCAGCATCTGGTCCCATGGATTTTCAACGTCAGATTCTAGAGGATTTGTGTTCCTATCAGAACGAAGTACAGGATTTGAGGGTTGACCGCAACCGCTTATCTTGTCTACATGATGATCACAATACTCCTATTACATCCATTCCTGGCCAGGTTCAGGCTAATCCCAATAGCCTGAACAAACCTCATCAGCATTATTTATTAGATCACGTATAATACTCAGATTTTCAACAGTCTGAGCACGAGAGCTCTCTGTTTGATTGTGTTAATCATATGTCTCTCAGGAGTGGACAGACCGTGGTCATACCTGATCAAGCCAAGGAAACGGATAGGACCAACTTTGAAGCTTAGCCTTAGGAGACTTCAGAGGATGATGACACTAGGCATTTCCAGAAGAGAGAAAATTCTAGATCAAGGAGGAGTTTGAGAATAAAGCAGCACACATCAGATTTAGTCTACGGAGGACCTTGCACCTTCAAATGAGGAGAATGCACATTCAGCAAGCATTCCCCATCCTTTAGTAGATAATGAAGTTGTTATTCCAATTGTAATATATTCAAGTATGAAAAACTCAGTTTCTCTTAATAAAAAGCATGTTTCCGTTTATGATTCTGAATCATCACATAATTATTTTCGGATCCCTTTTCCCCGTGCTCTTATGACAGGAAAGCACATCATAAAAAGACTCAGAAAGATGATCCTACAATGGAACAATTATGTAGAGATAATATTATGCTCAAAGTGCCATTTGATGAATATGTGGCCAGTCATCCTACATTCCAAAAATATTTGAAGGTGAGATGCACACCTGGCAGAGTTAGTAAGAAGAAACCGAACAACTATGCCGAGACCCATGTTTATCGGTATCCACAACATTTTATCTCAAGAACCAAAAATTGCCATAGAAGAAGAGAGATTTGGGTGCTCATTATGTTGTAAGTCACATTGATGACATAGCGTTTGCACACACTCTCCTAGATAATAGTTCTTCGATCAATTTAATACCCTTTGCCTTATATGAGAAATTGAAGTTGGGTCCTTTACATAAATCTAGAGCATTGCTTCAATTTACGGATAACTCAATAAAAAAAGCTAAGGGTATGGTCAAGAATGTCATTATCTCGATTGAGGGACATGTGTACAAAGTAGACTTTACCATTCTTGATATGGATATTCCTCATCATTGGAGAGATTCATAGATTATCCTTGCGCGACCCTACCTTAGGACTGCTGGAGCCTCATTTGATTATCAGACATGGATGATTAAGTTCTACTCTCTAGGCGGAGAGGTGGAATCACAAATGAAGCAAACGAAATGGCAAAAACCTGATTCCGAATCTAGTACGGATTTTTCTTCATTCTTAGAAGCAGATTGCAATGTAGTTAGCACAACTGGAATATGGTCTCAAAACCCAACACTCTAGAGTGAAACCCTCTCATCTGGAGAGGATAATATACACAATACAATTGAAGATATCTTGCCAAAGTTCATGAGTTATGCATCCCCCTATTCCTTTGATGATGTAGAAGTTCCTTTGGACTTGTCAGTTCCCCTTCATTCAGAACAGTCGAGGGAATTAGATGATGAGTCAGACACAGTGATAGCCAAGTTACCATATATATTTGGCTATTCGACTCTCTATTCTTTAGTTCAGTTGGTGGACAGCATTACAGATGATTCCTCTCCACTACTCAATACAGATTCAGTGGTAGTTCAGCCTGATATACCTAATGACTTATCTTTTCCAGAGTTGAAACCACTACCTCCTACCCTCAAGTACCCCTTCCTTATAGGACCAAAGAATAAGTGTTGCATGTCATAATTAGTTCTAGGTTGACTGTAGAATAGAAGCTAGGTTGTTAGAAGTGTTAGAGAAAAACTATAAGGCCATAGGATGGACTATTTCGGATCTTGTGGGTCTTAATCCCACACTCTGATCACACCACATTTTTATTGAGGATAATACCAAACCTTCCCGTGAATTTTAGAGAAGACTTAATCCAAATCTTCAGGAAGTAGTTAAGAAAGAAATAGAGAAATGGTGTGGTGCGGGGTTTATTTACCCAATCTTTGACTCCAAATGGGTGGAACCTTTACATGTTATCTCGAAGAAAGCGAGGATTCAGATGATCACCAATGAGGATGGAGTTGAAATTGCGACATGAGTACCTACGCAATAGCACATCTGTGTCGGTTACAGATGCCTGAGTGCCACGACCAAGAAATATCACTTTACCTTTCCTTTTATTGATCGTATTTTGGAGAGATTAGCAGGGAAAGAGTTCTTCTGTTTTCTTGACAGGTAATCCATCTACAATCAAGTAGACATCACTCCTGAGGACCAGGAAAAGACTACTTTTACATGTCCTTTCGGCACATATGCATTCAGACGCATGCCTTTTGGGTTGTGTAATGCCCCAGGTACATTTCAGAGATGCATGATTGTTGTATTTACCGAAATGTTTGGTGATTTCTTGGAGGTCTTCATGGATGATTTCTCGATCCATGGTGACTCATTTGATTTTTGTTTATCACACTTGGATCGAGTGCTTCAAAGATGTAGTGAGGTGAATCTAGTACTCTCCTGGGAAAAAAAGTCATTTCATGGTTAAGGAGGGTATTGTGTTGGGACACGTCATCTCCAAGAAGGGAATGGAGGTTGACCCTGTCAAGGTGGATGTGATCAAGAAACTTGACCCACCAAGCAACATTAAGTCAGTAAGGTCATTTCTTAGGCATGTTGGATTTTATAGAATATTTATTCATGATTTTTCTAAGATTCCCGACCTCTAACAGAGCTTTTAGGAAAAGACATCGAGTTCTTTGTAGATTACAAATGTCTTGAGGCCTTTCAGCCCCTTAAAAAGAAGATCTGTGAGTCACCGATTCTGTAGGCTCCTGACTGGTCTCTTCCCTTTGAGATCATGACTGATGCTTTGTATTTTACTATAGGAGCTGTATTGGGGCAGAGACGAGATCGGATTCCATTTGTTATTCACTACGCAAGCAAGGTATTGGATATAACTCACATAAAATTATACAGTTACTAGAAAAGAAATGCTTGCAATAGTTTGGACTTTAAAGAAGTTTAATTCTGTAATCTTAGGCTCTAAATTGACAATATATACGGATCATTCAGCCATTAGGTATCTCATGGAAAAGAAGAATGTGAATGTGCATATTCTTAGGTGGATATTGTTACTCCTAGAATTTTATTTGGAAATTAAGGATAAACCTAGGGTTAGAAATGTAGTAGTTGATCATCTTTCAAGGATTGAAATAAGGGATTCCCCTGATAATGAGCCTATTCGAGAGACATTTGTAGATGAGCCTATTTGTGTTACTGGCTCACTCCCATGGTATGCCAACATGGTTAACTTCCTTTTCTCCAAGAAAGTTCCCCATCGTTGGACTAGGAGCAGTATAGACTGACTCAAGTCGGATTCAAGAAATTATCATTGGGAGGATCTGTTCTTTTTCTTTGAAATCTCAGATTGTATCTGGAGAAGGTGTATTCCTCGGGAGGAATACCAAAGTGTCCTCACATTTTATCATTCACTTGAGACAGGAGGACGCCATTCAGGAAAAAAGAATCGCCCACAAGGTGTTGCAATGTGGATTCTTCTGGCCAATCTTGTTTAGAGATGTTGCAGATTTTGTACGGTTGTGTCCTGTTTGCAAAGGATGGGAGGGACTGTTGGAGCAAGAGTTGAGATGCCCATGTAGAATGTGTTTTTTTGTGATGTTTTTAATGCTTGGGGTATAGATTTTATGGGTCCCTTCCCTAATAGCCAATGTTTAAATATATTTTGTTAGCAGTTGACTACTTGTCAAGATGGCGGAGGCTATTCCAACCCGAGCTGCAGATGGTAAAACTGTTTGAAAGTTTATTATGGATCATATTATTTCACAGTTTGGGGTCCCTAAAGTTTGATATCTGATGGAGGTAACCATTTTGTCAATGGAATGATGAATTTTTATCTAAGGAATATGGATTTGAGCATATTATAACTAGTCTTTACTACACTCAATCAAACGGCATAGAAGAGGTTTCAAATAGGGAGGTCAAGAGTATTCTTTAAAAATTAGTCCGTCCAGATAGGAACAACTGGTATTAGTTGTTGGACCAAGTTTTATGGCCTTACAGAACAACCTACAAGACACCTCTGGGCACTTCACCTTTCAGGATGATATATGGCAAGCCATGTCATATGCCCGCTGAGTTAGTGCACAAATCTGAATGGGCAATAAAAAGATAATTTTGAGAAGTCACTTAGGGAAGTTATGAAGAGACATAAACCTAAATGAACTAGTGGAAATCCGCAACCGAGCATATGAAAACAATATGATCTCAAAGGACAAAGTTAAGAAGTGTCATGATGCGCATATTAGATGCAAGAATTTTGTCCCTGGATAGAAGGTATGGTTGTTTAATAAAAATTTAAGAATTTTCCACGGGAAATTAAAATCAAAGTGGACAAGTCCTTATATTGTAAAGGATGTGCATGAGAATGGTAGTGTGATTTCAGAGTTCAGATAATGCACCTTCCTTTTTAGTTAACGGGCAGTTACTTAAGTATTTTGTAGAATCAAAGGAAAGGTTAACTCTCGTCGAGCTGATTAACTTCATGCATGTTAAGTCAGTTTAAGTTTTATCAAGTGAGGCATGATTGTCATTAAAAGATTCACATCAAGAAGATTCATAATCTCTAACAATACTTTAACTCCTTATTTTCACTAACTTCTTATTTATTATTCCACCAACATTTAGGCTTCTCTCAGCCTAAGTTTAGGGAGGGATTTTTCCTCTTCTCTTTCTATGCTCCGGTTTCATTCCTAAACTTGTCCTAAAACTCAACTCAGCCCTTGTAGATTATTTTATGCTTAGTTGAGCTTTGTATCACTTTGTGCTATAAGGACATAGCAAAATCTAAGTATAAGGGGGTCTACTGTATATATTTCATATATACTCTAGCCATAGCTCATATTTTTATTCAAACTTCTAGGGTTTATGGGAATCGTATTATAATTTTGAACTAAGTTTTGTATAAATATTTTGAAAATAATTTTTGAAAATTATATATACATATTTGGCATGGTTTTCAAGTGTTTTGCATAGTTTGCAAAAATATAGTTTGATATGTTTGGAATATCATTTGTAAAATATTTTGAAAACCTACATATATATGTGATAGTGTTTGCGAAAAGTTTTCAAAATTACTTTCAAATCTAAGGGTGAAATTGAGATTAATTTTTTCAAATCTTGTTGTGTCTCTTCAGTATCCTTTTTGAGTTTAAGGTCCTTAGTGGTTGTGACAGTTCACTGAATCATTTCTTCTTTCTCTTTATAAGAATGTTTTGCCTTAGAGTCTTTCAGAGTTACTCATGGAGGAAAGTCTGGATTTCAATTCTACATTTTGAAAGATCAAGTTGATAAAGAGTTCTTTGAGAATAGTGATGCCAACTAAGGAGGATGATTTAATGATAGAAGAATTAGATATGGAAGTACTTCACCATTTCTTAAGGATGTTCAGTCTTTGGATTCATACCTATCTTGTAAGTGGGGTCACCCTTCTATGTATAGTTTTTCTCTTTTAAGGAAAACCTAAAAGTCTATTGCAGAATTCAAAGGCTGATGAAGAATTTTGAGGCTTCCATATAGATATGAATGTCACTTTTGAGGAAGAATGGCATCATTCTAAAATGTTGAGATTTCAAGTTGATGAAGATCTTTCATACTCAGACTCCGAAGTCCTCTCCATTAGGAGAAATCAATTGACACATAAGCCGTCCTGTGATTTCAAACCTCGAAGATCTGATCTTGATTTTTAAGGAACTGAAGTTTGTAGTTTTTTGTTGGGTATCTTAAAATGTTCTTCGTATTATCCTTCTGTGATGTTCTATCAAAGATACATAGTCTATCATATAAACATCATAATTTCTCAATTCTTTTGCAAATAACTAACATACTGACTTATTAATTAGTGTCTCTCCTGACATTTTCACTATGCACTTAAGCCTTGAGATCATCTTCAACACTTGGTTTAAGGTGTCCCTAGACTTAGAGTTATTATATATTAATGAATAGGGTCTTAGACTTAAAAATTCATACTCTCCTAGTTAAAAGATATGCATGCTATCTCCCATGCTTAATCTCCCTTAAAAGAATTTGATTATCACTCACATGCACGATTGCATTTATGGTTAATATAAATCAAAGTATCACTAAGGAAATTGAGCTCAGAAGTTTGAGTTTGGACTTGAACTATATGATGCTCGAGGATGGGATAAAATTAATGACGGTTTCATGAAACCTGAGTGTCATCATCTTAGCTAGTGTGGGACATGTTCTCATGCTATCTTATGAAATTTAACCTAAAGTGCTAGGGTCTGATGACATTTAATTAATGAGTTAATAAGTATGCACCAATCTTTTGGTAAAAGCACTGGTGCTAGCCAAAAACAAAGAAAAGAAAGAAATGATGAAAGAAAAGCTCTCACTCTACAAAGTCAAATAACAAAGAGCTATCACCGAAGGCAAGCACTCCCAACCATTTAAAAGTGTCCATATGGACCACCTCTAATAGGACCAGGAGTCGGAGTAGCACCCAAAAAGGGCTCTACATCATAAACTCTATAAGTCTGGGTGTAGAAGGTATACTAGTTACTAAAAAAAGGCACACCACGGTGTATTCCCAGGAAAACATGTACATACGACTCCAATTTCTCTTGACGGGCACATTGATTGGCTAAAAATCTAAAAGAAAATTATATTGAGTTTTGGCACTTGAGAGGACCTTGTTCCAATGAGTGGAAGAGAAAATAAGTACACAATCCTACATCCTCCATAAATCTGGCCTTCCATCCATACCTTTAATGTCTGACAAACTAAATAGATGATGGACTGAAGCAAGACTAGATTTATTCCCTAGGGTTGAGGGTTGGATCCACTATCAATGTGCAGTCCACACTAAGCCATATCTCTTATATATATGTACAATTGAGAGTCTAACAATTAGAGGAGTTGAGTTCTTTTTTATTAATACTTGTATCAACTCAGAGTTTTAGGATTCCTAAAACATAGTGTTCGAGGTCAAATCAAGCTTTATATAATCACTTACACATGTTATGGATCTCAGTAATTAAATTAACTCTCTAACTAATTCTTTCTTTATTAGCTCGAGATGAGCTTAGCTTAAGTACAGGGGGTGATAAATCCCAGATTTATCAGATTAATTGATTATATTTATCTTTCTTGCTTAAGATAATTACATGATTCATTGACTAATTGACACTAATTACTAACTACTATGTTGTATATAATTAACACTAATTATTATATGCGAAGTTTACCCGACAGACCCTATAAACTTTTTAAATTACCTCTATGACCTTTTGC
This sequence comes from Ottelia alismoides, assembly GCA_037367405.1. Classification (NCBI taxonomy): domain Eukaryota; kingdom Viridiplantae; phylum Streptophyta; class Magnoliopsida; order Alismatales; family Hydrocharitaceae; genus Ottelia; species Ottelia alismoides. Next base: position 384,382 of record JAZKJV010001426.1, read on the forward strand.
ACAACGTTATTACACCATCGACCATGTAGATTACCCCAAGAACCCCCACAAGCTTCAAACTGATTACCCGGAGGGTTCATGGGGTAAGAGTTGGCAAGTTTATGGGGTCGAAGGGGAAATTAGGTTGTTTCAAAGGTCGTGGAGATACTTGGCAAAGTTTATAGGGTCTGTCGGGTAAAAATCCCTTATTATATTACCATGGTGTAATATTTTATGTCTTTATTTTTTATTAAAAATCAAATAGAAATTAGAATAAAATTATGTATAAATAAATTAACAAAAAATACAAAATACAAAAAAACAAAGAAAAGTGTTTTATATGCCTTTTATTAATATTTAACTTTTATCTATGTACAAATGACCTATTATCTTTTTGACTTCTACATGAAAGTTGTAGATCTCATCGAGATCTATAACTTTAATGTTTATCACTTTTTCAGTTCTCCCCCTAACTAATTCTTTCCTAATTAACATTGATTTTTGTATTTTCTTCAATTCTTATTAGGCTACGTCGCACTTCCAGAACGCTCCATGTGGCCCGCTCCTGTGTCACCACCCATCTCCATCAGAGCCACTTAATCCTTTTGATCAAAATGATGCATCATTTTTTAGCGCTAGATTCACAGCAGTAGGATCTATTTGGATCAGATTGATCATAATCGTTACCCTCCGCCCAAACCATGATCGTTGGATCATATGATCCAACGATACCTAAACCATCATCAACCTCCAAACATTCTTCCTCTATGTCCATACTGCCACCTTCTCCCCATTATCCTCCCTTCATGTCCATACTGCCACCTTCTCCCCATTATCCTCCCTTCATACGCCTCCATCCTACCTACCTTCCTTCACCAACCTCTAGGATGCTCAACCCTAATCCACGTGGAAAGCCTAAATCCCATCTAACCTAACTTTTATCGCAATGGCAGTGGTTGAAACTTCGACCAAAACCTCCACCATTTCATCTTGAAATAGGCCCTCACCACTCCTTGCTCCGGCTATCCTCCCACTTTGAGAGAAGCGTCCTATCCCTTTCTCTTCGATTGTGGTAGAATCTTGAAGAGAATGAGTGTGACGACAGAGAATCTACACTGGCGAGATCCAATGGGTTTTTCCCTTGATACAACCCTCTACAATTGGTTATTCGAGCCTTGCGATATCCTAAGCATTGAACGCCGATCTGGTACTTGAAAAGCTCCATCCAAGGCTCGTATTCGGCATGCTCCTTTGTTTTACTATGTTCCCCCTCGAGTTCCAGGTATTCTGCCTATTGTTTCCTCTTTGTTTTCCGTATTTTAATTCAATTCAAAACATCATCGACTTGTCCATCTGATCTGGTGTATCTCATCAGCTGAATCCATAGATCCATGCGTGTTTTCCATTTCTACTCTACGCTTCTTCATGAGTGTAATAACATCGATCAATTCTTCCTCTTGAACAGAGGAAAGACCCATAAAGGGCTCGTATCCACCACCTCCGATTGAGACCATTCCACTCCCTAAATCATTTGCTTTTGGAGGGTTATTTCTGCTAACACCTGCATGTGCACAGTAGACTTCAATGATTGGATATTGAATGGAGGAAGGTTCAAGCCCACCGTCTCCGTCGATCTTACATCGACCAGGCGACCTAGACAGTCTCAAAGCTTTTTAGTGGTGAAGGTGACTTCGCCAATCCATCAAAGTATTCATAGACCTTCATCGACAATACTAGATCACGATGGAGGATAGCGACAATCGTCGGAGCCCAGCTATACCCCCCCCCCCTCGCATGAGGAGGAGCTCGTCAAATGAATGATGAACACCAGTCACTATTGATCTATCTGACAGAGCCTGGATCAAACGGTCTTCAGTGTGCCACGTTACACGCCAAAGCATCGATTTGCCACCTGAGACTCAGAAGAGCCGAGCCAGCGCCGAGGTGTTAAATAAAGACACATGTACTCGGGCCTATGTACGGTCCGAGCCTTGACGCACATGCCCTCAGCACGTGATGTATACTTTTTGCATTGATACCCTACCGCTTTTCAATAATAGCAGATAAGTCCTTTTGCATTTATTTTATTTGAATAATAACCCCTGCAAGTTATTGTGTTTACGTATCAGACTCGATCTGTATTGTTCTGTAATAAAACTTGAAAGTTTTTTATATTTATGCCCCTGGGTTAGTTTTTGAATATCTTTTAATTTTTAAAACCAATTAATGTGATTTTGGTCTCGTTTCAGTGCTTGTTCAGTACTCTTTCTGTTGGTGAAATTTACATTTAATTTTGGTGTAAAAGTCACGCATTACTTGGCTTTGTTTAATATTCTTGTTTAAACCATGAAACCTTATTGAAGATGCACTTTGAGTGAACAATTGAATCTCTAAGTTACCTTGAGTTTTAATGATCTATTGTTAGTTAAATCTAAATAATATTATTAGGTCATTAAATGATTTAATTGCTCAATATTACTTTTAAACATTAAAATGAATGTTTATCTCACGTAGAAAGAGTTTGAGACTGATATCATTATGTGCCCAATCAACCCTTTAATAAATAAGCAATCAATTCAGGATATTTTCATGACTAAGCCAAGTTGTGTGTCATTTACTGTTAAGTACGGTTGTTCTATTCACAGTAATTGTACATCATTATTTGCATTTAATTTAACTGCATAAAAATGTGTTAAAAATTTATCTCTTTGTGATTTGTGTATTATCTCAATATAATGAAGCTACGAACTGTTGTCTAAAATATTTAATCTCTAAATGTAATAAATAAATTTCTCGTATCCTTGTGTTCGACCATGGACTTACCGGGATAAATATAGAAGCCGATAACCTTGTCATTGAGATTCATCTCTATTCTGTATGAGAACCTAAGTGCTCATGCTACAACGGATCGATTTTAATACACGCATTTAGCAATTCATCACCTCCCTAGCAATGGCTCTATCTAATGATTTGTAAATTATCGTTATTAATTTATGTGAGTTAACATGCTAAAATAAATGTATCGCTTATTGTAGGCGGGTAATCATAATCAATCAAGAAATAACCACTTAATTAATTAATCAATTTTAATTCGAGTGGTTTTATCTTTATTTATCCTAGGAAAGTCCCATGGTCGAACTCGAGGAGGTAAATAAACAACCTCGGTTAATTTATATCAAAGTTTGTACATGATTCTCGAAAAAGAATATTTCTAGTATTTGTAATGTAATTTTTGAATGCATTTGAAAATGTGTCCAGTTTTAAGGACTAGAAAATTAGTATCATTCAAACAATATCCAAAAATTATGAAACTTGCCCAAGATGTAAATAATGATGAAATAAATGCATTATAATTTTTTTAAATTTTTTGCTGTAATATGAACATTTAATGAATTAATGAATGCATATGATGTGAGTATCAATAATTAATTATACTAAATGTTAAACGTCTTTATTTTCTGGAAATAAAATTATCCAAGATATATTAATAAATGAAATATACTAGATAAATCCTAAACCCTAAAAATATGGAGTTTAATACCTATTAAAAATTAGTTACTGAAATGCGAAAGTGATTTTTATATGATAAAATATGCAAGCAAATGCAATTCTTTTTAGGCACAATTAAACAACAATTAATTGTATTGGTGAAATTTTGGCAATTTTTCGAGCAATGGTTAATTAAATAGGAATGGTTAATTAAATAGGAGTTTTAGAGCACATAATGGGTAAAATATGCAAGATTCCACAATAATAATTAAATATAAAAATATCGAGCACATACCACAATGTGAAGAAAAAATTGATGGATAAAATGCTATTTATAGGTGATGAATCCATGATTCATTAACTTTTATGTCGCATTTTGTCTTAAAATCCTTAACAAATACATGTAAATATCCATTAATTCACATCTTTTAACAAATCCTCATTCATGAATAAATATCCAGTTTTAACAATCAAAATCATGTAAATAAATAAAGAACAAAGAAAAAGAAAAGAAGGCAGATTGGATATATGTATATATGTACAATATGACTTAAAAATATAAATATAACTGCAAGGTATATTTACAGCCTAACCCCCGAGACCAAGTCAGCATGGATTGGTCGACAAACCAATAAGTAGGGGGAGATAAGGAAAAAAAACTAAAAAATTAAATTAAGTCACACTTCATACACCTTTTACTATTTATAAAATAAATACAAAACTTCAATGAATTTTAATTAATTTATATATTCATATTTTTCACCAAACTCTTTTCCTAATTATTTCTAAAAATGTATATAAAAATATAAAAATAAGTTAAAATTATTACTCTGTACATATACCAAGAAAACCCAGCCTATAAATTGTCAAAATCTCAACTTCCGAACATCATAACTTCTTCATACGAACTCTAATTTCACTATACTCACATTTAAAGTTCATAAAATAATGTTATCTAATTAATAAATGTGGTTTCATCGAATTCGGAGTTCGTTTGCAAAAAGTCAGTTTTGGGACCAAAAGACAACGGGGTTTCTGGGCTATTTATTTTATATAACACACATTATTTATAGTTTTCTTAATTTTATAATTTCTAAATATTTTCATGATCTTGTATTTTAACCCTAATTTATTTCATAATTTTTGGAGTTTATTTATTATTTTAATAAAATCAAAAACCCTAAATTATAGGTAAAAATGAACTGTATAACTTATACATGTATTTATTAAAATATGTAAATTAATTTAATTAAAATCTATAAAAATTCATACAATCCTTATTTATTATTCTAATAATTAAGAAAATATAAAATTAATATTTATTTATTTATTTATTAAATTAAAAATTCAAAAACCTATTTTTATATACATATTTATTAACATAATATTTATATTTCAAATAATATTTATTATTTATAAAAAGTATTTATTCCATAATAAGATTATTTAATTATTTACATTTCTTGTATTTATACCTAATTAAAATAACTTTATTTACTATTTAATACTGAATTTACAAACATTTTTTTCGCATATGGTCAACCAGGTGATGACACTTGTCAGCACTTGGATCATCTTCTTCAAAGAAGTTGTTCTGCCAGACTGATCTGAACCGGCCTCTTTCACCCATTTATTCCGCGCATGTTTTCACTCCTTCTAGCGATTTCAAACCATCGATCTGAATCTTCTAAGAACCCTCTCCATCGCCAGCCCTTGGATCAAGCTTGGGGAGCACGAAATCACTTTATATAAACCCCTAAATACCCCCATTCGCAACTAACCTTCCAACTACCCAGGACTTCCAGATCCAGTAGCCGACCCCTTCCCTTTCTCGCCTTATTCTAGCCATCGGCGGTGGTGAAAGCACCTAGGAGAGGCTTCGCGTGGAAGAAGGACGTCGGAGGAGGAGTTCCAAGGTGCATCTTCACCTTGAATCGCAGCATCGCACCGCGTCGAGCTCCGAGACGACCGCTCGTTGAGCCATTACCAGGAGGTCATACACCTCCAGTTCCCAGGTCAGTTCATTCGATTTTCATCATATTATTTCTAGATCGTTGTGCGACGATTAGCATGGCTAATCCCGTGATTAGTTAGTTCATCCCTTAGGCTTAGACGCTAAACCCAAATTCCATTTTCATTCATTTCGAAAACCATTCAAATCACGTCCAAATTTCTCTCCATACACTCGCACATGTCTTTTATGCTGGAAACACCATCTTCGAGCTTGCGAATTTCTAAATCTTTGGCTGATTCTTCGTGAATCGAGCACATAAATCTCTCCTTTGCAGGTTCTTCTTCCATCAGGAGCCATTTCCACGCATCAGGAAGCTTCGATCATTAAAGAAATTGCAATTCCAAGAGGTTGCAACAATCATTCATCAGAATAGAGCTGCGAGTCCGCCATCTTCCTCGAGTCTCCACCGCCGCTCGGAGTTGCCTCCGACCACCATCTACCGCAGACGAGCTCGAGGGATGGAGGAGCCACCCCTCTGGCCCTGCCGGAGAGCCAAAGTCGCCGCTGTTAGCCTGAGGAAAATCGTAGAAGACGTGACCTTCAACAACTGCGTAACAGAATCAAGAACACTGAAGAACCCCAGGTTGCACAGGTTGTCGACACGTGGCGCATCCTGAAGCGTCAAATTAGTGATCGCACGTTCTAATCATGGCCGTGCAAACCGAACCGATGGGAATTTTGCGCACTAAATCCAGATATCTTTTAGAATTTAATTCTTGCTCCAAAGGATTTCAGTAATTACATTTAGGTCCCTCCGTAGGGACCTAAATGTAAAACTCTTTATTTTCTATCACAGAACAGTCCCTGCAAGGACCTTTTTGCAACATTTTTTATAGTTTTTATTACGCTTATACCCCTAGGCTGTAGGGGATTATTTTTGGACCTCGTTTGACCTCATTTTTTGTTGATTTATTTAGGGTACTTACGCAACTACCCCAACAAGATTTTAAAGTATTTTTCTGTGTATTTTTCTCGGGTTTTCATCGTGTTTTAATTCTTCGAAAACTAACTCCATTTTGTTTTGTTTTCGTGTGTAGTTCGAGCTCGTTGCTCGGCTTTCTACCTACTATACTATATCACCTATATTTTACCTATGTTCCACCTATTACATAATAAATAAATCTTATGAAAAATATCCCTTTTGAAAATTAAATAAAAATTTGAAAAGAATAAAATCAAATAAAAAATTAAAAATTAAAAATTAAAAATAAATCGCTTTAAGAAGAGGTAAAATAAAATCGCGAAAATATTTTCTTAAAAATCAAAATAATCTATTCTACCTCCTTGAGTTCGACCCAGGCATACTTACCTGGATAAAAAAAATTAGTGTAGGTTATCTTTAAAAAATCGAATTTGTTTGATCGGAGCTAGGATCCAGATTGTGGCTTTCTACATCAATAACTCTCTCTTTTAAAAGCCGTAAAACAACTCTACTGACCGCTATCAGTAGGATAATAAAATGATACAATGTAGAGGTTCAAAATAAAGGGAGAATACATGGGTCTCAATGAAATTATAATAATTAAATTAAAATAGAAAATGCAAATAGAGGGATTACGTGGAATTACCAGGACCCAAGGGGGCTCAAGTGCAAAATTCCAAGAGAGGCACGAGCACAGCACGTGCCCCCTTGGGTGGGTGGACTTGGTCTCAACTCTGGGAATCTTCAGGGGCTCACTTGCAAAGTTTACCACCACTCACATGCAGGTCACGTGAGGTGACCTTGGTCCTTGTGCCCGATGGAGGGAGCAAATGAGGCAAGGGCATCTAATGGTTGTTGGTGGATCGACAGTGTCGATGAAGATGCGATGGTGAAGTCGAGGCAGTGGAGGAGGTTGGTGTCGATTCAGTGGCACCTAGCGGAGGCTATGCGATCGAGGCAAAGGAAGGTGGCGAGTCAGAGGAGCCTGGTAATTAAGCTCGAGGACATCAAAGATCATAGCCTCCTGGATGCTCCAGGAGATGTCAAAGAATCTCAAGTGATGAAGGCTTTCCTGGAGTGTTTTGGTAAGGCGAAGGCATAGGAGGCGAGTTGGATTTGATAGTGTGGTTCCTGGCGTGGCATCGAACTGTGCGGTGGAATGGAGTCGATGAAGAACGTTGTAGCTTCCTAGAGCGAAGGTGGAGTCAAGTAGAGTGGTTGAATATGGTGGTGCAATGGTGGTTGTCAGATGGGGGAAGATGATGTGCTGGGAGTGGTTGTCATATCAAGGAAGTGGCTCGACAACCAAAAACAAAGGTGGCCAGAGAGGTATGGGCCCCACGACACGATGCCAAAGCTAGGGGAAGTCGCGGCGGAAGCAGGTGCGCTGCAATGAGGGATAAACTCTTGGACCTTACTGGATCGAAGGAGGAGGATCTATTGGTGGATAATCGTGGAAGAGAGAGGGCAATGTGTTTTATGGGTCAAGGAAGTAGAGCGGCTAATTGGGAAAGGATGAGGCAGTCATAGATGGATTAGGGATGAGATTGCATGGTGGCGACGCAATTGTTAGGGGATTCAATTGGAGGTAACAAGGGATGGTGCGAGATCGAGGCAGATTGAGCGAGGGGATGGTAGCGTGCGACATTGGCGGAGGTGAGCGACGGTCGTGAGATTCTGGAGGAGGGCGATGACTTAGGCTACCGGAGTTCTAAGTATATGGGGGGACTAATGCCCACTGTATATACTCTCTCGATCGCCCCAGTTCCTCCCGTCTTCTATACTTAGGCTGCCAGAGCCTAACTATAGGGGGACCGATGCTCGCTGTATATACTCTCCTCATCACTTCTCCCCTTGTCTGCCTCATTTTCGCTCTTCTTCTATATTTAGACTGCTCACAACTTAAGTATATGGGGGCAGACCAACTTCTGTTTTTATTTTTCACTCTCTTACACTTAGCTCGAGCTATGTCTTCTCTATGCTTCTTGTGCTCTGAGGACATAGTCTCGCTAAGTATAGGGGGTTTGTATATATACTCTGTATATATTTTACCCATAGCTCGTACTTTCGCCTAAGTCTACATATTTTTATGGGGTGGGTAACAAACTTGTAAAAAATAACAGAAATAAAAAATGGGTTTTGCAACTAACACTGATTGTGTGCAACCAACATTTTTGAAAATGGCTTCTTATTCTTTAAAAAAAATAATGAAAAAAATTGTCTTGCATAAAATAAATAATTCTTTCATAAAAAATGTCAAACAAATAAAAAAAATGCCTGCATTTCCCGCACTTACACTTCATCCAACATTACATGCATTCACATTTGTGAAAAGCCCATAGGTTCTAAACTGAGTTATGAGCAGAAACTGAGAGTGCTCTGGATTTGACCTTAATCCACCTAATTTTTAGATGAACTTCACCGAGAAAGAGGATTTTAGAAGCTTCGGGTCTTTGACTTAATTCTTCGAGTTCCACATGACAATGTTCAATATTTTGACTCTTAGTGTCTTACCTAGTCTTCTCATTTTGGGTACAACTTTGGAATATGGAATTAATTTGTACTCTCGCACTATGCACGTAGCTCAACTTAGATGGGGTGTTAGAAGACTGTGTGACTTTCTTTTCTGGTAGCATGGACATCTAAATATCGGACTACGGGTTAAAATAAAGCTTCGGAAAAGGGATGGACAGCTGGGCATAATTTTTTCTAAGACCCTAAAACATCTACGGAAAAAAAGATTCCATATCTTTAGAGGCACAACAAGATACATGCAGAGCTACCAAATATCCAAACAAAAGAAGCCAACTACTAAATAAATATTTGACCAAAAAAAGGTCCAAGATTCAAGAAAACCTGCAGATCTTGATGAAGACTTGGCTAAACTGGTCGGCTTCAAATGGATAGGTGACTACACTAGTCACCCTCAAGTTCTTTTCCCCTACTTCTAATTTCTCCCTCTTCTCGATTTTGAACACAACGTGACAAATAAACCTAGCTAAAATGCGGGTTGGGCCAGACCATGGGCCGGGGCGAGGTTAAAAAACCTTTATCCAAAGCCCGCCCATGGGCCGACCCATGGCCCATTTCTTTATTTTCCATTGATTATTTATTTAATATGTATAAATGATTTTCTAATACCAACTATACTTTATATAACTAATATACGTAGTTTACATATTACTTTACATGTAAACTATTGAATTTTATTTAAAACTAGTATTACAAATGAAAACTTTAAAGCGTATCATACTTATACATATATTATTTGATATATATTTATATAATTTTATTTTTTTTCGGTCGGACTGGCCCATGCTTAAATCTCCAAGCCCAAGCCCGACCCATGAGCGGGCTGGGAGGGTGGGCCCCCAGCCCGTTGGCCAGATCTAGCGACAAACCTTAGAAGGAAATACCTGACTCCCAGAGGACGAGTTATTGGAGGAGAGGTTTGCATGGTAGCCTGACATTCTGGATGGGAAGAGCTAAAACTTTTCACACACATGAGTCGATTGTTCAATGTTCATGGAGTATGTTTTGGGAAGGGGATTGATCTAAGATATCTTCTAAGCTAAAACTGTGACAATGATGTGTAGAACTTGGAGGTTGTTGATTTTAAAACCCTATTTCTCATAGGAGATCCACCAAACTAATAATCTAAAGGTTGGTCTAGCTTCATTTTCACCTTCTGTTCATGATCTTGGTATGGAACCCAATCTCATTTCACCTCATTGCATTTCTTTAGATGCTTGGGGACGAGCATGGTTTAAGTATAGGGGGATGATGAATCTCAGATTCATTACTCTAAAAGCAACTAATTAAGCTCAAATCTCCAAAATTTGTTGGCATTTCTTCATTTATATTGCATAATTAGCATCCATTCATATAATATTAATAGTGACATTTTATCATGCATAATTGCATAAAATAAGAAGCCAAGAATTCCAGCCGATATGACCTGTAAAATAAGATAACTTCCTTGATTTTTAACTAATTCACGCTAAATCCAAATGAATTGAAACTACCTACATTGTGTACATATTACTAACAAGAATAAACGAAAATACAAAAAAATCACTAATTGAAATAATTGAGAAATAAACCCAAATCCTAATTTCAAGATTTTCGAACTGAAACACTGATATCTTACTCACAAGTGTCCAATTATGTCCTACTCACTTTTTAAATAATGCACATTCAATGACCTTCTAAACAAGACCAAGTTCAAGTGAATCGGAGCCCATATGTGAAAGTTGGGTTTTGTGCCTTTTTCTACAATGTGTATTTTAGCTTTTTTTGACCTATTATTTTATGCACATAATTATTTATTTTATTTATTTTCATTTATTTCCTTTGATAAAAGTTTTATTAAAATTAAAAAAAATCCAAATCTAAAAATGTGCTTGAAATCAAAGAAACTGAGTCTGAGTCTTCACTGACATTATGTATAAAAATTGTCATTTTCGTATTTTATTTTATTTATTCATTTTCTTAATTAATAAAAATCTAGAAAATTTTAGATTAATGTGTAAATATTTATCTTTGATTTTATTATATTTTTCCAGATTTTTATCTTCTTTAAAAATAATAAAAAATTACAAAACCCCAAAATCAAGGTTTTTATGTACATAGAATAACCCAAACATATCATTTTGCACAAATGATCTATTTTAGTTTCGGTATCTTTATGGAAGTTGTATATCTCATCGAGACGAGTAACTTTCGTGAAGAAAATGTTTTGATCCAAGGGCGTTTGCTATTTGTTTCTGATTTTTCTTTATATTTTCATTTTCGAATTTTCTGGTGATGACACGTGGCGGCTCCTAGAGCCATAACATGTCACTTAATTTTGGCATTTATTTTATCTTTATTATGAAAAAATAATAAATAATTAATTGATTAAAAATTAAAAATTAAAAATTAAAAATATAATATAATTAATGCCGCATGGCCGCACTAAGGCCGTCTGATCTCGGTCGATCAGATGGCCCCTATGCACCTTCTCCTTCCTCCGCAGTCCTCCCCCTTTCCCCTTTTGGGAAGGTCATTGTCGTTGCGATCTTGACCTCCCTCCTATGATGCGCACCACCACCCACATCCTCTCGCCCTCTTTCCTAAAGCAGGAGCCACACGGCCTCCCTCAATTTCGTAAATCCCCTTAATTTCGCCGCCTCCCTCCGATATCGTCAGCCACCCAACTGGAATCCATCACACATCCACTTTCCCTTTTAGGCCCACTATCGGATCAAATCCTCAATCACCCAATTCGTAATCTATCCTCGTCTCTTTCTCGCTCTCCATATCTAGCCTCCCCCTCCGCCCTCTATAAAACACACCGATAGCCCCTCCTTGGAATCATTCGTTGTTTGCACAATGAAGGGGCATTGGTGGTGATAGATCGAGTGCTACCCTCCTCGATGAGATCTAAGGGCCAAGTACCCTTGTTGCAGTTACCCTCCCAGGCAAGTTGCGCCGCTCCAGCAGCCCCTGTCGTCGAGCTAACATTCATCATCCTCTGGTTCTCCAACGCACAGCCATACCCCCCAGGAACTTTGCTGCATCAACTCTAGGAACTCATTCACTTCCAGCAGCACACCCTTACGCGACATGCCGCTTCATCAACAAGGATGGCCTACTCCACCTTCTCCCGCCGCCAACGACCGTCTTTAGGATACCATTGCCATCCCCCTCTCCTTCGCCTCCAAGAGCCATCAGAGGCTCTTCATCGACCATTGTGCTACACCATCTCCAGGTCCGCACACGACACAACCTGGAGAAATCCTCTCCACCATTCTATGGCTAGGCGCAAGAACCGAGGGGGTGGGTCACGTGCATCGTACCCCCTTAGTGGGAAATCTGCAATCAACATCCGTAGAGGTCCACTAAATTCCAAAAAGCCCCTCCCCCCCTCGCACGTGACACGCGTGTAGCCAGAGGAACAATTGTTGAGGACCCCCATGAGTATCGATGCTTCCCATCCAGTTCCAGACACCCTTGGGGCACGTGCTTCCAGGAAATTTTACAGAGATGTCCCTCGGAGTTTTGGTAATTCATTCTAAGTATATGATATGTGGTTTCTGTTTTTATTTAATTATTTATTTGCAGTTATAACCCTAGCTTCTTATGTAATTTTGAAGATAAGTATTGTATCATTTTATGTATTAGAAATATATAATTTGTTCCCCAATCATTTCTCTACATAATGGCATGTTGCAATATTTTCTTCTCTGTGGCTAATTAATGATTAGTATTCTTGTGGAAAATTGCATATTTTCTCATTTTGTACCTAGAAATTCATATTAAATTAACCATAGCCCCCAAAATTGCCAAAAATTCAAAGATTGTTGAATGATTTAATAGTTATATTATTCCCAAAAAAGAATTGCATTTTCATATCCTTATTTTTCTCTATAAAAATCATTTTGCGCTTTTCATTAATTAATTTTTAATAGGTACTAAATTCAATGCTTTTAGGGTTTAGGACTTTTCTAAGATATATTACCTAGTAATATATTTCAGAATTTTTTTTTCTGAAAATAAGTATATTAATATGTATTATAATTAATTACTAAAAATCATACTGTTTGCATTCATAAGTTCATTATTTATTCATCTTGCATCCAAAAATTCTAAAAAATATTACATTGCATTTATTTCATCATTATTAACATCTTGGCCAATTTTCCTAATTTTTTGACATCGTTTGCTAAATATCAATTTTTCTAGTCCTTAAAATCAGTCGCATTTGTATTTCTACCCAAAAAATTTTATTAAGAATACCAAAAATATTCTGCCTTGAAAACTGTGCACGAAATTTGATAGACATAAGCCAAAGATGTTCCATTGCCTCCTTGAGTTCAACCTTGGGACTTGCCCAAGTAAAACAAGCATAAAATCACTCGAATTAAATTGAATTGATTAATTATGGTTATTTTCTTGATTGATTTTGATTACCCGCCTACAACAAAATGACAAACATCACTAAATTTAATACGATAATTCACACAAATTAAAAGATGGAAATCATGAACAATCCCTTGTACACCTGCACCTTTCACTTTGCTCACCTTAGTTAAAGTGTCGAGGGTTGGAATTGCCGGCATGAGACACAAGTCAATGGATGTTGGACATGTGAGCCCACGACGAGCAATTATGCAATAAATGTTATTTAAAATATCATCCCTTGATCTGAAATGAAGAATAACTCATTCTCATAGTAGGTCCCTTAGTACGATTAGGGTTATGTACCATGGCCATCTTAATGATCATACAACTGTTGATTCAATTGTTGAATCATAGAGGCGGGTGCTTGGATAAATATCTAAAGAGTTAGATTGCAGACTCATCAAGCATCATTAAATGATTATCAAGATAGGGTCTCCAGCCTAAGAAGGAGAGGCCAATCCTTTCTCTAAAGGTTGATATCTAACCGACCACTTGATGCAGGTCCTCTGCATAGGAATAGAAATTCGGAGGTGTTAGATAAGTTAGGTTAAAGAGTTGACTTAATGAGATTGAGATAACCAAAGACCTATGTCGTATGTTGTAATGATATATGCACGCATCCTCTGACCTAGACAGATGTGTTACTATAGGTCTGCATATGTACATTTGGCAGACCAATATGTTGATGACCTAATCAAGGTCTATACACCTGCGTGCTGGTGTGCATGCAAGGGCATATGAGTAGTACGATCTCTGAAAGGGAACATACAATTTCATTTATTGAACCGGAAGACATGAGCTCACTCATGAGATATTAGGAAGGATCAAATTCTGTGCACGATCGTCTCACTTTGGAAGCTTGACTGAATTTGCAAGGTTTGATATATGCTTTTGGAAAGTATATGACCAACACCTAGGTATGATATATGCTTTTGGAAAGTATATGATCGATACCAACTCCCAACGATCAAACGAGAAACTTAATGATAAAACCAAGAAGGAGACAGTCTAAGTAAGATCTAAAACTTCAGGTTTATTCTTGGTCTTCCAGTAGGCAGGATATACATGTATTAGGAATACTTGAGGGTGATGTGATCATAAATGATCGTATAACCATGATGTTTCCATTCCGAGAGAGTGATGAAACAGGTCTAGATTTTAGTGACTCCTCACAATAGAGAAGTGATCTAATCTTGGTCCAAGTGTCAGATAATAATCTGAATGTGATTCCGATGCAATGAGAAGATTAGATCTACGGTCTTGATTTAATCAAGCATCTTTGGGAGGTCCGCAAGATCTCGATTTGAGATATGATCTCAATATCCAAGTCACCATACGTGGAACATATAATCACCATGTCCTTATCTCCAAGTATCTGCGGAGAAAGCGCATTATTATTGAAAGAGTTCAAGAATAATTTCATTGTTGATAATGCATCCGAGCATTGAAAAATGGATAATTAAATGTGATTTAATTATTGTGAATGATATAAATTTGATTCATATTATTTGCCCATATAAGGAGAGTCATCTAAGATGATCAAATGTGATTTAATTATCAAATATGTGAATAATATGAATATGAATCATGTTATTTGGGCACATGAGAATAGAAATCCAAGATGATTAAATATGATTTAGTTATTAAGGATATGATTAATATGGATATCACTATCCACAATAATCATGGATATTGTAAATACTATTTATAATATGATGGAGAGATTTAATTGTAAACAGAATTGCACATTATATGTTGTTGTGAATTGGATTCACAATAAACAACTAATTGTAAATCTAATTTACAATTGTTAGATATATGAATATGATTTATATTTATCAATGGCATAGTTGATATTTTCACATAATTAATTTGGAATTATTTTTGTGAAGATAAATGCAATAATAGTTGTTGTATTTTACTATATATAAATATATATTAAGGAAGGCAAAGCCACAAACAAGGTGGCCATCCACCATAACAAGTCAAAGGAGGGGCACTCTATTTTTGGGGTAGTGGTTGTCTCCCTTATTTTCTATTTATTATAATTGAAATTAAAATGATATATTGATAAAGGAATATAATTAATTTATTTTAATTAAAATTGTTGTTGCAAATTTTTAGAAACAAATCATGGACATTGATTAATAACCCCTTAATCTAAACCGGTGGATTAAGAGGGCACATGGATTGAGATCCATATACATCCAACTAGTATAAAAGTAAGGGTAGCCCTTGCCTTTTAGATGATACACGTAATTTCAAGAGGAATTAAGCTATCTCCATCTCTCTCTCTCTCTTTACACGCCATCTCTCTCTCTCTAATTATGGTTGTCCACCATGGAGCCCTAGAGAGAGTCACAACCGCCACAACATTGTCGTTATGCTGCTAGATTATTTTCTTGTGGATCTCCACCTCCTTCAGTGTGCCTCACTCGTGAAGAAAATGTCAGATCTCATGCGAAGAAATCAGGAGATTCGCCGATTAGATCATTAATATGGATTGCGAGGAGATTGCATTTCATCAACGCACTCGCAAGTGTCTCCTCCGTCGTATCGGACTTGAGACAGGAGGTGTCTTCATTTAGAGACTTGATAGTAACCACGGTTCAAGAGATAAACCTAATATTTGTTTGTGGTTTGGATGAAATGATCCAAGAAGTGTTCTTGGATTATGTTTACTCATCGTCTGAAAAAATTTAAATTCCACTACCTCGAGCGACTAGTGCGACTAGTCGCTCCCGATCGTATATGACGCGACCTCACGCTTCTGTAATACGCTTAAGGAACTTCCCATATCCTTCAAGTGGTATTAGAGCCATAGGTCGGAGGTTTAGGAGTAGATCCTTTTCCCAAAGATGACTTGGGAAATTTTGGTTGTGCAAACTTTCATCGCATTTTGTACTCGCAGCCCTGTTTGTATGTTTTTTTGCCCTGTTTAAAATTATTTAAATACAAAATTATCAATTGTATTATGTTCCCAATTAAATAAGAAAATCGTGAGACTTGAGGTTGCATGATTTGGAATCTGTTTTCTCAAGTTATTATCTTTTTAATGAACATGTATCCACTTTTTTAGGGATGGCGAATCTTGACGTAATTAAAGAGTTAATTACAGTTTTGAAATGCTTGGAAATGCATGAATATCACTTAAATTCTGTTATAAATCAAATTATCAATCTTTGAAAACTTATTTCGCTTGATTTGATTTAAATTCATTGAGATGTGCTAATTTTAGTAAGTAAATGTCACTGCTGAAAATTACTTTCCTAATCAAGAACCTTGTGATTGTAATTCAATTAGTTCATGGAAATTAATAGTTAACATTTTGGAATAATTAGTTGTTAAATATTTGCGAAATATTTAATAATTACAATTATTTTTTAATAACCATAACCAACAAAATAAGATAATGATCTTGATCGATTTGGTTATAACGAAATTTCCAACAAACATGGTTGCTTGAATAGGATTGGGGATTTATTTAGAAAATATCCTTGTAATATTATCAAAATGGTTTAAATGAATACTATATGGTATAACTTTGGTTGAAAGATCGATTATCATCTCAAATACAAAATAATCAAAGTCGTATTATCCTTATCTGAGGTGGAT
The DNA here is from genome assembly GCA_037367405.1 of Ottelia alismoides. Lineage (NCBI taxonomy): Eukaryota > Viridiplantae > Streptophyta > Magnoliopsida > Alismatales > Hydrocharitaceae > Ottelia > Ottelia alismoides. The sequence continues at coordinate 401,346 of JAZKJV010001426.1, forward strand.
AGGGGAGCGTTTGGGTAGCAGGTTGCTCCATGAGTGGTCTGTCCCACTCCCATCGGCACTGGCCATGACAGAGGGTAAGGAAATGATAATGGTTGAAGAGATCATGATGTATTTTTTTAATTATTAAAATTCGAATAATATGTATTTTGAGATTATACCATCCTTCAAGTAATAATTAAAAATTATTTACTTGTTTAACTGATTAGATCAATAATTGATTTAATATGATTAAATTATTTAGATCCAATTAAACACTCTATTATGAATACATGAGTATTTTCCTTTGAAGAATTAATCATGTGAATCTGATCATGATGACTAATTAAAATTTGAATGGGGTGTGGAGGATCACATAAGTAACATCAATGGTTTCCCGTCAAGGTGAAGGGTTCCATCTCCAGGGATTGTATTTAGGAGGAGCCTATCTGAAGTGACAACTCTTGCATACAAGCGCATCTAGATCGGGCTCTTTGCTTCTCGAAAGAGAGGCCGTATGCATAGTGGCCCTAATATCTGGTCCTCATATTATTGGGGCGATATTGGATTGTGCATAACAAGTTCTAATCCTTTTGATGGTTGGTTCAATTAGCGACGGGTCAACATCACCTTAGGGGTGGTGGGCCTAGGTGTTAAAGACTAAATTGAGAATGCAAATTGGACTTGCAAGGAAGAATGTGTTACCGCCTCTTTTTATCCGAGTTACAGGTTCTCATATTATTAAGATGTAACAAAGATAAGAAAGGAGATTCTAGATCTTTCTTGAGATATAATGGTTTAGATTGATAGTGATTATGAGAATAAACTTTTAGTGTTGACAAGGCAAGACAATTTTGATATAAAAATTCCTAAATCAAAGTAACATATATATATATATGCAAATTTTCCTATTTCAGATAATCCTCATTTAACCTACCCAATACTATACTCAATAATAACCAGTAATATATCCCAGATTGGATCCATGATCAAGATATTATACATGCAATTGAATACATAAATGTATGTGGTTGCAATGTGCAAGTTTCCTCATAATAGTGAGGAATGATAATTAAATAGACAACATGACAACAACCTAGGGTTTGTGTGTCTCTATAGTCTTGATCTCTCATCGATTGTGCTTTGGAAGTATCATGTCGATGATGATCTTAATTGTCAATCAATCCTTATAAAATCTAAGAAGATATCTTGGCATACATATGTGCTCCCAACATTTAATCATGAATGACATGGTTCACTACATTATGTAGAATGATGGCTATATAAGAGATGATGTATTCAAAATTACCTACCACAACCAAAAGTTTTTTAGAGTTTTAGATGGATGTAGATACGACGAGTGTCATCATTCTACTTTTTATACTCTAGTCATTCATGAAGCTTCATAATATTCATATTGTATGAATTAAATGAAGCATATATAAATGTTGAAATACTCTTATATTGACATCTTTTGAGTTCAACACAAGAGACTCTTTGTCTTAAGCAAGGTTGTTTATAGATGAAGGGGGTGCAGTGGAAGCATGGGTCAGACCTTAGTTAGAAGAAAAGGCAAAGAGTTGACTATACTTTTATGGTTTCCATACATATGACATCCAAAGAGTTGAATGAATGATAATACTGTAATAAGCTGATGTACTAATAGTGTGACTATCTAGACAGTCTAGGATCCTTAGAGAAAGACTCGGATAGTGCATTGGAATAATCTACATGTAATCGTTGATATTGACTTGCTTATTGGAAAAGATCAAAGTCTAATAATTGTATCTCTTTTTTTATTATGACACTTGCAATTGATTGCATATGTTTTTTAGAAGACTAGAAAATTTGACCTTAAAGTTTTCCACATGGATATTGATGTAATTGTTGCAACAATCTCCATTGGATATATAAACTATATTTTCAGTGGGAGAGCCCTTAGTCTTAGAGAATGTCTCTATGAACTGGATATTAGAATACATATATTGTTTGTTTCTAAATGTTAGAAATGAACATGCATTCCGAAATAGACCTATCATAAAGAGTTATGATGGATACATCTAGTTGACTACTAAATCAGAAAATTAATGAATGGGTCATTAACATTTCTAAATACTGAAAGTTTAAACCTTAATAGATCAATAGGAGAATGAAGATTATTTGACAATGATCTGGCATCAAGCCTTGGACATATGTCTATTGATTAGATCAATAGACTAGTATGAGATGAAGCTTTAGAATGTCGGAAATTTCAAATCTTACATACTTGTGAATATTGTATTCAAAGTAGAAAAGTCCAATGCACCCTTCTCTAAGAATGCTGTAGGATGTCAAGGTAATCAAGATCTCATACATATTGATGTATGAGGATCATATGTATCATAATAAACATTAATAATATGTGATATCTATTGATGATTATTTATGATATGAGATTTCTTACCTTCACCTTAAGAAACCTTTGAAATGTTCAAAGATTTCACACTTTTGATTTAGAACTAATGTTTGACGGAAGATGAAAATGAGTTTGATCTAATATAGGTAGATGTAATTCTTAGAGGATAAGACTCTTGAGAATCAAGATGAAAATGAGGTGAAGGAACTCACGGAATCTTGAGAAGATAATGAGGCTCCTGAAATCGGAAACTAAAAGGACAATTAAAGATGAAACACTCATACCTCTTCAAATTAGTTTGAGGATGGATTCCTTGTGTCAGTTAAGTTTGACAATGATCTAACTTCATGTTATCGAGCTTCTAAGGATCATGACATGGAAAGATGGATGTTAGCAATAAAGTCTAAAGTAGACTTCATATACAAGTGTTGTTTATGAACCCTCGAGGATCCACCTATATGGGTAAGACCCATTAAGGTGTAAATAGATCTTTAAGAAAAAGAGGGAACATAATGAGAAGGTAAAGATCTTCAAAGCAAGGCACAACCATGAGCTACACACCGAATAGAAGACATTGCTTGCAATGAGACTTGCTCTTCAGTGACCTTTAAGTGTTTTTTTATAATCTGGATATTCCATACCTTGAGATATGATCTCAAGGTTAGATTTTAGTTCTGAAGATGTTCAGAAGCATAGAGAAGAGTGTATTCAGACCGCCACATTAGTGGTATACCTTGGACATGTTCCATTTTTTTTGAAAACCCCAAGGAAGGCTTCCTATCCTGAAGTTATGATACTGACCTATCTAAAGGGATAACACCTAAAAGAGTTGAGGATGTGAATACCAAAGCTATATGCTCTAGTACATCAGCTTTGGGAAGCTCGGTTATGCTAGATATGTACAAAAGCCAAATGTCTGCCATGTAGTGGGAGTAGTAAACTGTTACTAATCTTACTTTGGAGATAAAACACTTGATTATAGTAATAACAATATCTTCAAAGATGACAAGATTTTTTGAGATAGTGATCTCAAAGTCTTATTTTTAAGAACTTAAGACTTTATAGATAGTGATTTAAAAGGTCTTAACTACAGATGCCTTATAAGACTTAAGATTCGATCTTAGTCTTAAGAGATAGAGATCTCTGGGAATAAGTGTATTCTGATAAGGATAATAGAAATTACATACTGGTTATAATGATTACTGAGTTATAGTTTAAAAGACATTATAACTGCATTAACAAGAGTGAGTATTAGTTGCATGAGATGCAACATTCGCAATGGATGCGAGCACTATAATTGGGGGATATGCAAGTACCATAAAAGCACTTAGCATAGTCTCTCGGGAACAGAGTGACTGATCAGCTTACCTAGCTATTTTTCTAAATAGTTTACGATTGTCACATGAGTGTGGGTTTAAATGATTAGTCCAATAATGGCTCTTTGGTCTAGTGGGAGATTGTTGGACATGCGAGCCCACAACGAGCCATTATGCAATAAATGTTATTGTAAATATCATTCCCTGATCTACAATGAAAAATAACTAATTTGCATAATAGGTCACTTAGTACAATTGGGGTTATGTACCATGGCCATCTTAATGATCATACAACTGTTGATTGAATTGTTGAATCATAGAGGTTGGTGCTTGGATGAATATCTAAAGAGTTAGATTAATGACTCGTCAAGCACTGTTAAATGATTATTAAGTGAGGATCTCCAGTCGGAGAAGGAGATGACAATCATTTCTCTAAAGGGTGATATCTAACCTACCTCTTGATGTAGGTCCTCCGCATAGGAATATAGATTCGGATGTGTTAGATAAGTTAGGTCAAAGAGTTGACTTAACGAGAGCGTGATAACCAAAGACCTATGTCGTATGGTGTAACGATATAAGCACACATCCTCTGATGGGAGACAAATGTGTTACTATATGTTTGAATACGTACATTTGGCAGACCAATAGGTTGATGACCTAATCAAGGTCTATACACAGATGCTTTGGTGTGCATGTAAGGGCGTATAAGTAATACGATCTCTCAAAGGGATCATACAGGTTCATTTACTGAACCGAAAAACAAGAGCTCACTCTTGAGATATTGAGAAGGATCAAATTTCATGCACGGTCATCTCGCTTTGGAAGCTTGACTGAATTTCTAAGGTTTGATATATGCTTTTGGAAAGTATATGATCAACACCTCGGTATTATATCTGCTTATGGAAAGTATATGATCGATACCAACTCCTAATGATCAAATAAGAAACTTTATGATAAAACGATGAAGGAAACATACAAAATGGGATCAAAGCTTTATTCCTGGTCTTCTAGTATGCAGGATGTACAGGTATGAGGAACACCTTATGCTATGTGATCATAAATGATTGTATAACAATGACAATTCCGTTCCAAGGGAGTTATGAAACATGCCTAGATTTTAGTAACTCTCCTCAAAAGAGAAGTGATCTAATCTTGGTCCAAGTGTGGATAATAATCTAAATGTGATTCAGATGCAATGAGAAGATTAGATATACAGCCTTTATTTAATCAAGCATCTTTGGGAGGTCCACACGATCTGGATTTGATATATGATCTCAATATACAAATCACTATAGGTGGAATGTACAATCGCCATGTCCTTATCTCCAAGTATCCACGGAGAAAGTGCATTGTTCTTAAAAGAGTTCAAGAATAATTTCGTTGTTGATAATGTACCCGAGAACTGAGAAATGGATAATTAAATATGACTTAATTATCATGGATGATATGAATTTGATTCATATTATTTGTCCATATAAGGAGAGCCATCTAAGATGATCAAATGTGATTTAATAATCAAAGATGTGAATAATGTGAATGTGATTCATGTTATTTGGGCACATGAGAATAGAGATCTAAGATGATTAAATATGATTTAGTTATGAAGGATATGATTAATGTGTATATCACTATCCACAATAATCATGGATATATGATTTATAATATGATGGAGAGATTTAATTGTAAATAGAATTACAAATTATATGTTATTGTGAATTGGATTCACAATAAACTTAATTGTAAATCTAATTTACATATTATGTTGGATATATGAATATGATTCATATTTATCAATGGCATAATTGATGTTTTCACAAATTTAATTTGGAAATATTTTTGTGAAGATAAATGCAATAATAGTTATTGCATTGTATCCTATATAATAAATATATATTAAGGAAGGCAAATCCACCAACAAGGTGGTAGTCCATCTTGACCAAGTCAAAGGAGGGGGCACCCTCTTTTTAGGGTGATGGTTGCCTCTCTTATTACTATTTATTATAATTGAAATTAAATTTAGGTAATTTGTATCTTGATAAAGGGGTATAATTAATTCATTTTAATTAAATTTGTTTTTATAAATTTATAACAAAAAATTATGGCCATTGATTAACAACCTCTTAATCTAAACCGTTGCATTAAGAGGGTACATGGATTGAGATCCATATACATCAAACTAGTATATAAGGAAGGGTTGCCCTTGCATTTTAGATGGCATACATAATTCCAAGAAGAATTAACCTCTCTCCATCTCTTTCTCTCTCTCTCTCTCTCTCTCTCTCTCTCTCTCTTTACACACCATCTCTCTCTCTCATTGTGGCCATCCACCATGGAGCCCTAGAGAGAGTCGCCATCACCATAGCGTCGTCGTTATGTTGCCAGATTATTTGCTCGTGGATCTTCGTCTCCTTTGGTGAGCCTCACTCATAAAGAAGACATCAGATCTTGTGTGATGAGATCTGGAGATCCACTGCTTGGATCATCAACATGGATAGCGAGGAGGACGTGTTTCATCAGCATGCTCGCAAGCATCTCCTCCGTCAGATCAGACTTGGGACAGGAGGCCTCTTCATTTGGAGACTTGATCGCAACCATGCTTCAAGAGGTAAAACTAATTATTGTTTGTGGTTTGGATGAAATGATCCGAGAAGAGTTCTTGGATCATGTGGTTTCATCGTCTGAAAAAATTTAAATTCCGCTGCCTCGAGCGACTAGTGTGACTAGTCGCTCCTGATCGCATACGATGCGATCCTCATGCTTCCATGATGTGCCTAAGGATCTTCCCATATACTTCAATGGAAACATCATAAGTCACACATTCATGTCCATTGTATCCAAACCCGATCCAGTAGCCATGTGGTCTAAAGACAAAAGTTGTGGGTTGCAATAAAGTTTAAAAAGAGGGATAGTCTACTGTCTCAAGAGGAAAAAGTCCTTATGTAAATGCTATTGTATATAGTATTCAAAAAATGCAGAATCAGAAACTCCAAAAATGTGGACAAGCCTGATTGAAAATAAAATGCCTACCAGAGTGTATATATTTGTATTATCAATAAGCAAGCTCGAGCTTCAAAGTCATATGTATGTGATCATGTAATTGGATGACTTGGCTACACCGGTCAAGCATCCTAGGATATGTAGCTACACTGGCTATCGTTCATTCTTCTCTCCACCTCCTCTTCTTATGAAGGTTGTTAGAAGGGAATACCCCGCTTCTCGAGGAAAGAGTTGTTGGATTGGTGAATGCAGGTCACCATGTTGGAGAAGACTGACTTCTACCGCTTTAGCCGAGGAGAGATTCATATCACACAAGATAGATTCGTAGTCATAAGGGTTTGCATATTAGTTGATTTGTTCTGACTTGGCTATTGAGGAGACTTGAGCAAGATTTTGTGATTCTCAGAGGCTATGTGTTTCAAATGCATTTCCCAATAAGGTTTCGACTGCACCTAAAATCCAAAGGTCTAACTTAAGATCCAAACTTTGATTTTATAAAGACAAGTTTGAGAATTAAAATCAATCCAATTTCTTTCTTTTTCTTTTCTTTGGTTTATTTTCTATACTTATTGCATAAGTGTTTGCTAGGGACTAGCAAAGGCAAGCATAGGGGGTAATGAATCTCCATTTTATCACTTTTTTCCTATCATTTTGGCCTTAAAAATCCTAGCTAAATGCATGTAAATAATATTATATTGTACAAATTAACATTCATTATTCTATTTATTGTATATAAAATATTTTTTTGATGCCAAAATTATATAATAAAGAAAAGGAAAAAAAGGAATAAAAATGTCAAAGGTATTTTATGACCCTAAAACCTGACACCAAGTCAAGAATAGGGGAGATAAGGGCCAATAAATCAATAAAAATCCCATTTAGTTATTCATCACTAACTCATTTTTGAGACTCGTTTTACTCTTTATTATTTTTTATCAAATCAAGAAATTGTGTACATGAAAGTTGTAGATAAAAATATATAGAAAAATACAAAATTTAGTTTACACAAAAATAATATACAGTGTATTTTTTATAATCAGAATAAAAAGCCAAATCCCAAACGTTGCATACCCATATCTTCTCAATAAAAACTCAAAAATTCATCAAAATCATTTTAATTGTATATAACTTCTAATAAGTCATTTAATGGAGGTGGTTTCATTTAATTTGGAGTTACTATGCAAAAGTTAGGTTTTGGACCCCTATTGTACAATATACTTGAATAAAATATTTATTTTAATTATTCTTCATAATTTTTATAATTTTATATCTTTGTAATACTATAAATAATATTTATACTATATATACATATTTAAAATAAAAAAAACACTAAAAATGCATTAAAATAAAATAATATTCAAAACTATATGGATAAAATACATATACATATACTTACATAATATATATATTTATTTATTTAAATGTATAAAATACCTTAAAAATATGAAAAAATGTTTGTATATTAAAATAAGTTATAAATAAATAATTTATGTATAAAATAAAATAAAATCCAAATGACAAAATAAAAATATAATATATAATATATAGGTAAATATACCTATAAGTATACATGTAAATAATAACCTATAATAAAATAAATCAAAAAATAAAAAAATCATAATAAAATACTACATAAAATATAAACATTTTTCATGTATTAATTTTTTTGAAAATAAATCATTTACTCATTTTAATTCGTTTTTTGAATAAAGGTCCCTTTTTATCGTGACTTGGTCCTACATGGACCAATCACGTTGGGAGGACTGTTGACCTCAGGTCGACTGTCTTGTCACCCCTCTGACTATGCCAGACATCTCGAGCCTTCAGCTAGATCTTACCTTTTTTACGCTTCTGCCAGATCTTATTCACCCTCAAGCTCTTCACAACATCAGATCCTCGATCATCCCTAATTCTCGCCTAAACTCTGGATCCGTTGTACATAGCCATAATCGATCACTAACCATAGATCAATAAGGGTCGCAACCCATGTTTATAATTAAAGCCATCTTCCTCCTTGCTCCATTTGATACCTTTTCTTCCTCTAAAATCCCTTCGACTTTGGCCAAGAGTTCATCCGATGATAGAGGGAGGTCCCCTGAGGTCTGAAGTGGATGAAAGAGGAGGGAAGTGTACCAACGGTGGAACTCTGGCCCATCTTGCTTCCTGTGAAACCCTCAGGTACGAGTTACACCTTTTTCTCGATTTTTAAGTAGTGTTAGTTATTGCATGTCATTCTAGTCTTTAGTTTGATGCTTTCATCAGTCATTTTAGCTTAGACTAGTATTTAGATCTCATCGAAGTTCTTGAGCTCCTACCATCATTCTTCACCACACTCTGCTTGTTCTGACCACCATGACCATCCCATTGATGGATCTGAAATTCGGCTACTTAATAATGTCGAATTAATGCTTGTAGTTGGCTGAATTGGATCCATCAAAAATCGATAATTAACTTGTCAATTAAATCAAAGTGTTTGATTTAATTTTACTTGGGCAAGCCCAAGGTCGAATTCAGGGACACGAGCCTCAAAAGTATTTATTTAAACTCTCATTATTAAGATTAAGTGTTGGGTTAAAAACTCATAGGTCAAAATGCACATAAAGACAAACAATGCAGACACATGCAGACAAAGTTTGTCTGATTTTTTTATCATACAAAGAGTTGTGAATTTACAAAGATGTGAATATGCCCTAATCAGATCAAATCAATGAGTCGCTATTAAGCGATCAATTTCATTGGAGGTTTACAAAGCAATTTTCATTGGCATATTAATTAATGGCATAAAAATCATTAAAGATGTGACACCATTTTATTAGCTTTAATCATATGGAGTCTAAGTGTCAAAATAGAGATAAAGTCATGACATTAAAAATATAATGAAGTAAGCTTCGAAATACAACTGAAATCAACTCAAACGGAGCTCGGATGCTCAAGATATGCAACAAAGAGTCCAGGGATATAAACGCAAGAAAAATGTAAAAATAAATAGGAAAAATAATACAAACAAATCCCTAAAAGGACCTAAATGTAAATACGAAAAGTCATGACGCCTTCCTTGTAATTTACCCAGGGGTCGGATGCAATTTACCCTAGGTGTGTGTGGTTTGCACGTGATATGAGGACTTGAATGTAATTTGAAGAAGTTGTTTGGGCCTCTCTGCAAATTACCTAGTCCCCACATGAACGAGCACGTGAGGCAAGGTTCGGTGGTAGACAGAGGCTAGGATCAAGGTTCGAGGGTCGTTCGGGCACTAGTTCAGACTCGGAGCGTGGCTCGAGAGGCTTAGAGGAGTCGGGTGCTCTGGAGTTTTAGGCTGGTGCTGTCGCTCATATCTAGGAGATCAGGAGGTAGCTATAAGCACATAGTGGTGGTGACGTGGCTGGATGTGCGACGTTGGATTAGCACCAGGAGGGTGCCATCTAACGGCACCCGTATGCATGGGTCTTCTTCCTCCCTCGCGAGGGTGGCGGCGATCTTTGAGTTTCGGCGACATCATGCGTGCTCCGCCACCGTCTTCTGCCCATTATGCTGCTCCATAGAGATCACTGGATGTGAAGCAACCTTCATTGAAGCTCGGGAAAGACGTCGAAGCTCCTAGAAGATGTTATCAGTGCTTGTATGCTGGAGATAGGGATCGCAAAAGTAGCTCCGATGGAGCTCTGGCCAATGAGGGAATTCACCTGCACGTGTTAGTGACAAGTAGCCAAAGCATACAGATGAGGAGTGCAAGTGAAGTGCAGGTGGATGGAGGGCCATATGTATGGAGAAGGCGGTAGCCCTAGTCTTCTTCTCTGATGAGTTGAAGAAGAAGGGAGGCGGAGCGACTTGGGGTGTGGAAGATTTAGAAGGCGAATGAAGAGTAGTGCGTGGATGGTTGAAGTGTGAGGAAGCTAATACAGTGATCAATGGAAGGTGATAGTGTGAGCAGGTGTCTAATTAATTATGAGAAAATCAAATAAAAAGCAACAAGAGATTAAGAGGCTTACTTGGAGGAAGTGGCGGTTACGGAGCCTGTGCTTCATCTCCTAGGCGGAGCTTGGGTCTTCATTGGACTCCCGCAGCCACGGGGAGCAGCTCGTCGGCGAGTGAACACTGTAGAAATGGCCAACCAAGGCCAAGGGTCGACACCAGGGTCGGTGGTGGTCTTCACGCCACATTTCATCTCCTCTCTATCGCAGAGGGACGTAGGGATGCTGGGCCATGAGCTACGTACATATGGACGAAGAGGATGGTGGTCGGAGAGGGTGTATTTGAAGAGGGAAAGTTAGACTCGAAGATGGTAGAGGACGTGGTTTGCAGGTGAGGTGCGGAGCATAGGAGAGGGGGATGTGAAGAGTGCAGGTACCCGCGAGGAAGAGGGATGAACAGGCTTGGCCGTGGGGTGGTCAACGAGTTGAGAGAGTGGCTGAGGAGATGGGTGAAATGGAAAGGGGTTGATGAGTGCGCAAGGTGGAGGACGTTGGAGAGAAGTGGGTGCTTGAGGTAGGAGACAGGGTCTCGACCATTGGATCTCGTGATTCAACGATTGAGAGGAGACAGCGCAGGATCGGCCTTGATCAAATGATCAAGGTACGATTGATGGCAATGGGCATAATGCGTGGCGAGAGGATACACAGGCACGAGCGGACGGTCTGGATGCCCTATGGAGAATCATCGGATGGTGAAGATCTAAGGCGGGATCCAAAGGCCACGATTTAATGCTTTGGAGAGGATCAGATAGTGACAGAGGTCGACACATGGCGTGATGAAAGGTGGGCAGAGGCGGGTGGTCCAGATATGATCTTGGCTTTAATCGAAGGGCTGACAATGGTTGCAGAAATGTGCGACCAAGATTGAAGGGGTAGCGGGTAATCGGATAGTGGCGGATAGAGGGTGTGTGGCGGAAAGGGGAGTAGGCCATGTGGCTCAACTAGAAAGAGCCATGTGGCCCAATCAGGTTATTCTAGAAGAAAAACTCAAAAAAGGTGGAGAAAATGGCCGAATTTGGAAAAATTCAAACATGAAAGTTATAGATCTTGATGAGATCTACAAGTTTCATGTTGATCAAAAATGGAAACGAGGTTAAACGAAGAGAGAAATGTTTTTGTTAGCAATTTTAAGGGTATAAAAACACTACGATTTTTGCCTTTGTTATTTTTTTATATTTTAAATTTATACCAAGACTCAGATATATACAATAATTTATCTGGTTTTTATTAACACCCATTTTATCTAGGGGGTTAATCTACAAATTAATATGATCATACTGAGTATCACACCCTATACTTAAACTATGCTTGTCCCCGAGCATCTCCACCATGAATGAGTTGGATTAACCATCGATTGTGCATGTGTGTATAGGATCTGATCTGTTCAAGAACTCTCAATTTTAGAGATCCAAAATCTCAAATCTCAACCTAACCTTAATCAAGAGGTATCCAATTTCTCTAATTTTCCAGGCTTTATCTGTATACGTATAAATAAGGATATGACATTAAGTGTTGACCGCGATCACGAGAGTAGAGTCACAACTTCACCCAAGGTCCTAGTCCAAGAAATTATCCTAAGAACCCAATCCTCAACTCTAGGGAATAAACAAAATACTGTAATCAATCAACCGTCTCTTTAGTTGTCAGACTTAGAAGTGTAGATGGCATGCCAGTTGATGGAGGGTGTATGATCGTGTCATTTCTTCTCTCCCTCTCATTGGAACAAGTATTCTCTCGAGTGTCTTATTAACTCAATGCATATTTTTGGTGTTGATCAGTGTGTCAAGAGAAGTTGGAGTCGTCTGCACTTGTTTTCTTGGGAATACGTCGGGGTGTGCCTTTTTTGAGTACCTATCATACCTTCTAAACCCAGAATTATAGCGTTTACAATGCAGAGCCTTTTTTTTGATGCAAGACCGACTCCTGGTCCTAATAGCGGTGGTCCAAGTGGATACTTTGATATGGTTGGGAGTGCTCACCTTTGGTGGAAGCTCTTTGATATTTGACTTATACTATGAGAGCTTTTTCAACATTTGTATTTCTTTGTATTGGTTTTGGCTAGCTCCACTACTTTTACAAAGAGTTGGCACACACTAATTAATAATTTTTTTATTTATCAGACCTTGGCACTTACGTAAATGTCAAGAGATTAGCATAAGAACCATGATTCTCATACTAGCTAAAAATGTTGACACTCAGGTTTCATGAAGTCTTCAATGATTTTATCCCATCCTCGAGCATCATTAGATCGATTCCAGACTTGAATCCCTCATCCCAGTCCCTTAAGTAAAATCTCAACTCCTCTCATCATAACCGTGGTCCTGTAATGTGAAGTGCAGATCATATTATTAAGGGAAGAGACTAAGAACGCAATATAGCACACAAATCTGACAAACTAGGAAATGTGGATAATTAAGTTGAAGACCCTGATGACTAAGGATGAACCTAAAATCTCAAGACCTCTTAAACCAAGTGTTCATGAACATCACTGATCCTCTGTGAAAGTTTAAGTGTCAGGGATTGAAAACCAACTCCTTCATCCAATTTTTAAGACAATATTTACAGACTCAAGTTTGACTCATTTAAACCTTCTTTTTGAAAAAGAATTTTGAAAAGATTTTCAAAACATTGTTACATAAAAAGATTTTTCGAACATTTTTCAAATGATTTTTCAAAACAAGTAACACTTATTTTTCAAATCATTTTCAAAATATTTTTCTTCAAAATAATGTAACATAGTTGAGAAAAAATTTCAAACCTTGAAAACATTTTGTCCTACTTAGTTCAAAAGATGTATACTCTAGCCCAGAAAATAATTTATTTTTTTCAAAATTTTCAAAATAGAGCTATGGCTAGTACATATATAATGTTTACATGGTTTACTCCCCTATACTTAAATTTTGTTATGTCCTCATATCACTAAGTGATACGAAGCCAAAGCTCAATTTAAAGTATAGGAAAAATATACAAGAACTGAGGAGGACACCCCCTATACTTAGATTAGAAATAACCTAAGTATCAGGAAGAATGATATAAGAGTAAGAAATTCACAGGGACTCAGGCCCCCTATACTTAGACAGAGGATAGCCTAAGTACATATATGGATAAATAACGCTGGGGAGACCTGAGGGGAACGAAGAGATTAGGGTGGCTGTACATGTAAGTGAATTGAATCTACGGAGATGAATGGAGCACCTAAGGTCTAGGGGAGGGAGTCGAATCAGACAAGGCTCAATCAACCATGCAATACCCTTGATTCACCAACTCACACATGAAACCAACAAATGTTGGCTTGTGTATCTTATCATTTTTATTGGTGATGAAAATCATTCTAATTTACACAAGGATTAATGAAATGTAAAATCCTAACATCCTACATAAACAAAGGTGTTTCTCTTCCAAAACATGATTTTTACCCAATATTATTTGTCAACTTGCATTGAAAGTCCCAATTATTAGCTTTAAGGTTTTCACCGAATTAATGAGAACATAAATCAATCAAACATCATCTACCACTCATTCTCAATTTCCATTAATCCTAGGTGATCAAGCCAGGAAGGGAGGTCGAGAAAAATCCAATGCATATGATAAAATCATTATCTAAGCTAAGGGAAAACTCGCAGTACCTTGAGCTATATTCGTGAAAATTTTAAATAAATTAAAATCGAAAACTGAATGTATGCAAGTCTATGAAAACTGCCCCTAGCATGCTTCTATTAGCGGGGAAGAACTGATTTTAATTTTTCTGCTAAGTGAAGCTATGTCTACATACATCTCAAATTAATGTGTGTCCTACCTACAATCAAACACAAAGAATAAAAAGTTGAATAACTCGATGAACCGCATGCCTGATTCTAGGTTGACACTCAAGTGGGGCGATCCCCACATAACCATGAATATCATCGTTCATTTACAATCGTGGGTCTTCGAACGAAGACCGTTGTAAATACGATTATCTACATGCCTTAATAAAAAATGCAAAAAACAGTTTTTTTCCCCAATTATCGCAGTAGGAGCTCCTACTCATTGCCTCCTTGATCGCCAAGGGACCCTGCCACAAAAAGCACGCACTAGAATATATCAAAGAATGATCAAAAACATGCATGAGACATGAACAAATTGACCTACAAGTTAGAAGCAATCACTTAATCAAATAATAAAAATCTAAAAACGAAAGATGAGTCGTGTCCCCGACAACGACGCCATTTGACAGATCCGAAATTCGGCCTCTTAATAATGTCAAATTAATGCATTGTAGTCGGTTGAATTGGATCCATCAAAGACTGCTAATTAATTTGTCGATTAAATTAAAGCGGATGATTTTATTTTACTTAGGCAAGTCCAAGGTCGAACTCAGGGACACGAGCCTCTAAAGTATTTACTTAAACTCTCATTATTCAGATTAAGTGTTGGGTTAAAAACTCATAGGTCAAAATGCACACAAAGACAGACAATGCAGACGCATGCAGACAAAGTTTGTGTGATTTTTTATCATGCAAAGAGTTGTAATTTTACAAAGATGTGAATATGCCCTAATCAGATCAAATCAATGAGCCGCTATTAAGCGATCAATTTCAGAAGAGGTTTACAAAGTAATTTTCATTGGCAAGTTAATTAATAGAATAAAATCATTAAAGATGTGACACCATTTAATTAGCTTTAATCATCTGGAGTCTAAATGCCAAAACAGAGATCAAGTCATGCCATTAGAATGA
Source organism: Ottelia alismoides (assembly GCA_037367405.1). Lineage (NCBI taxonomy): Eukaryota > Viridiplantae > Streptophyta > Magnoliopsida > Alismatales > Hydrocharitaceae > Ottelia > Ottelia alismoides. The sequence goes on from JAZKJV010001426.1 coordinate 416,714, forward strand.
TAATGAAAAACGCTTCAAAACACAACTAAAATCAACTCAAACGGAGCTTGGATGCTCAATGCAGCAAAGAGTTTAGGGGGATAAACACAAGGAAAAACTTCAAAATAAATAGGTAAAATAATACAGACAAGTCCCTGAAAGGATCTAATTGTAAATATGAAAAGTTATGATGCCTTCCCTGTAATTTACCCACACGCGTGGTAGTGAAAATGCAATTATTAAAACCCGAAGGGGGTCGGGTGCAAATTTACCCCCAAGCACGCGTGGTTTGAGCGTGATATGAGGACCTAGATATAATTTTAAGAAGTTGTCGGGGCCTCTCTGCAAATTACACAGTCCCCACATGACCGAGAACGTGAGGCTAGGTTCAGTGGTCGACGGAGGCTAGGATCGAGGTTCGGGGTGGTTTGGGTGTTGGTTTAGACTCGGAGCATGGCTCGAGAGGCTTAGAGGAGGCTCGAGAGGCTTAGAGGAGGCTCGGGTGCTCTGGAGCTGTAGGCTGGTAGTGTCGCTCGGATCTGACGACGTGGACTCTTGTGGATCGTCCGATCTAGGAGATCAAGAGGTAACTGTAAGCGCACAGTGGTGGCGACGTGGCTGGATGTGCACCGTTGGATGAGCACCGGGAGGGTGCCATCCAACAGCACATGTGCGCCTAGGACATCTTCCTCCGCCACGAGGGTGGCGGCGATCTTCGAGCTCCTGTGACGTCATGCATGCTCCACCACCATCTTTCGCCCATTATGTTGCTCCGTGGAGATCGCTGGAAATGTAGCAGCCCTCGTTGAAGCTCGGGAAAGACGACATTCTTTTGTCGTATCGTTTCTGAATTCAACATCGACAACCCTCTTCGTTAACGTTGGAGTTTTGATCTGATGAAATTTGAGGAGCAACGACGTGGGTGGAACCTTAGTCGACGAATTTCTTACGTCGGCGAGGCATGTGTCTAACACATAGTATCGTTAAGTGACGTTTTTTATCATAGGTTCAAAATTACGACTTATAGATGTATGTGTTGACCCCTAATTAGAAATACGATACAATGATTTTGAGCAGTGCTTGCAACGAAGGTTTCATTTGTTATCAACACAGTTCAGATTCGTAATTATTTTAAGTGCATTTGCATGATTTTTCTTTCTCTTCTCATTCATTAGATGATATTGATATTATATAATGATTTGCTTATCCTTTAAAACTACACACGTATATTCAAATAGCATGTTTTCTTCATAAATTTGGTTGCATGACATAAATACCGTGGAAATTACATCAATGGTTTTAATTACAAGTTAAATCACAATTTAATATGATACAGTTTATGTGATCAATGATTTTGAAAAAAATATATAAAAAGAGAGAGAGTCCAAAAAAGGCAAGAACATGACATCTATATTAATTAGTACTGGACAAACTGTCCAACATCAAATCCTATTGATTAAATTGCTAATGCACACATGATAAGGGAAAAAATAATAGAATAATATTGACAAATAAACCATTCAAATCTAAGGCATCTACAGCTGTAATAAAGCTACTGAAAAATTTGATGGTCTACATAATATAGACATGCTCCATAACGTATTATTTTCAAGAATTAATTTTTTATAAAAAAAAATAATAAATTAAGGTGTTCATATGTATGTAACTTTCATTCTTTTTTGGCGTATTATGATCCCGTAAATGGTATGTTATAGTTATTAAATACATAAAATTATATAGTATCAATTTAGCAATATACATCAAGATTTGTTTAATTCTCTACAGTATTGTTGATATGCGATCTTCACATTGTATCGGGATAAACGAAAAAGGAAAAAAACTTGATAAAATGGGCAACTACTGTTAAATAACCATCTAAATTTTTAATCAAGATCTTGGCACCGACTCGAACTAAGGGGTCGTAAGGGCCTAAAGGGCCAACGCCTACCAGGGGCGTGAGGCAAGAGATAAGTCATCTACAGTTGTAGCTACACTGTCATGTTATGTATTGTTTATGAATCGCTTGTGTCGGCGGTAAGCTATCAAAGCCACCTAAGAATTAACAATCAAGACCACTCTAAACATGAAAAATTTCATGGACATATGTGCAATTTATGATTATTATGTGCATATATGCAATTATGTTACTGTTATGGACACATGTGTAAGTTATGTTAATGTTAAGTGCATGTGTGAAATTTATGCTAATATTATGGGCATATATGCAATTTATGGTATGTGTATATGTGTAATTTATGATAATTTTAAGGGTACATATGCAATTATGTTATTGTTATGTGCATATGTGCAATGTATGTGAATATTATGAGAATACATGCAAATATGGTAAAACTTTCGGGTATATGTGCAAATATGTTATGAGATTCATGGTTATGAAGGGAATTTAGTTATATGCATTAAATAAGTTGATTTATGATTTATATGATAATGAATTTTGTGACTTGTTTTCTACGCTAGCTGGCTTGACCCTAACTTGACACATACTGAGCGTTATGCTCATAACATGTATTGTCAATCTTTTTCAGGAGAACGTGAGGATTAGATCATTAACGATTTAAGGGAGACGACACAGTCTTCAAGAAGTAGGAGCGGTATGGAACTATTGTGGGTTTGTTTGGGAGGACGTCTTTTATGCCCACTGGAATAAGGAAATCGTGGATACAATTTCATCTAGTTTATTTATCTTTTATTTAATTAAGGAACTCTTGGAATTGTGACCTTATTATGATTATGGAAAAGTTTTTTTAGTTGGTTCTTTACTTCTCTTTTATGCTATGATCGATGCTATGAGTAATGATCCCGAAACGTCAGTTGAGTTCTCGCTTCCACATCATTCTCGGACGATCGGGTTCGTTACAAGTAGTATCAGAGACAATTTCCCTCTGATAGTGGAAAGGACTACCCGAGAGGTGGAGCCACCCCTATAAAGGGATAAGAGGAAATGGCTACCCGGAGCGTGCATCCGCCACTGTCACTGGGAATAAGTGATGGGTCATGTCGCAACGAGGATGTTGTGAATATAAGTGGGGGAGGTTATAACACACATACCCCCAAACATAGTGCCACATCTAAAACTCACGAAGTGTGGGTGTGGTATGTGAGTGGTGGAGATTACTACTTGACAACTTGAGCTTAAGCATTTTGGGCGGTTGCCAACGGATCCATCTAGGTTTATACCCAACAAGTTGTCCGGGCCAGTTTTCCTCGATAATGGATCGTGTACCTAAGCCCGAAACGTCACAAATTAAGTCATAACATTATCGGTAACGAACCCGATCGTCCGAGAATCTATTATCGAGGAAAACTGGCCCTAACAACTTGTTGGGTTCGGACCTAAATGGATCCGTTGACAACCACCCAAAATGCTTAAGCCCAAATTGTCAAGTAGTAATCCCCACCACTTATAAACCACACCCACACTTCTTGACTTTTAGATGTGGTACTATGTTTGAGGGTATGGGTGTTACAACCTCCTCCACTTATATTCGCAACATCCTCGTTGCGACATGGCCCATCACTTATTCTCAGTGACATTGGTAGTTGAACGCTCCCAGCTTACGTCCCTTCGGGTAGCCTTTTTCCACTATCAGAGGGAACCTGCTCTGATACCATTCTCAATTTATGTGTGGCATCCTTGCACAGGGGCCATACTAATCTTCTCTGTATCGTTCAAATTTTATCTGTAACAAACCCGATCGTCCGAGAATGAAGCGGAAGCGAGAACAAAATGGACAATCACGGGATCGTTACTCATAGCATTAATCATAACATAAGAGAGAAGTAAAGAACCAACTTAAATAAAACTTTTCCATAATAAGTAAGGTCCCTATTCAAAGAGTTTCCTTAATTAAAAGAAAGAGATAAATAAACTAGATGAAATCGTATCCATGATTTCCTTATTCTGGTGGGCATAATGACATCCTTCCAAATCGACCCAACGGTAGTCCCATACCGATCCTACTTCTTGAAGACGGTGTCGTTTCCCTTAAACCGTTAATTATCTAATCCTCAAGTCCTCCTGAAAAAAAGGTTAACAATACATGTTATGAGCCTAATGCTCAGTATGTGCCAAGTTGGGGTCAAGCCGGCTAGCATAGAAATCCAGTCACAAAAGCTATTAACATATGAATAATAAATCAACTTATTTAATGCATATAACTGAATTCCCTTCATAACCATGAATCACATAACATAATTGCGCATATACTCGTAAGTTTTACCAATTTTTGCATGTATGCCATAATGTTAGCAAAAATTGCACATATAACATTAACATTATCTTAAATTGTACATATGCCCTTAACATTAACTTATTTTGCATGTATGCTCATATCATTAGCAAAATTGTACACGTACCCTTAGCCTTAACATAAATTGCACGTATATCTATATCATTAACAAAATTGAACACATGCACTTAACATTAACAGAACTTACACATATGTCCATAACAGTAACATAATTGCATATATATATACATAATATTAACATATATTGCACATATGTTGATGACATTTTTCATGTTTAGAGTGATCTTGATTGTTAGTTCTTAGGCGGCTTTGATGGCTTATCATCGACATAAGTGATTTACACGAAATTCAAGAGATCCTAAATGGTGTCTCACACAAGGCGGAGACGACCGTCGATGTGACGACCCTCAAATGAATCTCGTATTTAATCAACAATTAACCCACACTACAGATCAACAATTAGAAATAAATGTGGAGTTAAAATTTATTTTTAACTCTGCACAAATGGTGTATAGCAGTCAAGTATGCAGAGAGTTCGAACACAGGGAGCAAACAGGGTAATTCGGTTAAATGTGTGAGTGAATGTGAGTATGTCTACACTAAGCAAGCAAGCAAAGATTTTTTTTGTGGCTTTTTATTTTTTATATTTTTTTAATTTTTAATTTTTAATTTTGTATTTTGATTTTTAATTTTCTTATTTTTTTATATTTTATATTTTATATATATATAATTTTTTTAAAATATTGGAAGATAAAGACAATGTAATAAAAAGAGTGATAAAATATTTATCAAAATATTTTAAAATAGCCAAAAATTCAGAAATAAAACTTTTTTGATATTTTTAGAGTTTTTACTGTTTTTGTGATTTTTGGGTATTTTTCAAGGTATTTTTGGTATTTTTAAACACTAAAATGGACCAAGACAGTGACAAAGCTACTGGCTGGGGGTAAAATGGGAATTAAAAATATCAGGTAGATACAAAATTTTTCCGCACTATATTTCAAATAAAGATAATAAAATATAGAGGAAACAGGAACTGAGTTTATATTTTTCTGAGTTTTCTTTGATTTTATATTTTCTTTTGAAGTTTTTATGTATTTTCGAATTTTTAAGGTTTTTCTTTTGAGATTTTTAGTGATTTTTGGACTTACACTAAAATAGGTTTAAAATACACATTAGGGAATTTTTTTAGAATTTTTCGAGGTCTTTTAATATTTTTTTGGCATTTTCTAAGCTAGACAGTGAATAAAAAGCATGTTTTGATTTTTAATAAATATAAAATGCAATAAAATTAAAAACTAAAAATATGATGACAAAGTACAAGTTAACAGGAGCTTAAGTTTAAATTTTGAGAATTTTTGGAATTAAGAAGATGATCTAATTAATTAATACAAGAATCCAAACATTAAACAGGCCTGGCAGGGGTATAGATGCAATTTCACAAACATCCAGGGGGCACATGCAAAATTTCCACAACGTTTTAAACTAAAACTTGCATTTACTGGACTAAAGACAAATTACAAAACCCGGAGGGGCCTCAATACAAAATATCCAAACCAAACACGTGCTACACACGCGCTTGGCGAGGACCTAAACGCAATATTCGAAAACTTCTAGGGCTCATATGCAAAATATCCCAAAGTTTAACACTGGACTACAAAATTTTGGGACTAAAACGAAATAACCCAAATGCCGAGGGTCCCGTTGCAAAATGCCCACACCTCACGTGAACAAGTCACGTGAGGTGACGTGGCAAGGGACCTGTATGTAAATAAAATAAACACGGGGGTCTTTCTGCAAATTTTACAAAACTTTTACACTGCATACGAAAGTTTTTAGACTAAAAAGTAAATACAAAATGTGCAAAGGTTTAGATGCAAAATACCCCTGGCGCGCGGATCCAACGGCTGCAGATCTTCACTTATACACGTGGCGTGAATCCAATGGTCGACGACGCTTCGCGTAGACGGCGGAGATTAGATCGTTTGAGGACGATCTGACAGCGGAGAAATGCTTCGATCCAACGGGCGTTGCTCGACCTGGGGGGAGCTCCTCGGTCCGACGGCTGGGAGGTGATGACGAAGAACAACGAAGAACACCAGCGAGGCGAACTTCGTTGTCCCAGATCTTCGTCCTCCTGCGATGGCAGGGCTTCAAAATGGACGTGGAGCATCCTGAGGTCTTCCTCTTCCTCCTGGAGTCGTCAAAAATCCACGGCGAGGGTCGTGGAGCTCGCTGGTGGCTGGCGGAGCTGGGGAGCCTCGATAGCTCTGGCGAGCTTCCAAAATGGGCTCCAGGCGCGAGTCAACGCGCTTTGACCTGCAAAAAGTATTAGGAGGTCCAGGGCAAAGTGCATGGACCTCTGGATGGGCGTGAAGGAGCGTGAAGCAGCGGGGCGATGAATGGCCGGAGGTGCGCTCCGGCCAAGTGGGTGGATTCAATCGATTCAGGCGATGGAACTCGAATTTTTTTGGGGGCTTATGGCCGGAGCCAGAGGGAGAAGGGTACCTCAACCGTCAGTCTTGCGGGAGGTATTGGAGACGCCCTCGACCTCGGGCACCTTAGCTGACGACCTCGCGATGGAGCTGTCACCTCCAGGGAGCTCAGGAGCGCAAGAAGGTGGAGAGGTGGTGGACCAAGGGGACTCGAAAATCAAATCGAAGGTGGGGGTTTGGTTTTAAGTGGTTTGACTAAGGGTGACAGGAGCTCAAAGACCGAAATGCCTGGAGCACCACAATAATCCATGGCCCGAGATAATCACATGGCGGGGTAGACCAATGATCGAGGTTCGGTTTTGCAAAAGGAATCATCACGAAAGAATGCAAGGGTCAGCCGCGAAAAAGCCAAGAAGTTGGCTCAAAAACCAACTTCTGACGTAGCACAGGGGGGAAGGACGGCCAGTTGATCTGGGTCAACTGGGGCCGTCTCCTGATTGGTCCACGTGGACCAGTCAGGAAAAATCCCTGATAAATATTTTGTAAATTTATTTAAAAATAGAAAAAGGCTGAATTAAATGATGGTTAAAAAATGAAAAATATCCATTATTTTATGTAGTATTTTATTGTGATTTTTAATTTATTTTATGAAGTATATTTTCATGAGTTTACTTTTTAGCCCTATATAGGTATAATACCTATGTATGTTAGTACTTTATTTTTATTCTGTGTATTTTATTTTTATTATTTTTATTTATTATTTTCTAAAATCATAAAATATGTTTATATACACAAATATATTTTTGTTTTATTTTTCTGATGTATTCTGTAAATTAAATAAAATATAAGTGTAAAATGTATAGGTATAAATATAGGTATAATACTTGTATGATCTATGTATGTTTATTTTTATTTTGAGTTTTCTTTGCATTTTTATTCTGATTTTAATGCACATATATATTATAAGTAATATTTACAAGATTATAAAAATATTAAAAATATATAATATTGAATAAATAATAAATTTGAATATTTTAATCTGTGCAAGTATACAATAGGGGTCCAAAACTCAACTTTCAAACCGTAGCTCCGCAAAATGCGAAACCACCTCCATTAAAAAGATTATTTTATTCTATATACAATTAAAGGTGAATTTGCTGCATTTGGAGTTGTCATTTGTGAGATATGGGTCTGGGAAGTTGGGATTCTGGATTTTTATTCAGACCATAACGTTTTACCTGTATATTATTTATCAGTGAAATCAATTTTGTGTTTTTCTTTATTTAATTATCTACAACTTTCATAAACAAAGATTCTTTATTTGATGTATAAAAAGTGGAACCAGAAATAGGTCCCAAAATGAATGAAGAATGAATAAAATAAAAGGAATTTTATTGGTATTTTGGCCCTTATCTCCCCCTACTTTATTCCTTGTCGAGCTATTCATCCAGATGCCTAGGTCTCGGGGTTTTAGGTCATAAAATATTTACAATATTTTATTCTTTTTCTTTTCTTTTTTTTATTCTATAATTTTGGCTTTAATTACAGTATCTTATACACTATTTAGATGCACATGCATGAATGCTAAATTGCTCTATTTAATGCTATTTACAGGCATTTGCTAGGGTTTTTGATGCCAAAATGATAGAATAAAGATGATGAAATGTGGATTCATCATCCCCCTATACTTTACCTTTGCTAGTCCCTAGCAACACTTATGCAATAAGTGCAAAAAGAAAAGAAAGAAAAGAAAAAGAAGAAATTAGATTTAATTGGATTATCAAACTTGTCTTCACAAAATCAAAGTTTGGAGCTTAAGTCAGACCTTTGGAATTTTAGTGCGGGCGGAACCTTAATGAGAACCGAATTTGAAATCCAACAGTCCCTGAGAATCCCAAAACTCTGTCCAAGTCTCCTCAATAGCCAGGTCAGAAATACTTCAACTCATACGCAAACTCTTATGACTATGAATCTAACTTGTACAGTGTAGGTGATAGTGGCTCTCCCCAACTGAAATGGCAAAGAAATTGACTTCTCCAGTACGACAACCCAATGATTCCCCAATCCAATAACTCCATCCTCGAGGAGCGGGGTATTCCCTTCTAAGTTCAAGTGGCAACCAGCTCAAGAGGAGGGGGTGAAGAGAAGAATGGACGTTAGCCAGTGTAGCTACCTATCCTGGGATGCAAGACCAGTGTAGTCAAGTCATCCTGTTGCAGGCTCACATGATATGACTTTGGAACTCAAGCTTGCTTACTGACTTTGTACATACTTTGCAGGCTTTTTATTTTTGTACATGCCTGAACATTTTTTATTTGAATACTATATACAGCAGAATTTACATAAGGAGTTTTTCCTCTTGAACCAGTAGACTATCCCTCTTTTGAAGCTTTATCGCAACCCACAACCTCCTGTCTTTAGACTTCCTTATCACTGGACGGGTTAGGGTGCACTTCCCTCCCTAAAGGAGGACAAGTGTTTCCACTTGTGTGCGTCTCATACTGGCAAATCCAATCCCTTCACCGCTCCAACTGAGTTGATCCATGTGAAAGATGCAGGTGTCCAAGTTAGGTCATTATCAACAAGAGTCGTGTGTGTGCTTCGAAATACTCTACTTAGGCAGTCAAGAATCCATTGAACCAAGTCCCGTGATCCTCAAAGAATTAAGTCAACTAGACCTGAAGTACCTCAAACCCAGTTCCTATAAGGTTCCTGTTATCAGGTAGATTTTAATGTCCAATCAAGCTCCAATCTCCAGATTTTACTTAGACTCGTTCAACTATCAAACCCAATCCGAAAAATGCTCATGCCATGCAATGCAGAAAATCTTTTTGTGATGCAATTTTCAAAGATTTTTAACTTTTTATGGATTTTTGAATAGATGATGATGATGCATATGCAATTTTTTTTTTCAAAAAGATTTTTCAAATGTTTTTGGATTTTACTTTTGCAAATGTTTTTGGGATTTTTGAAAACAAAAATATTTTGGCTGAAAACTAGGTTAAAAACTATGTACACTGGAGTGCTTCTTATATATACAAGAAGTGGATTTTAAGAATTTACAAGGGTAAGTGGTCAATTTTATACATATCTATATAGTGGATTTTGGTGAGATGTTTGTCTTCCTCAAACTCATTTGACACAAGCTTTTCACACAATTTTTGAAAACTATAGTCCAAAATAGTTTTTACAAACATTTTACAAACATGTACACACATTTGAAAATCATTTTGCAGAGGCTTTCAAAACAGTATAGATAGATTTTTCAAATATTTTTTGCAACCATTTTTCAAACCATTTGCAAATCATTTTTCAAACAGTTTATTTCACACAAAGAAAAGAGATTTTACAAAACACACATCTTTACACAGGTTGAAAACATGTAACAAAATATTTTCAAAATAGTTTTCAATAGATGTTTACAAAGATTTTCAAACTATTTTTCAAACATTTTGCAAAAAATATTTTCACCTGATTTATTAATCAGTAAATACAAAAAGAATTTGAGGAACAAACACCTTTTTATTAAAGATTTTTAATGATTTTTAAAGAATTTTTATCCATATTATTAAGAAAATACGAAAGTACGAGTTATGGCTAAAGTATATACATCGTATATACGACCACCCTATACTTAGCTTGAGCTATGTCCTCATAGATCGGAGAGAAAAGAGAAGACATAACTCGTACTAAGTATAGACAAGTCTAAAGAATAAATAAATGAACCAATGAGACGTTTGACCGTCCCCCCTATACTTAGGATCAAATAATCCTAAGTATAGCAGGCTGTACACAACGCAGGGAGGGTCAAGGGTGGGAAAGAACAGATCGTACTCAGATTGTCTCCCCCTATACTTAGGGTAAAATATCCCTAAGTATAGACAAGAAGAGGAGAGAATGGAGAGGATCGAAATAAATGAAAACTCGGGGTGCAAACCCCCCTATACTTTGGACAAAGTACGTCCTAAGTATGGAAGACTATCTACAAGGGCGGCACCCTTTTGATAGATAAAGAAAATAAAAAAAAAGAAAAAGAAGAAACGAAGAAAAGAAGAAAATAAATCAACAGATGAAAGAGTGATATGAACAGATGGATTTGTACAGCGGCAGATGGAAGTAATCACCATGTATGAGATGCAGATGATATATGTCAAAGGACACATCTCATACCAGAAGAATGGGGGCAATGTCAATGGTCGGCGAATCATGATCTAGATATAGTTTCAGGCGTTGACCATTGACACGGAAGGTAGAAGAAGATGACGGTTCGGATATGTCGATGATGCCATTGTCATGTACCTTCCTAACCACATACGGACCTTTCCACTTGCTCTGTAATTTCCCTGGGAATAATTTCAGCCTGGAATCAAACAACCATACTCTCTGATCGGGCTCAAACTGTTTATGACTAATATGCGAATCGTGCCATGTCTTCACTTTCTCTTTGTACTATAGGTTGTTGGAAAAGGCTGTATCTCTCAGTTCTTCCAGGGCTGCCAATTTGATAAACGCAGAATTGAGAGCGGTTGTATTGACTCACAAGGCAAGTCAACAGTCGGTGTCTTAACCACTACAAAATCCTGGTTTAATAAACAATTAACCCACACTAAAGATCAATAATTCGAAATAAATGTGGAGTTAAAATTTATTTTTAACTCTGCATAAATGATGTATAGTGACAAGTATGCAGAGAGTTCGAACACAGGGAGCAAACAGGGTAATTCAAATAAATGTGCGTGAGTGAATGTGTAAGTGTCTACACTAAGCAAGCAAAGGAATTTTTTTGTGGGTTTTTAATTTTTAATTTTAATTAAATTTTTTAATTTAATTTTTAATTTTGTATTTGGATTTTTAATTTTGTAATGATTATAATATTATATTTTATATTTTTTTCTTTTTCAATATTGGAATTTAAAAAACACTGTAATAAAAGAAAAGATAAAGTATTTATAAAAATGTGCAAAATAATTAAAAATTCAGAAATAAAATGTTTTGGATATTTTTAGGATTTTCTACTGTTTTTGTGATTTTTGGGTATTTTTCAAGGTGTTTTTGGTATTTTTAAAAGCTGAAATAAATGCAAACAGTGAAATATGTGCTGCCTGTGAGTAAAATGGGAATTAAAAATAGACAACAGCCACAAAATTTTTGCAAACTATTTTTCAGTAAAGAGAATGAAAAATAGAGTAAACAGGAACTGAGTTTGTAATTTTTAGAGTTTTCTTTGATTTTATATATTTTTTTGAAGTTTTTGAGTGTTTTTGAATTTTTAGTGTTTTTCTTTTGAGATTTTAGTGATTTTTGGACTGACACTAAAATAGGTAAAAGACACACTAGGGAATTTTTTTGGAATTTTTAGAGATGTTTTAATATTTTTTGGCATTTTCTAAGCTAAACAGTAAATAAAAAGCATGTTTTTGATTTTTAATAAATATAAAAATAAAATAAAAGCAAAAACTAAAAATAGGGCGTTAAAGTACATGCATCCAAGAGCTTAAGCCTATTTTAGTGGAATTTTTGGACTTAAAATGATAATTTAAATAATTAGAACAAGCATCCAACTATTAAACATGCCTGGCAGGGGTATACATGCAATTTCTCAAATATCCAGGGGGGTACATGCAAAATATCCTAAAGTTTTGAACTAAAACCTGCATTTACTGGACTAAACACAAATTACAAAACCCGGAGGGGCCTTAGTACAAAATTCCCAAGCCACACACGTGCGAAACACGCACCTGGCAGGGACCTAAGTGTAATATTCAAAACTAGCAGGGGGTTCAATGCAAAATATCCCAAAGTTTTACACTACGTTACAAAAACTCGGGACTAAACTGAAATAAATAAACCCCAGGGGGTCCTTACAAAAAGCCCACCCCCTCACGCGCACAGGCACGTGAGGTGACGTGGCATAGGACCTGAATGTAAATAAAATAAACGCTAGGGGTTTACATGCAAATAACCCAAAGTTTTTATACTACAGATGAAAGTTTAAATACTAAAAAGTAAATACAAAATGCGTGAGGGTTAAGGTGCAAAATACCCTATGCACGCGATCCAACGGCGGATGGGGTGCCACTTAACCACGTGGCGCACGATGGACGGCAGATGACGCTCCGTGGATGTGCGGCTGAGATCAGATCTCCAAGGACGATCGACGGTTGAGGCGTGGGGAGATACAACGGCTGTTGTGCTATCTGGGCGTGCTCCAAGATCCAACGGTTGGGGAGTGAAGAGGAAGAACAGCGAAGAACACCGGTAAGGGTGAACTTCGCCGCCCCCGATCTCGGTCCTCCGGCGACGTCGAGGCTTCAAAATGGACGTGGAGCGTCCTGAGGTCTTCATCTACCTCCTGGGGCCGTCAAAAAGCCACGGTGGTGGCTGTGGTGCTCGTTGGGGGCTGGCGGAGCTGGGAGGCTTCGTTAGCTCCGGCGAGCTCAAAACTCGAACTCCAGGTGCTTTCAAGTTCCCGTTGACCTGCAAAAAGAGTCAAAGGGTCCAGGGCAAACTGCCTGGACCCTTGGATGGTCATGGGGATGCGTAGAACAATGAGGCGACGAATGACCGGAGGTACGCTCCAGCCAAGATGGGTGATCAGGCGAAATAATCGACGAAACTTAGAATTTTTTAAGGGTTTTCGATCCTAAGACTAACAGGAACTAAATGGCGTAAAGAAATACAAGGGGGGAGGTCCTCGATGGCCGGGGCCAGAGTAAAAGGTGTACCTCAACCGCCGGTCTTGCGGGAGGTGTAGGGAGCTCCTCCGACCTCGATCACCTCGGCTGAAGGCCTTGAGCTGGAGCTGTCACCCCCAGGAAGCTCTGGAGCGCAAGAAGGTGGAGAGGGGTGGTCCGAAGGCAGTCCAAATTGAATTCAAAGTAGGAGGGTCGCATATATTGGGTTTAACCCAATGTTGTAGGGGCTCAAAGATCAAGAGATCTGGGGTGCCTCAGTGATGTGATCTCCAAGGTAATCGCAAGGCGGGCAAGATGGTTGGTAGGTGAAGAAGTTTGCAGAAGGGGTCGAAGTGAAATGGTGAAAGGATCGGCTGGGAAAAAGCTAAGAAAATGGCTCAAAAACCAACCTCTGACAGGGGGGTAGGTGGGGAAGACGACCAGTTGACCTGGGTCATCTGGGGCCGCCTCCTGATTGGTCCACGTGGACCAATCAGGAAAAATCCCTGATAATTATTTTGTAAATTCAATTAAAAATAGAAAAAGGCCAAATTAATTAATGATTATAAAATAAAAAATATTTGTTATTTTATGTAGTATTTTATCACGATTTTTAATTTATTTTATGAGGTGTATTTTTATAAGCTTACTTTTTAGCCCTATATAGGTATATTACCTATGTATTTTAGTATTTAATTTTTATTTAGGTATTTTATTTTTATTAATTTTATTTAGTGTTTTCTAAAATTATAAAATACTTTTATACATGTAAATATATTTTTATTTTATTTTTCTGATATGTTTTGTATAATTAATAAAATAGAAGTGTATTTTATATAGGTTTGAGTATAGGTCTAATACCTATCTATATGATATATACAAGTATTTTATTTTGAGTTTTATTTACATTTTTATTCTAATTTTAATGTTCACAATTATTATAAGTAATATTTACAACATTATAAAAATATAAACATACAAAAATAATAAATAAATAATAAATTGAATATTTTAATCAGTACAGCTATACAAGGTGGGTCCACAACTCAACTTTCAAACCGTAGCTCCGCCAAATGCGAAACCACCACCATTGGATAGATTATTTTATTATATATACAATTAAAGGTGAGTTTGCTACATTTGGAGTTGTCAGTTGTGAGATACGGGTCTGGGAAGTTGGGATTCTGGATTCTTATTCAGACCATAACTTTTTATCTGTACATTATTTTTCTGTGAAATCAATTTTGTATTTTTCTTTATTTTATTATCTACAACTTTCATGTACAAAGTTTCTTTATTTGATGTATAAAAAGTGGAACCAAAAATAGGTCCCAAAATGAATAAAGAATGAATAACAGGTATAGGTATTTTATCTGTATTTTGGCCCTTATCTCCCCCTACTTTATTCCTTGTCGACCTATTCATCAAGATGCCTAGGTCTCGGGGTTTCGGGTCATAAAATATTTACAATATTTTATTCTTTTTCTTTTCTTTTATTTATTCTATAATTTTGGCCTTAATTACAGTATTTTATACATTATTTAGATGCACATGCATGAATGCTAAGATGATGATATTATTGCTATTTACAGGCATTTGCTAGGGTTTTTGGTGCCAAAATGATAGAATAAAGATGATGAAATGTGGATTCATCATCCCCCTATACTTTACCTTTGCTAGTCCCTAGCAAACACTTATGCAATAAGTGCAATAAGAAAATGAAAGAAAAGAAAAAGAAGAACTTGGATTTAGTTTACTTATCGAACTTGTCTTCACAAAATCAAAGTTTGGAGCTTAAGTCGGACCTTTGAAATTTTAGTGCGGGCGGAACCTTAGTGAGAACCGAATTTGAAATCCAACAGTCCTTGAGAATCCCAAAACTCTGCTCAAGTCTCCTCAATAGCCAGGTCAGAAATATCTCAACTCATACGCAAACTCTTACGACTATGAGTCTGACTCGTACAATGTAAGTGATGGTGACTCTCCCCAACTAGACTGACAAAGAGACTGACTTCTCCAGTATGACAACCCAATGATTCCCCAATCCAATAACTCCATCCTCGAGGAGAGGGGTATTCCCTTCTAAGTTCAAGTGGCAACCAACTCAAGAGGAGGGGGTGAAGAGAAGAATGGACGGTAGCTAGTGTAGCTACCTATCCTGGGATGCAAGACCAGTGTAGTCAAGTCATCCTGCTGTAGGCTCACATATTTGACTTTGGAACTCAAGCTTGCTTATTGACTTTAAAACATTTGTACATACTTTGCAGGCTTTTTATTTTTGTACATGCCTGAACACATTTTTTTTTAATACTATATACAACAGCATTTACATAAGGAGTTTTTCCTCTTGAGCCAGTAGACTATCCCTCTTTTGAAGCTTTATCGCAACCCACAGCCTCCTGTCTTTAGACTTCCTAATCACTGGACGGGTTGGGGTGCACTTCCCTCCCTAGAGGAGGACAAATGTTTCCATTTGTGTGCGTCTCATACCGGCAAATCCAATCCCCTCACCACTCCAGCTGAGTTGAGCCATGTGAAAGGTGCAGGTGTCCAAGTTATGCCATTATCAACAAGAGTCGTGCGTGTGCTCCGAAATACTCTACTTAGGCAGTCAAGAATCCATTGAACTAAGTCCCGTGATCCTCAAAGAATTAAGTCAACTAGACCTGAAGTACCTCAAACCCAGTTCCTATAAGGTTCCTGTTATTAGGTAGATTTTAAGGTCCAATCAAGCTCCAATCTCTGGATTTTACTTAGACTCGTTCAACTATCAAACTCAATCCGAAAAATGCGAATGCTATGCAATGCAATGCAGAAAATATTTTTGTGATGCAATTTTCAAAGATTTTGAACTTTTTATGGATTTTTGAAAAGATGATGATGCATATGCAGATGCATTTTTTTGTATTTTTCAAAAAGATTTTTCGAATGTTTTTGGATTTTAATTTTACAAATGTTTTTGGGATTTTTGAAAAGAAAAAGTTTTGGCTGAAAACTAGGTTAAGAAAATATGTACACGGGAGTGCTTCTTATATTTACAAGAAGTGGATTTTAAGAATTTACAAGGGTAAGTGATCAATTTTATACATGTATATAAATAGTGGATTTTAGTGTGATGCTAGTATTCCTCAAACTTATTTGACACAAACTTTTCACACAAATTTTTGAAAACTATAGTCCAAAATAATTTTTACAAACATTTTTGCAAACATGTACACACATTTGAAAATCATTTTGCAAAGGTTTTCAAAACAGTATAAATAGATTTTTCAAAATATTCTTGCAACCATTTTTAAACCATTTGCAACTCATTTTTCAAACATTTTATTTCACACAAAGAAAAGAAATTTTACAAACCACACATTTTTACAAAGGTTGAAAACATGTAACAAAATATTTTCAAAATAGTTTTCAATAGATGTTCACAAAGATTTTCAAACTATTTTTCAAACATTTTGCAAAAAAACATTTTCACCTGATTTATTAATCAGTAAATACAAAAAGAATTTGAGGAACAGAACACCTTTTTATTAAAGATTTTTAATGAATGTTTAAAGAATTATTAGCCATATTATTAGGAAAATACGAAAGTACGAGTTATGGCTAAAGTATATACGTAGTATATACGACCCCCCTGATACTTAGCTTGAGCTATGTCCTCATAGATCGGAGAGAAAAGAGAAGACATAACTCGTACTAAGTATAGACAAGTCTAAAGAATACATGACTAATGAAGGAATGAATGAACGAGAAGTTGACCGTCCCCCCTATACTTAGGATCAAATAATCCTAAGTATAGCAGACTGTACACAACGTAGGGAGGGTCAAGGGTGGGAATGAACAGATCGTACTCAGATTGTCTCCCCCTATACTTAGGGTAAGATATCCCTAAGTATAGACAAGAAGAGGAGACAATGGAGAGGATCAACAGATAAAGAGAACTCGGGGTGCACACCCCCATATACTTAGGACAAAGTACGTCCTAAGTATGGAAAACTGTCTACAAGGGCGGCACCTGTTTTGATGGATAAAGAAAATAGAAAAAGAAAAGAAGAAAAGAAGAAAAGAAGAAAAGAATAAATCAACAGATGAAAGAGTGATATGGACAGATGATCTGTACAATGGAAGATGGAATTGATCACCATGTATGAGATGCAGATGATGTGAGTCAAAGAGTACATCTCATACCAGAAGAATGGGGGCAACGTCAATGGTCGGCGGATCATGATCAAGATATAGTTTCAGGTGTTGACCATTGACGCGGAAGGTAGAGGAAGATGACAGTTCGGATATGTCGATGCTGCCATTGTCGTGTACCTTCCTAACCACATAGGGACCTTTCCACCTGCTCTGTAATTTCCCTGGAAATAATTTCAGTCTGGAATCAAACAACCATACTCTCTGATCTGGCTCAAATTGTTTATGGCCGATATGCGAATCGTGCCATGTCTTCACTTTCTCCTTGTACTGTAGGCTCTTGGAAAAGGCTCTATCTCTCAGTTCTTCCAGGGCTGCCAATTCTGCTCTTCTCTGTTCTCCTACACTCTCGGGATCTAACAGCAACTCAGTGACAGCCCAAAAAGATTTGTGCTTGATCTCCACTGGCAAATGGCACGGCTTGCCATAGACGAGACGAAAGGGAGATGTCCCCAATGGATTCTTGAAAGAAGTCCGATAGGCCCACAAGACCGAGTCCAAAAGCTGTGACCAATCCTTTCGGTCTAGGCGGACAACTTTCTGCAAGATTGTTTTTATCTCCCGATTCAAAACTTCGGCAAGACCATTAGTCTGAGGGTGATATGGAGTGGCAACCCGATGGTCAATGCCGAACTCGTCTGCAAGGGCCCTAACTTTGTCATTGATGAAATGAGACCCCCCGTCTGAAATCAAGACTCTAGGTACCCTGAACCGTGAAATGATATTTTTCCTCAAGAATTTGCATACGGTTTTAGCATCTGCGGCTCGGGCGGGGATGGCCTCAACCCATCAGCTGACATAGTCAACAGCGAGCAAAATATGCTCGAATCCCTGACTCTTAGGAAATGGGCCCATGAAATCAATCCCCCATGCATCAAAAACCTCACAAAAGTGAATGGGTTGCATGGGCATCATGTCTCTCTGTCCGCAGGTTCCCATTTTCTGACAGTCAGTACATCTCTTCACGAACTCATTAGAATCCTTGAAGAGAGTAGGCCACCATAGGCCGGATTGAAGCACCTTCTGTGCTGTTCCTTTTCCAGAATGATGTCCTACTGCCTCAAGCTTGTGGCAGTATGTGAGGACGATATGATGCTCTTCTTGAGGAATGCACCTCCTCCAGATATTGTCCCCTCCTTCATGATAAAAGATGGGATCCTCCCAATGGTAAAACTTCGCCTTCGCCAGGAAGGTCTCAAGTTTCTGCTTGGGCCAACCTTGTGGGACCGTCTTGGCAGCAAGATAGTTCACAATGTCAGCGTACCACGGGAGCGAGGTGATAGCCAAGATCGCCTCATCTGGAAATGTCTCTGTGATAGGTGTGTTGGGCTCAGATTCCTCAAGATTCTCCAATCTGGAGAGATGATCCGCCACCACATTCTTGACCCCAGGCTTATCCTTAATCTCAATATCAAATTCCTGGAGTAGAAGGATCCATTTGGTCAGACGTGCTTTGGCATCCTTCTTAGACATTAGGTACCGGATGGCGGTGTGATCAGTGTAAATTGTTACTCTAGATCCGAGGATGTAAGATCGATACTTATCCAGAGCAAAAACTACGGCCAGCATCTCTTTCTCAGTCACAGTGTAATTCCGCTGGGCGGCATCCAAAGTACGGCTGGCGTAGTGAATGGCAAATGGTAATCCATCCCTCCTCTATCCAAGCACAGCCCCAACGGCAAAATCTGAAGCATCCGTCATGATCTCGAATGGGAGAGACCAATCAGGTGGCTGAAGGACAGGAGCTGAAACAACCATATTTTTGAGAGTCTCGAAAGACGCAAGACACTTATCATTGACAATAAACTCGTTGTCTTTTGTCAGCAAGTCAGTAAGCGGTCGGGCAATCCGACTGAAAACCTGAATGAACCGTTGGTAGAAACCAACATACCCCAGAAAAAACCGCAACTGACGTAAGTTGGACGGTGGATTGAGTTTTCTGACGATATCCACCTTGGCCGGATTGACCTCCATGCCCCTGTTGGAGACGATATGACCAAGGACCGTCCCTTGAGTCACCATGAAGTGACTCTTCTCCCAAGATAAAACAAGATTGACCTCAATGCAGCGCTGAAGCACACGATCTAGGCAGTCAAGACAAGCATCGAACCCGTCGCCATAGACCGAGAAGTCATCCATGAAGACCTCTAAACAGTCACCCACCATGTCCGAGAATATGGACAACATGCACCTTTGGAATGTCGCCGGAGCGTTACATAGACCAAATGGCATCCGTCTGAAAGCATAAGTCCCAAACGGACAGGTGAATGTCATTTTCTCGTGGTCTTCGGGCGCATTGGCCACTTGATTGTATCCATAGTACCCGTCAAGAAAGCAGTAATGACTCTTCCCGGCTAGCCGCTCGATAATCTGATCAATGAATGGTAGCGGGAAGTGATCCTTCTTGGTGGCCTCATTCAATCGTCTGTAGTCCACACAGACCCTCCAAGAAGTTGGTACTCTGGTAGCGATCTCCTCTCCAGACTCGTTGACAACTGTAGTGATACCCATCTTCTTGGGTACCACATGTAGCGGACTGACCCATTTGGAGTCGGAGATGGGGTAGATAAAATCGGCGCTCCACCACTTTGAAATTTCTTTCATGACTACGTCTCGAAGATTCGGGTTCAACCGTCGCTGGAACTCACGCGACGGCCTAGCGTCATCCTCAAAATAGATGTGGTGAGAGCACAGAGCCGGACTAATCCCCTAGAGATCAGCTATACTCCAACCTATTGCCTTGCGGTTTCTTTCAAGAACCTCCATCAGACGAGATTTTTGTTCTCCAGTCAAACCTGCTGAGATAATGACTAAGTGCATATCTGGCTCACCCGCAAGGAATCTGTACTTCAACGACTGCGGTAGAGGATTCAGTTCTGGACAACTGGGAGGCGGCAGATCTGGCTTCTGATATGTCTGTGTGAAGGCGACCAGGTCTGCATAGGAGAACTCTCGCTTTGCATGATTTTCTGACAAAGGGCGGCCTGCTGATTCATCAATAAACTGCACTGGCTCGCACTCTGTCATGGTTGTCGGCTCAGAAGGAATCAGACAAGGCAAATAATCATCAAAATCATCCCAGTCAATGTCTGAATCCGAAGGATCAGAAGAAGATGAGCATGATTGAAACTCATCAGCACCACTCATCACAACACTGTCAGCCTCAGGTATATCCTCATCCAGGGATGTGCTCTCCCGGTTCTCGACTGCCATGAGCTGTAGATACAGTGAATCTGTAGGCAAGGCGAGGGTAGGTGCTACAGGATCTATCCAGTTGGATTCATCATCAGTCATCACAAAATCAC
This sequence comes from Ottelia alismoides, assembly GCA_037367405.1. NCBI lineage: Eukaryota > Viridiplantae > Streptophyta > Magnoliopsida > Alismatales > Hydrocharitaceae > Ottelia > Ottelia alismoides. Next base: position 437,575 of record JAZKJV010001426.1, read on the forward strand.
ACACCTGGTGGATGTCTAGCTCTTCCTCTGTCATCTGCGCTGCCTCACTTGACTGCTCCGAGCATTCCAACTCTCTGGCTCTGGTTTCCTCGATCATCTCTATTTGTATGGTTTCGCCCTCTACGCGAAAACATACCTTCCCGCTATCATGGTCGGTCACCGCCTTGGCTGTGGCCAAGAATGGACGTCCGAGAATGATGGGGGCATCAGTTACCGACTCAGGGATCTCCATGTCCAACACAACGAAGTCCACGGGGAACTTCAGGCCCTGAATGGTAACGACCACGTCTTTCAATAACCCCTTCGGCCTCTTAGTTGACCTGTCAGTAAACTGAAGGACTGTCCTTCCCCTAAGAAGAGGACCAAACTCGAATCGGTCGAGCAAGGCTGCTGGAAGAAGGTTGATTGAAGAGCCGTTGTCTAATAGAGTACGATCAAACTGTTGCTCCTGAATCTCGCATCTGACATAGGGAGCTCCTGCGTCTGGTCGCTTGGCTGGCAGCTTGTTCTGGATGGTACAGCAAGTGGAATGAGTGAGCACATGGATCTGATCTCTGTGGTTCCTCCTCTTCCTGCGGACGGTAGTCTTCTCTTTTAGGTTTTTCTTTAAAAGGGGGATGTGCTCAAGTGCTTCTTTTAGAGTCAGCTGAATATGGAATCTGTCTATCATCTGATTGCCGAACTCTACCTGTTGCTCTTTTTTGGGATTTTCTCGTTTATTCCCCTTCGCTCGGCGGAGTGCCTCAAGGAAGGGGATGGTAGGGGCCTCCGCAGATGGAGGACTAGGAATAGGTCCCTATGCCTGTGAAGGAGGAGAATCCATACAATAATCATCATTCACCACATATGGATCCGCAATGTGAACAGAAACCTTTCCTTTATTCATATTTTTGTTTTTCTTTTTGTTTCCACAGTCCATAGGTACAAAATGTGGGAACATCACAGAGGGTGGCTCAACAAAAGTAGATGTGGTGGCCTCAGCACCACCACTAGCACCTATCTCTGCGGCATCAGCACCGCGCTCTGGTTCAGCATCCAAAATGGTGGCATCAGCACCACCGTATGCATCTGGTCTCACGAAGGCATCAGCACCGCCGTCCTGGACTCCATCATAGGTGGCATCAGCACCACCGTCTTCAACATCATCATTAGCAGCATCAGCACCGCTACTCTGCTCCTCTGGCGCTCCTGGTTCTGCATCTGGTTGTCGCTCAGAAGAGGCGCCGCCGGCTGGCATCCTACCGCTCCTAGTAGTCACAAAATCAGCATCATTCAAAGAATAAGACATATCATTCAAATCGTCACTAGGAGAAGTATCCTCTGTAAACTCTACCTGCTCAGACTTCCTTTTCAGATTGTTCGGGTTAGGTTCAATCTGAGCGGGTATGGCGGCCTTGCCTTTTATTATGTCCCTCATCTCCTGCCGGAATTCATCCATTTCTTGCTTGAAGGATGCTCGCTGTTCGGAAAGCAAGCGGGCAAGATCATCTAATGCTGGGTTCTCAAAGGTAGGACCTTGAGAATCGGATGGTTGTCCCTGCTGGAAATGGGGCTGCTGCTGCTGCGGTTGGTACTGGGGGGTGATGGGGATAAGATTGTTGAGGCTGCTGTCGCTGTCTCCACTGCTGTCCCTGATAGGCGGGACGAGGACCACTCTGATACTGTTGTGGCTGGGCATACTGGGGTTGCTGCTGCTGGTGTGGTTGGCTGTTCTGATGTCCTTGGGCAGGATTCTGCTGCTGGGAGGAGGAGCCACCGTTGCCCCCAACGGAATCCGGGATGATCACGACGAACCCCGGGCTGAGGGTACCGGTCGTACCAAATCCCATTGACTTCCATCAATGGTTCCTGCTCAAAAGAGGGTGGAGGAAGAACTGCCAGTGGCTGCTCCGGCTGGTACACCCCCATCTGCGTGTCCGAAGATGGCGGTTGCGTTGGGTAGTACTGTAGCAAGGGAACCGGCTCTACCTGGATATGGTTGACTTGACGATACGAGGTAGAGGGCTGGTTGGCATTGCTACTGCTCGGATCAACACGTGATCTGGAAGGCTGTTGGGAATGAGTTTGTGCCTCCTGGACGCACAAGATCTGCGTCTTTAGATCACTCATGGTCTTGGCAATTTGGTCCATCTGGGCCATGCCTTGCATCTGCTTCTTCTCGAGGATCTCGAGGCGGTCCAGCTTCTCACTGATGATGCCCATGTCGGCTGCAGCTGATTCAGCTTAGGATGTGGCAGCTGACACTGTGTTGGGACCGGCATCGATGCGAGCGATCCTCTGGAATGATCCCGCTCCTTGCGGGGGCTTCTGGTGTGTGTAGACTCGGGCTTGAGCCATCACGGTTGAATTCTCTGCCATGCCCTCGTAGATGGCCCAGACGTCATCTTCACCCTTGGAGAAATAGGATCCACCGCAAGAGGCGTTCACTAGCCTCTGCAGCTCTGGTGTCAGCCCACAGAAGAAACTTTGCACCAAGTTGGGCTTGGAGATATCGTGGTGTGGACACCGGTCGATGAGCTCTCGAAAGCGATCTCAAGCTTCATGAAACTGCTCATTTGGGATCATGACGAAGTTACTGATCATTGCTCTAGATGTGTTGGTCCGGCCGAGAGGATAATATTTCTTCAAGTATGCGGTCCGGAGATCTGCCCATGTGTCGATGAATCGCCCAAGGTGTTTGAACCAATATGCGGCTCTGTCAACCAATGAGAACGGGAAGGCGATCATCTTTATTGTGTCCTCGGTCATCAACCGATCATGGATGGTGCTGCATATCATCTCAAATTCCTGGAGGTGGAGGTGCGGCTCTTCGGTCGGCAACCCATGGAACTTGGTTAAAAGCTGAATAGTGTGGGGCCGAAGCTTGAAATCTCCGTGGATGGGCGGGAGTCGGATCCAACGATGAGTGAGGGATGCAGCTGGGTTGTGCAATTCCCTCATGATGGTCTGTGGTGGTCTCTCAGCGTATGGATCGCCTCCTCCTGCATCAGGTCCTCCTCCTCCTCCACCTCCACCGCCACCAGGTCGGTTTTCTCTCATCTGTGCTATCTCTCTCATCAGATCACCCATGAAGGTACCCTGGTCACGGATCTGTCTCTGCATAGTCTCCAAGGACGCTAACAAAGAGTTGTTGATGGCCGCCTGATCGAATACGTGGCCCAATCAGATTATCAGATTGTATTTTTGATTTTTGAAGGCTTAATTGTTCGAATTTGAGAAAACTCAAAACATGAAGGTTGTAGATCTTGATGAGATCTACAATTTTCATGTTGACCAAAACTAGAGAGGAGATCAAATGAAGACCCGAAATATTTTTAAGGGTATCTTTAAGGCTACCACTGATTTTTTTGTTTTGCCATTTTTTTGTGGTTTTTAATTTATTTAGGACTCTGTTAATTATAGGACATTAACAGGGTTTTATTGACAAAACTTTAAGCAAGGGGGTTAATTATAGAAAATAAAGATGATGAAACTGAGGTTCATCAAATATGAACGGAGGGTGATCATGGTCATCTTGGTGCTCGCCTCTGTCTGCCATCACTGGATTTTCTGAAAAAGCAAAAGAGGCCATCTCAGGTGCTGTCGAATGATCTGATCTCTTTGATGCACTGAATTCTGAAACTATTGGACTGAGAGAAGGAGAATGGGAAGGGTGGTCGAGGGGGAACAGGGTGGATGTAAACTCGGGCTCGAAGAGCGGACTCTCCGAGGTGGTCCTAGATGAATAAGGAGGAGTGCTGGATAGCGGTGCCGACAAGGTCGGCCTAAGAGATCTCAGTCTCATCATCTTAATTATTTGGGAAGAGTAGAGGAAATGCAAAAGAAGAAGAATGAAATGAGATGCAAAATTGCGCACAATTGTGCGGTGTTTTTGATCTTGACCTAAATAAATCTAACAATCAAACACAAAGCAGGGGTGAGTTCACCAACTCAACACATGAAGCCGTGAAGGTTCGGCTTTTATCTTGTCAGTTTTAGCTTGATTCAGGGATTTATCTTTTCACGAGTCCTTAGAACGCTACGCCTAAAGGAGAGAGAGTACTGCCGGGAAAGTGTCCCCGTACTTGTCCTCCTCCTGTGTAACCTGTAACTTGCGCTTTGTAAGGTCCTTGTAACCCTTCCTGGATCCCTACTCAGCCAAAGAAATAGAGGGAGGAAGCCGATAGGCGAAACCAATACTTCGGATCTCGCTCGCAATGGAATCACCCGTGAGCGTGCAAGATCCTACTCGGACGCAGCCGGTGAGACAGACACACCCGTGAAGGCGTGGCCTAAGCTCGGTACTTCGGACAAGGTCGATGCTCACACAATAGTGAGTCACCAATGGTGACCAAGCCCTACTCCACTACGTACGATAGTAGCGCCAATACTTCGGAAATCCAGGCGATACACAAGGCAGCCACAAGTTGGGTTTTTGGCTCTGATCCTTACGAAGCGCTCACCTCACTTGGAAGGAGACCTTCCCATGCAACCTGAATACAAGTGAGGGTGTTACTCTCCCCAAGCAATGAATCCAATTACCGATTTTATTTTTGGTCAAGTTTTCTTAGCAGTCCCTTTTATAATTTTTTTTGGTGTTATCGCTTCTTTTGAGTCAATTCAAACAAGCGCCTAACGTTTTTATATTTTCTTTATCCTACTTTGTTCCAAAAACAGAGGGAGAATAGAGTCGGAAAAGCCGTGCAAGTCGACAACAAGGTGGAAATCTCACCTTTGTGCCTAAATGATGCGTGCAAAGTGAGAAGACTTACAGCGAATCCCAGCTCTCTCCATGCGGGATGCAAAGCAGAATTTGTAAACCTAAGCTACATGGCGATATGCAAAACGGAAATCGTCCTAGAATAGGCAACTGCTAGCGTGAAGAACCATAAGTTAGCCACTAACTCCCAATCCTAATGTCCGGTCTAGGCTCACCCCTCCTCTGCTCAACACATTTGAGTTAGGAGAAAGCGCTTGTGTGGGGAGAGCTCGCGGCACGCGGATCGAAAGCTAACGACCAACTATTTAATTAGTCTAAGTCCAAATACGAACTATAGGAGCATGCAAAGATAATTAGTGTGTTTGGACCTACTCTAATCGAATCAAGCAGGACCTACAATCTAAGGGCTCAATCCACAAAAGAAATGAAAAGGAAAACAAATCCGGAATATGACAAGCAAGAAAACGTGATAAAACCGCGGTGAGCCCCCGGGTGAACAAACACCCGGAAATTAGGCCCGGTAGCCTGAGTGTCCAAGAGTCCAAGTACCTGTATTATTACAAATTAATAAGGTCACTCTCTCACAAAAATAAAATGCAACTAATCTACCACTCTCTCTCACTCCTCCTGCTCTCTCCTGCCGGCTTGACCTAAGACGGCCGGCTCCGCTTCCCAAGGTTGCTTCGGGTCACCTAGGCGATCCGCCTTGCTCTGCGGTCCCTCGCATGAAGACAAGAAAGGATGGTCAGAATAGCTCAATCAATATATGTATCAAAAGTGCAAGAGAGATAACTGAAGCTATGGTAGACAACAATCACAAGCAAACAAAAATGTAAACTACTCGTTGTTGCTCCCTGGCAACGACGCCATTTGATAAACGTGGAATTGAGAGCGGTTGTATTGACTCACAAGGTGAGTCAACTGTCGGTGTCTTAACCACTACAAAATCCTGGTTTAATCAACAATTAACCCACATTAAAGATCAATAATTAGAAATAAATGTGGAGTTAAAATTTATTTTTAACTCTGCACAAATGATGTATAGTGACAAGTATGCAGAGAGTTCGAACACAGGGAGCAAACAGGGTAATTCAAATAAATGTGCGTGAGTGAATGTGTAAGTGTCTACACTAAGCAAGCAAGCAAAGGAATTTTTTTTGTGGGTTTTTAATTTTAAATTTTTAATTAATTTTTATTTAAAATTTAATTTTTAATTTTGTATTTGGATTTTTAATTTTCTAATGATTATAATTTTATATTATATTTTCTTTTTCTTTTTCAATATTGGAATTTAAAAAACAATGTAATAAAAGACAAGATAAAGTATTTATAAAAATGTGCAAAAATAACCAAATATTCAGAAAAAAAATGTTTTTGATATTTCTAGGATTTTATAATATTTTTATGATTTTTGGGTATTTTTCAAGGTGTTTTTGGTATTTTTAAAAGCTGAAATAAAGGCAAACAGTGAAATATGTGCTGGCTGTGAGTAAAATGGGAATTAAAAATAGACAACAGCCACAAAATTTTTGCAAACTATTTTTCCAGTAAATAGAATGAAAAATAGAGTAAACAAGAACTGAGTTTGTAATTTTTAGAGTTTTCTTTGATTTTATATATTTTTTTGAAGTTTTTGAGTGTTTTGAAAATTTTAGTGTTTTTCTTTTGAGATTTTTAGTGATTTTTGGACTGCCACTAAAATAGAGTAAAAGACACACAAGGGAATTTTTTTGGAATTTTTAGAGATGTTTTAATATTTATTTGGCATTTTCTAAGCTAGACAGTGAATAAAAAGCATGTTTTTGATTTTTAATAAATATAAAAATAAAATAAAAGCAAAAACTAAAAATAGGGCTTAAAGTACACGCGTCCAGGAGCTTAAGTCTATTTTAGTGGAATTTTTGGACTTAAAATGATAATTTAAATAATTAGAACAAGCATCCAACTATTAAACAGGCCTAGCAGGGGTATACATGCTATTTCTCAAATATCCAGGGGGTACATGCAAAATATCCTAAAGTTTTGAACTAAAACCTGCATTTACTGGACTAAACACAAAGTATAAAACCCGGAGGGGCCTTAGTACAAAATTCCCAAGCCAAACACATGCGAAACACGCAACTGGCAGGGACCTAAGTGCAATATTCAAAACTAGTAGGGGGTTCAATGCAAAATATCCCAAAGTTTTACACTACGTTACAAAATCTCGGGACTAAAATGAAATAAATAAACCCCAGGGGGGTCCTTGCAAAAAGCCCACCCCCTCACGCGCACAGGCACGTGAGGTGACGTGGCACAAGACCTGAATGTAAATAAACTAAACGCTAGGGGTTTACATGCAAATAACCCTAAGTTTTTATACTACAGACGAAAGTTTAAATACTAAAAAGTAAATACAAAATGCACAAGGGTTAAGGTACAAAATACCCTATGCGCGTGATCCAACGGCGGATGTGGTGCCACTTAACCACGTGGCGCACGATGGACGGCAGATGACGCTTCGTGGATGTGCGGCTGAGATCAGATCTCCAAGGACGATCGACGGTCGAGGCGTGGGGAGATCCAACGGCTGCTGTGCTATCTAGGCGCACTCCAAGATCCAACGGCTGGGGAGTGAAGAGGAAGAACAGCGAAGAACATCGGCGAGGGTGAACTTCGCCGCCACCGATTTCGGTCCTCCGGCGACGTCGAGGCTTCAAAATGGACGTGGAGCGTCCTGAGGTCTTCGTCTCCCTCCTGGGGCCGTCAAAAAGCCACGGCGGTGGCCGTGGTGCTCGCTGGGCTGGCGGAGCTGGGAGGCTTCGTTAGCTCCGGCGAGCTCAAAACTCGAACTCCAGGTGCTTTCAAGTTCGCGTTGACCTGCAAAAAGAGTCAAAGGGTCCAGGGCAAACTGCCTGGACCCTTGGATGGTCGTGGGGATGCGTGAAACGATGAGGCGACGAATGACCGGAGGTGCGCTCCAGCCAAGATGGGTGATCAGGCGAAATAATCGACGAAACTTAGATTTTTTTGAGGTTTTTCGATCCTAAGACTAATAGGAACTAAATGGCGTAAAGAAATACAAGGGGGGAGGTCCTCGATGGCCGGGGCCAGAGGAAAAGGTGTACCTCGACCGCCGGTCTTGCGGGAGGTGTAGGGAGCTCCTCCGACCTCGATCACCTCGGCTAAAGGCCTTGAGCTGGAGCTGTCACCTCCAGGAAGCTCTGGAGCGCAAGAAGGTGGAGAGGGGTGGTCCGAAGGCAGTCCAAATTGAATTCAAAGTAGGAGGGTCGCATATATTGGGTTTGACCCGATGTTGCAGGGGCTCAAAGATCAAGAGATTTGGGGCGCCTCAGTGATGCGATCTCCAAGGTAATCGCAAGGCGGGCAAGATGGTTGCTAGGTGAAGAAGTTTGCAGAAGGGTTTGAAGTGAAATGGTGAAAGGATCGGCTGGGAAAAAGCCAAGAAAATGGCTCAAAAACCAACCTCTGACAGGGGGGTAGGTGGGGAAGACGACCAGTTGACCTGGGTCAACTGGGGCTGCCTCCTGATTGGTCCACGTGGACCAATCAGGAAAAATCCCTGATAATTATTTTGTAAATTCAACTAAAAATAATAAAAGGCCGAATTAATTAATGATTATAAAATAAAAAATATTCGTTATTTTATGTAGTATTTTATCATGATTTTTAATTTATTTTATGAGGTGTATTTTTATAAGTTTACTTTTTAGCCCTATATAGGTATATTACCTATGTATTTTAGTATTTAATTTTTATTTAGGTATTTTATTTTTATTAATTTTATTTAGTGTTTTCTAAAATTATAAAATACTTTTATACATGTAAATATATTTTTATTTTATTTTTCTGATATGTTTTGTATAATTAATAAAATAGAAGTGTATTTTATATAGGTATGAGTATAGGTCTAATACCTATGTATATGATATATACAAGTACTTTATTTTGAGTTTTATTTACATTTTTATTCTAATTTTAATGTTCACAATTATTATAAGTAATATTTACAACATTATAAAAATATAAACATAAGAAAATAATAAATAAATAATAAATTGAATATTTTAATCAGTACAACTATACAAGGTGGGTCCACAACTCAACTTTCAAACCGTAGCTCCGCCAAATGCGAAACCACCACCATTGGATAGATTATTTTATTCTATATCCAATTAAAGGTGAGTTTGCTACATTTGGAGTTGTCGGTTGTGAGATACGGGTCTGGCAAGTTGGGATTCTGGATTCTTATTCAGACCATAACTTTTTATATGTACATTATTTTTCTGTGAAATCAATTTTGTATTTTTCTTTATTTTATTATCTACAACTTTCATGTACAAAGTTTCTTTATTTGATGTATAAAAAGTGGAACCAAAAAAAGGTCCCAAAATGAATAAAGAATGAATAACAGGTATAGGTATTTTATCTGTATTTTGGCCCTTATCTCCCCCTACTTTATTCCTTGTCGACCTATTCATCAAGATGCCTAGGTCTCGAGGTTTCGGGTCATAAAATATTTACAATATTTTATTCTTTTTCTTTTTTTATTTATTCTACAATTTTGGCCTTAATTACAGTATTTTATACATTATTTAGATGCACATGCATGAATGCTAAGATGATGATATTAATGTTATTTACAGGCATTTGCTAGGGTTTTTGGTGCCAAAATGATAGAATAAAGATGATGAAATGTGGATTCATCACAATTCTGCTCTTATCTGGTCTCCTATACTCTCGGGATCTAATAATAACTCAGTGACTGCCCAAAAATATTTGTGCTTGATTTCCACTGGCAGATGGCATGGCTTGCCATAGACGAGACGAAAGGGAGATGTCCCTAATGGATTCTTGAAAGAAGTCCGATAGGCCCACAAGATCGAGTCCAAAAGCTGTGACCAATCCTTTCGGTCTGGGCGGACAACTTTCTGCAAGATTGTTTTTATCTCCCGGTTCGATACTTCGGCAAGACCATTAGTCTGAGGGTGATACGGTGTAGCAACCCGATGGTCAATGCCGAACTCGTCTACAAGGGCCCTAACCTTGTCATTGATGAAATGAGATCCCCCGTTTGAAATCAAGACTCTAGGTACCCCGAACCGTGAAATGATATTTTTCCTCAAGAATTTACATACGGTTTTAGCATCTACGGCTCGGGAGGGGATGGCCTCAACCCATCGACTGACATAATCCACATCGAGCAAAATATGCTCGAATCCATGACTCTTAGGAAATGGGCCATGAAATCAATCCCCCATGCATCAAAAACCTCACAAAAGTGAATGGGTTGCATGGGCATCATGTCTCTCTGTCCGCAGGTTCCCATTTTCTGACAGTCAATACATCTCTTCACGAACTCATCAAAATCCTTGAAGAGAGTAGGCCACCATAGGCCGGATTGAAGCACCTTCTGTGCTGTCCTTTTTCCAAAATGATGTCCTCCTGCCTCAAGCTTGTGACAGTATGTGAGGACGCTATGATGCTCTTTATGAGGAATGCACCTCCTCCAGATACTGTCCCCTCCTTCATGATAAAGGACGGGATCCTCCCAATGATAAAACATGGCCTTCGCCAGGAAGGTCTCAAGTTTCTGCCTGGGCCAACCTTGTGGGACTGTCTTGGCGACAAGATAATTCACAATGTCAGCGTACCACGGGAGCGAGGTGACAGCCAAGATCGCCTCATCTGGAAATGTCTCTATGATAGATGTGTTGGGCTCAGGTTCCTCAAGATTCTCCAATCTGGAGAGATGATCCGCCAGCACATTCTTGACTCCAGGCTTATCCTTAATCTCACTATCAAATTCCTGGAGTAGAAGGACCCATCTGGTGAGACGTGCTTTGGCATCCTTCTTAGCCATTAAGTACCGGATAGCGGTGTGATCAGTGTAAATTGTTACTCTAGATCCGAGAATGTAAGATCGATACTTATCCAGAGCAAAAACTACGGCCAACATCTCTTTCTCAGTTACAGTGTAATTCCGCTGAGCGGCATCCAAAGTCCGGTTGGCGTAGTGAATGGCAAAAGGTAATCCATCCCTCCTCTGTCCAAGCACAGCCCCAACAGCAAAATCTGAAGCGTCCGTCATGATCTCGAATCGGAGAGACCAATCGGGTGGCTGAAGGACAGGAGCTGAAACAACCATCTCTTTGAGAGTCTCAAAAGATGCAAGACACTTATCATTGACAATAAACTCGGTGTCTTTCGTCAGCAAGTCAGTAAGCGGTCGGGCAATACAACTGAAGTCCTGAATGAACCGTCGGTAGAAACCGACATGCCCCAGAAAAGATCGCAACTGACGCAAGTTGGACGGTGGATTGAGTTTTCTGATGATATCTACCTTGGCCGGATCGACCTCCATGCCCCTGTTGGGGACGATATGACCGAGGACCGTCCCTTGAGTCACCATGAAGTGACTCTTCTCCCATGACAAGACAAGATTGACCTCTATGCAGTGATGAAGCACACGGTCTAGGCAGTCAAGACAAGCATCGAACCTGTCGCCATAGACTGAGAAGTCATCCATGAAGACCTCTAAACAGTCACCCACCATGTCCGAGAAGATGGACAACATGCACCTTTGGAATGTCGCCGGAGCGTTACATAGACCAAAGGGCATCCGTCTGAAAGCATAAGTCCCAAACGGACAGGTGAATGTTGTTTTCTCCTGGTCTTCGGGCGCAATGGCCACTTGATTATATCCAGAGTACCCGTCAAGAAAGCAGTAATGACTCTTCCCGGCTAGCTGCTCGATAATTTAATCAATGAAGGGTAGCGGGAAGTGATCCTTCTTGGTGGCCTCATTCAATCGTCTGTAGTCCACACAGACCCTCCAAGAAGTGGGCACTCTGGTAGCCATCTCCTCTCCAGACTCATTGACAACTGTAGTGATACCCGTCTTCTTGGGTACCACATATAACGGACTAACCCATTTGGAGTCGGAGATGGGGTAGATAAAATCGGCGCTCCACCACTTTGAAATTTCTTTCATGACTACGTCTCGAAGATTCGGGTTCAGCCGTCATTGGAACTCATGCGACGGCCTAGCATCATCTTTAAGATAGATGTGGTGGGAGCATAGAGCCGGACTAATCCCCTGGAGATCAGCTATACTCCAACCTATCGCCTTCCGGTTTCTTTCTAGAACCTCCATCAGACGAGATTCTTGTTCTCCAGTCAAACCTGCTGAGATAATGACTGGGTGCATATCGGTCTCACCTGTAAGGAATCTGTACTTCAACGACTGCGGCAGAGGCTTCAGTTCTGGACAACTGGGAGGGAGCAGATCTGGTTTCTGATATGTCTGTGTGAAGGCGACCAAGTCTGCATGGGAGAACTCTCGCTCTGTATGAATTTCTGACAAAGGGCGCCTGCTGAATCATCAATAAACTGCACTGGCTCGCACTCTGTCATGGTTGTTGGCTCAGAAGGAATCAGACAAGGCAGATATTCATCAAAATCATCCTAGTCAATGTCTGAATCTGAGGGATCAGAAGAAGATGAGCAAGATTGGAAATCATCGGCACCACTCGTCCCGACACTGTCAGCCTCAGGTGTATCCTCATCCAGGGGTGTGCTCTCCCAGCTCTCGACTGCCATGAGCTTTAGATATAGTGAATCTGTAGGCAAGGCGAGGGTCAGTGCTATAGGATCTATCCAGTTGGATTCATCATCAGTCATCACAAAATCATACGCCTCGTGGATGTCTAGCTCTTCCTCTGTCATCTGCACGGCTTCGCTTGACTGCTCCGAGCATTCTAACTCTCTAGCTCTAGTTTCCTCGATCGTCTCTATTTGTATGGTTTCGCCCTCTATACGAAAGCATACCTTCCCGCTATCATGATCGGTCACCGCCTTGGCTGTGGCCAAGAATGGACGTCCGAGAATGATGGGGGCTTCAGTTACCGACTCAAGGATCTCCATGTCCAACACAACGAAGTCCACAGGGAATTTCAGGCCCTGAATGGTAATGACCACGTCTTTCAATAACCCCTTCGGCCTCTTAGTCGACCTATCAGCAAACTGAAGGATTGTCCTGCTCCTAAGAAGAGGACCAAACTCGAATCGGTCGAGTAAGGCTGCCGGAAGAAGGTTGATTGAAGAGTCGATGTCTAATAGAGTACGATCGAACCGCTGCTCCTGAATCTCGCATCTGACATAGGAAGCTCCTGTATCAGGTCTCTTAGCTGGCAATGTGTTCTGAATGGTGCAGCAAGTGTCATGAGTGAGCATATGGATTTGATCTATGTACCTCTTCTTCCTGCGGACGGTAGTTTTCTCTTTCAGGTTCTTTTTGAAGAGGGGGATGTGCTCAAGTGCTTCTTGTAGAGTCAGTTGAATGTGGAATCTGTCTATCATCTGATTGCCGAACTCTACCTACTGATCTTTTTTTGGATTTTCTCTTTTGTTCCCCTTCGCTCGGCGGAGTGCCTCAGGGAAGGGGATGGTAGGGGCCTCCACAGATGGAGGGCTAGGAATAGGTCCCTGTGCCTATGAAGGAGGGGAATCCATACAATCATCATCATGCAACACATATGGATCCGTAATGTGAACAGAAACCTTTCCTTTATTCATGTTTTTGCTTTTCTTTTTGTTCCCACAATCCATAGGTACAAAATATGGTAACATCACAGAGGGAGGCTCAACAAAAGTAGATGTGGTGGCCTCAGTACCACCACCGGCACCTATCTCTGCGGCATCAGCACCGCTCTCTGGCTCAGCATCCAAAATGGTGGCATCAGCACCACCGTCTGCATCCGGTCTCACGACGGCATCAGCACCGTCGTCTGGATCTCCATCATTGGTGGCCTCAGCACCACCGTCTTCAACATCATCATTAGTGGCATCAGCACCGCTACTCTGCTCCTCTGGCGCTCCTGGTTCTGCATCTGGTTGTTGCTCAGAAGAGGTGCCGCCTGAGGGCATCCTACCGCTCCTAGTAGTCACAAAATCAGCATCATAGAAAGAATAAGACATATCACTCAAATAGTCACTAGGAGAGGTATCCTCTGTAAACTCTACCTGCTCAGACTTCCTTTTCAAATTATTCGGGTTAGGTTCAATCTGAGCGGGTATGGCGGCCTTCCCTTTGATTATTTCCCTCATCTCCTGCCGGAATTCATCCATTTCTTGCCTGAAGGATGCTCGCTATTCGGAGAGCAAGCAGGCAAGATCATCGAGAGCTAGGTTCTCAAAAGTGGGGCCTTGAGAACCGGATGGGTTCCCTTGCGGGAAATGAGGCTGCTGTTGCTGTGGTTGCTGGTACGGATAGTTCTGGGTCAGCTGGGAATAAGATTGGTGAGGCTGCTGACGCTGCCTCCACTACTGTCCCTGATAGGCGGGACGAGGACCATTCTGGTACTGCTGTTGATGGGCATACTGGGGCGGCTGGTGTTGCTGTTGCTGCTGGTTGCTCTGCTGTCCTTGAGCGGGATTCTACTGCTGGGATGAGGAGCCACCGTTGCCCAAACAGAATCCGGGGTGATCACGACGAATCCCGGACTGAGGGTACCGATCGTACCAAATCCCATTGACTTCCATCAATGGTTCCTGCTCGAAGGAGGGTGGAGGAAGAACTGTCAGTGGCTGCTCCGGCTGATACACCACCATCTGAGTGTCTGGAGATGGTGGTTGCGCTGGGTAGTACTGTAGCAGTGGAACCGGCTCTGCCTGGATATGGTTCACCTGGCATTACGAGGTAGAGGCTTGGTTAGAACTACTACTGCTGAGGTCATCCCGTGACCTAGGAGGTTGCTGGGAATGAGTTTGTGCCTCCTGCACGCAAAGGATCTGCGTCTTCAGGTCACTCATGGTTTTGGCGATCTGGTCCATCTGGGCCATGCCTTGCATTTGTTTCTTCTCGAGGATCTCGAGACCGTCCAGCTTCTCACTAATTATTCCCATGTCGGTTGCGGCTGATTCAGCTTGGGCTGCGGCTGCCGACACTGTGTTGGGACCGGCATCGATGCGAGCGATCCTCTGGAATGATCCCGCTCCTTGTGGGGGCTTCTGCTGCGTGTAGACTCGGGCCTGGGCCATCACTGTAGAATTTTCTGCCATGCCCTCGTAAATGGCCCAGACGTCGTCTTCACCCTTGGAAAAGTATGATCCACCGCAAGAGGCATTCACAAGCCCCTGCAGCTCCGGTGTCAGCCCACAAAAGAAACTCTGAACTAAGTTGGGCTTGGATATGTCGTGATGAGGACACCGGTCGATGAGCTCTCGAAAGCTATCCCAAGCTTCATGAAACTGTTCATTAGGGATCATGACGAAATTCCTTATCATTGCTTTAGCTGCATTGGTCCGGCCGAGAGGGTAGTATTTCTTCAGGTATGCGGTCCAGAGATCTACCCATGTATCGATGAATCACCCCAAGTGTTTGAGCCAATTATTACAAATAATTTTTGAAAATTTTGAAATACAGAAAACAAATCTTAATTATCCTAAACTAACCTCTTTACTAATTGTAGTTTAAAGTGTGGTCTTCTTTGCGATCTTCTCCTAGCATCTCAGTCTCTTGGCGCCTCCACCAAGTCTACTATTAAACTTGGTAAAAATCAATAAATTGCATAGTATATTACAAAATGAAATCAAACACATTGCAGTGCAAAAACGAAAAAATGAACATGACATTTCAACGAAATGGTACTTGACCTAATAACATGAAATCAATGTAATATGTATTTAAACCTAATTAAAGTACCTTAATATGATGCTCTCGTGACAAAGTTGCCATTCGATAAATTGCTTTTTCTCTATGGTAAAATGGTTGCAATGTACTAAGGGATAAAAGCGAATTTGTGGAACCACACTTAAAATAATCTCGGTGAAGAGAGTGGGGCTAATTATTACTTTTTACCTAGTTAAGTCCAGATTCGAACTTAGAGATAGAATCACTTAATTATTTAATCTAGATATAAATACCTATCTGATATAATTTAGTATAGTATTGGTCTAAAGATGAATGCATGCATGATTTTGTTATCTTTTTATTTGAAATATATAATGCTACTGAATAAATGGTATGAATGAAAACTAAATGCACAAACATGCATAAAGAAACTATTGAAATAATGCTTTAATCTTATGCTCAAATCAATACAAAAATTGCAGGTAATGTTAATTTTATGCTCCAATTTCACTTTGAGAACAATGCATCTAAATATCCAAGTACCTAAATTACTTAATTCACACAAATAAGCTTTCCAGGCATTAAATTACCTGAACAAATTCTACAAGAAATAAGCTTTACATGGATTATTTAATTACAAAATTTGGATTTAGGTGCTAATTATTGCAATTAAAATAATGTACAACAAACAAGGATCTTCTCTGATTAATAAAGAATATATAAATATCATGTCAAAGAATATAGTATGCCATTATAAAGAAGATTTATACATCTTTCATACACGACCAATTTCATAAGCAATTCAAGTTCATATGCAAAAGTTATTCAAAAAATAGTTCTCAAGGGTCTTTCTACAATAAAAACATACACAAAAACAATTAAAAACTAATTAAGAACAAATGCCAAGGACTTATTTGCAATTTAAAAAGCCACAAGGTCCTATAGGTAAGTTTTGAGGCATGCATGGTCTTTATTGCAAATAAAATAACCCCCCAAGGGCTACATGTAAATTATCCATGCGCTACACGTGATATGCACATGCTTAGACTCGATTGTAAATACGAAGAACTGTTGGGCCGAAACTGCAAATAGCTTACCCACATGTTGAGAGCATGTGATGGCAAAGCTCGGGTAGGGGCTCGGGTGGAATCTGAGGCTCATTCCTAGTGGCACAAATGTTGGCTCGAGCACTCATACCTACTGATATGGAGAGGATAGTTCAGAACAAATCAGGAACGTTATATCAAAAATGGTCCAATGGTTGCTGCTACTCCCATCGTGTGAGGCGACATGAAGATTGGGCTCTAGCGAGCTCCTATGGGCAACATCACGTGCTGGTTGTCGCGCTGATGCTCCTGGAAGGTTGTTGGAGTAATGGAAAAGATGGTGGAGATTCAAAGATGGAGTGAGGTTGACTGATGGAGTGAGTCTACGTATGTTCAATGTAGGTTCGAGATCGAGCGTGCTCAAACCTTCCATCAGTGAAAAATCAAGATACCTACATGGATTAGAAATGTATAGCGGAAGTACAAGGGTATAAGAGAATGGTTTGAGGTGAAATTGACAATTGATCTAAGTGGTCAGGTAGCTGAGCCCTAGTGGGTTCTTTACATGTGCAAGGTGAAGAAAGAATTGATGTGGAGGATATCTGGAGAATATAAGATAGTGCCCTGAAGGGTTGGCGAAGATCGTAGATTCTATATGGAGATGTAAGTGTGGTTGAAGTGGTCTTATCAAGTGTAGGTGTGTCGATAAAGTAGTAGAAAATAAGAAAAGGGAAAGAAGATGAATTACCCGGAGATGAAGAAGGTATACATAATGAATGAAGCGGCCTAGGGATGAAACTTCAAGGTGCTTCAGGTCTTCGCTCGACACTGAGACAAAGCATATAACTCGAGTCGCTTCATAAGCTGTTATGACATGATAAATACACCGTGGATCTCTGATGGATAGAAGGATCTCAGTCTACTACTCTACGAACAGATCATCGTTGCTACGACGACTGAGCTTCAATCAAGTAGAAAAAGATGTGTGATGTCTTTTGATTTTATTATTTATTTATACTCCTAACATATGTGAAGTAGCAAGTATAGGGAGTATCAAACTCAAGGAAGTGGTAGTGTAGTTATTAAATTGGAATTTTCTACATTTTTACGGATATTATAATTATTTTTTATCGATTTTTAATAGATTATATATGTTTTACTTCGTTTTTAAGTGGTTTATATGTTTTTTATTTTTTATTTTTTTTATTGATTTTCATTTTTGTAAATTTCTATATAATATTAATTTCTATATCAATTTATGAATAAAACACATATAAAAAGGGATCAAGATCTCTTTTTTGATTTTAAAATATGAAATAGTTAAAGTCAAAATCAGAAAATAATATATTTTTTTTGTTTTTAGTAATTTTCTATGTTTTGGTGATTTTGTGATAATTGTGTGTTTCTTATGGATTTTATATGGAATTAAAGTTTAAAATAATACATAAAGTAAAATAAGCTATTATTTTTGGTATTCCTTTAAAATAGGAA
Organism: Ottelia alismoides; assembly: GCA_037367405.1. Taxonomy (NCBI): domain Eukaryota; kingdom Viridiplantae; phylum Streptophyta; class Magnoliopsida; order Alismatales; family Hydrocharitaceae; genus Ottelia; species Ottelia alismoides. Next base: position 455,444 of record JAZKJV010001426.1, read on the forward strand.
AAAGTCAACATTTTCAAAATCATTTTTTTTATTAAAGTAGATTATTCAAGCTTAAAACAAGGGGATAATTTTATAAATTTTCTATTATTTTATACAATTTTTATAATATTTCTCAAATAATTAAAATTTTAAGGATTTTATCTTTATATTTTTGTTTGATTTTTGCACATGTGAGAAAAGAAAGTAAAACTAAGATGCGAGAACATTTTTGTAATTTTTTAAAGTTTTGTATTTTGTGGATTTTTAAATTATAATTAGAGACTTGTGTCTTGTTTTTGTTTCTTTAAAATTTAAAAATGAAGGCAATTTTCAAAACTAAAATAAGTTGTGATAGATATGATTTAACCATTTATCTTATTTTTTATGGAATTTTTAAGCAATGGGAGCTAATTAATCTTAGAAATATAAGACAAAACTTATTAATCTATAAAATAAGCATTTATATGCAATTAAAATAAACTTACATTGATTTTATTAACAAACTAATTATTCTAGTCAAAAAGTGCAAATAAACAAGATCTCATGTGAATGCTTCGCATGCACAGCAAAACAAGGATTGACTCACCATTAAAAGAAATTATTACTGCTTTTATTAACAAATCTTAAGCTTCCAAGACATTCAATGCAAAATTTACATACAACAAGTCCCATGAAAAGTTCACGAGCAAAGATGGACTTGAATACAAATAATAGAAATTTAAAGGATATCAATGCAACTATTTAAAAGTCATTCACATGCATATGACCAAAGTATAATAAAGCAACTATAGAAAAAAGTAATGCAATTTCACCAACTAGATCACATGCAAGGTGTGTGAGGCACTGAAGCATCAAGCGGTTGTGATGCTCTCGTCCTAATCTGATCCTAGGCTCGAAAATTGGGCACGAGTGGGCGACTATGATTGGATCTGGTGCTTCCCTTTTTGATCTGACGGATCTGAAGCTACCTGGAAGAACAACGACGAAGGCACCTTCAAGAGAGTTTCAATCACCTCGATTTCTCTTGATGGTGAACTAATCATACATGTGAATGCTCCAATCGATCCCCCTTGAGATTCCACATCAATCTAAGGTGTGATCGTAGTCTATATCTCACTGAGGAGAGATCTGGTTGAGCCGCTGCTGCTCCAAGTACATGATGCTCAAGATGTTTGATCCTAGCTCCTGAAGATACTCCTGGTACCTACAACAGTTATGCTGATGGTCAAATCTTCAAAGCTTTGTTTGAGGTTATTCAAATAGTAGAAATAAAAGGGATAATGGATGGGGATCTTCGTAGAGGTTTTGGATAAAGATCAGAGCTTTAATCAAAAGATTGTGGAGAAAATAGGCAGAGAAGCAGATGCGATCAAGATGAGGTGGTGGCGATGAGATCATATCAAAACAAGGGAGAATGACCTCCGATCGAGCAGATCAGAGGTTGATATTATATCTACTACTACAGAATGAAAAAAATCGATTGAAATTGAATGAAATTGGAATCAAACGTAAACTAAATGACATGATGATTATGAAATAGGATGGAAACAAAGTGATTACATTGATTGTGGATGGTCATATGCGAGTGGGTTTGGCATGGGATGACGGTACTTGGACACCTGCGATTTGCTATGAACTTTTGGAGGAACTTATAGTGGATGTACAAGGCTTGAGGGAGATGCTTTCTCATGTAGAGGATCCTTCGTTCGAGTACGATCATTGGGCTTGGGCAGACAGTTTTTTTATGAAGAATATATATAAGGTTCTACATGCCTATATGGTTCTTTATCCATGGACTGCTATGTCGTCTTATGGTCAGAGATGCACTTGGAGTATTTCAAACAGGGTTAAGGTTTCTTGTGGTTATTAGGTAGAGAATGGGTGTTGATGGCGGCGAGGAGAGCCAGACTATTTCATAACCAAGATACCTTTTGCTGGTGATTGATGAGCCGCCCGATAGACTAAGGTAAGAATATCACTAAGGTCGTTGCGACCTCAGTCTCTCGGGACTCATAGCTCAATCAAGAAAATAAAATCAGACCACCAATCGAAAAGACAAAAATCAATGGAAACCAAAATAGCGGTCCTGCTATGTGATTAACCTGGTATATTACCCAGGGTCGGTTTCGAGGAGCACGAGTTGGCCTTGCGGCCTACGAAGTAGTCAGAAATAAAAGAAAACAAAAACAAGTATTTTTGGTGGTTTTTAAATATTTTTATATTTTTTGGAATTTTAATAATGAAGGAAAATAAAGAAAAAGCAAATACAAGCAACTTCAACTAATTATTTCAACACTCAAAAAGGGTCCAAAAATTCAAACAAAAATATTTTTATCATTTTCAGATTTTTTACTGTTTTTGATGAATTTTTGAGATTTTTATAATTTTTATAGAATTTTATAAAAATAAAAGAAGGCAGAAACAGTGAGTTACTATCCAGCCAAGCTTCAAAGGGCCATGAAAAATATCAAATGGTCCTATCACATCCTGGAGGTAATTTTTATGAAAACTACAAATAACAAAGAAAATTCAGCAAAAGAATTTATGATTTTTTGGTTTTTCTATAATTTTCTAGAATTTTTATGAGTTTTTAAGTGTTTTTTTAATTTTTATAGTTTTTCTATATCCAAAATAGCCAAACTTGCATAGAAAATCAAATACACAAAAACAAACAAAACTTAATTTTTTTAGAACTTTTAAAAGAGTTTTTATATTTTTTATGATTTTATAATCTGGATAGAGGCAAAAATGGCTGTTTTTGAATTTTTAAAAATATCAAAACACCTCAAAAATGTACCAATTTTTGGTGAAAATTTTACACAGTAGCAGAATCCATATGTCCAATTTTCACGTAACTTGGACTTAATTTGATATTTTATTTAAATAAAAAAATAGGCACACAGTGCACAGGGACCTATTGTCATAAAAACATGTTCGGAGGCCAATCAGTATCACGTAGAGAAAATGTCGGGCCCAAACAGCAAAAATCCCACAAAATCACGCACGGTACACATGACAGGCACTTGGAGGGGTACCGATGTAATTCCTATTTAAAAAGTATTAAACCATAACACGCAAGGAATACAGGGTAAATTATGCAAATTGACCACCACCTCACGTGTCGATGCACGTGGTCCACATACATAAGGACTTAAATGCAAATAAAGTAAACATCTAGGTCTTGTGTGCTATTTAACCAAAACAAAAACAACTATATCTAATATTTACATAACTAATTAATAAATACAAAAAAAGGAAGGGCCTACGGGTAAATTACCCCTTTATTATTGAATAGTCGAGGGCATGCCACGTGGCTGATCTAACATGCTGGAGCAAGGGCACCCCTTCAGTGGATCAACGGTCACGATCGAGCCTTTGATAGTTCTAATGGTGGCTGGCTCCTCGCAAGTGGACGCTCGAGATCAAATCTGGGCGAGTGGGCACGATCGGACAGTGAGGAAGGATGCTCCAAGAACTCGTCGTCGGCGAGTTTCGCCGGCCTATTGTGCGCGCTGGGGTCCTCCTCTGCTGCTGCTGAGATGTGCAAGAGCTCCGCCAGGACATTCCGCAGCTGATGAGCCCCTCCGATGACGTCGGGAAGCTCCGAGGAGCTCCGACGATGCAGGTGGGTCTAACCTCCTATGCTCGAGCTGTAGACCTCTAGATGAAGTCTCTTCGACCTGCAAAACAACACAGAAAGCACGCTGGGTCGAGGGAAAAGTGCCTCGACCCTGTAAGAGGTGGAATAGGTGCGTGGTGAGTCGCAGTGGGGACCTCCGGTGAGGCGACAGCGAGGGAGGTCAAACCTTGGCTCCAGGGAGAGCCAAGGTGAACGAGCGGGTGAAGAATGTGAGGAGAGGTCTCGTGGAGATGATGGCGTCGTCCAATGATCGAATCGATGAGTGAGGTGGCGTGAATAGATCGGAGACGGTGGAAGATCGATTTGGGCGTAATGGGAAATTAGATGAAATGAAGGGGATTCGAGGTTACCTGATGAGAGGAATCGACTGGGGATGAGCTAAAGAAGCTCTGGGTCGTCGCCTCGAGGGTCGTCAGGTCCCGAGGCTCGGGCGCAGCTCACGGCGGTGCACGGTGACCAGGGGGTCGCCGGATCAGTGGCGGAGGGCTCCTTTCCTCTCTTCGACACTACGCTCACTCAGCTGTCACTCTGGGAAGCACAATGGAGGTCCTGGGACGAAGGGGCAGCGCCAAAGATGGCGTGAATTGTGTGGCGGAGCTGGAGCTATATAGTGTGTGGGGTCCGAAAAGAAGGGAGTCGGGCACGCACGTCGATGCACGGACCCCTAGAATGGAGGTCGGGCGGAGGTCTCGGATCATCAGGGTGCAAATGGAGCCTGGGGTTTAGTCGAATGGAAGGCGGATCAGATGGGGAAAAATAGGAGAACTCGGGTCAAAAACTCGATCCGCCTGGAAGGGGTACGCGGGGGAGAGTTGACCGGGGGTCAACAATCCCCCGTGGACCAATGGAAATTCAGCTTTTATTAATTCTTTGATAATTCAATAAAAAATAATAAATGAATTAATTTCGAAAAACTTAAAACATGACAATTGTTTATTTATTTTTAAAATATTTTTTAGTGATTTTTATTTATTTTTTTGAAATAAAAATAATGTATTTACAAAATATGATTATTATATATAGGTATATACATATGTATTTTTTATTTTTGATTTTTAATTATTTATTTTTATACAATTTATTCCAATTTTATATTTTATTTATTTATAGAATAAAATTTGGAATAATAGGGTATTTTTATTTTATTTTTATTAATTATTTACAAGGGTGAAATAAATACTTTTATTTATATACATACTGGTATATATACAAGGTGGACTTTGATTTTTATTTTATTTCTTTTTATTTTATTTTCATTTTTCTAATTTTTATTTATTTATTTACACCATGAAATGTGGAATTTGAAAATATTTTTATTAGATTTTAATTATTTATTTACAAGGTGATAATAAATAGGTGAGTGGTTCTATACATGTGGTCTATGTACAATGATGAAGTGAATTTCATTTTTATTTTTGTTTTTTTTTCATTTTTATTTTTATTTTATATTTACAAATATATACAAATAAATACACACCCATTTTTATTTTATTAAGAGGAAAATAATTTTTATTTATTTACAGGTATATGTACAAACACATGAGCTTCCCTATCTCTCTCTACTTGGGTTCTTTTGCAGCGGTTAGGCCAATGTTGAGCCCTCCCTTGGGATTAGGTCGCTCAATTTTTATTCTAAATATCTCCCTCTTTTTCTTTTATTTCTTTATTCTTTTATTTATGCAAAAAAACATGCTAATTATGCATATTTACACAATGCATGCTAGATGATAATTATTGCTATTTACAAATATCTACATGTATTTTGCATAGGTTTTGTAGCTAAAATAAAAGAATAAAGAGTGATGAATGGGTATTCATCACCCCCCTATACTTAACTTTGCTAGTCCCTTAGGGCCTGTTTGGTTGCTGGGTTGGACTAGGTTGGGTTGGGTTGGGGGTACCCCTGTGAATAGTAAACTGTACCCCTGTGAATAGTAAACTGTGAGGAGGATTGAGAAGGTTTGAAGGAGTGGTACACCGGTGTACCCCAACCTAACCCAGTCCAACCCTGCAACCAAACAGGCCCTTAGCAAACACTTATATGAAAAAGAAGTGAAAAGGAGAAAGAAAAAGAAAAAGAGGAGAAAATGCATGGATTAATGCTGAGTATTAAACTTGCCTCTATTAAATTGAAATATGGAGCTCGATCAGATCTTTGGATTATTAATGTGTCGGAACCTTATTTGGACTTAAGTTTAAAACTCAACAGCCTCTAAGATCCACTAATCTATAGTCAAGACTCCTCAACAATCCAGATCAGAACAAGTCTACATACACAAACCCTGAAGACTATGAATCTTTCCTTGTACAGTGTAGGTGAGGTATAGCTCTCCACCTCAGAAGTAGCAACTTGACAACCCTCCCCAACAAGGTAACTCTACGACCCCAATCTGGCCACTCTTTCCTCGAGGAGCGGGGTATTCTCTTCTAAGTTCAAGTTCAACCGGCTCAAGAAGAGGGGCAAGAAAAGAATGGACCATGGCAGTGTAGCCATGTATCCTTGGGAGCTCAACCAGTGTAGCTAAGTCTCCCTGCTGCAAGCTACATAAGATGGAACATGTGTCTTAAAGCTTTGCTTATTTGCACTATATTACTTACTCCGGTGGGATTATCATTTTCTATCAGACCCACCACTTTTTTGGAGTTATTTTTCGTTTGCATTTTTTTCAAGTGCATCTGTACAACATATTTACACGGTACAGCATATGTACATAAGGAGTTTTTCCTCTTGAGCTAGTAGACTATCCCTCTTTTGAAGCATTATTGCAACCCACAACTCCTGTCGTTAGACCTCATGGCAACCAGACCAAGCTGAGACACACTTCCTTCACTAAAATAAGAAGAGAGGCTCCTCCTAGAAGTACTACCCTCACATGCTACCCCAAGTCAAGGAAGACTGCCTCCTCACCACCTCATCCGTGGAGAGCTCGGTGTAAAGTGCGGGTTTAAGTCAAGCCATTGTCTATATGAGTCATGTGTGTGTTGTTAAGTGCTCTACTTAGGCTCATTGAGATGACATGTGATCATAGCCTAGTGGACTCAAAGAATTAAGTCACCATGGACCTGAAAAGCCTTAACCCTAAGCCCTATAAGGTTCCTCTTATGATTAGGTGGATTAAGATCTTAATCAAGCTCCATTTTCTAATTTAATCCCAGGCTAGTTTAAATGTCAACCATAATCCAGGAAAAACTATACAAGTATATACAAAGATGTTATTTACACAATATTTACAAACATGCAAAATTTTTGAAAAATGTTTTGAAACCATGAATGTATGCATGAATGCAAGTTTTGCAAAATATTTACACAAATTTACACATGGTTTTTGCAAACTTTTGATTTTCAAACATTTTGGAAAAATTTTGTACTATATACATAATTTTGATATGAAAATATTTACACACAATTTACACAAAAAGTTTTTGAAAACATTTTACAAAAATAATTTTGTACAATAGCTATGTATGTGCAATAAAAGAATGTGTATTTACGGGAAAAATTTTTAATTTTTATGGATTTTAGGGTTTTTAGCCATTTTTATTTATTTACACACTCACACAAAGTATTTGCTATGGCTAAAGTATATATGAAATATATACACACCCCCCTATACTTAGCTCGAACGATGTCCTCAGAGTCAAGAGCGATGAAGAAGACATAACTCGTGCTTAGTGTAGGGAAGTGAAAAGGAAGGCTATATACAAAGACGAATCAGAGAATAGAAAATCAAGAGGGTCTCGGCTTTTCCCCCTATACTTAGGATTAAATAATCCTAAGTATAGCAGGCTGTACACAAAGGGAAAACCGAGTGAAGAATGTATGAGGTCTACCCCCCCTATAGTTAGGGTAAAATATCCCTAAGTATAGGCAGCAAAAATAGAGGTAGAAATGAATCAAAAGAGTACCCGAGAGTCCTACATCCCCCCTATACTTAGGGTAAAGTACACCCTAAGTATAGCATAATCATAAGATGAGAAAAGGGATGTGGGACAAAAGAATAGAATGATATGGACATCTGGATCTATACAAGTCGGGAGAACAGTGATAATTAGGCGTGAGATGCAATAGATGTGAGTCAAAAGACCATATCTCACGTAAAATGAATCGGGGCAACATCAACGACCCGCGGCTCATGATCTAGATATGTCTTGAGCCGCTAGCCGTTCACTCGAAAGGTACTCTCAGAAGACAACTCAGATATGTCGATACTCCCATTGTCATGTACCTTTCTCACCAAATACGGTCCCTTCCATTTGCTCTGTAGCTTCCCTGGAAATAGACGAAGCCTAGCATCAAACAACCATACTCTTTGTCCTGACTCAAAATTCTTGTGGCTGATATGAGAATCATGCCACTCCTTCACTCTCTCCTTGTATTGTAGGATGTTTGAGAAGGTGGTATCACGAAGCTCCTCCAAGGCGGCTAACTCTGCCCTCCTCTGATCTCCTACACTATCTGGATCCAAAAGTATATCAGTGACAGCCCAAAGTGACCGATGTCTCAACTCAACTGGTAAATGGCACGGCTTTCCATAAACGAGGCGAAAGGGAGATGTGCCCAACGGTGTCTTGAAAGACATCCGATATACCCATAAGACCGAGTCCAAAAGCTGTGACCAATCCTTTCGGTCAGGGCGGACAACTTTCTGCAAAATAGTCTTGATCTCCCTGTTCGACACTTCGGCAAGACCATTCGTCTGAGGGTGGTATGGAGTGGCAACTCGATGGTCTATGCCGAACTCGCTAGCAAGGGCCTTTACCTTGTCATTGACGAAAGGAGACCCCCCGTCAGATATCAACACTCGAGGTACCCCGAACCGTGAAATGATATGCTTCCTCAAAAATCTGCAAACAGTCCTAGCATCTGCGGTTCGGGCGGGGATGGCCTCAACCCAACGACTAACATAATCCACGGCCAACAGAATGTACTCGAATCCCTAACTCCTAGGGAATGAACCCATGAAATCGATGCCCCATGCGTCAAAAACCTCACATAAGTGAATGGGCTGCATCGGCATCATATCACGCTGTCCACAAGTGCCCATCCTCTGACAGTCAGTACACCTCTTTACGAACTCATCAGAGTCCTTGAAGAGAGTAGGCTACCATAGGCCGGACTGGAGCACTTTCTGTGCCGTTCTCCTCCAGAGTGATGTCCTCCTACCTCAAGCTTGTGGCAGTAAGTGAGGACGCTATGGTGCTCCTCCTGAGGAATGCACCTACACCATACGCTATCCCCTCCTTCATGGTAAAGGATGGGATCCTCCCAGTGGTAGAACTTGGCCTTCGCGAGGAAGGTCTCAAGTCGCTGTCTGGGCCAATCTTGTGGAACTTTCTTAGCAACAAGAAAGTTCACAATATCGGCATACCACGGGAGAGAGGCGATAGCAAGGATCGCCTCATCTAGGAAGGTCTCACAAATAGGCTCAGTCTGCTCAGAATCCTCAAGATGCTCTAATCGGGAGAGATGATCCGCCACCACATTCTTGACTCCAGGCTTATCCTTAATCTCTATGTCAAACTCCTGGAGTAGAAGGATCCATCTGTTCAATCTAGCTTTGGCATCCTTCTTTACCATGAGATACCTGAAGGCGGTATGGTCAGTGTATATGGTCACTCTAGATCCAATAATGTAAGATCTGAACTTATCTAGGGGCAAAAACTACGGCTAGCATCTCCTTCTCAGTGACTGTGCAGTTCCGCTGTGCGGCATCCAATGTACGGCTAGCATAGTGAATAGCAAATGGGACTCAATCCCAACACGGTCCTACGGCAAAATCGGAGGCATCTGTCATGATCTCGAATGGGAGAGACCAATCAGGCGGTTGAAGGACAGGAGCCTCAACAACACATCTCTTGAGAGTCTCGAACGACGAAAGACACTTGTCATCGACAAGGAACTCGGTGTCTTTCGTCAGCAGATCAGTCAACGGTCGGGCAATCCTACTGAAATCATGAATGAATCACCAGTAGAAACCGACGTGCCCCAGAAAAGATCGTAACTGCCGCAATTGGACGGTGGTGTGAGTTTTCTAATGACATCTACCTTGGCCGGATCAACCTCCATGCCCCTGTGGAGATGATATGGCCAAGCACCGTCCCTTGAGTCACCATGAAGTGACTCTTCTCCCAAGACAGCACTAGGTGAACCTCAATGCATCACTAAAGGACTCCGTCTAGGCAGTCAAGACAGGAGTCGAATCCGTCGCCGTAGACCGAGAAATCATCCATGAAGACCTCCAAGCACTCCCCCACCATGTCCGAAAAGATCGACAACATTCATCTCTGAAAAGTCGCAGGGCGTTGCATAGCCCAAATGGCATGCGTCTGAAGGCGTATGTGCCGAAGGGACATGTGAAGGTAGTCTTGTCCTGGTCTTCGAGAGCGATGGCCACCTGATTATAGCCGGAGTACCCATCCAAAAAGCAATAGTGGCTCTTCCCTGCCAATCTCTCAATGATCCGATCTATAAAGGGAAGGGGCAAATGATCCTTCTTGGTGGCCCGGTTGAGTCGTCTGTAATCTACGCAGACTCGCCAAGAAGTGGGTACCCGGGTAGCGATCTCCTCTCAAGACTCGCTGACTACTGTAGTGATGCCCGTCTTCTTGGGCACCACATGCAACGGACTGACCCACTTGGAGTCGGAGATGGGGTAGATAGAATCGTTGCTCCACCATTTCGAGATTTCCTTCATGATGACCTCTCTTAGATTCGGGTTCAGTCGCCGCTGGAACTCACGCGACTACTTTGCCTCATCCTCGAGATAGATATGGTGGGAGCACAGGGCCGGACTTATCCCCTGGAGATTGGCTACGCTCCATCCTATCGCCTTGCGGTTCTTTTCAAGAACCCCCATTAGATGGGATTCCTGCTCTCCAGTCAAATCGGTGGAGATAATGACTGGGTACATCTCATGCTCACCTGCAAGGAACCTATACTTCAGCGACGCAGGAAGTGGCTTCAGCTCTGGACAAGTGGGTGCTAGTGGGTCTGGCCTCTGAAAGCTCTGAGTGAATGTTGCCAAATCCATATGGGAGAACTGAAACTCTCGCTCACAATAAGAATCTGGAGAAGGCTGCTCTGCTGGACTGCCTCTGCTCTGCATGGCATCTACCTCCTCCCTAGCTGCAGGCTCAATGGAAGTCAGACATGGTATAAGATCATCAAACTCTGCCCAGTCAACATCTGACTCCGAGGGATCTGTATCAGACTCATTGAAAAACTCTGTCTCGCGGTCAAGAACCGGCTCTGCCGACTGAAAAGTATCATGGACCAGGAATGCGCTATCCATGCTCTCCTCTATTGGCGTCTCTCTGCATCAGCGGACTCTGAAGGTGAGAGGATGGCCTGTGCATCGGATCTACCCAAACTGCCTCGTCATCTGTGATCACAAAGTCGCAGTCCTGGTGGATGTCTGGCCCTGCATCTGTCATCAGCTCTGAATCAGTGGTCGGCTCTGAGCATGCTGAATCTCTGACTCTGATGTCCTCGACCGTCTCTATTTGTACACTCTCACCCTCGACGTGAAAGTATACCTTCCCGCTATCATGATCGGTCACTGCCTTGGCTGTGGCCAAGAACGAGCGACCTAGAATGATGGGGGTATCAATAACAGACTCAGGGATCTCCATGTCCAACACAACGAAGTCCACAGGGAATTGCAGGCCCTGAATCGTGACAACAACATCCCTCAGCAACCCCTTCGGCCTCTTGACAGATCGATCAGCAAACTGAAGTACTGTCCTGCTCTGTCGTAGAGTGCCAAACAAGAAGCGGTCGAGAAGGGCTAACGAAAGTAGGTTGGTCGATGAACCATTGTCTAATAGATTTCGGTCGAACCTCTGCTCTCTGATGTGTCATTTGACATACGGGGCTCCTGAATCTGGCCTCTTGGCTGGCAGACGGTTCTGAATCGCAAAACATGTGGCCCTGGTCAGCATATGGATCTCAGATTGGTGGTTCCTCCTCTTACTCCTATTGTGGTCCTGTCTCTGAGTGATCTCTGGAGTAGAGGGATGTGCTGCAAAGCCTCCTGAAGAGTCAGCTGAATGTGGAATTGGTCGATCATCTGCTGGCTGAACTCTTCCTGCTGCTTCTTTTTTGGATTTTGGATTTTCGATTTTCTTCCCCTTTCCCATGTGGAGTGCTTTAGGGAAGGGGGATCACAGGGTCCTTCTCAGATGAAGGACTAGGAGAGGGTGTAGGCTGCTCAACGGCTGAATCCACACATACGTCAAGCACCACAGGTGGATCAAAAGAAAATAAACCCTTTCTTTTATTGCCAGAAGTGTCCTGAGATACATGAACAGAAGGAAAGACTACAGGACTATCAGAAGTAGTAATGGTGGCATCAGCACCACCCTCGGCATGTCGACTCGCGGCATCAGCACCGCGCTCTGGCTCGGCAACAATGGTGGCATCAGTACCACCTCCTCCATCTGGTGAAACGATGGCATCAGTACCGTCGGTGGGATCAGCATCCATGGTGGCATCAGTACCACCGTCATCATCTCTCGCAGCATCAATACCGCGCTCCTCCTCGCCTGGTGCTCTGGAAGTGGCCTCGGGGTGTTGCTCAGACGAGGCATCGCCTGCTGGCATCCTACCGCTCCTAAGTGTGACAAAGTCAGTATCAAAGAGATTTGCAGACATATCACCAAAATAATCACTCGGAGTGGCATACTCTATGAAATCTACCTGCTCAGACTTCCTCTTGAGGTTGTTCGGGTTCGGCTCGATCTGGGCAGGTATCGTGGCCTTCCCTCTCACAATCTCCTACATCTCCTGGCAGAATTCATCCATCTCCCGTCTAAAGGTAGCCTGCTGATCGGTCAGGAGGCGGGCTATGTCGTCTAAGGTGGGGTTCTCATAGTATGGCCCATGAGAACCTAACGGGTGGCCTCGCTGGTAGTGAGGCTGCTGTTGTGGCTGGTGTTGCGGGTGAGAGGGGTACTGCTATGGATGAAACTGCTGCTGAGGCTGATCATGCCTCCACGAATGTCCCTGCTGATAGGGACGAGGACCATACTGGGATGACTGTTGCTGCTGTTGCTGGTACACTGGGGGCTGCTGCTACTGGTGATGTTGGTACACAGGGGGCTGCTGCTGCTGGTGATCTCGCTGATGGTCGTACTGGCCACCCTGACCTGAAGTTTGCTGCTGGGAACTGGCACCTCCGGTCGGCCAACGGAATCCGGGATGGTCTCATCGGATACCGGGCTGGGGTCGGTTGTACCAAATCCCGTTGACATCCATCAACGGCTCTGACTCGTAAGGGGGTGACGGGAGTACTGCCAGAGGCTGATTCGGCTGGTAGACCACCATCTGCGTGTCTGGAGATGGTGGTGACTGGTAGTGTGGCTGCGGCTGCTGGTATGGCTCCGTCGGTACAAGATGGACCTGTCTAGGCTGGTTGGAGCTGGAGCGCTGGGACGAGCTGTCGGTGCCACTCGGATCTCCTCGTGCCTGAAAATGGGGCTGTGAAGTCGTATGTGCCTCCTAGAGACATATGAGCTGTGTCTTCAGGTCACTCAGTGTCTGTGCCATCTGCTCCATCTGCGTGATACCCTGGCACTACTTCTTCTCGATGATCTCCATCCAATCCAGCTTCTCGCTGATAATGCCCATGTCGGCGACTGTGGACTCGACCTGTGCGGCTGCCGCTAACGAAGTGGAAGGACCGGCGTCGACCCGTGCGATCCTCTGGTACTGCACGGTCTATGGCTTGGGGCGTCCCTGTGTGTAGAGTCAGGTCTGGGACATCACCGTATAGTTCTCGACCATCTCCTCGTAGATGGCCCAGACCTAATCCTCATCCTTGGCGAAGTAGGACCCGCCACATGAAGCATTCACCAGGCCCTGTAGCTCTGGTGTCAGCCCGCAGAAGAAGCTCTAAACAAGGTTCGGCTTCAAAATCTCATGGTGCGGGCATCTATCTGTCAACTCTCTGAACCTCTCCCATGCCTTGTGGAATTGCTCATTGGGGAGCATGGAGAAGTTGCTGATCAGGGCCCTCGCTGCGTTCGTCCACCCGAGTGGATAGTTCTGTTCAAGTACTCGGTGCGGAGCTGCTCCCAGGTGTACATGAAATTCCCCAAGTGCTTCAGCCAGGTAGCTGCTCTATCGGCCAGTGAGAAGGGGAAGGCAATCATACGGATGGTATCCTCGTCCACCTGTCTGTCATGGACTGTGCTGCAGATCATCAGGAACTCCTGGAGGTGGAGATGGGGCTCCTCAGTGGCGAGCCCATGGAACTGGGGTAGAAGCTGCAAGGTGTTCGGGGGGAACTTGAAGTCCCCCACGATAGCTGGTAGTACGACCCAACGATGCGTCAAAGTTGATCCGGGGTTGTGTAACTCCCGCATCGGTCTCGGCTGGTCTGGTGCTGCCGCTGTTGCGGCGGCTGCTGCTGCAGCTGCTGCTGCATCGTCGGGTCTCCTCGACCCGTCTTCTGGCCCACGCTGATCACGGTCTGCTCTCATCTGCTTCATCTCGCGCCTCATCTCTATCATGAATGCACCATGATCCCTCAACTGCTGATGCAATGTCTCTAAGGAGGCGATCAGGGTGGAGTTGATCGCACCCTGGTCCATGATGAATGTCTGCTAGGCTCGAGGACCTTCGGTGCGGTCGTCACTGCTGCCGGCCATGGTCTCTGCAAAGGCAAAAGACCCAAACTTAGGTGCCGATAAATCATCTGACTGTGGTCTCTCATCTGGCGCAGGTGTCTCTGGACTGTTAGAAGGGTGGTCGAGGGGGTACAGGGCGGAATCGAACTCAAGTTCGGAGAGCGAGTCTCGACTCTCGCGAACCGACCTAGATGAATGGGTTGGAGTGCTGAAAAGCGGTGCAGCCAGAGGCTGCCTAAGGGACCTCCTGCCCATCATCGTGATCTGGCGAGTTGGGTGGATGGGATCTGGTAACAACTATGATCAGCAAACAAACCCCTGATTCACCCACTCAACGCGAGCGGAAGACCGTAAGAGTTCGGTCAATTATCTTGTCAGTTTTTATTAGGTGATCAAGTCAAGATAGCAGAGCGGTTACTTGACCTGTTGGTAATCCGATTCCCCCAGGAGATTGACCCGATCCCGAACTAGATCTTTCCCATCCAGTACAATCTGCGGACCGTTTACCGGCTACCCGATCGGCTTGCTCTGTTAAGGATATCGTGGCCCACTTTACCGAAGACCGGAGCGATCCTCACTGGAGAACGACTAGCCCAGAAGCAGTAGTCTGAAGGAGGTTAAGATATGGCTCTATCCTAGGGTGCGGGTCACTCTCTTGCACATGCAAACCAGACAAGGAGGGGGTTGCTCTCCCCAAGACAAATTTTTCTGATGAGTGTCTTTTAGGGTCAGATATGGTTAACAGTCCCAATTTTATGGTTTTTATTTTTAGGTATTTTTCAAATAAAAACAATCGCCTAACAAATTTTTTTGGTTCTCCTGGTTATTTAAGTCCAAAAATGGGGGGAGAAGTCGAAAAGCCGATGCGCGAGAAATCAATGATGCATGCAGAGTAAGAAATGCGTACCTGACTCCAACAGTCTACATGCAATATGATCCGCGCAGAATTGAAAGACAGAAATAAAACTACCTAAATCATGCAAGCGGAAATCCAGGCCCTAACAAGCAGTTCTACTCGAAAGAACAATGGCCAAGTGGTCAATCAAGAGGGGTCGGTGTCCGGTCTCGGATGCCGATTGGTGCCCGCCACAACGGGTCCTGCCAACGCTGTATACGACCTCAAGCGGTGCGTGACCCTCAGGTGACCAGATAGTCTTTTTATTAATCTTTTTATTTTGGTCCAATTAACGGTCTATAGGTACAGGCAAATTTATTAAGGTGTGTGGACCTTACTAATTACGGTACAATCAAGTAAAAATCCTATAAGCTGAAAAACCAGCAGAAGCAGTAAGGCAAGGAGTAAATAAATGATAGAAACCGCGTAAAAGGCGAAAAACCGAGGGCCCTGACCACAGGTGCCCGCCCGGTGCTCACAACAACCCGAGAGTCTCAAAAGTCCAAGGTCCTGTCTTGTCCCTGAATTATTACAACAATTCAAATAAGCATGAAATAAACCTAATCTAAACTATCTACTCCCACACTCTACTACTTCCTCGCCTGCGCTCCTGTGGCTCCGTGCAGAAGGGAGCCACCTCCAATTCCCGCGGTTGCGTCGGCTCCTCGAGAGAAGCTACCTCGTTCCTCGGGCCCTCGCAAGTAAACAACAAAGTGTCACAGACCAAGTAAATAAAGCAAATAAACAAAACGGGTATATGTGCAAAAATGGGAAATAGAAATAAACACTCAAAACAACCAAAAACAAAATAAAATAAAATAAAAGGAAAAAGAAAATAAAAGAAAATGAAAAGCCGCGAAAAGCCGTGGATGAAGAAAAAGCCGCGGAAAGCCACGAAAATAAAAAGGAATACAAAACAAAAAGAAATGCGACTACTAAGTCGTGCTCCCCGGCAACGGCGCAATTCTGATGAGCCGCCCGATAGACTAAGGTAAGAATATCACTAAGGTCGTTGCGACCTCAGTCACTCGGGACTCAGATCTCAATCAAGAAAACAAAATCAGACCACCAATCGAAAATACAAAAATCAATGGAAACCAAAATAGTGGTTCTGCTATGTGATTAACCAGGTATAGCACCCAGGGTCGGTCTCAAGGAGCACGAGTTGGCCTTGCAGCCTATGAAGTAGTCAGAAATAAAAGAAAAAAACAAGTTTTTTGGTGGTTTTTAATATTTTTATTTTTTTTGGAATTTTAGTAATGAAGGAAAATAAAGAAAAAGCAAATACAAGCAACTTCAACTAATTATTTCAACACTCAAAAAGGGTCCATAAACTCAAACAAAAATATTTTTATGATTTTTATATTTTTACTATTTTTGGTGAATTTTTGAGATTTTTTATAATTTTAATAGAATTTTATAAAAATAAAAGAAGGTAGAAATAGTAAGGTACTGTCCAGCTAGGCTTTAAAGGGCCATGCAAAATATCAAATGTCCTGACACAAACTGGAGGTAATTTTATGAAAACAACAAATAATAAAGAAAATTCAACAAAAGAATTTATGATTTTTTGGTTTTTCTATAATTTTCTAGAATTTTTATGAATATTTAAGTATTTTTTAATCTTTATTGTTTTCTATATCCAAAAATAGCCAAACTTGCATAGAAAATCAAATACACAAAAACAAACAAAACTTAATTTTTTTAGATTTTTTAAAAGAGTTTTTATATTTGTTTATGATTTTATAATCTGGATAGAGAAAAATGGCTGTTTTTGAATTTTTAAAAATAGCAAAACACCTCAAAATGTACCACATTTTTGGTGAAAATTTTACACAGTAGTAGGAGCCACATGTCCAATTTTCACGTAATTTGGACTTAATTTGATATTTTATTTAAATCAAAAATAGGCACACAGTGCACAGGGACCTATATATCATAAAAACATGTCCGAGGGCCAATCAGTAACACGCAGAGAAAATGCGGGGCCCAAAGTGCAAAAATCCCAGAAAATCATGCACGGTACACTTGACAGGCACTTGGAGGGGTACCGATGTAATTCCTTTTTAAAAGTATTAAACCATAACACACAAGGAATACATGGTAAATTATATAAATTGACCACCACCTCGCGTGTCGATGCACGCGGTCCACATACATAATGACTTAAATGCAAATAAAGTAAACATCCAGGTCTTGTGTGCAATTTAACCAAAATAAAAACAATTATATCTAATATTTACAGGACTAATTAATAAAAATAAAAAGAGGAAGGGCCTACGGGTAAATTACCCCTTTATTATTGGACGGTCGAGGGCGTGCCACGTGTCTGATCTAACGGTGCTGGAGCAAGGGCACCCCTTCAGTGGATCACCGGTCACGATCGATCCTCTGATAGATCTGACGGTGGCTGGCTCCTCGCAAGTGGACGCTCGAGATCAAATTTGGGCGAGAGGGCACGATCGGACGGTGAGGAAGGATGCTCCAAGAACTCGTCGCCGGCGAGTTTCGTCGGCCTAATGTGTGCGCTGGGGTCCTCCTCTACTGCTGCTGAGATGTGCAAGAGCTCCGCCAGGATGTTTCGCATCTGATGAGCCCCTCCGATGACGTCGGGAAGCTCCGAGGAGCTCCGGCAACGCAGGTGGGCTGACCTCTTGTGCTTGAGGTGTAGACCTCTAGATGAAGTCTCTTCGACCTGCAAAACAACACAGAAAGCATGCTGGGTCGAGGGCAAAGTGCCTCGACCCTGTAAGAGGTGGAATGGGTGCGTGGGTAAGTCGCGATGGGGACCTCCAGCGAGGCGACTGCGAGGGAGGTCGAGCCTTGGCTCCGGGGCGAGCCAAGGTGAAAAACGAGGATGCGAGAGCCGCAATATAGTGGTCTGACAAATCAGACTCACTGTCGCTGAGGCGACTACTCAAGCCTTCCCGTTCGTCAACAATTAACCCACATAATTAATTAAACAATCAAGAGCAAGGATCAAAATTTATTATACCCTACTAAAAATGTACAATGGAAAGCAAGTAGGGCTCGAACACATGAAACAAAGGTGTAGAGTGAGCAGGCTAAAAGTTAAGGCCTATATCTAATGAACTACTTAGCCAATATGGATTTTTTGTGGGTTTTTAATTTTATATTTTTTTGTTTAATTTTTATATTTTTTATATTATTTTTTTTTTTTTGATTTTTAATTTTCTGATTTTATATTTTCTTTTTATATTTTATATTTTTTTGTTTTTATAAATAGAATACGTAAATAATATAAGAAAAGGGGTGATAAGATATTTATAAAAATAAGGAAAAATACTCAAAAATTAGGAAATAAAATATTTTTGGTCTTTTTATAAATTTCTACTATTTTTGTGATTTTTGGGGATTTTTCAGAATTTTTTTGGTATTTTTAAAAATCAAAATACAAGAAATAGTGAATAAAAGTGCTGACTGAAATTAAAATGGGAGTGAAAAATATCAAACAGTAACAAAATTTTCCCAAATTAATTTTAAATAAAAGACAATAAAATAGATGAACTACAGAAACTGAGTTTATATTTTTAGAATTTTTCTATGGTTTTTTAGATTTTTATGAAGTTTTTATGTGTTTTCTAATTTTTAACGTTTTGTTTTGATATTTTTAGTGATTTTTGGACAGTAATTAAAAGATACCAAAATAGACATTAGGTAATTTTTTTAGAATTTTTCAAAAAGTTTTAATATTTGTTTGGTATTTTCAAATGCAAACAGTAGCTAAAATACATGTTTTTTATTTTTAATAAATATTAAAATGCAATAAAAATGCAATGCAAAAATATGGCATGAATATGCAATGAAACAGGAACTTAAATTGATTTTTGTGGATTTTTTAGAGCTTTATAGATGCATGCAAAAAATAGAGACGACAACAGGAAACTACATGCAGGCCAAGGGCATATTTGCAATTAGCAGAAAACTCATGGACTTGTGTGTAAATTTCCACCAAAGTTTATAACTAAATAAAACTTTTTCAGACTAAATACAAATAACCAAACCCGTGGGGGTATGTTCGCAAAAACACCAGGAGGCACGTGCATGATCACGCGCCCCTGGCAGGGGTATGGATGTAGATCTCAAAAACGCAGGGGCTTACTATAAAATTTTCACAAAATATTTAACTACGGGTTAGAGTTTTGGCACTACAAGCAAATATACAAAATTCCCTGGGTCCCTCTGCAAAAATGCCCAGACGCACGTGACGAGCACGTACGCCAGGTGGGGACCAAAGCGTAATATATCAAACAAAGGGGGGCTTACTACAAATATTACAAAAATTAATAACGGCTACTGAAATATTATGCACTAGTAGTTAAATACAAAATCTGGCAGGGTAAGAAGCAAAATTTACCCATGCTTGCGTGATCGGACGGCGAGGGAGCTTTCACTTATCCACGTGGCAGCACCTCCTGTTCTGATGACGCTTCGCACTCACAGCCTCGATTAGATCTCAGGCATGAGATCAACGGCTGTGGAGGGGCAGATCCAAGGGCTCTGGTGCGACCTGGGGTCTGTTTTTAATCCAACGGGGGAGAAGCCCCTTCGACGAACAGGGAAGAACAAGCGAGATGCTAGGTTCCCCAGCGTCGATCGGTTTCCTCCGTTGCTCTGTGGAGTGCAAAAAATGCCCGGGGTGCTCCTGCTAGTGTCTTGAAGGTGCTGGAGTCCACGGGAGGCGCCAAGGCGGCAAGGTGCGCTCACACGGGGGTGGCGGAGCTGAGGTGCTAGTGAACCTCCGGCGAGCATCAAAACTTGGCTCCAGACGATGATAGGGCTCGGGACCTGCAGAAACGAGTTACCAGAGTCACGGGCAAGTTGCCGTGACTCTCCAGAGGGGAATGAGAAGTGCATGGTGACGTGGATGGGGTTTCGTCGACGGCCGGCAACTCGACGCACGGCCACGGCGAAAACCAGCGATTTCGTGACGATCAGATGATGGATAGTAGATAGCAAGGCTCGAGGAGTCTACCTAGCTATTCCAAAGCAAAAGAGAAAGGTCAAGAGAGGGAAAGAAACCACACCAAAGTGCATGGGGGTGGAACTCCGGCGACCACTTCGGCAAGGGGATTCGACTCAATTCAACGCCGCCTTGATCCAACGAGAAGCCCGACGAGCTCCTGCTGTCACCAGGAGTAACTTCAAGGGCTTAGGTTAGGGTTTTAGTGGTGGAAGAGTGATCAAAAGAGAGAGGAAAGTCGGGGGGCATATTTGAAGGTTTGACTGCATGCCCGACCAGCTCCAAAGAATGAGGCATATCTTCGCTGAATCGTTGACGCCTGGCCCAAGAGAACCAAGGGCGTGAATCATGGATAATTGAACCATAAAAGTCATGAAGGAAAGATCATCAAAGGATGCAACGATATGCCTCGAAAAATCCGCGAAAGCAGACAAAAACTCATTCTGACACTCTGGCTGAGTGGGGTCAGACAGTTGACCCGTGGTCAACTGTCCAGACCACCTGGTTGGTCCATGTGGACCAACCAGGAAAAACCTCTAGAAAATTATATAAAAAAATCATTTTAAATTAGTAAATGAATTTTTGGTTATTCAATAAAAAATATTTATTATTTTATGAATTCATTTATGGTGATTTGTATTTATTTTTTAGAGGTATTAATTTACATGTTACCATTTATAGCCTTTATAGTATATTATCTATACATTTTATTCTTTTATTTTTATTTTGTATTTTTAATTTATTTATTTTTGTTTATTATTTTATAAAATTATAAAGTATTTTTATACACTTAAAAATATTTTTACTTTATTTTCTGAAATGTTTTGTACATTTAATAAAATAGAAATAGATACTATGTCGGTATGTTTACAGGTATTATACCTATGTATTATGTATACGAGTATTTTTATTTTTTATTTTATTTGAGTTTTTATTCCTTTTTTAATGCACATATTTATTATAAATAATATGTATAAAATTATAAAATTATAAAAATATAAAATAAATAATAAAATGAATATTTTAATATGTACAAGTATACAAAAGGGGTCCAAAACTCAACTTTCAAACCGTAGCTCCGCCAAATGCAAAACCGCCGCCATTAAATAGCTTATTTTGAATTATATACAATTAAAGGTGAGTTTGATGCATTTGGAGTTTTTATTTGGGAGATACAGGTCTGGGAAGTTGGGATTCTGGAATTTTATTCAGACCAGAACTTTTTATCTGTGTATTACTTTTCATTGAAATCAATTTTGTATTTTTCTTTATTTAATTATCTACAACTTTCATGTACACAGTTTCTTTATTTGAGGTATAAAAAGTGGAACACAAAAATAGGTCCCAAAATGCATAAAGAATGAATGAAATACAAGGGAATTTTTGTTGTATTTTGACCCTTATCTCCCCCTACTTTATTCCTTGTCGACCTATTCATCAAGATGCCTAGGTCTCAGGGTTTCGGGTCATAAAATATTTACAATATTTTATTCTTTTTTTCTTTTCTTTATTCTATAATTTTGGCTTTAAAAACTGTATTTTATACACAATTTGTACACAAATGCATGAATGCTAAAATGCATGATTTAACAGTATTTACACGCATTTACTAGGGTTTTTAAGGCCAAAATGATAGAATAAAGATGATGAAACGTAGATTCATCATCCCCCTATACTTGCCTTTGCTAGTCCCTAGCAAACACTTGTGCAATAACTGCAGAAAAGAAAAACAAAGAAAAGAAAAAGAAGAAAGTGGACTAAACTTTATTGTCAAACTTGTCTTCACAAAATCAAAGTTTGGAGCTTAGGTCGGACCTTTGGAATTTTAGTGCGGGCAGAACCTTACTGAGAACTGTATTTGAGATCCAACAGTCCCTGAGAATCCCAAAACTCTGTTCAAGTCTCCTCAATAGCCAGGTCAGAAATATCTCAACTCATACGCAAACCCTTACGACTATGAGTCTGACTCGTACAGTGTAAGTGATAGTGGCTCTCCCCAACTAGAATGACAAAGAGACTGACTTCTCCGGTACGACAACCCAATGATTCCCCAATCCAACAACTCCATCCTCGAGGAGCGGGGTATTCCCTTCTAAGTTCAAGTGGCAACCAGCTCAAGAGGATGGGTGAAGAGAAGGATGGACGGTAGCCAGTGTAGCTACCTATCCTGGGATGCAAGACCAGTGTAGTCAAGTCATCCTGCTGCAGGCTCACATATTTAACTTTGGAACTCAAGCTTGCTTATTGGCTTTACAACTTTTGTACATACTTTGCAGGCATTTATTTTTGTACAGGCCTGAACATTTTCCTTTTTTTTGAAATACTATTTACAGCAGCATTTACATAAGGAGTTTTTCCTCTTGTGCCAGTAGACTATCCCTCTTTTGAAGCTTTATTGCAACCCACACTCTCATGTATTTAGACTTCCTCATCACTGGACGGGTTGGGGTGCACTTCCCTCCCTAGAGGAGGACAAGTGTTTCCACATGTGTGCGTCTCATACCGACAAATCCAATCCCCTCACCACTCCAACTGAGTTGAGCCATGTGAAAGGTGCAAGTGTCCAAGTTAGGTCATTATCAACAAGAGTCGTGCGTGTGCTCCGAAATACTCAACTTAGGCAGTCAAGAATCCATTGAACCAAGTCTCGTAATCCTCAAAGAATTAAGTCAACTAGACCTGAAGTACCACAAACCCAGTTCCTATAAGATTCCTGTTATTAGGTAGATTTTAAGGTCCAATCAAGCTCCAATCTCCGGATTTTACTTAGACTTGTTCAACTATCAAACTAAACCCGAAAAATGCTAATGCTATGCAATGCAATGCGAAAAATATTTTTGTGATGCAATTTTCAAAGATTTTGAACTTTTTTATGGATTTTCGAAAAGATGGTGATGATGCATATGCATATGCATTTTTCTTATTTTTTTCAAAAGATTTTTCAAGTGTTTTTTGGATTTTAATTTTTGCAAATGTTTTTTGGGATTTTTGGAAACAAAAAGATTTTTTTTAGCTAAAAGCTAGGTGAAAAATTTGTACACGGGCATGCTTCTTATATTTACAAGAAGTGGATTTTTAAGAATTTACAGGGTAAGTGATTAGTTTTAGAGATATATATATAATGGATTTTAGTGAGATGTATGTATTCCTCAAACTTACTTGACACAGGTTTTTCAAACAGCTTTTGAAAAACTATAGTCCAAAATAATTTTTACAAACATTTTACAAACATGTACACACATTAGAAAATTATTTTGCAAAGGTTTTTCAAACAGTATATATAGGTTTTCCAAAATATTTTTGCAACCATTTTTCAAACCATTTGCAAATCATTTTTCACACATTTTGTTTCACACAAAGAAAGTAAGTTTTACAAACTACACATTTTTACAAAGGTTGAAAACATGTAACAAAATATTTTTAAAATAGTTTTCAATAGATGTTCACAAAGATTTTCAAACTATTTTTCAAACATTTTGCAAAAAACATTTTCACCTGATTTATTAATCTGTAAATACAAAAAGAATTTGAGTAATACAACATACACTTTTTTTATTATGGAATTTAATGAATTTTAAATAATTGTTAGCCATATTATTACAAAAATACGAAAGTACGAGTTATGGCTAAAGTATATACGCAGTATATACAACCCCCCGATATTTAGCTTGAGCTATGTCCTCATAGATCGAAGAGAAAAGAAAAGACATAACTCGTACTAAGTATAGGCAAGTCTAAAGAATAAATAAAATAAAGGAATGAATCAATGAATGAGAAGTTGACCATCCCCCCTATACTTAGGATCAAATAATCCTAAGTATAGCAGATTGTACACAACGCAGGGAGGGTCAAGGGTGCGAATGAACAGATATACTCAGATTGTCTCCCCCTATACTTAGGGTAAGATATCCCTAAGTATAGACATGAAGAGGAGACAATGGAGAGGATCGAAAAATAGAATCAACTTGGGGTGCACACCCCCCTATACTTAGGACAAAGTACATCCTAAGTATAGAAGACTGTCGACAAGGGGCAACACCTTCTGATAGAGAAAGAGAATAGACAAGGAAAAGAAGAAAAGAAGAAAAGAGATGAAAGCGGATATCAACAACTCGGGATGCGCATCCCCCCTATACTTAGGATAAAGTACATCCTAAGTGTAGCAGTGATAAAAGGGATGACATTATGTCGGTAGAAGAAGATAAAAGAGACTGAAAAGAAGAAAAGAAGAAAAATCATTCAAAAATAGTTTGCTCTGCTTGGCCTTCTTCTGCCTCTTTGGAGATATCCTGCTCATCCCTATAGATCACTTGAATTGAGTCAACAACAGCCATGAATGTATCATGTTCAAGGTATGGCTTCAGAAGCTGTCCATTGACTACAAATGGTTGTGCATCAGCTGACAGATTGGATATCAATACACTTTCGTTGTCACGCACCTGCCTAACCATAAACGGCCCAGTCCATTTACTCTTCAATTTGCCTGGAAAGATCTTTAATTTCGCATCAAACAACCACACCTTCTGACCTGGATCGAAGGACTTGCGGCGGATATGATTGTAATGCCATGTTTTGACCTTCTCCTTGTACATCAGGTTGTTGTCATATGTATAATCTCTGAATTCTAGTAATCTGTTCAGATCCAATTTCCTGTTTTTCCTGCTTGCTTGGAGTCCAAATTACAGATGTTAATGGCCCATAAAGATTTGTGAATGAGTTCAACGGGCAAATGACATGGCTTGCCATACACAAGGCGGTAGGGAGACATTCCCAAGGGTGACTTGTACGCCGTCCTATAAGCCCAAAGAATGGAATCAAGCAGCTGAGACCAATTCTTGCGATCTGGATGCACAAGCTTCTGTAAAATTGTCTTGATCTCCCTATTTGAACATTCAACTAAGCCATTGGACTACGGGTAGTAGGGTGAAGCGACACGATGTTCAATGCAGAATTCCTGAGTCAACTTCTTCACCTCTCTGTTTATGAAATGACTACCCTCGTCAGATATGAGAATCTTGAGAATCCCGAACCGAGCTACGATGTGATCTCTCAAGAATCGACAGATAGTCCTACTATCGGCGGTTCGGGCGGGAATAGCCTCCACCCAGCGACTTACATAGTCGACAGCAAGCAAAATATATTCATAACCCTGACTGTTGGGAAACGGGCCCATAAAGTCGATCCCCCATGCGTCGAAGACGTCTGATATCTGAATGTATTTCAGAGGCATCGTGTCTCTCATTCCTATGGTTCCACCCATCTTCTGACAGTCAGTGCAGCATTTGACATAATCATCTGCATCTTTGAATAATGAAGGCCACCAGAGGCCACTTTGAAGAACTTTTGCTACCGTTTATTTGTCTGAATGATGTCCTCCAGAATCTTGGTCATGACATAAAGCGAGGACTCTTGGAACTTCCTCCTGAGGAATGCACCTTCTCCAGATACAATATGCTCCCTCACGAAACAAATACGGATCCTCCCACTGGTAGAAATCGATTTTAGACAAGAATCTGTCTATTTTCAACTTAGGCCAATCCTGTGGGATTTTCTTCGTCACCAGATAATTCACAATGTCTGCATAACAAGGAAGCGAGGTGACAGACAGAATTGCCTCGTCTGGAAAGGTCTCTGTGATCGGCTGCATGTTCAGCTCAGGAGATTATGACTCAGGAAGCCTTGACAGATGATCGGCCACCACATTCTTTACCCCAGGTTTATCTTTGATTTCCAAGTCAAATTCCTGGAGGAGAAGGATCCACCGAATGAGACGTGGTTTGGCGTCCTTCTTCTGCTGTAAATATCGAATGGCCGAATGATCAGTGTAAATGATTACTTTGGATCCAAGGAGGTAGGATCTGAACTTTTCCAGGGCAAAGACTACCGCTAGCAGCTCCTTTTCAGTGACAGTGTAGTTTCTCTGGGCTTCGTCGAGCGTTCGACTAGCGTAGTGAATCGCAAATGGTACATTATCTTTTCTTTGTCCAAGTACAGCTCCGATGGCATAATCTGACGCGTCGGTCATTATCTCGAAAGGCTGAGTCCAAATCGGTGGCTGTAAGACAGGGGCCTGTGTGATGAGTTCTTTCAACTGATTAAAGGAAAGGAGCACACAGTCATCTACAATGAATTCATTCTCCTTGCCGAGCAACTCAGTCAACGGTCTGGCCAGTTTGCTGAAATCTTTGATGAATCGTCGGTAAAAATCGACATGGTCCAAGAATGACCTGACTTGCTTGATGGTTGTAGGTGGCTCAAGTTTGGAAATCACGTCCACCTTGGCTGGGTCAACCTTTATACCATGTTTAGAAACAACGTGACCCAGCACGATTCCTTTGGTCACCATGAAGTTGCTCTTCTCCCATGAGAGCAAAAGATTGACTTCGCAGCATCTCCGTAAGACTCGGTCTAAATAATCCAGACATTGGTCAAATGAATCCCCGTAGATCGAAAAATCGTCCATAAAGACCTCGAGAAAGTTGCCCACCATATCGGCAAAAACTGCAAGCATACACCTCTGAAATGTGGCTGGGGCGTTGCAAAGCCCGAACGGCATCCGTTTGAAGGCATATGTAGCAAAAGGACAAGTGAACGTGGTCTACTCTTGATCTTCAGGAGCAATAGCAACTTTATTATATCCAGAGTAGCCATCCAAGAAGCAGAAATATTCCTTCGCGGCCAATCTCTCCAAGATCTGGTCGATGAAGGGTAAAGGAAAGTGGTCCTTCTTGGTAGCGAGATTAAATCTTCTATAGTCCACGCACACTCGCTAAGAAGTGGGTACTCTGGTTGTGATCTCCTCTCCTTTGTCATTCTTCACAATGGTGATCCCTGATTTCTTTGGCACAACATGCAGAGGGCTCACCCATTTGCTGTCGGAGATGGGATAAATAAATCCCGCATCACACCACTTTTGGATCTCTTTCATAACAACCTCCCACAGATTAGGATTTAATCTTCTCTGAAGTTCTCGAGAGGGCCTGCAATCTTCTTCCAGAAAAATGCGATGCGAGCAGAGTGACGGATTGATCCCATGGAGATCCGAAGTTCGCCAGCCTATCGCCTTGCGCTTGCGTTCAAGAACCTCCATCAGACGAGATTCTTGGTCTTCGATCAGATGTGCATTGATGATGACCGGGTACATGTTCGGTTCTCCCGCAAGGAAGGCATATTTCATGTTGGAGGGCAAGGGTTTCATCTCTGGCGGGGTCTGAGTTGCTTCAGAGATGACCTCAGCTATTAGTGTAGGTGGCGATTCTTTCAACGGTTCGGTGTCCACCATACTCGATTCTGCCTCTTCTCTCAAATCCTGACAGAATTCCTCGATGATGTCCTCTTTATCAAATGATTCTTCAAAAATTTGCTCTTGGTTTTGAAGGCACATCACCCCCACGACAGTTTCTTGCAGCACATCAGCGAGTTCCTCATCCTGATTGATAAGGGGAAATTCAACTGCGGTCTCCACTCCTTCCTTGGGGCAGAGGAGTTCATGGATCTCATTGTCATCCAAGAATAAATTGGTGTCTTGAATTTCTGCTAGAAAGTCACAGTCGTCAGAATACTCAATCACCCTTGCACATGATGCAGATGTTCGTTCGGCTGGTGCTCCTTCAGTCAGGGTCTCCACTATTATTGTTCAATACCAGTGCCAAAAGTGATTTCTCCCATCCCATAGTTCACTACTGCATTCGACGTACGCAGGAATGGTCTTCCAAGTATGATTGGGGTAAGGAGTAATGGAGCATGGATGTCCATATCTAGTACCACAAAATCGGCCGGGAACTGTTTTCCCTGAACCATAACTATCACGTCCTCCAATAGGCCCCTAGGGCGCTTGACTGACTTGTCTGCAAACTGCAGAATCATCTCTGTAGGCTTGAGCGGTCCTAGCCTGAATTCTGTAAGCAGTGAGGCTGGCATCAGGTTGACGGAAGACCCGCTGTTGAGAAGTGTTCGTTCAAATTCCTGGTTGAACATCTGACATCGCACAAGAGGTGCTCCCATATCTGGCTTTTTATCCGGGAGGTTGCTGATTGCATTAACTGTAGCCATTGTAAGGATATGCTTTTCGGGTTTGCCACCATTGTTCCTGGAGTTGTGAGGGTGAGGCATGCACTTAGTTGTACATGCTTCTTTCAATCCTTTCTTTACAGCTGGCATGTACTCAAGAGCCGTCATCAATGGCATGTTCAACACTAAATTCTGGATAATTTCTATGATAGCAGGATCAGACAAAGCATTTTTCAAATTTTTCGTTTTTTGTGCTTTTTCATTGCTTCTGGAAAAGGAATATTTACAAACTCTTCACCAATGTCATTCAAAATATTGTCCATATTGTTGTTTATAGGTAGATGGCAAAAAGGAATAGAATTATCTACAATTTGTGGATCAAAAATGACAGGCTCGGCTTCAGGTGCTGACGTTGGACTCGCTGCAGGTGCAATGCTTCTCTCGTCAGAAACTGGCTCTGAGGCAGGTGCAGACGTCTCCAATGTTGTCTTGTCTCCACCGAGGTTGCTGCTATCTTTTTGTGTTTTGCTATTTTCTTCATTTTTTGTGATTTTCTGAATGATGGTGCTGCTCCCAAAATGCTGCTTGGCCCTGGTGTTGGCTGGACTGACGATTCCCCGTCAGATGTAAGATGCTTTCCCTTCACCATCGATGATGGCTGGAGTGTCCTACCGCTCCTGAGAGTAACAGCATTAGATAAAAAATAATTTAATTCACCTGATTCGGGTTGGACACTGCCGGCTACCTGCTCCTTGCGTCGGAAGTTATTCGGATTGGCTTCGACTTGGGCTGGTATGACGGTCTTGGCAGTCGTCAGGTCGTCGATCTTCTGGGTCATCTCAGCCATGTTCTTTATTAATTGTTCAAGACAGGCCAGGGCCAGATTAACCAGCACAATCTTCAGAAGAATCCCCCTGCTGGGGCCTAGAGTGCTAGTATGGCGGCTGAGATTGTGACTGGTAACCCTGAGAAAATTGGTGAGGAGGAGGGTTGGAGGAATACTGTGAGTGTTGTTGGTTGTATGGTGCAGCCGATTGCTGATGGTATCTCTGTCCGTGATATCCAGACTGCTGAGGACCGTGCTGGTAATTCTGCCTCCAGGTGTTACCGTGAGATGGAGGCTGGTATTGGTAGGAGGGCTGGAAGGGTCTCCCACCCTGCTGCTGCTGGTGATAGGGCATGTTGCCCATGTTCTGACCCTGAGAGTGTCCCTAAGGACGGGTCAGCTGCGCTTCATTGTTCCATACGCCATTGATCTCCTGAATCAGTGGCGGGGGTGGAGAACACTGCTCGGAGTAGGCTGGCTGGGACTCAGGTTGATATACAATCATCTGTATTTGGGGCTACGGGGGATGCTCCGGAACCTGCATGTAATACACGTGTTGAACAGGTTGGGGCTGCGGTGGAGTCGGCTGAGGGTTCTGTTGCATTGTAGGCTCCTTCTTCTCAGCATTCGGCTTGGCAGAAGTAGACACAGCGTTGCACATGTTGGCGTTCAATGCACGAACGAGCTGCTCCAGCTGTTGGAAAATCTGGTCGAGCTTTTCCAGACCCTGGGTCCTCTTCTCAATGATAGACAGTTTTTCGAGGTCCTGCGACCTCTTCTCAATGATATCTACCTTAGACAGGTGGCTCCCAATGATGCTCAGGTTGGAGCTCTCGTCCTTATCCTCGGTGTGAGAAGCCATGTTCACTGGCTTGCTGATGGCGGTTGGTACCTTCATGTATGCTCTGGACGAGGATTGAGCAGCTTCTCCTTCAGCCATTTCCTCGAAGATGTTCCATACCACGTCCTCATCCTTGTTGAAATGCGAACCGCCGCAAGCGGCGTCTACAAGCTTTTGGCTCTCAAGTGATAGCCCCCCAAAGAAATGTTGCACGAGACTAGTCTTTGGAATTTCATGGTGGGGGCACTTCTCCTGCAGGTCCTTGAATCTCTCCCACGCTTCATGGATAGTCTCGTGGGGCTGTTGGCGGAAACTGGAGATACGGGCACGCATCTAATTCAGTCGCCCGAGAGGATAGAATTTATGGAGAAATGCAGACTTCAGCTCCTCTCAGGTCGTGACGACCTTCCCAAGATGGTCGACCCAATATAGGGCCTTGTCTTGAAGGATGAAGGGAAAGGCGGTCATCTTGACTACCCCCAGAGGAATACCAGGGTAGTGAGCAGTGGGACAGATGCGGCCAAACTTCTAGAGAAAGATATATGGTTCCTCAGTGGTATTCCCGTGGAATGTGAGAAGCAGGGACAGAAATTGCGGCTTCAGCTTGAAGTGGGCATGCATACGTGGAACCTGAATCCACTCAGTGATGCGACCTGCTCATGGGTTGTATGTTTCCTTCAGCGTAGGCTTCGGATGCGGTGGATCCGCTTCCGCTGCATCAAATTCTGGTCCTCCCACTGAGAACTCATCTCTGACTTCTTCAAAATTAGGCTCTTGGTTCGGATCATCCTCCCTGCGGCCATCTCTTGCATCGGCCCTCCTCCTCAGATCATTCAGCATATCTTGGAAGGCGGTCTGGGCCAGGTCTTGATTAGTCAACTGCTGCTGGATGGCTTGAATGGAAGCCAGCAGCTGACTGTTAACTTCGTTCTGTGTGGTGTACTGCCCTTCCCCCGGATTGACTTCAGGTTCAGGTGGGGGTTGTGGTCCCTTTCCTCTTCCTCCTGCCATCTCAGAATGAACTTGAATTTCTAACTCGTGATCGGGTGGAGAATCCGCATGACGGAGTAAACCCTGATCAATATCTTCTTGAGCACCCGCTGTTGAGATGAATCTGGAATTAAGGTCAATCCCAGAATGTTGTGAACGGAGCATAGGATATTGACTGAAATCGATCTCCATCCACAAGGGGTTATTTCAGGGACAAGAGTAATCCTGGTTTATTTGAAGAGGAAGAGCTAATTCGGGTTGTGAGTCCATCCCGAACAGCAGATTTATTGGCGAAAGGCAAGTGTTGAAAGAAGAGAGAATAGGGGAGTCCAAGGAGACATTCGCAAGATCCGAACTAACTTCTTGGAGATCACCCCTCTTTATGGAAGTTGTTGATGACACGGAATCGATGTGGGCGTCGGCGAGGTCCCGACTAAACCATCCGTGTGACGACATCTTGAGAAGGTCAAAAGGAAAAGATGATGGATGAAGAGCACGAGGGTAAACAAGAAATAAAAGGATTGTAAAACATTAGAAGGCTCGCAATGAGCAAGGATCAAATAGAAGGAGAACAAAATTTGCGCAAAGGCGCGATATTTTTGATCTTGATCTAAATGCGACTAGCAATCAAACACAAAACAAGGGGATTCACCAACTCAACATGTGAAGCCGTAAAGGTTCAGCTTTTATCTTTGTAATTTTTAGCTTGAATTCAAGAAGTTATCTTTTAACGAGTCCTTGGAGCGCTACGCCTATAGGAGCGAGAGTACTGCCAGAAAAGTATTCTCGTACTTGTCCTCCTG
This sequence comes from Ottelia alismoides, assembly GCA_037367405.1. NCBI lineage: Eukaryota > Viridiplantae > Streptophyta > Magnoliopsida > Alismatales > Hydrocharitaceae > Ottelia > Ottelia alismoides. The sequence continues at coordinate 487,041 of JAZKJV010001426.1, forward strand.
TGTAACCTGTAGCCTACACTTTTTAAGGTCCTTGTAACCCTTCCTGGATCCCTACTCAGCCAAAGAAAAGAGGGAGGAAGACGATAGGCGAAACCGATACATCAGATCTCGCTCGCAACGGAATCACCCGTGAGCATGCAAGATCCTACTCGGACGTAGACGGTGAGACAGACACACCCGTGAAGGTGTGGCCTATGCTTGGTACTTAGGACAAGGCCGATGCTCACACAATAGTGAGTCACCAATGATGACCAAGTCCTACTCGCCTACGTACGATAGTAGCGCGAATACTTCGGAAATCCAGGCGATACACAAGGCAGCCACAAGCTGGGTTTTTGGCTCTAATCCTTACGAAGCCACTCAACTCACTTGGAAGGAGACCTTCCCATGCAACCTGAATACAAGTGAGGGTGTTACTCTCCCCAAGCAATGAATCCAATTACCAATTTTATTTAGGTCAGATTTTCTTAGCAGTCTCTTTTTTAATTTTTTTGGTGTTATCACTTGTTTTGAGTCAATTCAATACAAGCGCCTAACGTTTTTGTATTTTCTCGATTCCTACTTGATCCAAAAACAGAGGGAGAAAAGAGAAGGAAAAGCCGTGCAAGTCGGCACCAAGATGGAAATTTCACCTTTGTGCCTAAATGATGGATGCTAAGATAAAAAGACTTACAGCGCCTCCAGCTCTCTCCATGTGGGATGCAAAGCAGAAATTTTTAAACCTAAACTACATGCCGATATGAAAGCGGAAATCGTCCTAAGCAAGCAATTGCTACGTGAAGAACAATAAGTCAACTACTACTCTCCAATCCTAGAGTCTGGTCTAGGCTCACCCCTCCTCCTCTCGACACATCGAGTCCAGGAGAAGCGTTTAGCGGAATGAGCTCGCGGCGCGACGGATTGATAAATAGTGATTAACTGTTTAAGTTAACTAAGTCCAAATACGCACTATAGGTACATGCAATGGTTATTAGGGTGTTTGGACCTAATCTACTCGATCAAGCAAAAGCCTAGAACTAAGGGCTCAATCCACAAAAGAAAAGAAAAAGGAAATCAAAACCGGCAAATGACAGCGGTAAAACGTGAAGAAAGCCACGGTGGACCCCCAGGTGAACAAACACCTGGATGTTAGGCCTGAAAGTCCTGAGTGTCCGAGTGAACATGTATTATTATAATTCAAATTACTCTCTCTCACAAAAATAGGAAAAATCTAACTATCTTTCTCTCTCTCTCTCTCAAGCTCTCCTGCTCTCTCCTGCCGGCTAGGGTAGAATAGCCGGCTCCTCCTCCCAAGGTTGTGTAGTATCCCCTAGGTGATCCTCCTCGGTCAGTGGTCCCTTGCAAGAAAACAAGAAGAGGTGTCAAACAGTTCAAAACAAATTATGCACTAAAAACAAATAATCAAAAATGGCTAAGAAGATAAAAGACACAAATGTACTCTACAAGCCGATGCTCCCCAACAACGGTACCATTTGAAAAATGAGGATGCGAGAGCCGCTAAATAGTGGTCTGACAAATCAGACTCACTGTCGCTGAGGCGACTACTCAAGCCTTCCCGTTCGTCAACAATTAACCCACACAATTAATTAAACAATCAAGAGCAAGGATCAAATTTTATTATACCCTACTAAAAATGTACAATGGCAAGCAAGTAGGGGTCGAACACAGGAAACAAAGGTGTAGAGTGAGCAGACTAAAAGTCAAGGCCTATGTCTAATGAACTACTTAGCCAATATGGATTTTTTGTGGGTTTTTAATTTTGTATTTTTTTGTTTAATTTCTAATTTTTTTATATTTTTTGTATTTTTTTATTTTTAATTTTCTAATTTTATATTTTCTTTTTATATTTTATATTTTTTTGTTTTTATAAATAGAATACGTAAATAATATAAGAAAAGGGGTGATAAGATATTTATAAAAATAAGGACAAATACTAAAATTAGGAAATCAAATAATTTTTTGGTCTTTTTATAATTTTCTATTGTTTTTTTTATTTTTGGGGATTTTTCAGAATATTTTTTGTATTTTTTAAAATCAAAATATAAGAAACAGTGAATAAAAGTGCTGACTGAAATTAAAATGGGAGTGAAAAATAGCAAACAGTAACAAAATTTTCCCAAATTATATTTAAATAAAAGACAATAAAATAGAGGAAATACAGAAACTGAGTTTATATTTTTAGAATTTTTCTGTGATTTTTTAGATTTTTATGAAGTGTTTATGTGTTTTCTAATTTTTAAGGTTTTGGTTTTTAGATTTTTAGTGATTAGATAGTAATTAAAATATACCAAAATAGACCTTAGGTAATTTTTTTAGAATTTTTCAAAAAGTTTTAATATTTTTTTGGTATTTTCTAATGCAAACAGTAGATAAAATGCATGTTTTTTATTTTTAATAAATATTAAAATACAATAAAAATGCAATGCAAAAATATGGCGTGAATATTCAATGAAACAGGAACTTAAATTGATTTTTTTGGATTTTCAGAACTTTATAGATGCATGCAAAAAATAGAGACGACAATAGGAAACTACATGCAGGCCAAGGGCATATTTGCAATTAGCAGAAAACTCAGGGACTTGCATGTAAATTTCTACCAAAGTTTATAACTAAATAAAACTTTTTCAGACTAAGTACAAATAACCAGACCCGCGAGGGTATGTTCGCAAAAACACCATGAGGCACGTGCGTGATCACGTGCCCCAGGCAGGGGTATGGATGTAGATCTCAAAAACGCAGGGGCTTAGCTATAAAATTTTCACAAAATATTTAACTGCGGCTGAGAGTTTTGGCACTACAAGCAAATATACAAAATTCCTTGGGTCCCTCTGTAAAAATGCCCAGACGCACGTGACGAGCACGTGCGCCAAGCGGGTACCAAAGCGTAATATATCAAAACAAAGGGGGGCTTACTGCAAATATTACAAAAATTAATAATGGCTACTGAAGGATTATGCACTAGTAGTTAAATACAAAATCTGGCGGGGTAAGAAGCAAAATTTACCCACGCCTGCGTGATCGGACAGCGAGGGAGCTTCCACTTATCCACGTGGCAGCACCTCCTGTTCTGATGACGCTTCGCACTCACGGCCCCGATTAGATCTCAGGCATGAGATCAACGGCTGCGGAGGGATGGATCCAAGGGCTCTGGTGCGACCTGGGGGTTGTTCTTGATCCAACGGGGGGAAGCCCCTTCGACGAACAGGGAAGAACACGCGAGACGCTAGGTTCCCCGGCGTCGATCGGCTTCCTCCGTTGCTTTGTGGAGTGCCAAAAATGCCCGGGGTGCTCCTGCTAGTGTCCTGAAGGTGCTGGAGGCCACGGGAGGCGGCAAGGCGCGCTCACACGGGGGTGGCGGAGCTGAGGTGCTAGTGAACCTCCGGCGAGCGTCAAAACTTGGCTCCAGACGATGATAGGGCTCGGGACCTGCAGAAACGAGTTACCAGAGTCGCGGGCAAGTTGTCGCGACTCTCCAGAGGGGAAAGAGAAGTGCGTGGTGACGTGGATGGGGTTTCGTCGACGGCCGGCAACTCGACGCATGGCCACGGCGAAAACCAGCGATTTCATGACGATCAGATGATGGATAGTAGATAGCAAGGCTCGAGGAGTCTACCTAGCTATTCTAAAGCAAAAGAGAAAGGTCAAGAGAGGGAAAGAAACCTCACCAAAGTGCACGGGGGTGGAACTCCGGCGACCACTTCGGCAAGGGGATTCGACTCAATTCAATGCTGCCTTGATCCAACGAGAAGCCCGACGAGCTCCTGCTGTCACCAGGAGTAACTTCAAGGGCTTAGGTTAGGGTTTTGGTGGTGGAAGAGTGATCAAAAGAGAGAGGAAAGTCGGGGGGAATATTTGAAGGTTTGACTGCCTGCCCGACCAGCTCCAAAGAACGAGGCATATCTTCACCGAATCGTTGACGCCTGGACCAAGAGAACCAAGGGCATGAATCATGGATAATTGAACCACAAAAGTCATGAAGGAAGGATCATCAAAGGATGTAACGATATGCCTCGAAAAGTCCGTGAAAGCGGACAAAAACTCATTATGACACTCTGGCTGAGGGGGTTCAGACAGTTGACCTGTGGTCAACTGTCCAGACCACCTGGTTGGTCCACGTGGACCAACCAGGAAAACCCTCTAGAAAATTATATTAAAAATCATTTTAAATTAGTAAATAAATTTATTATTTCTTGGTTATTTAATAAAAAATATTTATTATTTTATGAATTTTTTTATGGTGATTTTTATTTATTTTTTTAGAGGTATTAATTTACATGTTACCATTTATAGCCTTTATAGGTATATTATGTATATATTTTATTCTTTTATTTTTATTTTGTATTTTTAATTTATTTATTTTTGTTTATTTTTTTATAAAATTATAAAGTATTTTTATACACTTAAAAATTTTTTTATTTTATTTTTCTGAAATGTTTTGTACATTTAATAAAATAGAAATAGATACTATGTAGGTATGTTTACATGTATTATACCAATGTATTATGTACACGAGTATTTTTATTTTTTGTTTTATTTGAGTTTTTATTCCTGTTTTAATGCACATATTTATTATAAATAATATTTTCAAAATTATAAATTTATAAAATTATAAAAATAATAAATAATAATAAAATGAATATTTTAATCTGTATAAGTATACAATAGGGGTCCAAAACTCAACTTTCAAACTGTAGCTCCGCCAAATGCGAAACCACCGCCATTAAATAGCTTATTTTGAATTATATAGAATCAAAGGTGAATTTGATGCATTTGGAGTTTTTATTTTGGAGATACAAGTCTGGGAAGTTGGGATTCTGGAATTTTATTCAGACCATAATTTTTTATCTGTGTATTATTTTTCAGTGAAATCAATTTTGTATTTTTCTTTATTTAATTATCTGCAACTTTTATGTAGAAAATTTCTTTATTTGAGGTATAAAAAGTGAAACCCAAAAATAGGTCCCAAAATGCATAAAGAATGAATGAAATACAAGGGAATTTTTGTTGTATTTTGACCCTTATCTCCCCCTACTTTATTCCTTGTCGACCTATTCATCAAGATGCCTAGGTCTCAGGGTTTTTGGTCATAAAATATTTAAAATATTTTATTCTTTTTCTTTTCTTTTCTTTATTCTATAATTTTGGCATTTAAAACTGTATTTTATACACAATTTGTACACAAATGCATGAATGCTAAAATGCATGATTTAACAGTATTTACACGCGTTTACTAGGGTTTTTAAGGCCAAAATGATAGAATAAAGATGATGAAACGCAGATTCATCACAAGGTGAATGAGCGGGTGAAGAATGTGAGGAGAGGTCTCGTGGAGATGATGGCGTCGTCCGATGATCGAATCGATGAGTGTGGTGACGTGAATTGATCAGAGACAGCGGAAGACCGATTTGGGCGTAATGGGAAATTAGATGAAATGAAGGGGATTCGAGGTTACCTGATGAGTGGAATCGACTGGGGACGAGCTAAAGAAGCTCCGGGTCGTCGCATCAAGGGTCGTCGGGTCCCGAGGCTCGAGCGCAGCTCACGGTGGCGCACGGCGACCAGGGGGTCGCTGGATCAGTGACGGAGGGCTCCTCTCCTCTCTTCGACACTACGCTCACTCAGCTGTCACTCTGGGGAGCACAATGGAGGTCTTGGGATGAAGTGGCAGCGCCAAAGATGGTGTGAATTGTGCGGCGGAGCTGGAGCTATATAGTGTGAGGGGTCCGAAAAGAAGGGAGTCGGGCACGCACGTCGATGCACGGACCCCTAGAATGGAGGTCGGGCAGAGGTCTCAGATCATCAGGCTACAAATGGAGCCTAGGGTTTAGTCGAATGGAAGGCAGATCAGATGGGGAAAAATAGGAGAACTCGGGTCAAAAACCTGATCCGCCTAGAAGGGGGTCCGTGGGGGAGAGTTGACCGGGGGTCACAATCCCCCGTGGACCAATGGAAATTCAGCTTTTATTAATTCTTTGATAATTCAATAAAAAATATTAAATGAATTAATTTCAAAAAACATAAAACATGAAAATTATTTATTTATTTTTAAATTATTTTTAGTGATTTTTATTTATTTTTTTGAAATAAAAATAATGTATTTACAAAATATGATTATTATATATAGGTATATACATATGCATTTTTTATTTTTTATTTTTAGTTATTTATTTTTATACAATTTATTCCAATTTTATATTTTATTTATTTATAGAATAAAATTTGGAATAATAGGGTATTTTTATTTTATTTTTAATAATTATTTACAAGGGTGAAATAAATACTTTTATTTATATACATACATGGTATATATACAAGGTGGACTTTGATTTTTATTTTATTTCTTTTTATTTTATTTTCATTTTTCTAATTTTTATTTTATTTATTTACACCATGAAATATGGAATTTGAAAATATTTTTATTAGATTTTAATTGTTTATTTACAAGGTGATAATAAATAAGTGAGTGGTTCTATACATGTGGTCTATGTATAATGATGAAGTGAATTTCATTTTTTTGTTTTTTTGTTTTTATTTTGATTTTATATTTACAAATATATACAAATAAATACACACTCATTTTTATTTTTTTTCAGAGGAAAATAATTTTTATTTATTTACAGGTATATGTACAAACACATGAGCTTCCCTATCTCTCTCTACTTGGGTTCTTTTGCGGTCAGGCCCATGCTGAGCCCTCCCTTGGGATTAGGTCGCTCAATATTTATTCTAAATATCTCCCTCTTTTTCTTTTATTTCTTTATTCTTTTATTTATGCACAAAATATGCTAATTATGCATATTTACACAATGCATGCTAGATGATAATTATTGCTATATACAAATATCTACATGTGTTTTGCATAGGTTTTGTAGCTAAAATAAAAGAATAAAGAGTGATGAATGGGTATTCATCAGTGATGCACAGTAGGTGTAGAGGACATCGATCATCTTTTTTTCAGTTTCCCAACAAAAACTATTGGTGGATACCTTCTCGGGGTCACTACTGAGAGTTCCCAATTGTTCTCCAATTCTCTTGGGACATTTCAATGATGGTCTAGGTGGCATCCATTTTATAATCAATTTTCTTGGAAATGTGGAGCATGATCCAGTTTAGGATGTAACAAGCTTGGAGGACAAGTTAACTTGGAGGACAAGTTACTTGGGTCATAAGTTAGCTTGGGGAATAAGTTATTCCTTTTTGTATCTTCCTCTCAACCCAGCCCTAAATCTATATAAGGGCGGCACTTGTAACCTAAACAATATATAATAGAAAACTATCTCTGTGGTGGCTGTAGACGTAGGCATCTTGCTGAACCACGTAAATCTCATGTGTCTCGTGTGTGTTTGATCTTACCTATTCTTCCACCTCCTTCCCACATCTAACAACTAATATCAGAGCTTGGTTCGAGTGAAGTAGTGGGAGCGATGGCTTCAGAAGACAGAAAGGTGAAGACCGATCGGTTCGACGGAAAAGATTTTGGCTTCTGGAAGATGCAGATTGAAGACTATCTGTATCAGAAAAAGTTGCACGAGCCCTTATCGGGTCAGAAGCCAGAAGCGATGAAGAAGGAAGATTGGGAGATGCTAGATCGACAAGCTCTGGGTGTGATTGATGACTCGCCAAGAAACAAGGGTAAAAGGTATCAAGGGTCGTTGCGACCCAAGTCGCCAAGCGTGGTCGATCGAGAAAAAGAGACCACCAAATATGATAAAAATCAATCAAACATCTAATAGCGGTCTTGCTATTTTATTAACCCGGTATAGCGACCAGGGTCTAACACAAAGAGCACGTGATGGCCTCGCGGCCTACGAAGTAGTCTCAAAAATAAAATAAAATAAAAGACAAGTGTTTTTGGTGGATTTTTAATTGTTTTTAAATTTTTTGGATTTTTAAAGAATTAAGAAAATAAGGAAAACAAAGAAACAAGGCAATTCAACAATTTATTTAATGCATCAAAAATCAAGCAAAAATTCAAATAAAAATGTTTTTGTGTGTTTTATAATTTTTACTGTTTTTAGTGAATTTTTGGTATTTTTCTGATTTGTATTTAATTTTCTAAAAATAAAACAATGCAAGAAAATGAAGGCACTGTCCAGCCAAGTTTAAGGGACTTAGATAAAATATCTAAAAGTCCCCAATAAGCCTGAAGGTAATTTTCCTATAAAGAGAAAGAAACAAGGAAAATTTAGGAACCTTAATTATTATTTTTGGATTTTTAGATTATTTATTAGAGTTTTTATGAGTTTTTAGGTGTTTTTCAATTTTTAAGGGTTTTATAAAATGGAAAATGATCAAAATTGGTCAGAAAATCAAACACAACACAAGAAACAGTAGCTAATTTTTTTTGTAATTTTTAGACGAATTTTAATATTTTTTTATTTTTAAAATCAAACAGTAAGGAAACAGGGTGTTTTTTATTTTTTTAAAAATATCAAATAAAAGCAAAAATGTCTCCAAAAATTCTAGAAATTTTTACAACATGGCAGGAGCCATGTATCCAATTTTCATGGAATTTGGAGTAGGTTTGATATTTTATTCAAAAATAAAACCTAGGTACAGTGCACAGGGACCTGTGCATAAATATCCAAAGTTCTGGGGGGTCCGGTGCAAAAATCCCACGAAATCATGCGCGCAGAGCGTGCCTGGGGCACTCAGGGACCTAAATGCAAACCAAACAAAGTTCTGGGACTATTTGGTAACAGGTACCAAAAGTCCGAGGACCTTTTTGTAAATTAACCACAAATAAGCGCACATACACAAATAAATCATGCACAAGGGTATAAATGCAATTTCCTAAAAATATTCATTCATTTCAGAACACTCCAGAACTACAGGGCTAGCTGTGAAAATATCCCAAAAAGGCACGTGTCGATGCACGTGCTACACTACACACAGGGGCATATATGCAATAAGCAAACAAGACAGGGTCTAAAGTGCAAATGTACCAACGTAAATAAAATCCTAAAAATATTTACAGGACTAAACTGAAATTAAACTAAACTAAGGGCCTAAGGTGTAAATTACCCTTTATTACGCAAGCCGTTGGATGGGCGCCACGTCAATGATTGGACGGCTGGGAAGGGGTGGCGCCCAACGCTGAGTCTTCGACGCTGATCGATTGGCCAAGGCGTCGCCATGTGGAAGATCGCACGGTGGAGGGGCGTTGTGGCTAAACCTCAGGCATCAACGGTCCAGATCGCCCCTCCCAGGATCGGAAGGCGCTGGACGCTCCTCGGATGAACGGTCAGGATCAAGACTGGAGCTCGGGGTCGATCGGAAGTCTCTGAAGGATGGAGGAAGAACTGGGCTCCGGCGAACTTCGCCGGGCTCGTGACGGCGTTGGTCTCCTCCTGGAAGGCCTCTGATGATCGGAGAAGGGAGCTGCGGGCCCTCCGCATCGAACGGTGACCTCCGATGACTCAACGGAGCTCCGAGGAGCTCTACAGAGTCGGGCGGAGGCGGAGCTGCTGGACCAAATGGTCCAAGCCCTCAGATGGGCTTGGATGTACCTGCAAAGTGCATCAGCAAACTCGCGGGTCGAGGGCAAACTGCCTCGACCCCGTTAGGCGTGGTGATAGTGAACGGTGAGGCGTGGTGGTCGAGCTCCGGCGAGGGGTGGACGGAGGAGCTCGAATCCCCAGCTCCTGTGCGAGCTGGATTGAATGGAGGGGCGTAGAACGTGCGTGGGGAAGGGCGAATGCGATGGTGTGGCCCGATGATCGAATGGGAGGCGAACGTGACCGGAATCGAAGGTGGTCGGCGACGGGGCGATTTGAGGCTAAATCAAAATTCGAGAAATAGAAAAGAAACTACGGCTACCTGGGTGGTCGAGTCGACTGTGGGCGAGCAGCTAGTGCTCTAGGTCCTAGCCTCGAGGACCGTCGTCGTCCGAGGCTCGAGCTCCTGCTCTGGGCGGAGCACGGCGGTGCAAACTCGCCGGATCAGTGGTTCCTTGCTCCCTCCTCGCTGCGATACCCTCTGGAGCAAGCTGTCACTCTCGCCAAGACGGTGGAGGTCACTGGGTGGTGAACAAATGAGCCAAAGATGTGGAATGAAGTGGCGGAGCTGGGACTTTATACTTCTAGGGGTCCGACTATCGGGAGGTCGGGCGAGCAGCTCAGAGCGCGGATCCCCAAAATCCACCCCGGGCGTGGATCAGGGATGATCAAGCTCGGATTAGAGATCGGGGTTAACGGATTCCAAAATCGGATCCAGTGTGCGAAATGTCGAGAAGTCGGGTTGTGGGCACGGATCCGGGACGGGGTGGTCCTGGGGGGGGGGAGTTGACCGGGGGGTCAACGTCCCCGTGGACCAGTGGAAGCAGGCCACATGGAAAATATTTAGAAATTCAATTAAAAATAGCAAATGGCCGACTTATTAAAAAGTCAAAACAAGAAATATTTTTGTTTTAATTTTTTCTATTTTTTGGTGATTTTTAATTATTTTTCAAAATAAAAGGAGGTATTTACACTATATAGCTATATATAGGTATATGTACAATATGTCTTTTTAATTTTTGATTTTTAATTTGTTATTTTTATACATTTTTATTCCTATTTTATATTTTATTTATTTATATCATAAAATTAGGAATAAAAAAGTATTTTTATTTTATTTTTATTATTTATATACATAGGTGAAATAAATACTTATGTACATATATATACACGGTATATTTACAATGTATTTTATAATTTTTAATTTTGTTCTTTTTATTTTGTTTTTTCTTGTTTTAATTGTTTCTATTTTATTTATTTACAACATAAAAAGTAGAATATATACAAATTTTATAAAAATTAATTTTATTTATTTATAAGGTTAAATAAATATAGGAGAGGTTATGTACATGATGAATATGTACAAGTGGTCTATTTTTATTTTCTTTTTGATTTTTTTCTATTTTTATCTTGATTTTATATTTATGAATATATACAAGTATTTACAAACCCCTTTTATTCTATTTTTGGAGGAAAATATTTTTATTATATTTACAAATCTATTTACTCACATGAGCCCCTATCTCCCTCTACTTTGGCTTTTATGCGGTCAGGCCCATGCTGAGCCCTCCCTTGGGTTAGGTTGCTCAATATTTATTCTAAATATTTCCTCTTTTTCTTTTTGATCTTTATTCTTTTATTTTTGCACAAAAACATGCTAATTATTACTTTTTACACCATGCATGCTTTTGGTAATTATTTATATTTACAAATATATACATGCATTTGCAAAGGTTTTTGTAGCTAAAATATAAGAATAAAGAGTGATGAATGAGTATTCATCACCCCCCTATATTTTACTTTGCTAGTCCCTTAGCAAACACTTATTTGAAAAAGAAGTGAAAAAGAAGAAAGAAAAAGAAAAAGAGAAGAATGTACATGGATCAAGGTTGATTATTAAACTTGCCTTCATTAAATTGAGGTATGGAGCTTAATCAGATCTTTGGATTATTAATGTGTAGGAACCTTATTTGGACTTAAGCCTAAAACTCAACAGCCTCTAAGTTCCACTAATCTCTAATCAAGACTCCTCAATGCTCCAGATCAGAACAAGTCATCAATCACAAACCCTGAAGACCATGAATCTTTCCTTGTCCTGTGAATGTGAGGTATAAGCTCTCCACCTCAGAAATGGCAACTTGACAACCCTCCCCAACAAGGTAACTCTATGACCTCAATCTGGCCACTCTTTCCTCGAGGAGCGGGGTATTCCCTTCTAAGTTCAAGTTCAACCGGCTCAAGAAGAGGAGGAAGAAGAGAATGGACCATGGCCAGTGTAGCCATGTATCCATGGGAGCTTGACCAGTGTAGCCAAGTCTCCCTGCTGCAAGCTACATAAGGTGGATCATGAAACACAAGCTTTTCTTATTGCACTTTATATACATACTCCGGTGGGATTATCATTTTATCTCAGACCCACCACTTTTTTGGAGTTATTATCATCATTTTTTTTTCAAGTGCATCTATACAACATATACATGTGCAGCATATATATAAGGAGTTTTTCCTCTTGAGCCAGTAGACTATCCCTCTTTTGAAGCTTTATTGCAACCCACAACTCCCGTCGTTAGACCTCATGGCAACCAGACCAAGTTGAGACGCACTTCCTTCACTAAAAGAAGAAGAGAGGTTCCGCCTAGAAGTACTACCCTCATATGCTACCCCAAGTCAAGGAAGACTGCCTCCTCACCACCTCATCCGTAGAGAGCTCGGTGCACAGTGCTGGTGTCCAAGTAAAGCCATTGTCCCTGTGAGTCATGTGTTGTTGTTAAGTGCTCTACTTATGCTCATTGAGATGACATGTGATCATAGCCAAGTGGACTCAAAGAATTAAGTCACCATGGACCTGAAAAGCCTTAAACCTAAGCCCTATAAGGTTCCTCTTAGAAATTAGGTGGATTAAGATCTTAATCAAGCTCCATTTCCCAATTTAATTCTAGGCTAGTTTAAATGTCAACTATCATCCAGAAAAACTATATACATATGTACAAAAGATGCTATTTACACAAATTTTACAAACATGCAAAATTTTTAAAAAATGTTTTGAAATCATGAATGGATGATGCATGAAGTGCAAGTTTTGCAAAAGGTATTTACACACATTTACACAAGATTTTTGCAAACTTTTGATTTTCAAAACATTTTGGAAACATTTTGTACTATATACACAAAAGATTTTTGAAATCATTTTTACAAAAATAATTTGTACACTAGCTATTTATGTGCAAATAAAAGAATGTTTATGTACATGAAAATTTTTTAAATTTTGTGATTTTTAGGGTTTTTAGCCATTTTTATTTATTAACACACTCACACAAAGTATGAGTTATGGCTAAAGTATATATGAAATATATGCACACCCCCCTATACTTAGCTCAAACGATGTCCTCAGAGTCAAGAGCGATGAAGAAGACATAACTCGTGCTATGTATAGGGAAGTGAAAAGGAAGGCTATAAATGAATAGAAAGTCAAAAAGAGATCTCGGGTTTCCCCCTATACTTAGGATCAAGTAATCCTAAGTAGAGCAGGCTGTACACAAAGGGAAAACCGAGTGGAGAATGTACAGGGTCTACCCCCCCCCCTATACTTAGGATAAAATGTCCCTAAGTATAGGCAGCAAAAACAGGGGTAGACAGAAACAAAAGAAATACCCAAAGGTCCTACATCCCTCCTATACGTAGGGTAAAATACACCCTAAGTATAGCATAATCAAATGATGAATAAAGGGATGTGGGACTAAAGAATGTGATGATATGGACATCTGGATCTATACAAGTCGGAAGATCAGTGAGAATCAGGCGTGAGATGCAATAGATGTGAGTCAAAAACCGCATCTCACGCAAAATGAATCGGGGCAACATCAACGACCCGCGGCTCATGATCTAGAAATGGCTTGAGCCACTAGCCGTTCACTCGAAAGGTACTCTCAGAAGACAACTTGGATATATCAATGCTACCGTTGTCGTGTACCTTTCTCACCAGATAAGGTCCCTTCCACTTGCTCTATAGCTTTCCTGGAAATAGGCGAAGTCTCGCATCAAACAACCATACTCTCTGTCCAGGCTCAAAATGCTTGTGGCTGATGTGAGAATCATGCCACTCTTTCACTCTCTCCTTATAATGTAGGCTGTTTGAGAAGGCGGTATCTCTCAACTCCTCCAGGGCTGCTAACTCTGCCCTCCTCTGGTCTCCTACACCATCTGGATCCATAAGTATCTCGGTAACTGCCCAAAGTGACATGTGCCTCAGCTCAACAGGTAAATGGCACGGCTTGCCATATACAAGGCGAAAGGAAGATGTGCCCAATGGTGTCTTGAAAGACGTCTTATATGCCCACAAGACCGAGTCCAAAAGCTGTGACCAATCCTTTCGGTCAGGGCGGATGACTTTCTACAATATAGTCTTGATCTCCATGTTCGACACCTCGGCTAGTCCATTCATCTGTGGATGGTAAGGTGTAGCAACGCGATGGTCTATGCCGAACTCGCTAGCAAGGGCCTTCACCTGGTCGTTGATGAAATGAGACCCCCCATCTGAAATCAATACTCGAGGTACCCCGAACCGCGTGATGATGTGCTTCCTCAAAAATCTGTAAATTGTCCTCGCATCAGCGGCTTGGGCGGGGATAGCCTCAACCCAATGACTAACATAATCTACGGCCAACAGAATGTACTCAAATCCCTGACTCTTAGGGAATGGACCCATGAAATCGATGCCCCGTGCGTCAAAAACCTCACAGAAGTGAATGGGCTGCATCGGCATCATATCACGCTGTCCACAAGTGCCCATCCTCTGACAGTCAGTACACCTCTTCACGAACTCATCAGAGTCCCTGAAGAGGGTAGGCCACCACAAGCCGGATTGGAGCACATTATGTGTCGTTCTCCTACCAGAATGATGTCCTCCTGCCTCAAGCTTGTGGCAGTATGTGAGGACGCTATGGTGCTCCTCCTGAGGAATGCACCTACGCCAGACGCTATCCCCTCCTTCATGGTAAAGGATGGGATCCTCCCAGTGGTAGGACTTGGCCTTCGCAAGGAAGGTCTCAAGCCTCTGTCTGGTCCAATCTTGTGGGACTTTCCCAGCAACGAGAAAGTTCACAATATCGGCATACCATGGGAGTGAGGCGATAGCAAGGATCGCCTCATCTGGGAAGGTCTCACAAATGGGATCAATATGCTCGGACTCCTCAGGCTGCTCTAAATGGGAGAGATGATCCGCCACCACATTCTTGACTCCAGGCTTATCCTTGATCTCAATGTCGAACTCCTGGAGTAGAAGGATCCATCTAGTCAATCTGGCCTTGGCATCCTTCTTTGCCATGAGGTATCGGATGGCGGTGTGATCAGTGTACAAGGTCACTCTAGATCCAATGATATAAGATCTGAACTTATCTAGGGCGAACACTACGGCTAGCATCTCCTTCTCTGTGACCGTATAATTCCACTGGGCGGAATCCAATGTGTGGCTAGCGTAGTGGATAGCAAAGGGGACTCCATCCCTCCTCTGTCCCAGCACGGCCCCTACGGCAAAATCGGAGGCATCCGTCATGATCTCGAATGGGAGAGATCAATCAGGCGGCTGAAGAACAGGAGCCTCTATAACACACTGCTTGAGAGTCTCGAAGGACGAAAGACACTTGTCATCGACAAGAAACTCGGTGTCTTTCGTCAGGAGGTCAGTCAACGGCCGGGCAATCCTGCTGAAATCATGAATAAATCATCGGTAGAAACCGGCGTGCCCCAGGAATGACCATAACTGCCTCAGGTTGGACGGCGGTGCGAGTTTTCTAATGACATCAACCTTGGCCGGATCAACCTCCATGCCCCTGTTGGAGATGATGTGGCCAAGCACCGTCCCTTGAGTCACCATGAAGTGACTCTTCTCCCAAGAAAGCACCAAGTGAACCTTTATACATCGCTGAAGTACTTGGTCTAAGCAGTCAAGACAGGAGTCGAATCCATCGCCGTAAACCAAGAAATCATCCATGAAGACCTCCAAACACTCCTCTACCATGTCCGAAAAGATCGACAGCATGCATCTCTAAAATGTCGCAGGGGCATTGCATAGCCCGAATGGCATGCGTCGGAAGGCGTATGTGCTGAAGGGACAGGTAAAGGTGGTCTTCTCCTGGTCCTCAGGAGCGATGGCCACCTGGTTGTAGCCCGAGTACCCATCCAGGAAACAGTAATGGCTCTTCCCTGCCAGTCTCTCAATGATCTGGTCAATAAAAGGCAGGGGGAAATGATCCTTCTTGGTGGCCTGGTTGAGTCTCCTGTAGTCAACACAGACCCGCCAAGAAGTGGGTACTCGTGTAGCAATCTCCTCTCCCGACTCACTGATCACAGTCGTGATGCCCGTCTTCTTGGACACCACATGCAAGGGGCTGACCCACTTGGAGTCGGAAATGGGATAAATAAAATCTGCGCTCCACCATTTTGAGATTTCTGATGACGCGAAAATTGACGCAGTTAAGAGAGGATAAATAATATCAAAAATGTGTCGTTGTTCTCAACCGCACAATTCGGTCAACGGAAAAATTAATTAAAACCACTCAAAAAAAGATAAATCAATGAAAAATGTAAGCGACTTTTCGCTATTCTTTTTACCTGGTATAGCGACCAGGGTCGAACACAAGGAGCACGATTTAAAAACTAAGTAGCCAAATTTCAGAAAAGAATTTTTGGTGGTTTTTCAATTTTTTTTATTTTTTTTATATTTTTCGAATAAGAACAATATGCACAAGAACACACACACAACACTATTTTTGTATTTTTCACAATGGTCAAAAAATATATAGGAAAGTCCACAGAAAATGTTTTTTGTGTTTTATATATTTTGAAATAATTTTGGTAAATTTTTCGCAATTTTCTGATGTTTTTGTTATTTTCTAAAAATGAAACAGTGGAAAATAAATATAATGTACACAGTCAGGAGTATTTTGCAAATTAAAAATTCTTTAAGGCTCAAAACTCCTAGGGATTATTTTTAATAGAAACTACAATTAAATATCTACAAATAGAAACTGAAATCACTATTTTTTTATTTTTCTACAATTTTCTATAATTTTTTAAGATTTTTCGTAGTTTGTAATTTTTTTGGAGTTTTATAAATGAAAATTATACAAAAATTGGTTTAGAAAATAAAGCACAACAAAATACACCTACGGAAATTTTTATGGAATTTTTAAACAATTTTTTTGATTTTTAATGAATTTTCAAAGTTCTGAAAGACAAAAAGACAATATTTTTTATTTTTTAAAAATATCAAATGAAGTCAAAAACTGATGAAAAATTTATACAATGAACAACACTACTGCAGGAGCATACACAAATTTTTGCAAAATTTTTTGAGCAACAAAAATATTTATTTAATCAAAGAGAACATGCATAGTCCAAGTCTGCAATATAGGGACTAAAATGTAATTGTGCAAAAAGTTTCTGCCTTTAAAAATAATAAAATAATTATGCTGGCAGATGTGTAATTTACCCAGTGAAAAGCGTGCTCAGCATGTTAGTTGGTCTGGAGGGGACTTCTTTGTACTTTTGACAACTTTCAGGGCTTTATTGCAATTGTCCCCTTTTTATAATAAAACAAAAGGAAGCCCTAAGGCTTTCCTTCCTTCGTTTCTTTCTCAACAGGGCCACAAGGGAGCCACAGCTGCCGCCCCTCTCCAGATCTGGGGATGCGCGCAGGGGGCGGCCGAGGGGAGGCGTTCGACGGAGGACGGTGCCCGCGGTGGTGCGGGGACGCAAGGGCAGGAGCAGCTTGAGGGGGGCGCGACGAGGACGCGCGGGTGCTCAGAGGTCGCGGCCAACCGCCGCGGAGGGGGCGGGGCGGCGCCGCCGCCCGGGGGCTGCGCGGGATCTGTGGATGGTGGGCGGCGGGTTGATAGCCGTCGCCTGCTTCAATTCTTTTTTTTTGTTTTTTTTGTTTTATTATTATTTGCTGCAGGAAATGGTTAGTAAAAAAATGTTTTTTTTTATTTTTTTATTCAGAAAGATGTAAACAGTAATAAAATGTTTTTATTGTTCTTATTTTTTTGTTTTGACCTGCAAAATAGATGGTTAGAAAAAAAGACAAATGATGATTTTTTTTATTTTTCTTGTCCTGCAAAATAAAATGTTAGCGATAGGGACACAACTATTTTTTTTGTGTTTTTTTTATTTTCCTGCAAAACAAAGATTAGATAAAAATAAATAAATATATTTTTTTATTCTTCCTGCAAAAACAACTGTGAGATAACAGGAAAAGATATTTTATTTTTTTATTTATATACAAAAATGGATGTATGAACGGACGGATCTTGCGATATGGGAGGGGGATCCGAGACTCCGATCACCGTGCATAACTAGAGGTGAAAGGTTGCGTGAGGTAGAAATAGAATGCGTGGTGATCGTGACGAGAGATGAAAAATCGGTGTCGGGCGAGAATGTATTAAGATTTTTTTATGATCTAAATTCTAAAAACTACACCTACGCTAACATCTAAACCTGCAATTTACCTACGAGAAACGACAAGTAAAAGTGGATCTCACCTCGGGGTTTGGACATGCCATGATGGCCTCGACGAAGCTCAAGTCGCTGTCACCGACTGGATCGGAGGCTAGGACCCTCTTCAACAAGAAATCTCTCGGAAATCGGGCTCCTCTCCGCCAAAGATCGATCCAGTTTGAATGAGGGAGGAGGAGCCCATTAAAAAGAGAAGAAAAATAAAAATGGAAACTATCCACAAATAAGGAAGGTGTTTATTAGGTGAATTAATAAAATAATTAATTAAATAAAATAAATAAATAAATTCGTAATTAAATTAATTAATTAATTAATTTATTTACCAAAAATGGATTAGCCACCTTAATGGTGGCCATTAAAGGAATAAAATCAAATCTAATATAAATGGTAAGTTATTAAGTCACTTAATTCACATAAATCTAATAAAATAAATATGAATTTCGGAATTAATTTAAATTAACTAAATAACATTAAATAAATAATTTTTTTGATGGTTTTTATAAAAGGAAATTGGTGGTATACATATATTATATACATATAATATAATGTACATAGGTGCAAATAAGGAAATAATTTTTATACAAGATTTTTTAAATTTTTTTTATTTTTTATTTTTATTGAAAACAATATTTACAATATATACATTATGTAAAAATAAATATTAATAATTATATACAACAAATATATGGGTAAGCTGCACAATACACCCCAGAAAATCGACTTTTTAACCGTAACTCCAAGAAAACGAAACCACAGCCATTTGAACGATAATTTAATTTATAGTATGATGGAAGTGAGTTTGGTTCAATTTGAGCTTGTATGGAGCCGGAATTGATGTCACAATTATCGCATTACGGCTTTTTCTGGGTGTAATTAATTGCAATATATACAATATTTTAATTTACAAATATTTTTATTATTTACAATACAATTTTATTTACAACTTTTATTTACAAAAATAATTAGTTTGAGGTCAAATTATGTACAAATAAAATAATATAAGTATTATACAAATATACATGAAAAATATGTACAAGATATTTTTGATTTTTCTGACAGAAGACCCTATCTCCCCCTACTTTATTCCTGGTCGATCAGGTCAAGTCTTGACCTTCTCTCAGGGTTTAGGTCAGTCTGTATTTATTGCATAAATACTTCCTTTTCTTTTTCTTTTCTTCTTTATTCTTTTATTTATGTACAAAAAGTGTTAAAATTGCATAATTAACAAATGCATGCAAAATGGTAATTTTATGAAATTAATGGATATTTACAGGTATTTGATTAAGGAAAAGAGGCTAAAATAAAAGAATAAAGGCGATGAATCGTGGATTCATCAATTTCCTTCATGACAACCTCTCTCAGATTCGGGTTCAGCCGCCGCTGGAACTCACGCGACGGCTTCGCCCCATCCTCGAGATAGATATGGTGGGAGCAACGTGATGGACTAATCCCATGGAGATCTGCTACGCTCCATCCGATTGCCTTGCGGTTCTTTTCAAGAACCCCCATCAAACGGGATTCTTGCTCTCCAATCAGATCGGCGGAGATGATGACTGGGTACATCTCATGTTCGCCCGCAAGGAATCGATACTTCAGCGAAGTAAGGAGCGGCTTCAGCTCTGGACAGCTGGGTGCTGGTGGATCTGGCCTCTGAAGTGTCTCTGTGTATGCTACCAAATCTGTATGGGAGAACTGAAACTCTCTCTCAATCTCGGGAAGTGGAGAAGGCTGCTCTGACTGACTGTCTCTGCTATGCTCGGCATCTACCTCCTCCTCAGTTGTAGGCTCTGTGGAACTCAGGTCTGGCATGTAATACTCGCAATCTGCCCAATCAGACTCTGAATCCAAGGGATCTGCATCAACAAAGGTGGCATCAGCACCACCGTCACACAAGGTGGCCTCAGTACCACCATCCTCACTAAACTCCGTGTCGCGGTCGAGAACCGGCTCTGCTGCCACCGAAGTATTCTGGACCAGGAATGTGCTATCCAAGCTCTCCTCTGCTGTCATCTCGGCATCAGCTGTGTCTGAAAATGAGAGGATGGCATGTGCTGCTGGATCTGCCCATGCTACCTCATCATCTGTGATCACAAAGTCACAGTCCTGGTGGATGTCTAGCCCGGCATCCGTCAGCTGCTCTGCATCTGAACTGGTCTCTGAGCATGATCTGTCTCTGGCTCTGTAGTCCTCGACCATCTCTATTTGTACACTCTCGCCCTCGACGCGAAAGTATACCTTCCCGCTATCATGGTCAGTCATCGCCTTGGTTGTGGCCAAGAACGGACGACCGAGGATGATGGGGGTATCGGTCACTGAATCAGGGATCTCCATGTCCAACACTACGAAGTCCACAGGGAATTTCAGGCTCTGAATAGTGACGAAAACATCTCGCAACAACCCCTTCGGCCTCTTGACAGACCGATCAGCAAACTGAAGGACTGTCCTGCTCTATCTTAGAGTGCCCAACTCGAAGCGGCCGAGAAGGGCTATCGGAAGGAGGTTGATAGACGATCCGCTATCTAATAGAGTCCGGTCGAACCTCTGCTCTCTAATGTCACACCTGACATAAGGGGCTCCTGAATCTGGCCTCTTGGCCGGCAGACGGTTCTGAATCGCGAAACATGTGGCTTTCGTCAGCACATGGATCTCTGAGTGGTGGTTCCTCCTCTTCCTCCTGACTGTAGTCCTGTCTCTCAACGAACGCTGGAGAAGGGGGATGTGTTGCAAAGCCTCCTAAAGGGTCTGCTGTATGTGGAATCTATCGATCATGTTCTGGCTGAACTCCTTGTGCTCTCTCTTTTTTGGATCTTTTTCTTTTTTTCTTCCCCTTCCCCATCTGAAGGGCTCTAGGGAAAGGAATCACTGGGTCCTTCTCAGATAAAGGACTAGGAAAAGGTCTAGACGGCTCGACGGCCGGATCCGCACATACATCAAGCACCACAGTGGGACCAGAAAAAACCAAACCTTTTCCTTTATTCACAACATGGTTCCGAGATACATCAGAATGAGGAAAAACTACAGCTCTCTCGGAATGAACTCTGGTGGTCTCAGTACCACCACTGGCTGGCTCAACTGGACGTCTTGCGGCCTCAGTACCGCGCTCTGGTTCGGCATTAGGAGTGGCCTCAGTACCACCTCCTCGAACTGGTGAAATGGCGGCCTCAGCACCGCCTGTGGAATCAGCATCCTTGGTGGCATCAGTACCACCATCATCAACATGAGCGGCCTCAGTACCTCTCTCCTGCTCCTCATCTGGCGCCCTAGGTGTGTCCTCGTGATGTCGCTCAGACGAGGCACCGCCGCCGGCTGGTGTCCTACCGCTCCTAAGTGTGACAAAATCAGCATCAAAAAGGTCTGCAGACATATCATCAAATGGATAACTAGGAGTGGCATGCTCAGTGTAGGCTACCTGCTCAGACTTCCGCTTCAGGCTGTTGGGGTTCGGCTCGATCTGGGCAGGGATGACGGCCTTCCCTCTCACAATGTCCCGCATCTCCTGGCGGAACTCGTACATCTCCCGTCTAAAAGTAGCCTGCTGGTCCGTGAGGAGGCGGGCTATGTCGTCCAAGGCGGGGCTCTCGTATGGTGGACCATGAGAGCCCAACGGGTAGCCTCTCTGGTAATGAGGCTGCTGGAACTGGTGCTGCTGCTGCTGAGAGGGGTAAGTAGGTGGATGCTGCTGCTGGTGAGGCTGTTCACGCCTCCAAGACTGTCCCTGCGGATAGGGACGAGGAATGTAGGATGACTGCTGCTGCTGCTGTGAAGGGTAGACTGGGGGCTGCTGCTGCAGCTGGTGATCTCTCTGCTGACTGTACTGGCCTCCCTGACCAGATGGCTGCTGTTGGGGCTGGGCACCTCCGTTCCCCCACCTGAATCCGGGATGGTCTCGTCAGATTCTAGACTGAGGGTGGTCATACCAAATCCCGTTGACATCCATCAACGGCTCTACATCGTACTGGGCTGGCGGGAGTACTGCCAGAGGCTGATCAGGCTGGTATACCACCATCTGCAAGTCTGAAGATGGTGGTGACTGGTATGTGGGTTGCGGCTGCTGGTACGGCTCCGCCTGTACAAGGTGAACCTGTCTAGGCTGCTGGTGTGAGCTGGAGCACTAGGAGGAGCTGCTACTGCTGCCGTGATCGCCTCGCGACTAAAGACGGGGCTGTGAAGCCGTTTGTGCCTCCTGGAGACACATGAGCTGGGTATTCATGTCGCTCAGAGTTTGTGACATCTGCTCCATTTGAGTGATGCCCTGGCACTGCTTCTTCTCTATCAGCTCCATCCGATCCAACTTCTCGCTAATGATGCCCATGTCTGCCTGTGCTGCTGCTACTGCGGACGAACTGGATGGACCGGCATCGACCTGTGCTATCCTCTGGTACTGCACGGGTCCTGACTGTTGCTGGGGTCTGTCCTGAGTGTACAACCTGGTCTGGGACATCACCATATAGTTCTCGGCCATCTCCTCGTAGATGGCCCAGACCTGGTCGTGATCCTTGGCGAAGTAAGACCCGCCACAAGAAGCGTTCACCAAGCCCTGGAGCTCTGGTGTCAGCCCGCTGAAGAAGCTCTGCACAAGGTTGGGCTTCGAAATATCATGGTGCGGGCATCGATCAGTCAGCTCACGGAACCTCTCCCATGCCTCATGGAATTGCTCGTTGGGGAGCATGGAGAAGTTGATGATGAGGGTTCTCGCTACATTGGTCCTCCTGAGTGGATAGTACTTGTGTAAGTACTCGGTGCAGAGCTGCTCCCAAGTGTAAACAAACTTCCCCAAGTGTTTCAGCCAGGTGGTTGCTCTGTCTGCCAAGGAAAAGGGTAAAGCGATCATCCGAATCGTATCCTGGTCCACCTGACGATCGTGGACAGTACTGCAGATCATGAGGAACTCCTGGAGGTGGAGATGGGGCTCCTCAGTGGCGAGCCCATGGAAGCGGGGGAGTAACTGCAAGGTGTTCGGGGGGAACTTGAAGTCCCCCACAATAGCTGGAAGTACGACCCAGTGGTGCATCAGCGTCGATCCGGAGTTGTGCAACTCCCGCATCGGTCTCGGTGGTCCTCCTGCCGCGACTGCGGCGGCTGCTGCTGCTGCGGTTGCTGCTACGGCTACTGCATCTGCATCATCCGGGATCCTCGGCCCGTCTCTCCTCTGATCTCTCTCTGCTCGCATCTACTCCATCTCTCTCCTCATATCAAGCATGAATGCTCCCTGATCCCTCAACTGCTACTGCACGATCTCGAGGGAGGCGATCAGGGTGGAGTTGATCGTGCCCTGGTCCAACACAAAGTGCCCAGGCTGTGGACCTCGGGAGCAATCCTCTGAACTGTCGGCCATGACGTCTGCAAAATCAAATAAGCTGAACTCAGGTGCTGATAAATCTGCCAATCTCTCCTCTGGCTCATGCCTCTCGGAACCGAAAGAAAGGGGGTCGAGGGGGAACAGGGCAGAATCATACTCGGGCTCGGAGAGCTGGTCTCGGCTCTCACGAGCCAACCTAGATGAACGGGTAGACGCGCCCGAAAGCGGTGCAGCCAGAGGCTGCCTAAGAGATCGTCTACCCATCATCGTGATCTGGCGAGTAAGGCGGATGGAATCTGGAGAAACTATGATCAGAATACAAACCCCTCAGTTCACCAACGCAAAGCGAGCTGAAGACTGTAAAGGCTCGGCCGGATTATCTTGTCAAATTTTATTTTGGTGAACAAACAATCTATCAGAGCGATTACGTGACCTGCTGGGATACCCGATGCTACCCCAACCGACTGTCCCGCACGAATGAGTCGGTAATCAGTCGGGAATAGAACCGGAGGGCTTTACCTAGTGAACGGGTCACTCTCTCGCACAAGCAAACCAATCAATGAGGGGGTTGCTCTCCCCAAGACAAATTTTTAGATCAGGTGTCTTTTAGGGTCAATAGCTTAAACAGTCCCAATTTTATGGTTTTTCTTTTTAATATTTTTCAATAAAAACAAAAGGCCTAACGAATTTTTCGGTTCTCCTGATTATTAAGTCAAAAATAGGGGGGAAGACGAAAAAGCTGATGCGCGATGAATCAATGATGCATGCAAAGATAGAAATGCGTACCTGTCTCCAGCACTCTACATGCAAGTGATCCACGCATAAATGTAAAGACAGAAAAGAAACTACCTATATGGTGCAGCGGTGAAAACCCGAGTCCTAAACAGGCAACTTCTACTTGAAGAACCGTCTAACTGGTCACCGATCCTTCAAGCCAAAGGTCCGGTCTTGGTCTACCCCTCCTCCTCCCGACACATCGGGTTCAGGAGCAGCGCTTGGCAGGGTAGGCTACGACACGTAGGCTACGAAGGGAGTGAGTCAGTTATTTTTATTAGTGATTTATTAGTAGGTCCAATTAATCGCGCTATAGGAACAGGCAAATAATTAGGTGTGGGGATCCTACTAATTACGGCACAGTCAAGCAGAAAATCCTAAATCAAGGGGCTCGAGAAAAACCGCGTAAAACCGTAAAAGGCAGCGAAGAAAACCAAAAACCGCGAAAAGCCGCGAAAAACCTAAGGGTCCCCCGAGCACACCGGTGCTCGGCGAAACAGACCCGCTAGTCAAGCCAAGTACAAAGTGTCTGAGTCTGTCCCTGTATTATTACAATAATCAAATAAAAATAAAAATAAAGTCTAAACTAATCCTACTCTATTCCTCTCCCACTCAACCTCTCTCTCACGCTCTCCTGTGGCTCCGTGCAGAAGGGAGTCGCCTCCGAGTCTCGCGGTTGCGCTGGCTTCTCGAAAGCACCCGCCTCGGTCCTCGGGCCCTCGCAAGAAAGAAACAAGTGGTCAGACCAATAAAATAATCAAATAATATCAAGAAAATAAAACATGGTATATGTGCAAAAATGCAAAATAAAATAAACAAACAAAATTCAAACAAAAACAAAAACAAAAGAAAATAAAATAAAACAAAATAAAGCAAAAAGAAGAGAAAAATAAAAAGCCGCGAAAAGCCGCGGACTCAGAAAAAGCCGCGGAAAGTCACGAAAAAGAAAATAAAGTAAAAATATAAACTACTAAGCCGTGCTCCCCGGCAACGGCGCCATTCTGATGACTCGCCAAGCAACAAGGGTAAAAGGTATCAAGGGTCGGTGTGACCCAAGTCGCCAAGCGTGGTCGATCGAGAAAAAGAGACCACCAAATATGATAAAAAGCAATCAAACATCTAATAGCGGTCTTGTTATTTTATTAACCTGGTATAGCGACCAGGGACGAACACAAGGAGCACGTGATGGCCTCACGGCCTACGAAGTAGTCTCAAAAATAAAATAAAATAAAAGACAAGTGTTTTTGGTGGATTTTTAATTGTTTTTAAATTTTTTTTGGATTTTTAAAGAATTAAGAAAATAAGGAAAACAAAGAAACAAGGCAATTCAATAATTTATTTAATGCATCAAAAATCAAGCAAAAATTCAAATAAAAATTTTTTTGTGTGTTTTATAATTTTTACTATTTTTAATGAATTTTTGGTATTTTTCTGATTTGTGTTTTTTTTCCAAAAATAAAACAATGCAAGAAAATGAAGGCATTGTCCAGCCGAGTTTAAGGGACTTAGATAAAATATCTAAAAGTCCCCAATAAGACTGAAGGTAATTTTCCTGTAAAGAGAAAGAAACAAGGAAAATTTAGGCACCTTAAATATTATTTTTGGATTTTTAGATTATTTATTAGAATTTTTATGAGTTTTTAGGTGTTTTTCAATTTTTAAGGGTTTTATAAAATGAAAAATGACCAAAATTGGTCAGAAAATCAAACACAACACAAGAAACATTAGCTAATTTTTTTTGTAATTTTTAGACGAATTTTAATATTTTTTGTGATTTTTAAAATCAAACAGTAAGGAAACAGGGTGTTTTTGATTTTTTAAAAAATATCAAATAAATGCAAAAATGTCTCCAAAAATTCTAGAAAATTTTACAACATGAAAGGAGCCATGTGTCCAATTTTCATGGAATTTGGAGTAGGTTTGATATTTTATTCAAAAATAAAACCTAGGTACAGTGCACAGGGACCTGTGCATAAATATCCAAAGTTCTGGGGGGTCCGGTGCAAAAATCCAACGAAATCACGTGCGCAGCGCGTGCCTGGGGCACTCAGGGACCTAAATGCAAACAAAACAAAGTTCTGGGACTATTTGGTAACAGGTACCGAAAGTCCGAGGACCTGTTTGTAAATTACCCACAAATAAGCGCACATGCACAAATAAATCACGCACAGGGGTATAAATGCAATTTCCTAAAAATATTCATTCATTTCAGAACACTCCAAAACTACAGTGCTAGTTGTGCAAATATCCCAAAAAGGCACGTGTCGATGCACGTGCTACACTACACACAGGGGCATATATGCAATAAGCAAACAAGACAGGGTCCAAAGTGCAAATGTACCAACGTAAATAAAATCCTAAAAATATTTACAGGACTTAACTGAAATTAAACTAAACTAAGGGCCTAAGGTGTAAATTACCCTTTATTACGCAAGCCGTTGGATGGGTGCCACGTCAATGATCGGACGGCTGGGAAGGGGTGGCGCCCAATGCTGAGTCTTTGACGATGATCGATCGGCCAAGGCGTTGATAACAGGTCTGGACACTAGGGAATGAGGTACAAAAATCAGGTCGTTGTGACCCAAGCAATCAGACCACGTATATCAAGAAAAATAACCACTCAGAAAATATCAAATCAATCAAAACAAAGAAGAGCGGTATAGCTAGAGGATTTAACCTGGTATAGCTCCCAGGGTCGAACACAAGGAGCACAGATTGGCCTTGCGGCCTACGATGTAGTCAGAAATCCAAGAGAGTCCTTTTTTGGTTTTTATTTGTTTTTATATTTTTTTAGATTTTTTTAAAAGATGAGAAAATGAGAGAAAGTAAATACAGGGCAACTTCAACAATTTATACAACACACAAAAATGAAGCAAAAATTCCAGAAAAGTGGTTTTTATGTTTTAAATGTTTTTTACTGTTTTTGGTGAATTTTTGGGATTTTTCTAATAGGTAAATTATTTATTAAAAATCAAACAATGTGACAAGAATAGGGTACTGTCCAGCAAGGCTTAAGACCCAAAAATAAAATACTCTTGGATCTCAAAAAGCCCTAAAGGTAATTTTCCTATAATCTACAAAGAATAAGGAAAATTTAGGCACCCTAATTATTGTTTTTGGATTTTTAATTTATTTACTACAATTTTTATGAGTTTTTAGGGGTTTTTCAATTTTTAGGGTTTTTAAGTGATGAAAAATAGCCAAAATTGGCTAGAAAATCAAACAACCAGTAAACAACAATATCTAATTTTTTTTAGAATTTTTAATGGAGTTTTTATATTTTTTTGGTAATTTTAAAGTCAAACAGTGGCGAAAATATGGGTTTTTGAATTTTTAAAAATAATAAATGAAATCCAAAATGTCCCCAAAAATCATAGAAATTCCTACACCATGGCAGGAGCCATGTGTCAAAATTTCATAGGATTTGGAGGTCGTTTGATATTTTATTCAAAAAGAAAGGTGGGGCACTGTGCACAGGGACCTATGTGCAAAATACCCAAGAAGTCACGTGCCAAGCACGTGCCTGGGGCACTCAAGGACCTAAATGTAATAAAAATAAGTTCCAAGGACCAATTGATAACTCGTATCAAAAGTCCAGGGGCTTATATGCAATTTACCCAAAATAAAAACGCACATGCGCATATAAAGTGCTCACAGGGGTACATTTGCAAATAAACAAAACATTTCATGCATTCATTAACATTCCAGAACTACAGGGCTAAAGATGCAAAAATCCCAAAGTAACACGTGACGAAGCACGTGGTTCACTACTGGCAGGGGTATAATTGCAAATAAAATTAAGCGTGAGGGTCTCTATGCAAATATCCCAGAAAATAAACAACGTGAATTAAAAGTTACAGGACTAAACTGAAATAAACAAACTACGAAGGGGCCCTATGATATTTACCCCTTTATTAATGAAGCGTTGGATGCGCGCCACGTGTAGATCGAACGGCTGCGGCTGGTGGGCGCTCCAGATGGCTCCTCCTCTGATCGGACGGTACTGGTAGCTCCAAGGATGGACGGCCAAGATCTGAACTGGAGCGAGGAGGACGATCGGACGGCGATGGAGGGTCCTCGAAGAACTGATGGCCGGCGAACTTCGCCGGCCTCGTGAAGGCGTCCCCTCTCTCCTCTGCTGCGCCTGAAGGTCGGAGAAGCTCCGGCGTGAAGTTCCGCAGCTGCTACTGGTCTCCGGTGGTCAAACCGAGCTCCGAGGAGCTCGAGCAAGGACGGCGGAGAAGAAGCTCCTGGCTTGAAGTTGGGGGGGGCCTCAGACGCCTCCCTTTGGACCTGCAAAAGAGTTCAGAAGCTTCACGGGTCGAGGGCAAAGTGCCTCGACCCAAGAAGGCGGGGTGAAGGTGGACGGTGCGGCGTGGCGAAAGAGCTCCGGCGAAGCGACGGCGAGGGAACTCGAATCCCAGATCCTGTGCGATCTGGGTTGTGCGAATGGGTGAAGAAGGTGTGTGGGAACACGGTGAAGGTGATGGTCGGGTCGGAAGGTTGAGATGATACGCGAGGTGGCCGGAATCAGCGAGATGCGTCGGAGATGTGATTTGGGCGTAATCTAAAATTAGAAGAAATTAGAAAGAGCTAAGGTTACCTGATGGATGCTGGAGACTGTGCTGGAGCGTGGCTATCTCCGGGTCGTAGCTTCGAAGGGCGTCAAGGCCTGAAGCTCGGTGCTCAACGCCGGCGGCGGAGCAAGGACGGCGAAGTACGCCGGATCAAAGGATACGCCTCCTCACCTCACTGCAACAAGGGCTGACGCTCGCTGTCACTCTTGCGGAGCCGATGGAGGTCACGGGGAAGAAGGAGAGGGTCCAAAGATGCGGCGCGGAGGCGGCGGAGGGGAAGAATATATAGAGTGACCGGGCGATTAGGGTTGAGGGTGGACAGCGATGGAAAGCTTCGATTTCGTGGCGAAGGATCCGGCGAGGGAGAGGGATGAATGGCGAAGAATCCGGGCGCGGGGGTTGAGTGGGTGACAGCCTGGAGCGCGTGGGAAAAATCGGGGAAGAAGGCGCGGCACGCGACTTCCAGAAAAGGAAGGAGGTCGCGGGGGAGTTGACCGGGGTCAACATTCCCCCGTGGACCAGTCAGACACTGCCACGTGTACCTGATTTTGTTTATTTATTTTAGGGCAGAAATAGGCCGAATTAAATAAAACTCAAAACATGAAATATTTTTCTTTTATTTTTTTCTATTTTTTGGTGATTTTTATTTAATTTTTGGAAATAAAAATAGGTTAGCTCTATATATAGGTATATGTACACTATATGGATTTTTATTTTTGATTTTTTTTTATTTGTTATTTTTATGTATTTTATGCTCATTTTGTATTTTATTTATTTACAAGATAAAATGAGGAATTAAAGAATATTTTTATTTTATTTTTATCACTTATATACAAGGGTGAAATAAATGGTTGAATACATTTATATACATGGTATTTATACAATGTATTTTTGTATTTTCAATTTTGTAATTTTTATTTGATTTTTATTTTGTTTCTTGTTATTTATTTTATTTACAAAATATGCCATAGAATATTCACAAAAAGTTTAGAAAATAATTGAATTTATTTATAGGGTTAAATAAATACAAAGGTGTGGTTCATGTACATGGTGAAGGAAGGGTATTTTTGAATTTTTGATTTTTATCTTTTTGTTTTGTTTTTAATAGCCTCTAAATATACACAAAATATATACAAATATATTTACAACATATTTTTGGGTGAGGAAAATATTTTATTTATTTACAGAAGTATACACACATGTGAGCCCCTATCTCCCTCTACTTTGGCTTTTATGCGGTCAGGCCCATGCTGAGCCCTCCCTTGGGTTAGGTTGCTCAATATTTATTCTAAATATTTCCCTCTTTTTCTTTTTGCTCTTTATTCTTTTATTTTGTGCACAAAAACATGCTAATTATAGGTTTTTACACAATGCATGCTTTTGGTAATTATTTGTATTTACACATATCTACATGTATTTGCACAAGGTTTTTGTAGCTAAAATAATAGAATAAAGAGTGATGAATGGGTATTCATCACCCCCTATGCTTTAACTTTGCTAGTCCCTTAGCAAACACTTATTTGAAAAAGAAGTGAAAAAGAAAGAAAAAGAAAAAGAAAAAGAGGATGTACATGGATCAAGGTTGACTTATTAAATTTTCCTTCATTAAATTGAAATATGGAGCTCGATCAGATCTTTGGATTATTAATGTGTCGGAACCTTATTTGGACTTAAGCCTAAAACTCAACAGCCTCCAAGTTCCACCAATCTATGGGCAAGACTCCTCAATAAACCAGATCAGAACAAGTCTACATACACAAACTCTAATGACCATGAATCTTTTCCTTGCGGTGTAAGTGATATGTGGCTCCCCACCTCAGAAGTAACAAAGAAACAACCTCCCTCAACCTGGTAACTCTAATGCCTCAGTCTAGCAACTCTTTCCTCGAGAAGCGGGGTATTCCCTTCTAAGTTCAAGTGCAACCGGCTCAAGAAGAGGGGGTAGAAGTATAGAGTTTTGGAAGCTTAGCCAGTGTAGCTAAGTCTCCCGCTGCAAGCTTCATGAGATGTAACATGATACCATAAGCTTTTGCTTCATACTCCGGTGGGGTTATTAAATTTTCAATCCGACCCACCACTTTTTTGGAGTTCTTTTTGCATTTTTTTTTTTTTCAAAGACTTCTGTACAACATATCTACATGGTGCAGCATATATAAGAAATTTCCCCTTGAGCCAGTAGACTATCCCTCTTTTGAAGCTTTATTGCAACCCACAGCTTCTGTCTTTAGCTTTCAACACCACTAGACCAAGTTGAGGTGCACTTCCTTCACTATAAGAAGAAGAGAGGTTCCGCCTAGAAGTACTACCCTCATATGCTACCCCAAGCCAAAGGAAACTGCCTCCTCACCACCTCATCCATGGAGAGCCATGTGTAAAGTGCAGGTGCAAGTTAAGCCATTGTCTCTGAGAGTCATGCGTGTGTTGTTAAGTGCTCTACTTAGGCTCATCAAGATGACATATGCTCATAGCCTAGTGGACTCAAAGAATTACGTCCTTATGGACCTGAAAAGCTTTAACCATAAGTCCTACAAGGTTCCTCTTGAAGTTAAGTGGATTAAGATCTTATTCAAGCTCCATTTCTCAATTTAATTCCAGGCTTAGTTTAAATGTCAACTCTCATCCAGGAAAAACTATATACATATATGTACAAAAGATGCTATTTACAAATATTTTACAATCATGCAAAATTTTTGAAAAATGTTTTGAAATCATGAATGAATGATGCATGAAGTGCAAGTTTTGCAAAAAGATATTTACACACATTTACACAAGATTTTTGCAAACTTTTGATTTTTCAAAACATTTTGAAAAAATTTTGTACTATATACATAATTTTGATACAAAATATTTACACAAGCTTTACACAAAAGATTTTTGAAATTATTTTTACAAAAATACTTTGTACACTAGCTATGTATGTGCAAGAATAAAAGAGGTTTATGTACATGAAAAAAATTTTTAATTTTTGTGATTTTTAGCCATTTTATTTATTAACACACTCACACAAAGTACGAGTTATGGCTAAAGTATATATGAAATATATACACACCCCCCCTATACTTAGCTCGAACGATGTCCTCAGAGTGATCAAGAGCGATGAAGAAGACATAACTCGTGCTTAGTAAAAGGGAAGTGAAAAGGAATGGCTAAGTACAGGAACGAACAAATGAATAGAATGAGAGGAACTCGGTGGTTTCCCCCTATACTTAGGATTAACTAATCCTAAGTATAGAAAGCTGTGCATGAAGGGAAAGCCGAGTGAAGAAGAATATACAGAATCTGCCCCCCCTATACTTAGGGTAAAATATCCCTAAGTATAGGCAGCAAAAACAAGAGCAGAAAGAATGAAAAGAATACTCACAGGTCCGACACCCCCCCTATACTTAGGGTAAAGTACACCCTAAGTATAGCATAATCATAAGATGAGAGACGGGATGTGGGACTAAAGAATAGAATGATATGGACAACTGGATCTATACAGGCGGAGGAACAGTGAAAATCAGGCGTGAGATGTAAAAGATGTGAGTCAAAAGACCACATCTCACGCAAAATGAATAGCGGCAATAATAACGTCCCGCGGCTCATGATCTAGAAATGGTTTGAGCCGCTGGCCGTTCACTCGGAAGGTACTCTCAGAAGATAACTCAGATATATCAATGCTACCGTTATCGTGTACCTTCCTGACCAAATAGGGTCCTTTCCATTTGCTCTGTAGCTTCCCTGGAAATAATCGTAGCCTTGCGTCAAACAGCCATACTTTCTGTCCAATCTCAAAATGCTTGTGGCTGATATGAGAATCATGCCACTCTTTGACTTTCTCCTTATACTGTAGGCTGTTTGAGAATGCTGCATCTCTAAGCTCTTCCAAGGCAGCTAACTCTGCCCTCCTTTGGTCTCCTATACCATTTGGATCCATCAATATGTCTGTAACTGCCCAAAGTGACTTGTGCCTCAGCTCAACAGGCAGGTGACAGGGCTTGCCATACACGAGGCGAAAGGGAGATGTACCCAATGGAGTCTTGAAAGATGTCCGATATGCCCACAAGACCGAGTCCAAAAGCTGTGACCAATTCTTTCGGTCAGGGCGGACGACTTTCTGCAAAATGTTCTTGATCTCCCTATTCGACACCTCAGCTAGACCATTTGTCTGTGGATGGTATGGTGTAGCAACACGATGGTCTATGCCGAACTCTCTAGCAAGTGCCTTCACCTGGTCGTTGATGAAATGAGATCCCCCATCAGAAATCAGAACTCGTGGAACCCCAAACCGCATGATTATGTGCTTCTTCAAAAATCTGCAAACTGTCTTTGCATCTGCGGCTCGGGCGGGGATAGCCTCAACCCAACGACTAACATAATCTACGGCCAACAGAATGTACTCAAATCCCTGACTCTTAGGGAATGGACCCATGAAATCGATGCCCCATGCGTCAAAAACCTCACAGAAGTGAATGGGCTGCATCGGCATCATATCACGTTGTCCACAAGTGCCCATCCTCTGACAGTCAGTACACCTCTTCACGAACTCATCAGAGTCCTTGAAGAGTGTAGGCCACCACAAGCCGGATTGGAGCACTTTCTGTGCCGTTCTCCTCCCAGAATGATGCCCTCCTGCCTCAAGCCTGTGGCAGTACGTGAGGACACTATGGTGTTCCTCCTGAGGAATACACCGACGCCAGATGCTATCCCCTCCTTCGTGGTAAAGGATGGGATCCTCCCAGTGGTAGGACTTGGCCTTCGCAAGGAAGGTCTCAAGCTTCTGCCTGGGCCAATCTTGTGGGACTTTCCCAGCAACGAGAAAGTTCACAATATCGGCATACCACGGGAGTGAGGCGATAGCAAGGATCGCCTCATCTGGGAAGGTATCACAAATGGGATCAATCTGCTCAGAATCCTCAGGCTGCTCTAATCGGGATAAGTGGTCCGCCACCACATTCTTGACTCCAGGCTTATCCTTGATCTCAATGTCGAACTCCTGGAGCAGAAGGATCCATCTAGTAAGTCTGGCCTTGGCATCCTTCTTTGACATGAGGTACCTGATGGCGGTGTGATCTGTGTACAAGGTCACTCGGGATCCAATGATATATGATCTGAATTTATCTAGGGCAAACACTACTGCTAGCATCTCCTTCTCTGTGACTGTATAATTCCGCTGGGCGGAATCCAATGTTCGGCTAGCATAGTGTATCGCAAATGGTACTCCATCCCTCCTCTGTCCTAGCACGGCCCCTACGGCAAAATCAGAGGCGTCCGTCATGATCTCGAATGGGAGAGACCAATCGGGTGGCTGAAGGACAGGAGCCTCAATAACACATTGCTGGAGAGTTTCAAAGGACGAAAGACACTTGTCATCGACAAGGAACTCGGTGTCTTTCGTCAAGAGATCAGTCAACGGTCGGGCAATCTTGCTGAAATCATGAATGAATCTCCTGTAAAAACCAACGTGCCCTAGAAATGACCGTAGCTGCTTCAAATTAGACGGCGGTGTGAGTTTTCTAATGACATCGACCTTGGCGGGATCAACCTCCATGCCTCTGTTGGAGATGATGTGGCCAAGCACCGTCCCTTGAGTCACCATGAAGTGACTCTTTTCCCAAGATAGAACCAACCGGGTAGCAATACATCGCTGAAGCACTCGGTCTAGGCAGTCAAGACAGGAATCGAATCCGTCGCCGTAAACCGAGAAGTCGTCCATGAAGACCTCCAAACACTCCCCTACCATGTCCGAGAATATCGACAGCATGCATCTCTGAAAAGTCGCAGGGGCGTTACATAGCCCAAATGGCATGCGTCGAAAAGCGTATGTACCGAAGGGACAGGTAAAGGTGGTCTTCTCCTGATCCTCAGGAGCGATGGCCACCTGATTGTAGCCTGAGTACCCATCCAGGAAGCAGTAATGGCTCTTCCCTGCCAGTCTCTCTATGATCTGATCAATAAATGGCAGGGGGAAATGGTCCTTCTTGGTGGCCTGGTTGAGTCTCCTGTAGTCAACACAGACCCGCCAAGAGGTAGGTACTCGTGTAGCTATCTCCTCTCCCGACTCACTGATCACAGTCGTGATGCCCGTCTTCTTGGGCACCACATGCAAGGGGCTAACCCACTTGGAGTCGGAAATGGGATAAATAAAATCTGCACTCCACCATTTTGATATTTCCTTCATAACAACCTCTCTTAGGTTGGGGTTCAGTCGCCGCTGGAACTCACGCGACGGCTTCGCCCCTTCCTCGAGATAGATATGGTGGGAGCACAATGAGGGACTAATCCCATGGAGATCTGCTACGCTCCATCCAATTGCCTTGCGGTTCTTTTCAAGAACCTCCATCAGACGGGATTCTTGCTCTCCAGTCAGATCGGCAGAGATGATGACTGGGTACATTTCAGACTCTCCCGCAAGGAATCGATACTTCAGCGAAGTAGGGAGCGGCTTTAGCTCTGGACAGCTGGGTGCTGGCAAATCTGGCTTCTGAAGAAGATGTGTGTATGCAGACAATTCTGCCAAATTTGCCTGGGAAAATGATAACGAACTCTCACAAACTGGATCTGGAGAAGGCGGGTCCTCTACATTGTCTCTGATCTGTTCTGCCTCTACCTCCTCCTCATCTATAGGCTCAGGTGGATCCAGATCTGGCATCTGATCATCACAATCGGCCCAATCAGATTCTGAATCCGAGGGATCTATATCAGACTCGGTGGCATCAGTACCACCGGAGAACAAGGTGGCATCAGCACCACCATAGAGCAGGGTGGCCTCAGTACCACCATCACTGGAAATCGTGTCGCGATCAAGGTCCGACTCTGCTGACTCAATAGTATCCTGAACCAAGGCTGTGCTCTCCAGACTATCCTCTGCTATCATCTCTGCATCAGCTGTATCTGTATATGAGAGGATGGTCTGTGCTGCAGGATCTGCCCAAACTGCCTCATCATCTGTGATCACAAAATCACAGTCCTGGTGGATGTCTGGCTCTACGTCTGTCAGCTGCTCTGAATCTGTACTGCCATGTGAGCGGGATCTAGCTCTGGCTCTGTGGTCCTTAACCGTCTCTATTTGTATACTCTCGCCCTGGACGCGAAAGAATACCTTCCCACTGTCATGGTCAGTCACCGCTTTGGCTGTGGCCAAGAACGGGCGACCGAGGATGATGGGGGAATCGGTCAGCGAATCAGGGGTCTCCATGTCCAGCACTACGAAGTCCACGGGGAATTGCAAACCCTGAATCGTGACGACAACGTCTCGCAACAACCCCTTTGGCCTCTTGACAGACCGATCAGCAAACTGAAGGTATGTCCTGCTCTGTACAAGAGTGCCCAACTCTAAGTGGTCGAGAAGGGCTGCCGGAAGAAGGTTGATCGACGATCCGCTATCTAATAGAGTGCGGTTGAACCTCTGCTCACTAATCTGACATCTGACATACGGGGCCCCTAAATCTGGCCTCTTAGTCGGCAGATGGTTCTGGATCGCGTAACACGTGGCTTTGGTCAACACATGAATTTCTGCGGTCTTGTTCCTCTTCGTCCTTCTGACTGTGGTCTTATCTCTCAAGGATCGCTGAAGAAGAGGGATGTGTTGCAAAGCCTCATTGAGGGTCAGCTGGATGTGAAATCGGTCTATCATGCTTTGGCTGAACTCCTCCTGCTCTCTCTTTTTTGGATCTTTTTCTTTTTTCTTCCCCTTCCCCAACTCAAGGGCTCTAGGGAAGGGGATCACAGGGTCCTTCTCAGATGAAGGACTAGGAATAGGCCTAGACGGTTCGATGACCGGATCCTCACAAACATCATTCACCAAAGTGGGATCAGAAGAAACTAAACCTTTTCCTTTATTCAAATCAGAGTTCTGAGATACATTCGTGCGAGGAAAAACAACATTTCTATCAACATGAATATTGGTGGCCTCAGTACCACCTCTAGCTGGCTCCATAACTAGACGTCTTGCGGCCTCAGTACCGCGGGCTGGCTCGGCTCTGCTGGTGGCATCAGTACCACCTCCTCTATGTGGTGAAACGGCGGCCTCAGTACCGCCGGTGGAATTAGCATCTCGGGTGGCCTCAGTACCACCGTCATCATGATGTGCGGCTTCAGTACCGCTCTCCTCTTCCTCATCTGGCGCTCTAGATGGATCCTCGTGTTGTCGCTCAGATGAGGCGCCTCCTGCTGGTCTTCTACCGCTCCTAAGTGTGACAAAATCAGCATCAAATAAATCCGACGAGATAACATCAAATGAGTCACTAGAAGTGGTAGGCTCAGTGTGAACTACCTGCTCAGATTTCCTCTTCAAGTTATTCGGATTTGGCTCGATCTGTGCAGGGATGGCGGCCTTCCCTCTCATCAGGTCCCGCATCTCCTGGCGGAACTCGTCCATCTCCCGTCTAAATGTAGCCTGCTGCTCTGTGAAGAGGCGGGCTAAATCATCCATGGCGGGGCTCTCATGGGAACCCGACGGGTTGCCTCTCTGGTAATGAGGCTGCTGGACCTGGTGCTGCTGTGGCTGAGAGGGGTAAGAGGAAGGATGCTGCTGCTGGTGAGCCTGCTGCTCACGTCTCCAATTCTGTCCCTGCTGCTGGTAGGGACGAGGTACGAAGGATGATGGCTGATGTGGCTGATATGCAGGGGGCTGCTGGTGATCTCTCTGCTGGGAGTACTGCCCTCCCTGACCGGCTGGCTGCTGTTGGGACTGGTTACCCCCATTCCCCCACCTGAATCCGGGATGGTCTCGTCGGATTCCAGGTTGAGGACGGTCATACCAAATCCCGTTGACATCCATCAACGGCTCAGCATCAAAGGGGTCTGGTGGCAGTGCTGCCAGAGGCTGGTCCGGCTGATATACCACCATCTGTAAGTCTGGAGATGGTGGTGACTGGTAAGAGGGCTGCTGCTGCTGGTACGGCTCCGCCTGTACAAGGTGAACTTGTCTAGGCTGCTGCAAGGAGCTGGAGCGCTGGGACGAGCTGCGGCTGCCGCCGGAATCGCCTCGCGACAGAAGACGGGGCTGAGGAGCCGTCTGTGCCTCCTGAAGACACAAGAGCTGGGTCTTCATGTCGCTCAGAGTTTGTGCCATTTGCTCCATCTGAGTTATGCCCTGGCACTGCTTCTTCTCTATGATTTCCATGCGGTCCAACTTCTCGCTGATAATTCCCATGTCCGCAGTGGCCGACTCTGCCTGTGCGGCCGCAACTGTGGACGAACTGGATGGACCTGCATCAACCCGTGCTATCCGCTGATACTGCACGGGTCCTTGCGGCTGCTGAGATCTCTGTGTATACAACCGAGTCTGGGACATCACCATGTAATTTTCTGCCATCTCCTCGTAGATGGCCCAGACTTGGTTGTGGTCCTTGGCAAAGTAGGACCCGCCGCAAGAAGCATTCACCAGACCCTGAAGCTCTGGTGTCATCCCACTAAAGAAGCTCTGAACTAGGTTCGTCTTCGAGATGTCGTGATGTGGGCATCTATCCAGAAGCTCTCTGAACCTCTCCCATGCCTCGTGAAATTGCTCATTAGGGAGCATGGAGAAGTTGTTGATCAGGGCCCTCGCTGCATTCGTCCGCCCGAGTGGATAGTACTTGTTCAAGTACTCGGTGCGGAGCTGATCCCAGGTGTAAACAAACTTCCCTAGATGTTTCAGCCAGGCGGCTGCTCTATCTGCCAGTGAAAAAGGGAAGGCCATCATTCGAATCGTATCTTGGTCCACATGACGGTCGTGGACAGTACTGCAGATCATCAAAAACTCCTGGAGATGGAGATGGGGTTCCTCAGTGGCAAGCCCGTGAAAATGAGGGAGCATCTGCAGGGTGTTCGGAGGGAACTTGAAATCCCCCACGATAGCAGGTACCACCACCCAATGATGCATCAGTGTAGATCCGGGGTTGTGTAGTTCCCGCATCGTTCTCGGTGGTCCTCCTCCAGCGGCGGCTGCCGCTGCGGCAGCTGCTGCTGCGGCTGCTGCCTCTGCATCAGCGTCAGGAATGTCCTCAGGCTCGCTCGGCTCGTCTCGCTCTCTTCGGAGTCGCTCCATCTCCCTTCTCATCTCAATCATGAATGCCCCCTGATCGCGTAATTGCTGTTGAACCGTCTCTAATGACGCGATCAGGGTGGAGTTAATCGCTCCCTGGTCTAAGACAAAATGTTCGGGCTGGCGATCGTCTGAACTGCCGGCTCCAGCCATAGGAATGTCTGCAAAATCAGATGAGCCTAACTCAGGTTCTGTTAAATCAATTAGTCTTTCCTCGGGCTCATGTCTCTCAGTAGGAAAAGAAAGGGGATCGAGAGAGAACAGGGTGGAATCGAACTCGGGTCCGGAGAGCTGGTCTCGACTCTCACGGGCCAACCTAGATGATGGAGTAGACGCGCCTGAAAGCGGTGCAGCCAGAGGCTGCCTAAGAGATCGTCTACCCATCATCTTGATCTTGGCGAGTTGGGCGGATGGGATCTGGAGAAAATATGATCACAAAGCAAACCCCTTGTTCACCAACTCAACACAATCTGAAGACCGTGAAAGCTCGGTCGATTTATCTGGTCAATTTTATTTGGTGAACACACAAGATATCAGAGCGATTACGTGACCTGCTGGGATACCCGATACTCTCTCAACCGACTGTCCCGCACAGAATAGTCGGTAATCAGTCGAGATGAGCACCGGAGGGCTTTACCTAGTGTTCGGGTCACTCTCTCGCACAATCAAACCAAACAATGAGGGGGTTGCTCTCCCCAAGACAAATTTTTAATGTGAGTGTCTTATAGGGTCAATAGAGTTATCCAGTCCCAATTTTTATTGTTTTTCTTTTAAAATTTTTTAAATAAATACAAGCGGCCTAACGGTTTTTCCGATTCTCCTGATGATTAAGCCAAAAACAGAGGGAGAGGGCGAAAAAGCCGATGCGCGAGAAAATCAATGATGCATGCAGAGAAAGAAATGCGTACCTTGTCTCCAGCACTCTACATGCAAGTGATCCGCGCAGAATTTAAATACAGAATTAAACTACCTAAATGATGCAACGAGGAAAAACCGAGTCCTAGATGAGCAACTTCTATTGATCGTGAAGAACAATAGTTAGCTAACCGAATCGAGTCCGGAGTCCGATCTTGGGAGTCACTCGGTGCCCGCCACAACGGGTCCTGCCAGCGCTGTATGTGACTCCTCACGGCACGTGGTCTCAAATTCAATTAAACTAACTTTTTCAGTGAATTTTATCAAGGTCCAATTACGTTCTATGGGAACAGATATTCTATTAAGTGTTGGGCCTTAGATATCTACGTCACAATCAACAGAAATTCCTAAATCTAGGGGCTCGAGAAAAACCGCGTAAACACCGGAAAAGGCAGCTAGCTATGAAAACCACGATAAAAGCTGCGAAAATCCGAATGGGTCCCCCGAGCACACCGGTGCTCAGCGAAACAGACCCGCTAAGTTACAAATGTCCACAAATGTCCAAGGTCCAAGTCCTAAATTATTACAAGAAATAATGTCCTCTCTCTCTTTCTGAAATAAAAATTTCTTCTCTCTCTCTCTTCCTCCTGCTTTTCTTCCCGTGCGGGTCCTCAAAAAAAATGTACTCCAAGTTCCAAGCAGTACCTCGCACAAAAATTAGAAAGAGAGAGTGTCAGAAAACAGCTATAATGTAGAGAGACAAAAATAGAAGAATGAAAACTGACTACAAAGCCGTGCTCCCCGGCAACGGCGCCATTCTGATAACAGGTCTGGACACTAGGGAATGAGGTACAAAAATCAGGTCGTTGTGACCCAAGCAATCAGACCACGTATATCAAGAAAAATAACCACTCAGAAAATATCAAATCAATCAAAACAAAGAAGAGCGGTATAGCTAGAGGATTTAACCTGGTATAGCTCCCAGGGTCGAACACAAGGAGCACAGATTGGCCTTGCGGCCTACGATGTAGTCAGAAATCCAAGAGAGTCCTTTTTTGGTTTTTATTTGTTTTTATATTTTTTTAGATTTTTTTAAAAGATGAGAAAATGAGAGAAAGTAAATACAGGGCAACTTCAACAATTTATACAACACACAAAAATGAAGCAAAAATTCCAGAAAAGTGGTTTTTATGTTTTAAATGTTTTTTACTGTTTTTGGTGAATTTTTGGGATTTTTCTAATAGGTAAATTATTTATTAAAAATCAAACAATGTGACAAGAATAGGGTACTGTCCAGCAAGGCTTAAGACCCAAAAATAAAATACTCTTGGATATCAAAAAGCCCTAAAGGTAATTTTCCTATAATCTACAAAGAATAAGGAAAATTTAGGCACCCTAATTATTGTTTTTGGATTTTTAATTTATTTACTACAATTTTTATGAGTTTTTAGGGGTTTTTCAATTTTTAGGGTTTTTAAGTGATGAAAAATAGCCAAAATTGGCTAGAAAATCAAACAACCAGTAAACAACAATATCTAATTTTTTTTAGAATTTTTAATGGAGTTTTTATATTTTTTTGGTAATTTTAAAGTCAAACAGTGGCGAAAATATGGGTTTTTGAATTTTTAAAAATAATAAATGAAATCCAAAATGTCCCCAAAAATCATAGAAATTCCTACACCATGGCAGGAGCCATGTGTCAAAATTTCATAGGATTTGGAGGTCGTTTGATATTTTATTCAAAAAGAAAGGTGGGGCACTGTGCACAGGGACCTATGTGCAAATACCCAAAAGTTCTGGGGTCCTGGTGCAAAATACCCAAGAAGTCACGTGCCAAGCACGTGCCTGGGGCACTCAAGGACCTAAATGTAATAAAAATAAGTTCCAAGGACCAATTGATAACTCGTATCAAAAGTCCAGGGGCTTATATGCAATTTACCCAAAATAAAAACGCACATGCGCATATAAAGTGCTCACAGGGGTACATTTGCAAATAAACAAAACATTTCATGCATTCATTAACATTCCAGAACTACAGGGCTAAAGATGCAAAAATCCCAAAGTAACACGTGACGAAGCACGTGGTTCACTACTGGCAGGGGTATAATTGCAAATAAAATTAAGCGCGAGGGTCTCTATGCAAATATCCCAGAAAATAAACAACATGAATTAAAAGTTACAGGACTAAACTGAAATAAACAAACTACGAAGGGGCC
Organism: Ottelia alismoides; assembly: GCA_037367405.1. NCBI lineage: Eukaryota > Viridiplantae > Streptophyta > Magnoliopsida > Alismatales > Hydrocharitaceae > Ottelia > Ottelia alismoides. Next base: position 528,779 of record JAZKJV010001426.1, read on the forward strand.
CTATGATATTTACCCCTTTATTAATGAAGCGTTGGATGCGCGCCACGTGTAGATCGAACGGCTGCGGCTGGTGGGCGCTCCAGATGGCTCCTCCTCTGATCGGACGGTACTGGTAGCTCCAAGGATGGACGGCCAAGATCTGAACTGGAGCGAGGAGGACGATCGGACGGCGATGGAGGGTCCTCGAAGAACTGATGGCCGGCGAACTTCGCCGGCCTCGTGAAGGCGTCCCCTCTCTCCTCTACTGCGCCTGAAGGTCGGAGAAGCTCCGGCGTGAAGTTCTGCAGCTGCTACTGGTCTCCGGTGGTCAAACCGAGCTCCGAGGAGCTCGAGCAAGGACGGCGGAGAAGAAGCTCCTGGCTTGAAGTTGGGGGGGGCCTCAGACGCCTCCCTTTGGACCTGCAAAAGAGTTCAGAAGCTTCACGGGTCGAGGGCAAAGTGCCTCGACCCAAGAAGGCGGGGTGAAGGTGGACGGTGCGGCGTGGCGAAAGAGCTCCGGCGAAGCGACGGCGAGGGAACTCGAATCCCAGATCCTGTGCGATCTGGGTTGTGCGAATGGGTGAAGAAGGTGTGTGGGAACACGGTGAAGGTGATGGTCGGGTCGGAAGGTTGAGATGATACGCGAGGTGGCCGGAATCAGCGAGATGCGTCGGAGATGTGATTTGGGCGTAATCTAAAATTAGAAGAAATTAGAAAGAGCTAAGGTTACCTGATGGATGCTGGAGACTGTGCTGGAGCGTGGCTATCTCCGGGTCGTAGCTTCGAAGGGCGTCAAGGCCTGAAGCTCGGTGCTCAACGCCGGCGGCGGAGCAAGGACGGCGAAGTACGCCGGATCAAAGGATACGCCTCCTCACCTCACTGCAACAAGGGCTGACGCTCGCTGTCACTCTTGCGGAGCCGATGGAGGTCACGGGGAAGAAGGAGAGGGTCCAAAGATGCGGCGCGGAGGCGGCGGAGGGGAAGAATATATAGAGTGACCGGGCGATTAGGGTTGAGGGTGGACAGCGATGGAAAGCTTCGATTTCGTGGCGAAGGATCCGGCGAGGGAGAGGGATGAATGGCGAAGAATCCGGGCGCGGGGGTTGAGTGGGTGACAGCCTGGAGCGCGTGGGAAAAATCGGGGAAGAAGGCGCGGCACGCGACTTCCAGAAAAGGAAGGAGGTCGCGGGGGAGTTGACCGGGGTCAACATTCCCCCGTGGACCAGTCAGACACTGCCACGTGTACCTGATTTTGTTTATTTATTTTAGGGCAGAAATAGGCCGAATTAAATAAAACTCAAAACATGAAATATTTTTCTTTTATTTTTTTCTATTTTTTGGTGATTTTTATTTAATTTTTGGAAATAAAAATAGGTTAGCTCTATATATAGGTATATGTACACTATATGGATTTTTATTTTTGATTTTTTTTTATTTGTTATTTTTATGTATTTTATGCTCATTTTGTATTTTATTTATTTACAAGATAAAATGAGGAATTAAAGAATATTTTTATTTTATTTTTATCACTTATATACAAGGGTGAAATAAATGGTTGAATACATTTATATACATGGTATTTATACAATGTATTTTTGTATTTTCAATTTTGTAATTTTTATTTGATTTTTATTTTGTTTCTTGTTATTTATTTTATTTACAAAATATGCCATAGAATATTCACAAAAAGTTTAGAAAATAATTGAATTTATTTATAGGGTTAAATAAATACAAAGGTGTGGTTCATGTACATGGTGAAGGAAGGGTATTTTTGAATTTTTGATTTTTATCTTTTTGTTTTGTTTTTAATAGCCTCTAAATATACACAAAATATATACAAATATATTTACAACATATTTTTGGGTGAGGAAAATATTTTATTTATTTACAGAAGTATACACACATGTGAGCCCCTATCTCCCTCTACTTTGGCTTTTATGCGGTCAGGCCCATGCTGAGCCCTCCCTTGGGTTAGGTTGCTCAATATTTATTCTAAATATTTCCCTCTTTTTCTTTTTGCTCTTTATTCTTTTATTTTGTGCACAAAAACATGCTAATTATAGGTTTTTACACAATGCATGCTTTTGGTAATTATTTGTATTTACACATATCTACATGTATTTGCAAAAGGTTTTTGTAGCTAAAATAATAGAATAAAGAGTGATGAATGGGTATTCATCAGGCGTCGCCATGTGGAAGATCGCACGATGGAGGGGCGTTGTGGCTAAACCTCAGGCATCAACGGTCCAGATCGCCCCTCCCAGGATCGGAAGGCACTGGACGCTCCTCGGATGAATGGTCAGGATCAAGACTGGAGCTCGGGGTCGATCGGACGTCTCTGAAGGATGGAGGAAGAACTGGGATCCGACGAACTTCGTCGGGCTCGTGACGGCGCTGGTCTCCTCCTGGAAGGCCTCTGATGATCGGAGAAGGGAGCTGCGGGCCCTCCGCGTCGAACGGTGACCTCTGATGACTCAACGGAGCTCCGAGGAGCTCTGAGAGTCGGGCGGAGGTGGAGCTGCTGGACCAAATGGTCCAAGCCCTCAGATGGTCTTGGATGTACCTGCAAAGTGCATCAGCAAACTCGTGGGTCGAGGGCAAACTGCCTCGACCCCGTTAGGCGTGGTGATAGTGAACGGTGAGGCGTGGTGGTCGAGCTCCGGCGAGGGGTGGATGGAGGAGCTCGAATCCCCAGCTCATGTGCGAGCTGGGTTGAATGGAGGGGCGTAGAACGTGCGCGGGGGAAGGGCGAATGCGATGGTGCGGCCCGATGATCGAATGGGAGGCGAACGTGACCGGAATCGAAGGTGGTCGGTGACGGGGCGATTTGGGGCTAAATCAAAATTCGAGAAATAGAAAAGAAACTACGGCTGCCTGGGTGGTCGAGTCGACTGTGGGCGAGCAGCTGGTGCTCTAGGTCCTAGCCTCGAGGACCGTCGTCGTACGAGGCTCGAGCTCCTGCTCTGGGCGGAGCACGGCGGTGCAAACTCGCCGGATCAGTGGTTCCTTGATCCCTCCTCGCTGCGACACCCTCTGGAGCAAGCTGTCACTCTCTCCAAGACGGCGGAGGTCACTGGGTGGTGAACAAATGAGCTAAAGATGTGGAATGAAGTGGCGGAGCTGGGACTTTATACTTCTAGGGGTCCGACTATCGGGAGGTCGGGCGAGCAGCTCAGAGCGCGGATCCCCAAAATCCACCCCGGGCGTGGATCAGGGATGATCAAGCTCGGATTAGAGCCCGGGGTTAACGGATTCCAAAATCGGATCGAGTGTGCGAAATGTTGAGAAGTTGGGTTGCGGGCACGGATCCGGGACGGGGTGGTCCTGGGGGGAGTTGACCGGGGGGTCAACGTCCCCGTGGACCAGTGGAAGCAGGCCACGTGGAAAATATTTAGAAATTCAATTAAAAATAGCAAATGGCCGAATTATTAAAAAGTCAAAACATGAAATATTTTTGTTTTAATTTTTTCTATTTTTTTGTGATTTTTAATTTATTTTTCAAAATAAAATGAGGTATTTACACTATATAGCTATATATAGGTATATGTACAATATGTCTTTTTAATTTTTAATTTTTAATTTGTTATTTTTATACATTTTTATTCCTATTTTATATTTTATTTATTTATATCATAAAATTAGGAATAAAAAGATATTTTTATTTTATTTTTATTATTTATATACATAGGTGAAATAAATACATATGTACATATATATACATGATATATTTACAATGTATTTTATAATTTTTAATTTTGTTCTTTTTATTTTATTTTTTTTGTTTTAATTGTTTCTATTTTATTTATTTACAACATAAAAAGTAGAATATATACAAATTTTATAAAAATTAATTTTATTTATTTATAAGGTTAAATAAATATAGGAGAGGTTATGTACATGATGAATATGTACAAGTGGTCTATTTTTATTTTCTTTTTGATTTTTTTCTATTTTTATCTTGATTTTATATTTATGAATATATACAAGTATTTACAAACCCCTTTTATTCTATTTTTGGAGGAAAATATTATTATTATATTTACAAATCTATTTACTCACATGAGCCCCTATCTCCCTCTACTTTGGCTTTTATGCGGTCAGGCCCATGCTGAGCCCTCCCTTGGGTTAGGTTGCTCAATATTTATTCTAAATATTTCCTCTTTTTCTTTTTGATCTTTATTCTTTTATTTTTGCACAAAAACATGCTAATTATTACTTTTTACACCATGCATGCTTTTGGTAATTATTTATATTTACAAATATATACATGCATTTGCAAAGGTTTTTGTAGCTAAAATATAAGAATAAAGAGTGATGAATGAGTATTCATCAGTGATTCACCTGACATTGGCGAGGAACATGGCCTTCAACATCGTGAAGGATAAAACCACAACAGATTCAATGAACGCATTGTCCAATATGTATGAGAAGTCGTCCGCTTCTAACAAGGTACACTTGATGTGTCATTTGTTTAACCTTAAAATGGTTGAAAGTGCCTCTGTTACATATCATATAAATGAGTTTAATGTTATTACAACTCAGTTAAGTTCTGTTGATATTGATTTTGATGATGAGGTGAAAGCCTTGATTCTACTGTCTTCTTTGCATGAGAGTTGGGTTGCGACGGTGACTGCAGTGAGTAGTTCGTCATGTAAGAAAAAATTGAAGTTGAATGATGTTCGAGATTTAATTCTCAGTGAAGATATTCGCAGAAGAGAATCAGGGGAATGCTCAGGTTCAGCTTTAAGTACAGAAGGCAGAGGTAAAAGCAACAAAAGAGGTCAAAATCAGAATCGAGGCAAATCGAGGGGTCGGAGCAACTCCAAACCAAGAATAGATCTCACTTGCTGGAACTGCGGGAAGAAGGGTCATCTAAAGAAAGATTGTAGATTGGCCCCGAAGAAGAAGAACTCGCGGCAAGATGAGGACTCCGCAAATGCAACAACAGAAGACATCCATGATGCGCTTATCCTAAGTGTTGATAGTCCGATCGAGTCTTGGATTTTGGACTCGGGAGCATCATTCCATTCTACCCTGTGCAAGGAGCTTATGCAGAACTACTCAGCTGGAAAGTTCGGTAAGGTTTATCTTGCTGATGATGAACCTTTGGATATTGTGGGTAAAGGTTATGTTCATATTAAGACTGCTAGTGGTACTTTGTGGAAGCTGTAGGATGTTAGACATATTCCTGGTCTGAAAAGAAATTTGATTTCTATTGGTCAGTTGGATAGTACAGGGCACACAACGCTATTTGGTGGTGGAGGCTGGAAAATCACCAGTGGTGCCATGGTGATAGCGAAAGGCATGAAGATGGGAACCCTCCACATGACCTCTACTCAGAAGGATGTGGTGGCAGTGATAAGCTGCAGCGAAGACTCCGTCTTATGGCACAACAGGCTCGGGCATATCAGTGAGAAAGGAATGAAGGTGCTTGCAAAGCAAGGAAAGTTCCCTAATCTGAGATCAGTGGATGTTGTTTTTTGTGAAGATTTTGTTCTTGGTAAGCAGAAACGGATCAGTTTCTCAAGGACTGGAAGAGCACCGAAGGCTGAGAAATTAGAGTTGATTCATACTGATGTATGGGGTCCAGCTCCTATCCCATCTCTGGGGGGATCTCAGTATTACGTCACTTTCATTGATGATTCTTCACGGAAGGTATGGGTTTACTTCATTAAACAAAAGTCTGATGTGTTTTCATGTTTTAAAAGATGGAAAGCAGAAGTAGAAAACCAAACTGGCTTAAAGATCAAGACATTGCAGTCTGACAATGGTGGTGAATATGACTCAAAGGCATTCAAAGACTTCTGCGTAGAGAATGGGATCAGGATGATCAGAACCATTCCAGGGACACCACAACAAAATAGTATTGCTGAAAGGATGAACAGAACATTGAATGAGCGCGCAAGGAGCATGAGGTTGCACGCTGGCCTACCTAAGGCATTCTTGGCTGATGCAGTCAACACAGCAGCATACCTGATCAATAGAGGTCCATCAGTGTCGTTGGATCTGAAGATACCTGAAGAGGTATGGTCTAGAAAGGATGTAAGTTTTGCATATTTAAGAACATTTGGTTGTCTTGCTTGTGTGCATGTTGATTCTGATGCTAGAGATAAACTTGATGCCAAAGGCAAAAAGTGTTTTTTCATTGGATATGGCTCTGATTATTTTGGTTACCGTTTCTGGGATGATCAAGATAGGAAAAATATTAGAGCAAGGAATGTTATTTTCAATGAAAAAATAATGTTCAAGGACAGGTCTGGAGCAGAACCTGATGATGCAGAATTGCAGACCAACACTGGCAATCAAGTTGAGTTGGAAGGAATAACTGAAGATGATCTAGCACACAGAACAGAACAAGGCCAAGCTGTAGATGAAACAGTGTTGAGGAGGTCCAATAGAACACCAAAACCCAATCGCTGGTACTCTCCCTTCTTTACATTACTTGATGCCGACCTATGCAGGTGAACCTGAGGATTTCCATGAAGCAATGAATAAGGAAGATTCGATCAAGTGGGAGCTAGCAATGAAAGATGAGATGGACTCATTACAGAAGATGAGACATGGGAGCTAACTCATCTGCCAGAAGAAAAAAGGGCGTTTCAAAACAAATGGGTGTATCGAGTCAAGGAAGAACTCGATGGAAGCAAAAGATATAAAGCCAGATTAGTTGTGAAAGGATTCCAACAGAAGGAAGGTATTGATTTTACTGAACTTTTCTCTCCTGTTGTTAAGTTAACCACAATCAGATTGGTGTTAAGCATAGTTGCAGCCGAGGACCTACATCTAGAGCAGTTAGATGTGAAAACAGCTTTCCTCCATGGTGATTTGGAGGAGGATATCTACATGCTCCAACCAGAAGGATTCAAAGTTCATGAAAAAGAGAACCTAGTATGCAAGCTGAAGAAAGCCTTCTATGGCTTAAAGCATGCTCCAAGGCAATGGTATAAAAAGTTTGATGGTTTCATGTGCAGAAATGATTTCACTAGATGTGAGATGGACCATTGTTATTACTTCAAGAGGAATGATAACTGCTATGTCATTTTACTGTTGTATGTAGATGATATGCTTGTTGCAGGATCTAATATGCAGGAGATAAACAAACTGAAACAACAATTGGCTAGGGAATTCTCGATGAAGGATTTGGGTGCTGCAAAGCAAATCATTGAAATGAGGATCACTCGGGATAAAAGAGAAGGGACTCTCAAGTTATCCCAAGAGCAATACATCGAGAAAGTGCTGAGCAGATTCAAGATGAGAGATGCAAAGTCTCAAAGCACTCCTATGGATAGCCACATCAAGATCTCAAAGGAGCAGTCACCAACAACTGAAGAAGGAAAGTGGCACATGTCAAAGGTGCCATATGCCTCAGCCGTTGGGAGTCTGATGTACGCCATGGTATGTACAAGACAGGATATAGCTCATGCAGTGGGAGTCATGAGCAGATATATGACAAACCTAGGAAAGCAACATTGGGAAGCGGTTAAGTGGATTTTCATATATCTATGGGGTACTTCAGGTATGGCACTTTGCTTCAAGAAGAATGATGTTGTTCTACAAGAGTTTACTAATGCAGATCTAGGCGGTGATGTCGATGGCCGAAAAATCACCACAGGATATGTTTACACACTGGGTGGTACTGCTGTGAGATGGATGTCCTGATTACAGAAAGTTGTTGCACTTTCAACCACAGAAGCTGAGTACATAGCTATCTCTGAAGCAAGCAAAGAGATGATATGGTTGAAGAATTTCCTGAAAGAACTGGGGCAGAAACAAGAAAGTAGTGAGTTGTTCAGCGACAGTCAGAGTGCAATACACCTTGCAATGAATCCATTATTTCATGCAAGAACGAAGCACATTCAACTTAAGTATCACTACATCTGTGGGTTGATCGAGGATGAGACTATATGTCTAAAGAAGATTCTAGGATCCGAGAATCCAGCAGACATGTTCACGAAGGCTGTCACCGTTGAGAAATTGAGGCTATGTGTAGCCTCAATTGGCCTCCATGATTAGAGATGAGGAGGCGTCATCACAGAGATTCATCATCATGATGCAAAAAAAGGTTACATGAAAGATGTTGATGAAGATCAGTCTCCAAGTGGGAGATTATTGGAAATGTGGAGCCTGATCCGGTTTAGGATGTAACAGGCTTGGAGGACAAGTTAACTTGGAGGACAAGTTACTTGGGGCATAAGTTAGCTTGGGGAACAAGTTATTCCTTTTTGTATCTTCCTCTCAACCAAGCCCTAAATCTATATAAGGGCGGCACTTGTAACCTAAACAATATATAATAGAAAACTATCTCTGTGGCGGCCGTGGACGTAGGCATCTTGCCAAACCACGTAAATCTCATGTGTCTCGTGTGTGTTTGATCTTACCTATTCTTCCACCTCCTTCCCACATCTAACACAATTTGACTCGCAAGGAATGATGTTTTATTTTGAGGAGAAAGATTGCATGTTGAGACTATTGTGAAACAAGTCAAAATCCTTCCGTTGTCTTAGTATTAGTAACTTTGATATATGACATGTGAATATTGATTTTTGGGGGCTTATTCTAAGGCTTTACGCCTTTTTTTCTTAGAAAAAAAACTCTCAAATCAAGCATGATCGCCTTAGCGTGTTCAGTCTCCATCTACGTTTTATGTTTAAATTAGTCATAAGTATATTATTGAGTACTGTGATTACTTGTGCCGACCTTTTCTTTATAAATTATAATGGCATATATGCAACAGACCACAGCTGTGCTAACAAGGCCAGAATGCTAAAATGAAGCATATAATTAGAACCATGCAACGTTGCATGCAAATCACACTGAGAGAACTTGATGCAGTATTATTATTTATGACCCATGTTCTTAAGATCCAACAAGCAAGGAACAACACCAGTTCAATATCAAATCGCCGGATCCCTGCTGCAGTCTTCCGGCGCGAACTGCAGCGACCCCTGAGATCCCATCGCTAAGTTATAAATGATCCGCATATTCCTCTGCTGGAAGGTCCCTATGATCGTGTAGTCGTCCGACCTCATCATGGCGAGGCAGAACATCGCCTGCGAAGACAGCACGGTGAACACATTCTCGGGAGGGATATGGAAAGTGACTCTATTGGCGAAGAGGAAATCCATGCTGGGCATCTCAACCCTTCTTCCAGTCACCGTCTTGTAGCAAAGACCAAATAATCCGTGCAGCTCGCTGCCTGGCAATCGCTCAAGGCCCTGTCTCTTGAAGTGGTTCACAAGCGCCACCTCCACGCGGTTGTACACTGCCCTGTGACATTCGATTCAGGTCAAACTTCTGCCTCGAGCTCATGCAATGGAGATGTTTAGTACTTATGAGGCAAGCACTAACCTGTAAAGTATCGTGTAAGTGCAACCGGAGTCAATCACGCAGCCCCGGTCTTTAGAAGGGGCGAACAAACTCGACGGAAGGAGGAGCCGTCTTCCGTTCACAGCGATGTCAACGACGTTCAGGAAGTAGGCGTTCTGGTTGGTTGGATTATCGATGAACGGCGTCGAGCTTAAGGGATTGGTGCCATAACGCGTGCTTGTATCTGCGCCGAGACGGAGGTAAGTCCTGGCGTTGGGATTTACCGGGAAGCAATGTGCGAAGGCAGACTGCGAGAGTTGCCGGTGCAACGCGATGGCGTCGCGGTTTAACCCCAGGACCCCGGAGGAAACGCTCGGCAGCCCAACGTCTTTGGTGCTGCTGCATCCGAAGATGTAATCGTTGCGGTAGAATATGCCACGGCCGCCGGAGGACTCGGCCGTGAAATTCTCCGTGGAGACGATCCCCTCTGCCGTGGTCTTGTCATGGTATTTAATCTGGAATTGGCACAAGGAGTTCTGACCACTGAAGAGTCTGTGGTTACAGCGCGGATCTTCGGACGGGATGCTGCGGTACGTGCGAGAGCGGCTGGGGACAAAATGTGGGGCATCCGGTTGAAAGAACCCACCAGGGAAGAGGCATCGGACCCATGTGAGGGCGGATCCAGTGTCGAGGAGGAGTTTCTGCTCTTGCCTGTCCGGCGTGCCGAAAGCTACGTTCACGAAAGGATCGTCATCGACTAGGGAGATCGGGGGACGAGGAAGAAGTGAGGCGGTGGCTTGGGATTGCAAGTAGCGTGTACGGTAGAGGGAGAGGCCGAGAAGCCGTTGGTGATCGGAGAGATTTGTGGGTGGTTGTGGGTAAGTGAGCTGAAGGCTGAAACCAGTAGAGGTTGCAGTTAACACGGCAGTGGACGAGAGGAGGACGATCATGATCGTGTGGAAGAAAAGTACCAATCTCGGTGCCATAATGATCCTCGATTGGGGAACTGGAAGGGCTGCGTTGTTCGATTCTTAATCAGAACCACAGCTTCATGGACTTGTATATATAGACAGAGACATGCACGACGTTTGCTGTGTTAACGTCGACTAAGGTCATCACTGTCTGCACCTGCCTATCTTCTAAGTTACGATCGTCAGTTGTTACTACTTTCCTGCAATGTCTCGAAATTGCAGCGAAGGATGTGGAATATGGCAATCGAGTTTACTACTTTAGTCCTCGGAGGGGAAAGCCCACCACATGGTTTGTCGAATCCGGTCGCACGGGATGCATGTGTTTTCAGATAATTTGAGCATATATCAGTTGGAGTGTTTCTCAAGTTCTATCCTTCTTAAGCTGCTGACAGCTTCGCCGTCACCTTGTAGGACTTTTTTATCTGCAAATAGTTTAATCCTTTCCTGCTTGTGCAGATGCTCAGCACTTCCTCATCTCTGATTTGGGAGTGGTTCCTCGGGGAGCCGCTTAATGGCATCGTAAGGGGCCGGTGCCCATCCCGATGCCCATCCAGCGGTTGGTGCTGTAACAGCAGAGGATTCACGCTCCACTATTTACCCAATATGTCATTCAGCAAATTCTTCAACAAAATATTATATTTAGTTATTAGTATTTGTAATAATCAAATACACAAAATAACTAAAAGACAAGAATTTGTGAGGAACACCCCTCCGTAATAAGAGGGAAAGAGCACGGAAGAACAGTAAGCCACACATTAGTATCTAGCTATTCGTATAAGAGCAATCTCTGGAACAATTCAGTAAGTTTCCTGATGCTAATCATCTGCCTCATTTATTCAAAGCATGTAGGGAGTGTATTTTTTTGGTAGGTTCTTGAGAATCACTACTCTTGATGTTTGTTGGAATTCCTCAAATTCTCGACCATTAAGTTATTGGACATGCATATCATTCTGGCCAAAAGATTAAACATATGTATACAGGTTGGTCTCGTCGGTCACAAGAAGAGAGTCTCCATTGACATGTTTATTGGAATGTAAATAGGAGTTCTATACTAAAAATTCTCAATCTCTAAAAAAAACTTCATTGATTGGATTCGATGGAAAGTGGTAGCATTCCTTAGCGTGTATTCGTAGATAGAAGTGAGATTTACACCTAGCTTGCTACATCTTAACCTATAAATACTAGTCGAAATGAGGGTTTACTTCTTTTTTTGCACTAACAATTAAATAAAAATAAAAAAGGTGTGAGGAAAGGGCTAGGGTTTGTTGTAACCCTCCTTCCTTCGTAAGATTCCATTTATATGCACAGGTTCTGGTACATTTTCACGTATGCCCTCAAGACATTACAAAAACATATATATGATATTTGTCACCCCTCTTGATGGATAGTCATTCATCTACTTTTATTCCTTTATTTTATCTTTAAAATCCTAACTAAATGCATGTAAATACAACTAACTTGCACAAATTAACACTCTAACATTATATATAAATATTGTATAAATACATGTATTTAAATCCAAAATAAAAACAAAAAAAGAAAAGAAAAGAAAATGAAGTATAAAAGATACTGAATGACACTAAATCCGAAGACTAAGTCAATATTGACTAGGTCTACAAGGAATAAAGTAGGGGGAGATAATAGTCAATATACAGTTCAAAACCCTAATTTTATACACTATAAAATAGCTATTTTTACACTATTTTATTCTTGATTATACACACATCAAACAATAAAATTTTTAGCATGAAACTTGTACATATTAATATATATATATATAAAATTATGAACTAAAAATAATGCATAGTGCAACCTATACACACATATGAAAAAGCCGCAAACCAAACTTCATATATCAATATCTTTTCCATAGAAACTCAAATTGAACCAAACTCACCTCCATTGTATTTTAAATTAAATTATCTATCTAATTAATGTGTTTCATTAAAAATAGATTTAATATGCAAAAATCAGCTTTGCGGGGTACTATTGTACTATGTATCTATATATAATACTAATATATTTTATTCCTGATATTTTTACTCTTCTTAGATTTTTAAATAATTGTATATATTATTTCAAATATTTAAAAGATAAATATAAAATAAAACCATTAAAATACACTTAACATAAATAATACATTATAATATATAAATGTATTATACCTATAAGATATATACATGTATTTATTTATATATGTAAATAAAATAAAAATACATTAAAATATGTAAATATGTACTTAATATTATTATAAATATATAAATATGTAAATATGATAATAAGTTCTAAAAATACAAAATAAAAATAAAATACCTAAAATATAGGTATATATACCCATATCTATAGTGTAAAAATTAACACCTAATGAAGAATATTGTAAAAAATAATAAAAATAACCATAAAATTATTTGAAAAATAAGAAATATTTTTTGGTTTTAAGTTTTAATTAATAAAATGATTTATTATTTATTTTTGAATTTATAAGTATTTTTTATTTCATGTTTTGTCTTATTTGTCCTACATGCAGCAATAGGATCACATCTTTTGTTGACATGCAGGTCAACTATACCTGGCGCTTGCCTTGACCCTGTTAGAGCTGCGACCCCTTCTTTCTCCGATTTTTCACTCTTTCAGCAGCCGAGAGGAATGATTTCCGTCATCATTACATTCCAAGGTACTTCGCTCAAAGTGGACTTCACAATCATTGATATTGAGCATCAAGGAGAATTCACTCAGTTTCCAATCATTCTCAGAAAGCCATTCTTGGCATTGGCTAAGGTAATTACTTAGTGTGAGGCTCGGGAATTCAATTTTACAGCATTGGGAGCACTTCGATCTCACCCAGTCCTTGAGGAAACACGATATTCTGAGGCGACCCGCGAAGCCGTCAACAACCGTAACCACCAAGCAGTAGATGAGCCCTACCCCGTTGCTACACCTGAGATAATGGTTGTTGAAGAGACTATTAGTTTAGAGAGTCTCCCCCCTGTTCCATTTCACGCTTCTCTCACCATGGGAAATGACTTCTCATATGATCCTGAGTCATATGCATGGGCGCATCCTGAATCGACCGAAATCTTCTCTAATCACTTTGATCAAATCAACCTAACACAGGAATGCACCAACATCAAGTAAATTGAGAATAAATATGCAGAGACTCTCCCCATTGTTCCATTTCCTACTGCTCTCACCATGGGAAAGGGTTTGTTATATGATCCTGAGACATATGCATGGGTTCACCCTGAGTCGGCCCAAACCTTCTTTGACTACCTTGACCAATTCAATCTAACTCAGGAGTACACCAACATTAAGAAAACTAAGAACAAATACGCAGGACGTACAACGACCAAGGAGAAAAATTTCAATGGTTATTCACCTGGAGACTCAAGTGTCAACACACCTCACTCTCAGGACCAACACCTTCATGAAGCAAAATGGTTACTCCTTCATCTAAAAAGAAAGATGCCTTCAACCTTCCGGAAGAGGAATTGTCTGATGATTCCTCATCAGGTCCGGAAAGGATAATCTACATGAGTGAGGTCTATTCGACAGTCCTAAAACCCTATCTTCGTAAGGATCCAAACTTCGATTCCCGTTGGACGACTCCCATTCCGCACGATTATTCATCCAAAACCGATTCTTCTGGTCTCATTAAATATACTGGAATAAATTCTTATGAGCTGACTGAGACAGATGCTTTAGAGTATTCTTCATCCGAGGACAGATCGCTTGATCCCAAGAAGGAACAAATTCTGAGAAAAAAACTGAAGAAACTAAAGAACAAGAATATCTGGAGTGCCTCCACTTTCAAATACTATTCCCTGAGGATAACTCCGATGATGGTTATCTTTCATCTGATTCATATGCTTCATCTACTCTCCAGCATGATTTCTCTGAAGATAACACTAATAATGGTTGGGAATCATATGCTTCGTCTCTTTCTTATCATTACGATCTCCCACCACATACTCACAAAAAGATCGGCCGAAAACTGCCTTAATCATCGGCTACCCTCCCTCCCGACCCCATCGGTCTCCTTGTACATCTTCTTCCTCTACTTAGGCTAAGGCCTAAGTATAGAGGGGGACCGATGCCATCTGTATATACCATTCTCCTCATCAGCTCCTTCTCATGATCGCTCCATTTCCGCCCTTCTTCCGTACTTAGACTGACCAGAGCCTAGGTATAGGGAGAACCGATGCCTATTTGTATATACTCTCCTCATTCACATCTCACATCCGCATTGTTTCCACTCTTCTTCTATACTTAGACTGTTCATGGCCTACGTATAGGGGGCGGGCCGATCTATCTTTTTCTTTTACACTCTCTTACACTTAGCCCGAGCTATGTATTCTCTACGCTTCTTGTGCTCTGAGGACACATCACTCGCTAAGTATAGAAGGGTGTGTATATATACTGTGTATATATTTTATCCATATCTCGTACTTTCGCATAAGTCTATATGTATTTACGGAATGGGTAACTAACTCAAAAAAACAAAAAAAAGAGAGAGAAAAAGTTTTGCTACTAACACTCACTGTGTCCAACCGGAAATTTTGAAAAAATGGCTTCTTAAAAAGAAGAAGAAGAGATTATGTATGCATTTCATACACCTGCACTTCATCTAGCATTACTTGTATTTGCATGTATGAAAAGTCCTTGGGTTCTGAACCGAGTTATGAGTAGAAATCAAGAGTGGTCTGGACTTGACCTTAATCCACCTAATTTTCAGAGGAACTTCACCGAGAAATAGGATTTTAGAAACTTCAGGTCTTTGACTTAAGTCTTCAGGATCCTCATGACATTGTGTAGTGGTTGACTCTTAGTTCTAACCCGGTCTCTTCATTCTAGGTACGACTCTGGAATAAGGAATTAATTTGCACTCTCGTACTATGCACTTAGCTTAACTCAAACGATGTGTTGGAAGATTGTGTGAGTTTCTTTTCTGGTAGCGTGGACATCTAAAGATCGGAGTACGGGTTGAAATAAAGCTTCGGAAAAGGGATGGACGACTGGGTACAATTTTTTCTAAGACGCCAAAACATGTACGGAAAAAAAGATTCCATATCCCTAGGGGTACAACAAGATCCAAGCAGAGCTACCAAAAATCCAAATACAAAGAAGCCACTACTAAATAAACATTTGACCAAAAAGGTCCAAGCTTCAAGAAAACCGGCAGATCTTGGTGGAGACTTGGCTAAACTAGTCGGCTTCACAAGGAGAGGTGACTACACTGGACACCCTCCAGTTCTTTTCTCCTTCTTCTAGTTTCTCCCCCTATTCGATTGTGAACACAATGTGACATACCTTAGAAGGAAATACCTGACTCCCCGAGGATGATTTATTGAAGAGGAGGTTTTCATGGTAGTCCGGCATTCTGGATGGGAAGACTAAAATCTTTCACACAAACGAGTCAGTTATTTAATGTTCATGGGGTATGATTTGGGAGGAGGATTGATCTAAGATGACTTTTGAGCTGAAAATGTAACGATGATGTATAGAACTTGAATGCTGTTGATTTTAAAATTCTAAGTCTCACATAAGTTCCTCCAAACTAATACGGATGACCGAAAAATCTCACTATCGGGCTAAGGAAAAAATAATCAGGGTCGTTGTGACCGAATAGCGAGGCTCAGTCAACAAGAAAAATAGAGTACCAAAATAAATAATTAGTCAAAAAGCCGAATAGCGGTCTCGCTATTTATTTAACCTGGTATAGCGACAAGGGTCAAACACAAGGAGTACGAATTGGCCAAAAAGGCCTACGAAGTAGTTAGAAAATCAAATAAAATAAAGAAAAAATGATATTTTTGGTGGATTTTTATGGATTTTTAATTTTTTGTGATTTTATAATATGAGGAAAATCGAGAAAAAGCCAAAAAGAGAACAATCAACAAATTATTAAACACATAAAGACAAACCAGAAAGTTAAAATAAAATTATTTTTGGATTTTATAAATTTTTAAGTGTTTTTGGTAATTTTCTCAGATTTTTATAATTTTTTTGTTAATTTTATAAAAATGAAATAAGGTAAAAATTGGAAATCAATGTGTATCCAGATTTGAAAGACTATCTAAAAATATGAAATAGCCTCTAAAAATCTGGAGACAATTTTTATGAAAAACTACAAATAAAAATTAAGCTACAGGAAAAGAAATTACTTTTTTTGAATGTTATAGAATTTTTAATGCTTTTTATAAGGTTTTTAGGGTTTTGTAATTTTTAAGGGTTTTTTAAGTCAAAATCAAATGAAATTTAGACAGAAGCAAGAAGACACAAAAACAAACACATCATATTTTTTAAGAATTTTTGAAGGCTTTTTAATATTTTTAGTTGATTTTATAATTCAAACAGTAGCAAAAATAGAGGTTTTTTATTTTTAAAAATAGAAAACAACAACCAAAATGTCCCAAAAAATAGTGAAATTTTTACACACTAGCAGAGGCCACATGTCCAAATTTAATAATTTTTGGAGTTGAATTGCCATTTTATTCAACCAATAAAAGACAGACAGCTCACGAGGACCTAAGTGCAATTTCAGAAAAGTTTTCACCCAAGAAATAACATGTGTAAAAAGGCGGGGCAAAACTTGAAAAAAGCCCAAACAAGCACGTGGATAGCACGCGATTCACACACAGAGGGGTATATATGTAATTCCTATTTATAAAGATCCAAATGGTGACAACAATAAAGTGCAGGGGTGATGAACGCGCTTTTTAGCAAGGGTCTGAATATGTCGTCGTGGCGACCCTCAATAAAAGGCGAGTGATCAACAATCGACCCACAATCAAAGAATAAAACAATCAAGCTCAAAGGAAGTGTGAATCAATCTTTATTTACTCTACCATAAAATGTATAGGGAACAAGCATGTAGAGGTCGAACCACAGAGAGCAATACAAAAATGCATGAGCCTATATGTGCATACCAGTCATTCTTGAGTGAAGTGGGTCTCTCTTTTTTTTTTTTATTATTTTTAGGGTTTTTCATTTTCTGGACTCATCATAGAAATAAATATACCATATGCAATTTTTTTTTTTAGAATTTTCCAAAAACATTTTCTAATTTTTTTTGTATTTTCTAAATCAAACAGTGCAAAAATGGCTCCTACTCTATTTTTAATAATCAGGAAAAATGCCAAAAATTCAAAATAAAATACGCGCGTGAACCAGCATGGCGTAGAGCATCTACTCTAATTTTTGTGGATTTTTAGGAGCCATCTTGGTATTTTTAATAAATAGGTAAAGATACGAAATTAAAACAGCCTGGCAGGGGTATTTTTGCAAATAAAATAAACTCCAGGGGCATCAGTGCAAAAATACATACTAAGATAAACATTTATTTTAATTTTTAGAACTATTCTACAATATACAAAAACCGCCAGGGCATACTTGCAATTTTCACGCGCCTCACGTGGGACTGCACGTGAGGCGCGGAAGGACCTAAATGCAAATCTAATAAACTTAGGGTCCTTTCTGCAAAATATACAATTTATTTACAACGTGCTATTTAATTCACAATATTAAAAATTAAATATACAAAAGAGCGGGGGTATATGTGAAAATTACCCCCTAAGTGCGCGCGATCCAACGGTTCTTCGTTCGCCACTTGACACGCGTCACCATCTCCTCGCCCGATGACGCTTCGCCGATGAAGCGTTAGGATTAGATCATTTGAGATGATCCGACGGTTGCTGCGTGGCTTCATCGGACGGTTGGGCTTCGATCTGGACCTGCGCTCTTGATCCAACGGCTGCTGCTGCTCGCGAAGAACAGGGAAGAACGGCTGACTTCCCTGGCTTCGATCGGTGATTCCTCCGCTTCCAGGCGCTTAATGTTGCTGCTTGTGCCCTCCAGGCGTCCGGCGAAGCGGTGCGCACCGTTCGAGATGCTCCAGAAGGTCCAGGACCTCCTGGATCGGCTGAACGAGCTCGGAGAAGACAAGGGGGTCCTGGAACCTTGAAGGGACTTGAATCGAGCCCCAGAGGGCTCCTTTCAGCTTGAGTCCTGCACCAAATGAAAGAGGGGCTCGAGGGGGTCTTCCTCGACCCGAGGTTTAGGATAGACGAACGGGGAAAGGTGGAGGGCGGCGAGGTCCGACGAAGCGGAGGAGGGAGGACCTCGATTCGCAGAGCTGGGCGAGCTCTGGTTGATCTTGGAGCGTGGGTGCGTGGAGAATACGTAGGGGAAGGCGATGAGGTGGGGCGAAGGGTTAGATAGCGTGCTGATCAGAGTAGAGAGGTTCGCCGGAGCTAAACTCCGGCGAACTTCGATCTTAAGCTAATCGAGCACCTGAGGCTCTACTGACTGATCTAAAAGCTAAACTACGAAGTAACGACTAAAACTAAGCTAAAAACGGAAAGAAAGCAGCTCTTATACCTGGTGTGCGACCAGGGAGCAGGACCTCCGGCGACGCGGCGGCCGTGGGCGCTCCTTCGACTCCTCCAACTGCCTGAAGCTTCCAGGAGGACCCTCCTGTCACAAGGAACCTCAGAGGACTGGAATAGACGGTGGAAAACGACGGAAAGGGAGGCCAAAATGGATGAGGAGGTCGGAGGGTTTATTTATAAGCAAAGTTTGCGCCCTTATTGGCCGGCAGATCTTGGTGAATCTAGATGTTGTACAAGGAATCATGGGATGCGGCGTGATTCGTGGATGTTCGAGGAACAAATCTCATAAAGGGTCTTATCACCCTCGAGCAACACAATCGGCGTGAAAAATCGAGGAAGAGGGACCTCTCGTGACTTGTCAGAGGGGCCGTCCTTGAGTCTGAAGAGTTGACCCGAGGTCAACTTTTGCCGGCCTGTGGTTGGTCCACGGGGGCCGCTAGAAGACAAAATAGGCTGGAGTATCAAAGAATGAATTATTTAAGCTAATAAATGATTTTATTATTTTTCGAGTATAAAATAAAAAATGTTTCTTATTTTATGTAGTATTTTAATATGATTTTTATTTATTTTTTTGGTGTATTTTATTACGGGTTTATTTTAATAATGTGTTTATGTATGTATTTACATGTATTTTTGTGTATTTTATTTTTAATTTGTTTATTCTATTTTATTATTTTGTTTTCTTATTTTATAAATTTAGAATTTATTTTTGTGAGTATAAATATGTTTTTATTTAATTTTTATGAGATTTTTTACATTTTTAAATAAATGTGTATATGTATAGGTAGGTATACTTATAGGTATTTTACCTATAAAATATATTTAATGTATTTTATTTATTTATTTATTTATTTGTTTTAGATTCGTATTTTTAATAACTAGTATATAATATGTACATTTATACAAATAATAAAAATACTTAAAGAATGTTCCCCTTTTTATTTATGTACATGCTTCACATAGGTATTTTGCCTATACCTTATGTAGGCTTATTTTATTCTCAAATTATTTTGGGTTTTCTTTTGATTTTAATATGTACAAGTATTATATTCATTATTTACAAGATTCTAAAAATATGAATTTATAAAATTAATGAATATTGAATAAAATGAATAGTTTAATAGGGTTCTATATACAAGGTAGGCCAAAAACCTAACTTCCACAGGTGGACTCCAAAAATTATGAAACTAATTTTATAAAATAGTTCATGGAATGCTATATACAATTAAAGGTGAGTTTGGGTGATTTGGAGTTTTTATTTGCAAGATATGGGTCTGTGAAGTTGAGATTTTTGCTTTTTATTTTGTGTATTCCATGTACACTGTGTATTATTTTTACACAAACTTAATTTTGTATTTTTATTTATATTATTATCTACAACTTTTATGAACAAAGTTTCTTTATTTGATGAATAAATATTTATGTACAAAATAGGTGCCAAAAATGCATAAATAAATGAGGTATTTATTGTATATCAGCCCTTATCTCCCCCTACTTTATTCCTTGTCGACCAATACCATGCTGGCCTTGGTCTCGGGGTTAGGGTCATAAAATATTTGCAATATTTTATTCCTTTTTCTTTTCTTCTCTTTATTCTATAATTTTGGCATTAAAAACCTTATTTAATGTACAATTAATGCAATGAATAATGAATGTTATTATGTACAAATTGATGCTATTTACATGCATTTGCCGGGGTTTTTGAGGCCAAAATGATAGAATAAAGGTGATGAAATGGAGATTCATCACCCCCCTATACTTGCCTTTGCTAGTCCCTAGCAAACACTTATGCAATAAGCGCAAAAAGAATAAAGAAAAGAAAAGGAAAATGCAAGAAAAATAGAGTGAATTGGGGTGCTTTCAGTGCAATGCATGTCCTTACAAAATCTGAATTTGGAGCTCCTGTCAGTCCTTAGGTGTGGATGTGTGCGGAACCTAGTCGGGAACCAAATTTAAAGCACAACAGCCTTCGATAGTCGCAGAATTCGGTTCAAAGCACCTTAATAGCCTGGTCAGAACTAGCCTATACCATACACAAACCCTTATGACTATGAAGCTGACTTGTACAGTGTAAGTGATAGTGGCTCCCCACCTCAGAAGTGACAAAGAAACACCCTCCCCCAACCTGGTAACTCTAATGCCTCGGTCTAGCAACTCTTTCCTCGAGAAGCGGGGTATTCCCTTCTAAGTTCAAGTGCAACCGGCTCAAGAAGAGGGGGAAGAAGTATAGACTTTTGGAAGCTCAGCCAGTGTAGCCGAGTCTCCCGCTGCAAGCTTCATGAGATGAAACATGGATACCATAAGCTTTTGCTTTATTGAACTATATACACTCCGGTGGGGTTATTAAATTTTCAATCCGACCCACCACTTTTTTGGAGTTCTTTTTGCTTCTTCTCTTTTTTTTTTTTTTCAATTGCATCTGTACAACATATCTACATGGTGCAGCATATATACAAGAAATTTCTCCTTAAGCCAGTAGACTATCCCTCTTTTGAAGCTTTATTGCAACCCACAGCTTCAGTCCTGAGACCTCATCACCACTAGACCAAGTTGAGGTGCACTTCCTTCACTATAAGAAGAAGAGTGGTTCCGCCTAGAAGTACTACCCTCATATGCTACCCCAAGCCAAAGGAAACTGCCTCCTCACCACCTCATCCATGGAGAGCTATGTGAAAGGTGCAGGTGTCCAAGTTAGGTCACGGCCGACAAGAGTCATGCGTGTGTTTCGAAAAGTTCTAGTTAGTCCACTAAGGTGACTTGAACCCAGCCCTGGTTTCTCAAAGAATTAAGTCTGCATAGACCTGAAGTACCTTAAACCTAGTTCCCATAAGGTTCCAGTGCAATTAGGTGCGGTAAGGTCTAACCGAGCTCCAATTTGAGATTTTCTTAGACTGATTCAATCATCAAGCTTCACTCAAAAAGAATATGAATGGTATGCTTATGCTATGTGCAATGAATGATGCAATTTTTCACAAAAATTTGGAAGGATCAAAGAATGTTTTTACAAAAAGAATCTCTGCACAGGAAGTACGACTGAAAATGTTTAAAGAGTCTGTACATTTATTTACACAGGCGTGCTGCTTTGTTTTCAAAATTTAGAAGAATTTTTAGCGACTTTACAGATATGAATGAAAGAGTTTATTTGGGTATGTATAGAAAGAATTGCATGTATCTTGTTTCTGTTTTACTATTATCTGCAATGGTGTTCTTATTAGTTTTTTTTTTTGAAAATAATTTTGCAAACTATAGTACACGATAATTTTTGCAATCCTTTACACACATTTGAAAACTATTTTTGCAAAGATTTTTCACACTATATGTAGATATATACAATTTTCACAATAATTTTGACAAGCATTTTTCAAAACATTTGCACATAGGTTTTTGAAATCCTTTCTTTCACACAAAGCAAAAAATTTTGCAATCAACACAGTTTCACGCATTTGAAATCATTTCACATCAAATTTTCCAAAACTGGTCACACTATTTTTCAAATCATACTATATAGGTGTCTGATTTATTAATCAGTATATACAAAAGAAGGAAAACTGTATTTGCTGTACAATAAGGTTTTGGGTTTTATAGGCTTTATTTGAACTTATTCCTTATTTACAAATGAGAGATTTTTGTGCAGACTCCTCAGACTTATTCTAGAATCAGTTTCACAAGCATTTTGGAAACTATAGTCCAAAATAATTTTTGCAATATTGACACGTATTTGAAATTGATTTTTGCAAAGGTTTTACACAACATAGATAGGTTTTTCAAAACAATTTGACAATCAATTTTCACAATCAGTTGCACACTAGTTTTCACACATTTTTATTTCACTCAAAGAAAATTTTTCACACCAAACTGATTTTTCAAAGGTTGCATACTTGTGCACACTATTTTCAAACTATTTTCACAAGGTTTTTCAAAATAGCTTTTTACATCAAACATTTTTCTGACTTAATAATCAGTATAATTACAAAGAGTCTGAGGAACTCACAATCATCTTTCTTTATTATAGAGCTACTTTTTATATCCTATTTTATCGAGGTGATATTTTATTTTTCAGTATGAGTTATGGCTTATAGTATATACATGGTATATACGACCCCCCTATACTTAACTTGAGCTATGTCCTCATAGATCGAAAGGAAAAGCAAAGACATAACTCGTACTGAGTATAGACAGATCTAAAGAATGAAGGAATAATTAACGGGATGAATGAATGAATGAGAAGTTGACCGTCCCCCCTATACTTAGGATCAAATAATCCTGAGTATAGCAGACTGTACACAACACAGGGAGGGTCAAGGGTAAGAATAAACAGATCGTTCTCCGGTTGCCTCCCCCTATACTTAGGGTAAGATATCCCTGAGTATAGACGAGGAGAGGAGACAATGGAGAGGATCAACGAATTGACCTACTCGGGGTGCACGCCCCCCTATACTTAGGACAAAGTACGTCCTAAGTACAGAAAACTGTCCACAAGGTCGGCACCTCTTAGATACAAAGAATAGGCTAGAAGAAGAAAAGAAGAAAAGAAGAAAAGAAGAAAATCAGAGAAGAATTTGTTGGATTGCATAGTCTGAATCTTTCGATGCCGCAGGTGCTGTCGAGATATCATCATGTTGCATGAGCTGGACGGAATCAACAACGGCCAAAAATGTATCTGGTTCGAGGTAAGGCTTCAGTAGTTGGCCGTTGATGACAAATGGCTGTGCGTTAGAGGACAATTCGGATATGGCGATGCTTCCATTGTCACGCACTTCGCAAACTCGAAATGGCCCTGTCCACTTACTCTTTAATTTGCCTGGAAATATTCGCAACTTTGCATCAAATAACCACACTTTCTGCCCAACTTCGAAGGTCTTTCGTCTGATGTGCCTGTCGTGCCAGCGTTTCACCTTCTCCTTGTACATCAAGGTGTTATTGTATGCATAGTCTCGAAATTCCAAGAGTCTGTTCAGATCATCTTTCCTCTTCTGACCACTTTTGTGTGAGTCTAAATTGCAGCTGTTGATTGCCCATAAAGACTTGTGAATTAACTCCACGGGCAGATGGCACGGCTTTCCATATACAAGACGATAGGGCGACATGCCCAAGGGAGACTTGTAGGCGGTTCGATATGCCCATAGAACCGAGTCCAAAAGTTGAGACCAGTCCTTTCTGTTTGGCCTAACAAGTTTCTGCAGGATAGTCTTGATTTCTCTGTTCGATAATTCTGCCATGCCATTGGTCTGAGGATGGTAAGGAGTGGCAACCCGGTGGTCAATGCCGTACTCCTTCGTCAACTTCTTGACCTCTTTATTGATGAAGTGACTACCCCCGTCTGAGATAAGGATTTTCGGTATCCCGAACCGCGAAATGATGTTCTTTTTGAGAAACTGGCAAACTGTTTTGCTATCGGCGGCTCGAGCAGGGATAGCTTCAACCCAACGACTCACGTAATCGACGGCGAGAAGGATGTGCTGAAATCCTTGACTGTTAGGGAAAGGTCCCATGAAGTCAATGCCCCATGCATCGAAGACATCTGCTATCTGGATGATTTTCAGGGGCATTGAATCTTTGGCAGTGAGTGTACCTTTCATTCGCTGACAGTCAGTGCATCGTTTAACAAATTCAGTTGCATCCTTGAATAAAGTAGGCCACCAGAGGCCACACTGAAGTACTTTGGCTGCCGTCCGATCTCCAGAGTGGTGTCCGCCAGATTCGAGCGAGTGACAATGCTCGAGGACACTTGATTGTTCCGTCTGAGGGATGCACCTGCGCCAAATACAATCTGCCCCTTCTCTGAATAAAAGAGGATCTTCCCAATGGTAGAAACGGATGGTCGACATAAATTTGTTCTTTTGGTTCTTCGTCCAATCCGACGGTATTACCCCGGAGACGAGGTAATTGACAATCTCAGCATACCAAGGAAGAGAATCCATAGCTAAAATGGTTTCGTCAGGGAAGGTTTCTGTGATAGGTGCATTGCTCAGGGGAGGTTCATGATGCTCTATTCTGGAGAGATGATCTGCTACCACGTTCTGGGTTCCAGGCTTGTCCTTGATTTCCAAATCGAATTCCTGGAGTAGAAGGATCCAACGAATCAGCCTTGGCTTGGCATCCTTCTTCTGTTGTAAGTAGCGGATAGCAGAGTGGTCTGTAAAGATGGTGACTTTGGATCCCAACAAATAGGATCTGAATTTCTCTAAGGCGAAAACCACAGCCAGCAGTTCTTTCTCTGTTACAGTGTAATTTCTTTGAGCTTCGTCTAACGTTCTGCTGGCATAGTGAATGGCGTAGGGCGCTTTATCTTTTCTTTGCCCAAGAACAGCTCCAACTGCAAAATCGGACGCATCGGTCATTATTTCGAAGGGAAGAGTCCAGTCGGGCGGCTGTAAGATCGGAGCCTGAGTGATAAGCTCCTTCAAGTGATTGAAAGCAAGGAGAACTGGCTGATCAACAATGAAATCCGTCTCCTTGCACAAGAGTTCTGTCAGAGGTCGGGCAATGCGGCTGAAATCCTTGATGAATCGCCTGTAGAATCCCACATGCCCCAGAAATGACCTCACATTCTTGACTGACTGAGGCGGCTGAAGATTTGAAATGACGTCCACCTTCGCCGGGTCGACTTCCATGCCACGTTTGGAAACGACGTGGCCCAGCACAATACCTTCGGTGACCATAAAGTGGCTCTTTTCCCATGAGAGCACTAAATTGACTTCCCGGCACTTTTGAAGTACTCTGTCTAGATGCTCAAGACAAGAATCGAAGCTATCACCATAGACAGAGAAATCGTCCATGAATACCTCGAGGAAACTGCCTACCATCTCGGCGAAGACTGCTAACATGCATCTTTGGAAGGTTGCAGGTGCATTGCACAGTCCAAAGGGCATTCTCTTGAAGGCGTAGGTGCCGAACGGGCAAGTGAAGGTGGTCTTCTCTTGGTCTTCAGGGGCGATCGCCACTTGGTTGTACCCAGAGTACCCATCCAGAAAGCAGAAGAACTCCTTGCCTGCTAGTCTTTCCAGAACTTGATCAATGAATGGCAAGGGAAAGTGATCCTTCTTAGTTGCTGCATTGAGACGGCGGTAGTCAACACAAACCCGC
Source organism: Ottelia alismoides (assembly GCA_037367405.1). NCBI lineage: Eukaryota > Viridiplantae > Streptophyta > Magnoliopsida > Alismatales > Hydrocharitaceae > Ottelia > Ottelia alismoides. Next base: position 554,508 of record JAZKJV010001426.1, read on the forward strand.
CAGGATGTTGGTACCCGAGTAGATATTTCCTCTCCTTTATCATTTGTAATCACGGTAAGCCCTGATTTCTTGGGAACTACATGCAATGGGCTTACCCATTTTGAATCGGAGATGGGATAGATGAAACCTGCATCATACCACTTCGTGATTTCTTTCATGACGACGTCCCGAAGGTTAGGGTTCAACCTTCTCTGAAATTCGCGGGTCGGCTTGGCGTCTTCTTCTAAATAGATGTGGTGTGAACACAAGGCTGGATTTATCCCGCGGAGATCTGATACGTTCCATCCAAGTGCCTTGCGGTTCTTCTCTAGAACCTCGAGAAGTCGAGATTCCTGATCTGGTCTCAGCCTGCTGCTGATAATGACCGGATACATTTGCTCTTCACCCGCAAGGAAAGCATACTTCAGGCCTGCCGGAAGTGGCTTGAGTTCTGGTGTTGATCTGTCCACTTTGACTGTCACCTCTGACATCATACTGTAGGTGGGCAGTGCTTCTGTGAAGAGGCTGCCATCCTCAATATTCTGTTGAGATCCCGGTGATGCACCGAACGGGTCTGCGCTAAGCTGTTCATGTTCGGTTTGGAATGACTGCTCCAGAAGATGCGCCTGCATCTGAGAATCTATCTCCCAAGAATCATCGGAGCACATGCTGACTGCGCTTCCCAAGTCCTCCTCGAGAGTGAGGATTTCTAGGGTCCATGAATCGTTCAATGATAAAACTGAGTCTCTGATCTCCGCAATAATTTCACAGTCCGCATCTGACGCTGCCTGGCTCTCATCTGTTGTGGCATTCTGCTCTTTGTTCATGTTTATCGTGATTTGCTGGGAATTCGAGCTGAAAGTGATCTTCCCAGACCCGTAATCGACCACGGCGCCTGAAGTACGAAGGAATGGTCTGCCAAGGATGATAGGGGTCTGGAGCAAGGGTGCAGGTGAGTCCATATCAAGGACTACAAAGTCAGCTGGGAATTTCATTTCCTGCACTTTAACTATCACGTCTTCCAAGAGACCTTGGGGCCGCTTGACGGATCGGTCAGCAAACTGAAGGATCATGCGTGTCTGCTTGAGCGGTCCCAGCCCAAATTCCTGCATTATGGTCGAGGGCAGAAGGTTGATGGAAGAACCACTATCCAAGAGAGTGCGCTCGAAGACTTGGTCAAAAATCACACAACTGATCAGAGGTGCTCCGGTGTCTTGTTTCTTCTGGGGGAGATTGCTGATAGCTGCGACTGTGGCTAATGAGAGGACATGTTTCTCAACTTGCTGGCGTCTGTTCTTTCTTGATGGGCGACGCTTAGTGGTACATACTTCCTTCAGTCCTTTCTTCACGGCTGGCATGTATTCCACGACCTTTAGCAAGGGAATCTCAACAGTCAATTTGTCCAAGATGTCCACAACACCTGGGTCGGACAATGCATTTTTTTGTTTTGCAATTTTTTTGGATTTTTGTATTGCATGAGGAAAAGGAATATATACACTACTGGCAGGAAAATCAGAGTTCTTATTTACATCAAAATCATCGCCCACAGAATGTTGTACACCCGAATTACTAAAAAGGGTACAAGCTGGGTCTTGGCCTGCTGGTGTTGTCGGGCGATCAAAAAGGGTAGCATCTGCTCCATCGGCTGGCGAGGGATCGGCGGTTGCTGTCGGCTCCTCCGATGCTGGCGCGGCTTCGCTTTTGCTACGAGCTTCTTTTTGTTGTTTTTGTTTTTGCTGATTTTTTTGTATTTTCGGCTGAGGTTGTTGCTGGCATGGCACGACGGCTGGACTGGCTTCTCCTTCTTCTTCCTCCTCACCCGCCCCTGGAGCTGGCACGGTTGATGCGGAAGATGACGATCCACCTGTTTCTTTATTCACCCCATATCTGGTAGCAGGCGGAGGCAAGGCCCTACCGCTCCTGAGAGTAACAGCATTAGAAAAAGCAGTAATATCATTATCACACGCGGTCTGGACATCACATTCTACCTGCTCCTTCTTCTTGAAATTGTTGGGGTTGGCTTCGACCTGCGCCGGAATGGTAGTGCGAGTGGCGGTCAGGTCATCAAGCCGCTTGGTCATCTCTGCTAGCCCTTTGACAAGTTGGGCTAGACAGTCCATGGAGGGGTTCACTGGAGGTGCCTCGGTGGTGTCAGCGTGCAGACCACGCTGTTGTTGCATCTGCTGGTGCTGAGACTGTTGCTGGTGATGCTGAGGCGGGGCAGGAAGTTGAAGTTGCTGATAAGACGAAGGTGGATACTGCTGGTATTGCTGAGGCGGAGCAGCCGCGTACTGGTGATACGGCTGTGGGTGCCGGTATTGCGGTTGCTGCTGGTATGGATGGTTCTGCCTCCACTGATGTCCAAACTGGGGAGGCTGCTGGTATTGGTGCTGCTGGGAGGATTTCCCAAAGCGACCACCCTGAGGTTGGTGGTATTGCCGGTTGGCAAATGGCTGACCCTGTGGTTGTCCCATAGGACGGGTCGGCTGTGCATCATTAGTCCAAACCCCATTAACTTCCTGGACCAGGGGTGGTGGAGGGAACACTGAATCGGTGTCTGAGATAAACTCTGGTTGGTACACCACCATCTGCTGTTGCGGCTGGCCCTGATCAGGTGCCTGCACGTAGTACACGTGCTGCACTGTCGGTGGTTGCTCGTCTTTTCTCTCAGCTGGCGCTTCGAGCGGTGCTGCCGACTGAACAGAATTGATGGTACCTACCAGCAGTTCCAGCTGCTTGGTGATGTGATCCAGCTTGTCCAAACTCTGGGTCCTCTTCTCGATTAAGGCGAGTTTTTCGAGATCTTTTGATCGCTTCTCGATAATGTCAACTTTAGAGAGATGTCCCCCGATGATGCTAAGGTTGGAGCTTTCATCTCTCTCTGATTCCTTAGATGCTGCCATGTGCACTTGTTTTTGAAGGATCTGGGGTTGCTTCTGATAAGCCTTGGATGAAGAGAGGGCGGCCTCTCCTTCGGCCATTTCTTCAAAGATCTGCCAGACGACGTCTTCATCCTTATTGAAGTGTGAGCCCCCACATGCTGCGTCTACGAGCCTTTGACTTTCAATGTTCAGTCCCCCGAAGAAATGCTGAACCAAGCTGGTCTTCGGAATATCATGATGGGGACATTTCTCCTGCAGGTCAGTGAATCTCTCCCATGCTTCATGTATCGATTCATGGGGTCCTTGGGAGAAATTACTGATACGGGCTCGCATCTGGTTGAGCCGACCCAGAGGGTAGTACTTGTGCAAGAAGGCGGACTTCAGCTCCTCCCAGGTCGTCACAACTTTTCCCATATGATTGACCCAATAAAGGGCCTTATCCTGTAGGCTGAAGGGGAAAGCCGTCATCTTGACAATGCCCAGAGGGACATTGGGATAGTGAGTCGTACGGCAAATGCGGGAGAATTGCTGCAGGTGGATGTACGGCTCCTCGCTGGTGTTTCCATGGAATGCAGGAAGAAGAGCAATGAATTGGGGCTTCAGCTCAAAGTGAGCGTGTACCGGTGGAATGAGGATCCATTCGGTCATCTGGCTGTCTCCCGGGTTGTATGTTTCTTTAAGGGTAGGTTTCTGTGGTGGTAATTCAAGATCATCATTGTGGTCATCACCACCTCCTCCACCTTCACCTTCTCCTCTCCTGCCTCCTCTGCCTCTGCCTCCTCCTCCATCATCTCGGTTAATCACATCATTCAACATGTCCTGGAAAGCTGTCTGAGTGAGGGCCTGTTCGGTCAGCTGCTGCTGGATGGCCTGGATAGATGCCAGTAATTGTGCATTGACCTGATTCTGATCTGGCGCCTGTCCCTCTGGTGTGGGTGGCTGCTGACCCTTGCCCTTTCCTCCGGGAGCCATGTCAGGGTCCGAGTCGGAAGAGATGAACTCCGGAGTAGTCTCCAGGGCTTGCACTGGCTTCTATCTGCATGAGGAGATAGTCTTGATCAGACTGCTTGTAATCAATGTTCAGCTGTCGAGATGATGCTGGAATTCAGGTTAACCCCAGCATGTTGTGAATGGAAAAGGATGTAGACTGTAATCGACTTCCCTTCACAACGGCGAAAGTGGGACAAAGGTGATCCCAGTTTATTAGGTGGTCAAGAGAAAGGTAGAAAACGAGGAGTCTAGAGGTCGATCCGCAAAGTCCGGATCGGGTTCTCGTGAATCACCTCGAAGTTATTGGCGGAGTTGAGTCCATGGAATCGATGTGGGTGTCGGCATGGTCCCGACGGAAACCATCCATGGATCAACTTCGCGAAGTACAAGAGAAGGTAGGATGTTGGATGAAAGATACGATGGTCAACGAGGATTACAAAGGAGTGCAAAACAGTAGAAAAGGCTCAAACTGAGCGGGGGTCAAAGAGGAGTGACACAGCAAAATTTTGCGCAAAGGCGCGGGACTTGGTCTTTGAACCTTAATCTAGATCCAGACAAACACAATTCAGAATAGGGTTCACCAACTCACGCCATGTGAAGCCGTAAAGGTTCGGCTATTATCTTTTCATTTTTAGAGTTGTTATTTCAGGCATATCTTATAACAAGTCCTTAGTACGCTACCCTATAGGAGAGAGAGTACTGCCGGAAGAGTATCCCGTACTTGTCCTCCTCCTGTGTAACCTGTAGTCTGTACTTTTTGGAGTCCTTGTAACCCTTCCTGGATCCCTACTCAGCCAAAGAAAAGAGAGAGGAAGCCGATAGGCGAAACCAATACTTCGGTTCTCGCTCGCAACGGAATCACCCGTGAGCGTGCAAGAACCTACTCGGACGCAGGACGATGAGACAGACACCCCCGTGAAGGCGTGGCCTATGCTCAATACTTCGGACAGGGTCGATGCTCTCACAACAGAGAGTCACCATTGGTGACCAAGTCCTACTCGCCTACGTACGATAGAAGCGCCATTACTTCGGAAATCCAGGCGATACACAAGGCAGTTGCAGACTGGGCTTTTGGCTCTAATCCTTAGGGGGTCACACTCGCTCAAGGGAGTAGGGTTTTGGTCCCCCTCCAAGGTACCTGAAAACAATGAGGGCTTTATGAACCCGGTACAATGATAGTCCATTACGGATTTTAATTAAGGTCAAAGTTTATTTAGCAGTCCCCTAGTTTTAATTTTTTGGGTTTTCACTTTTTTTGGATCTGTTTCATACCAGCGCCTAACGTTTTGGTAGATTTTCGTTTAAGTCCTAGGTGCTCAAAATCAGAGGGAGATAGCGGAAAAGCCATGCAAGTGGTTCTATGATGGAAATCTCACCATTGAACCGAATGATGCATGCTGAGTTAGAAGACTTACAGTGCATCCCAGCTCTCTCCATGTGGTATGCAAAACAGAATTTTTAAACTTATCTACATGGCGGTGTGCATTTGTCAAAATCGCCCTAAACATTAGCTGCTATTAACGTGAAGAACCACAAGCTTGGTCATTCATCTTTAACCTAAGGGTCCGGTCTTGGCTCACCCCTCCTCTTCTCGACACACTCGAGTTCAGGAGTAGCGCTTGATGGGGCTCGCTCACGGCACGTGGGTTAAGAGATAAATGACTTAGCTGTTTAAGTTTGACTAGATCCATACGAAGTAGACTATAGGAACATGCATTCTTATTAATGTTTGGACCTAGCTACCGAGTCAAGCAACCTATATCTAGGGGCTCCAAGCACACAAAACAAAGTAAAATAAAGGCGAAAAGCACAAAACAGCGGAAAACAAAAGAAAGAAGGCGGTAGAAATCGCGGAAAACAGCGATGAGGCCCCCAGGTGAACAGACACCCGGGCACTGGACCTCATTGTGAAGAGTAGAGTCCGGTTAATTATTACATGCCAAAATTGTCTCTCTCTCACCAAAAATTACAAAGATAATCCTAAGTGTTCTAAGCCTATCTAATCCACATCTCCTTGCTTCCTTGATACTCTCTCCTGATGGTCATGCGAAGGGAAGACCATCCTCCTCCAAGCTTGGCAGCATTGGCCTCCTAAGAAGCCATCCTTGCGTGGCGGACCCTCGCATCAAAGTCACAAAAAGAGTGTATTAGAATAGCTTGAATCAATCAATCATAGAGCACATAAAGAGAATCACAAGAAATGGATCAATGAAGCACAGTGATTAATGGCAATAAAATAGCTGCTCACAAAATATCATCAATTATAAATCAAAAATGCACACAAGAATGACAAAAATAACGTAGGCTATGCTCATTGCTCCCCGGCAACGGCGCCATTTGATGAACGCGCTTTTTAGCAAGGGTCTGAATATGTCGTCGTGGCGACCCTCAATAAAAGGCGAGTGATCAACAATCGACCCACAATCAAAGAATAAAACAATCAAGCTCAAAGGAAGTGTGAATCAATCTTTATTTACTCTACCATAAAATGTATAGGGAACAAGCATGTAGAGGTCGAACCACAGAGAGCAATACAAAAATGCATGAGCCTATATGTGCATACCAGTCATTCTTGAGTGAAGTGGGTCTCTCTCTTTTTTTTTTTATTATTTTTAGGGTTTTTCATTTTCTGGACTCATCATAGAAATAAATATACCATATGCAATTTTTTTTTTTTAGAATTTTCCAAAAACATTTTCTAATTTTTTTTGTATTTTCTAAATCAAACAGTGCAAAAATGGCTCCTACTCTATTTTTAATAATCAGGAAAAATGCCAAAAATTCAAAATAAAATACGCGCGTGAACCAGCATGGCGTAGAGCATCTACTCTAATTTTTGTGGATTTTTAGGAGCCATCTTGGTATTTTTAATAAATAGGTAAAGATACGAAATTAAAACAGCCTGGCAGGGGTATTTTTGCAAATAAAATAAACTCCAGGGGCATCAGTGCAAAAATACATACTAAGATAAACATTTATTTTAATTTTTAGAACTATTCTACAATATACAAAAACCGCCAGGGCATACTTGCAATTTTCACGCGCCTCACGTGGGACTGCACGTGAGGCGCGGAAGGACCTAAATGCAAATCTAATAAACTTAGGGTCCTTTCTGCAAAATATACAATTTATTTACAACGTGCTATTTAATTCACAATATTAAAAATTAAATATACAAAAGAGCGGGGGTATATGTGAAAATTACCCCCTAAGTGCGCGCGATCCAACGGTTCTTCGTTCGCCACTTGACACGCGTCACCATCTCCTCGCCCGATGACGCTTCGCCGATGAAGCGTTAGGATTAGATCATTTGAGATGATCCGACGGTTGCTGCGTGGCTTCATCGGACGGTTGGGCTTCGATCTGGACCTGCGCTCTTGATCCAACGGCTGCTGCTGCTCGCGAAGAACAGGGAAGAACGGCTGACTTCCCTGGCTTCGATCGGTGATTCCTCCGCTTCCAGGCGCTTAATGTTGCTGCTTGTGCCCTCCAGGCGTCCGGCGAAGCGGTGCGCACCGTTCGAGATGCTCCAGAAGGTCCAGGACCTCCTGGATCGGCTGAACGAGCTCGGAGAAGACAAGGGGGTCCTGGAACCTTGAAGGGACTTGAATCGAGCCCCAGAGGGCTCCTTTCAGCTTGAGTCCTGCACCAAATGAAAGAGGGGCTCGAGGGGGTCTTCCTCGACCCGAGGTTTAGGATAGACGAACGGGGAAAGGTGGAGGGCGGCGAGGTCCGACGAAGCGGAGGAGGGAGGACCTCGATTCGCAGAGCTGGGCGAGCTCTGGTTGATCTTGGAGCGTGGGTGCGTGGAGAATACGTAGGGGAAGGCGATGAGGTGGGGCGAAGGGTCAGATAGCGTGCTGATCAGAGTAGAGAGGTTCGCCGGAGCTAAACTCCGGCGAACTTCGATCTTAAGCTAATCGAGCACCTGAGGCTCTACTGACTGATCTAAAAGCTAAACTACGAAGTAACGACTAAAACTAAGCTAAAAACGGAAAGAAAGCAGCTCTTATACCTGGTGTGCGACCAGGGAGCAGGACCTCCGGCGACGCGGCGGCCGTGGGCGCTCCTTCGACTCCTCCAACTGCCTGAAGCTTCCAGGAGGACCCTCCTGTCACAAGGAACCTCAGAGGACTGGAATAGACGGTGGAAAACGACGGAAAGGGAGGCCAAAATGGATGAGGAGGTCGGAGGGTTTATTTATAAGCAAAGTTTGCGCCCTTATTGGCCGGCAGATCTTGGTGAATCTAGATGCTGTACAAGGAATCATGGGATGCGGCGTGATTCGTGGATGTTCGAGGAACAAATCTCATAAAGGGTCTTATCACCCTCGAGCAACACAATCGGCGTGAAAAATCGAGGAAGAGGGACCTCTCGTGACTTGTCAGAGGGGCCGTCCTTGAGTCTGAAGAGTTGACCCGAGGTCAACTTTTGCCGGCCTGTGGTTGGTCCACGGGGGCCGCTAGAAGACAAAATAGGCTGGAGTATCAAAGAATGAATTATTTAAGCTAATAAATGATTTTATTATTTTTCGAGTATAAAATAAAAAATGTTTCTTATTTTATGTAGTATTTTAATATGATTTTTATTTATTTTTTTGGTGTATTTTATTACGGGTTTATTTTAATAATGTGTTTATGTATGTATTTACATGTATTTTTGTGTATTTTATTTTTAATTTGTTTATTCTATTTTATTATTTTGTTTTCTTATTTTATAAATTTAGAATTTATTTTTGTGAGTATAAATATGTTTTTATTTAATTTTTATGAGATTTTTTACATTTTTAAATAAATGTGTATATGTATAGGTAGGTATACTTATAGGTATTTTACCTATAAAATATATTTAATGTATTTTATTTATTTATTTATTTATTTGTTTTAGATTCGTATTTTTAATAACTAGTATATAATATGTACATTTATACAAATAATAAAAATACTTAAAGAATGTTCCCCTTTTTATTTATGTACATGCTTCACATAGGTATTTTGCCTATACCTTATGTAGGCTTATTTTATTCTCAAATTATTTTGGGTTTTCTTTTGATTTTAATATGTACAGGTATTATATTCATTATTTACAAGATTCTAAAAATATGAATTTATAAAATTAATGAATATTGAATAAAATGAATAGTTTAATAGGGTTCTATATACAAGGTAGGCCAAAAACCTAACTTCCACAGGTGGACTCCAAAAATTATGAAACTAATTTTATAAAATAGTTCATGGAATGCTATATACAATTAAAGGTGAGTTTGGGTGATTTGGAGTTTTTATTTGCAAGATATGGGTCTGTGAAGTTGAGATTTTTGCTTTTTATTTTGTGTATTCCATGTACACTGTGTATTATTTTTACACAAACTTAATTTTGTATTTTTATTTATATTATTATCTACAACTTTTATGAACAAAGTTTCTTTATTTGATGAATAAATATTTATGTACAAAATAGGTGCCAAAAATGCATAAATAAATGAGGTATTTATTGTATATCAGCCCTTATCTCCCCCTACTTTATTCCTTGTCGACCAATACCATGCTGGCCTTGGTCTCGGGGTTAGGGTCATAAAATATTTGCAATATTTTATTCCTTTTTCTTTTCTTCTCTTTATTCTATAATTTTGGCATTCAAAACCTTATTTAATGTACAATTAATGCAATGAATAATGAATGTTATTATGTACAAATTGATGCTATTTACATGCATTTGCCGGGGTTTTTGAGGCCAAAATGATAGAATAAAGGTGATGAAATGGAGATTCATCACCCCCCTATACTTGCCTTTGCTAGTCCCTAGCAAACACTTATGCAATAAGCGCAAAAAGAATAAAGAAAAGAAAAGGAAAATGCAAGAAAAATAGAGTGAATTGGGGTGCTTTCAGTGCAATGCATGTCCTTACAAAATCTGAATTTGGAGCTCCTGTCAGTCCTTAGGTGTGGATGTGTGTGGAACCTAGTCGGGAACCAAATTTAAAGCACAACAGCCTTCGATAGTCGCAGAATTCGGTTCAAAGCACCTTAATAGCCTGGTCAGAACTAGCCTATACCATACACAAACCCTTATGACTATGAAGCTGACTTGTACAGTGTAAGTGATAGTGGCTCCCCACCTCAGAAGTGACAAAGAAACACCCTCCCCCAACCTGGTAACTCTAATGCCTCGGTCTAGCAACTCTTTCCTCGAGAAGCGGGGTATTCCCTTCTAAGTTCAAGTGCAACCGGCTCAAGAAGAGGGGGAAGAAGTATAGACTTTTGGAAGCTCAGCCAGTGTAGCCGAGTCTCCCGCTGCAAGCTTCATGAGATGAAACATGGATACCATAAGCTTTTGCTTTATTGAACTATATACACTCCGGTGGGGTTATTAAATTTTCAATCCGACCCACCACTTTTTTGGAGTTCTTTTTGCTTCTTCTCTTTTTTTTTTTTTTTCAATTGCATCTGTACAACATATCTACATGGTGCAGCATATATACAAGAAATTTCTCCTTAAGCCAGTAGACTATCCCTCTTTTGAAGCTTTATTGCAACCCACAGCTTCAGTCCTGAGACCTCATCACCACTAGACCAAGTTGAGGTGCACTTCCTTCACTATAAGAAGAAGAGAGGTTCCGCCTAGAAGTACTACCCTCATATGCTACCCCAAGCCAAAGGAAACTGCCTCCTCACCACCTCATCCATGGAGAGCTATGTGAAAGGTGCAGGTGTCCAAGTTAGGTCACGGCCGACAAGAGTCATGCGTGTGTTTCGAAAAGTTCTAGTTAGTCCACTAAGGTGACTTGAACCCACCCCTGGTTTCTCAAAGAATTAAGTCTGCATAGACCTGAAGTACCTTAAACCTAGTTCCCATAAGGTTCCAGTGCAATTAGGTGCGGTAAGGTCTAACCGAGCTCCAATTTGAGATTTTCTTAGACTGATTCAATCATCAAGCTTCACTCAAAAAGAATATGAATGGTATGCTTATGCTATGTGCAATGAATGATGCAATTTTTCACAAAAATTTGGAAGGATCAAAGAATGTTTTTACAAAAAGAATCTCTGCACAGGAAGTACGACTGAAAATGTTTAAAGAGTCTGTACATTTATTTACACAGGCGTGCTGCTTTGTTTTCAAAATTTAGAAGAATTTTTAGCGACTTTACAGATATGAATGAAAGAGTTTATTTGGGTATGTATAGAAAGAATTGTATGTATCTTGTTTCTGTTTTACTATTATCTGCAATGGTGTTCTTATTAGTTTTTTTTTTGAAAATAATTTTGCAAACTATAGTACACGATAATTTTTGCAATCCTTTACACACATTTGAAAACTATTTTTGCAAAGATTTTTCACACTATATGTAGATATATACAATTTTCACAATAATTTTGACAAGCATTTTTCAAAACATTTGCACATAGGTTTTTGAAATCCTTTCTTTCACACAAAGCAAAAAATTTTGCAATCAACACAGTTTCACGCATTTGAAATCATTTCACATCAAATTTTCCAAAACTGGTCACACTATTTTTCAAATCATACTATATAGGTGTCTGATTTATTAATCAGTATATACAAAAGAAGGAAAACTGTATTTGCTGTACAATAAGGTTTTGGGGTCATAAAATATTTGCAATATTTTATTCCTTTTTCTTTTCTTCTCTTTATTCTATAATTTTGGCATTAAAAACCTTATTTAATGTACAATTAATGCAATGAATAATGAATGTTATTATGTACAAATTGATGCTATTTACATGCATTTGCCGGGGTTTTTGAGGCCAAAATGATAGAATAAAGGTGATGAAATGGAGATTCATCAAGGGGAAACTATGTAAATTACCCACAAATCACGTGTCGACACACGTACTCCACATTCACAGGGACTAAATCGCAAATAAAAGAAACACCAGGTCCTACATGCAATTTACCCAAAATAAAAACACCTTCAAAATATTTACAAGACTCAACTATAAAAACTAAAGAAGGAAGGGCCTAAGTGAAATATACACTTTTATTATGATCCAACAGCTGTGGGGAGTCTTCTTGAGATCTGACGGCTGAGATGCGCTGACACCCCTTCGGCGATGAGCGTCCCAGATCTGATCCTCAGAGGGATCGACGGTCGGGAGCCTCCCTCGGATGGATGTCTACGATCTAAACTGGTGCAAGGGGGCTCGATCGACGGCTCTGGAGGCTCCTAGAAGAACTAAACACCGACGAGTTTCGTACGGCTACTGTGTGCTCTAGGGAGGTCCTCCGAGGCTGCTGAGATGGGGGAATCGGAGCTGAAGGTGGTCTGTAGCGGGCGGGGGTCTCCGATGAGGCCGGGAGCGTCGAAGAAGCTCCGACGATGAAGGGGACCTGCAGGTCCTGTTCCTGAGTAATCGAGCTTCCAGATGAGGCTCTTTAGCCTTGGTACCTGTACAGGGAGCAAGAGGGGTCGAGGTAAAACTGCATCGACCCGGTGAAGGGCGAAATGGGTGAACGGGGGAGTCAGAGCGTGGTTCTTCGGCGAGCGGCAGTGGAGGAGAACCTAAGTCCAAGTTTCGGGGCGAACCAAGATGATCGGAGGGGCGAAGAAGGTACGGAGGAGTCTCGTGAAGGTGAAGGGATGGTCAGGAGTCAAAATGGATGATCAGGTGGTTGGGAATCGGCCGGCGACGTGAAACCTAAATATTGGAATTGAAACTAAGCTACGGGCTAAAGGGGCTACCTGATGGTCGGAATCATCTGTGGTGGAGGTCATCTACCTCCTGGGATCTTCGCCTCAATGGAGCGACGCCTCCAGAGGCTCGAGCTCGCCGGTGGCGGAGCGCGGCGATGGGTATCGCCGGACCTGGGACTAGAACGCCTCTCTCCTCTCTACAACACCCCCTCGATCTTGCTGTCACTCAAGGCAAGGGAATGGAGGTCATAGGGGTCTGAGACGGTGGCCGAAGGTGCATCAAATTGCAGCTCCAGGAGAGGCTATATACTGGCAGGGGTCTGGGAAGATTGGAGTCGGGTGAGCAAATCGGTGCACGGACCCCTAGAAAGAAGATCGGGCGTACGTCTCGGATGTGTGCTTGACAATCGGAGCACGGGGTTTGGGCGAATGGAAGGCGGATCACGTCAGGAAAATATGGAGAAATCGGGTCGAAGACGGGGTCCGCGAAGGTAATGGTCCAGGGGGGGAGTTGACCAGGGGTCAACATCCCCCGTGGACCAATGAGAAAATTCCAGCCCTGAAATTATTTGAAAATTCGAAATAAAATAGAAAAAGATTTTATTTTAAAATATTTTCAACATGAAAAATGTTTATTTATTTTCAAAGTATTTTCTAGTGTTTTTTATTTAATTATTTTGAAAAATAAATTATGTATATACATTATATTATATTACATACAAGTTTAAATACATATGTATTTTCAATTTTTATTTTTATTATTTTATTTTTGTATAATTATCCCAATTTTATATTTTATTTATTTACAACATAAATTTTGGGATATAAAATAATTTTTATTTTATTTTTATTATTTATTTACAAGGGTAAAATAAATAGGTCTTTTTTTTCTTATATACATGGTATATGTACACTGAAGAGAGAGAAATTATTTCTTTTTGTTTTTATTTTATTTTTCTCATTTTTAGTTTATTTTTATAAATATATATACAATTTAATAAGAACCAAATTTTATTTTATTTTTATTTTTGATAAAATAAAATATATACATAAGAGGGGGGTTTTGTACAAGGTTGAGTTGCCCTATCTCTCTCTACTTATTTTATTTGGCGATCAACCCATATTGGTTCCTCTCTTGGGTTCAGGTCACTCAATATTTATTCTAAATACTTCTCTCTTTTCCTTTATTTCTTTATTCTTTTATTTTTGCATAAAAACATGCTAATTATAGGTATTTACACAAAGCATGCAATTTGGTAAATTATTGTCTTTACAAACATAGACATGGTGTTTTGCAAAGATTTTAGCTACAATAAAAGAATAAAGAGTGATGAATGAGGATTCATCACCCCCTTATACTTTACTTTTGCTAGTCCCTTAGCAAACACTTATTTGAAAAAGAAATGAAAAAGAGAAAAGAAAAAGAGAAAGAGGGGAAAGATGAATCAATGCTGATTATTAAACTTGCCTTCATTAAATATGGAGCTTAGTCAGATCTTTATATTATTAATTTGTCGGAACCTTATTTGGACTTAGGTTTAAAACTTAACAGCCTCCAGTTCCACTAATATATAGTCAAGACTCCTCAACAATCCAGATCAGAACAAGTCTACATACACAAACCCTGAAGACCATGAAACTCTTCTTGTACTGTGTAAGTGAGGTATAGCTCTCCACCTCAGAAGTAGCATAGTGACAACCCTCCCCAACAAGGTAACTCTAATACCCTAGTCTGGCAACTCTTCCCTCGAGGAGCGGGGTATTCCCTTCTAAGTTCAAGTTCAACCGGCTCAAGAAGAGGAGGAAGAAGAGAATGGACCATGGCCAGTATAGCCATTTATCCTTGGGAGCTCAACCAGTGTAGCTAAGTCTCCCTGCTGCAAGCTTCATAAGATGGAACATGGATACCAAGTTTTGCTTATTGCACTATATACACTCCAGTGGGATTATCATTTTCTCTCAGACCCACCACTTTTTTGGAGTTATTTTCTTTTTGCATTTTTTTGATGTGCATATTTACAACATATCTACAAAGTGCAACATATATACATAAGGAGTTTTTCCTCTTGAGCCAGTAGACTATCCCTCTTTTGAAGCTTTATTGCAACCCACAACTCATGTCGTTAGACCTCACGGCTACCAGACCAAGTTGAGACGCACTTCCTTCACTATAAGAAGAAGAGAGGTTCCGCCTAGAAGTACTACCCTCATATGCTACCCCAAGTCAAAGAAGACTGCCTCCTCACCACCTCATCCGTAGAGGGCTCGGTGTAAAGTGCTGGTCCAAGTAAATCCACTGTCTGTAAGAGTCATGTGTGCGTTGTTAAGTGCTCTACTTAGGCTCATCGAGATGACATATGATCATAGCCTAGTGGACTCAAAGAATTAAGTCACCATGGACCTGAAAAGTCTCAACCCTAAGCCCTCTAAGGTTCCTCTAAGAAATAGGTGGATTACGATCTTAACCAGGCTCCATTTTCAATTTAATTACAGGCTAGTTTAAATGTCAATTATGATTCGGGAAAAACTATACAAATATTTACAAAGATGCAATTTACAAAATTTTACGAAGGTGCAAATTTTTGAAAAATGTTTTGAAAACATGGATGTATGCATGAATGCAAGTTTTGCAAAATATTTACAGAAATTTAAACAATGTTTTTGCAAACTTTTGTTTTTCAAACATTTTACAAAAATTATATACATAATTTTGATAGGAAAATATTTACAAACTATTTACACAAAAGATTTTTACAAATATTTTTACAAAAATAATTTTGTACAACTAGTTATGCATGTGTAATAAAGAATTTTGTTTACAAGGAAAATTTTTAATTTTATGGATTTTAAGGTTTTTAGCCATTTTTATTTATTAACACACTCAGTTGTAGAGGCTCTTATCCTCCAGCCGCCTGATTGGTTTCTCCCATTCGAGATCATGATGGATGCCTCCAATTTTACCGTAGGGGCCGTGCTGGGACAGAGGAGGGATGGAATCCCATTTGCTATTCACTACACTAGTCGGACTTTGGATGTCGCTCGCGGAACTACACCGTCATTGAGAAGGAGATGCTAGCCGTAGTATTCGCCCTAGATAAGTTCAGATCTTACATTATTGGATCTAGAGTGACCATTTACACTGATCATGCCATCATCAGGTACCTCATGGCAAAGAAGGATGCCAAAGCCAGATTGGCCAGATGGATCCTTCTACTCCAGGAGTTTGACATAGAGATTAAGGACAAGCCTGGAGTCAAATGTGGTGGCGGATCATCTCTCTCCCGATTGGAGTTTCTTGAGGATTCTGAGCAGACTGAGCCTATTTGTGAGTCCTTCCCAGATGAGGCGATCCTTGCTATCGTCTCTCTCCCATGATACACCTATATTGTGAACTATCTTGTTGCCAAGAAAGTTCCACAAGATTGGCCCAGGCAGCGACTTGAGACATTCCTCACGAAGTCCAAGTTCTATCATTGGGAGGATCCCGTCCTTTATCATGAAGGAGGGGATAGTGTCTGGCGTAGGTGCATTCCTCGGGAGGAGCACCACATCGTCCTCACTTACTGCCACAAGCTTGAGGCAGGAGGACATCATTCTGGGAGGAGAACGACATAGAAAGTGCTCCAATCCGGCCTATGGTGGCCTACTCTCTTCAAGGACTCTGATGAGTTCGTGAAGAGGTGTATTGACTGTCAGAGGATGGGCACTTGTGGACAACGTGATATGATGCCGATGCAGGCCATTCACTTCTGTGAGGTCTTTGACACATGAGGCATCGATTTCATGGGTCCATTCCCTAAGAGTCAGGGATACGAGTACATTCTGTTGGCCGTTGACTATGTGAGTCGCTGGGCCCGCCCGAACCGCAGATGCTAGGACTGTTTGCAGATTTTTGAAGAAGAATACCATTTCACAATTCGGGGTGCCTAGAGTTTTGATATCTGACAGGGGGTCTCATTTCATCAACGACAAGGTAAAGGCCCTTGCTAGCGAGTTCAGCATAGACCATCGAGTAGCCACACCGTATCATCCTCAGACCAATGGTCTTGCTGAAGTGTCGAACATGGAGATCAAGACTATATTGCAGAAGGTCGTCCGCCCTGACCGAAAGGATTGGTCACAGCTTTTGGACTTGGTCTTGTGGGCATATCGGACGTCCTTCAAGACGCCTTTGGGTACATCTCCCTTTTGCCTCATTTATGGCAAGCCCTACCATTTACTTGTTGAGCTGAGACATAGGTCACTTTGGGCAGTCACAGATATGCTTATGGATCCAGTGAGTGTAGGAGATCAGAGGAGGGCAGAGTTAGCAGCCCTAGAGGAGTTACGTGATGCAACCTTTTCAAGCAGCCTTCAGTATAAAGAGAGAATGAAGGAGTGGCATGATTCTCATATCAGCCACAAGCAGTTTGAGACAGGACAACGAGTATGGCTGTTCGATGCCAGGTTGAGATTATTTCCAGGGAAGCTGCAGAGCAAATGGAAGGGACCCTATCTGGTCAGAAAGGTACACGACAACGGGAGTATTGATATATCTGAGTTGTCTTCTGAGAGTACCTTTCGTGTTAACGGGCAGCAGCTCAAACCATATCTAGATCATGAGTTGTTGGTCGTTGATGTTGCCCCTATTCACTTTGCGTGAGATGTGGTCTCTTGACTCACATCTATTGCATCTCATGCCTGATTATCACTGTTCTTCCGACTTGTATAGATCCAGTTGTCCATATCACACTATTTTTCAGTCTAACACCCCATTTGCATCGTTGATTATGCTATACTTAGGGTGCACTTTACCTTAAGTATATGGGGGGTGTCAGACTTTTTATTTCCTTTTGATTCATTTCTACCTCTGTTTTGCTGCCTATACTTAAGGATATTTTACCCTAAGTATAGGAGATGTAGACTCTGTACATTCTTCACTCGGATTTTCCTTCGTATACAGCCTGCTATACTTAGGATTACTTGATCCTAATTATAGGAGGAAACCCCCAAGATCCTCTCTTTCATTTCTATTCTTTCATTCGTCTTTGTATATAGCCTTCATTTTCACTTCCCTATACTAAGCACGAGTTATGTCTTCTTCATCGCTCTTGATTCACTCTGAGGACATCATTTGAGCTAAGTATAGAGGGGTGTCGTATATATTCCATATATACTTCAGCCATAACTCGTACTTTGTTCGACCTACTTACCAAGTAAAAAAATATTCCACAATATTCAAAATACGTGATTGTTTGTTGATCTGATTTTTACCTCCTATACTACAATTATCGACTATTAATGAGGTGGATTTCATGTTCATCAACAACCACACAATATTTTAGACATAACTATGAAGTATTAATCCCATACTCTTATAATCTGCTCTCACACTTAAGTATTAGATGTAGTATTATGTGAAGTGTACAACCACACCTATTTATATTGACAATGTTCTCATTGTGATATAACCTCATTACTTATTTCTATTAATGGTGGTGGTTGCAAGCAACACGGAACATTTCTCTCTTATCTTGTTACATGGACAACTTAAGTGGCAAATCCAGGATTATAAACTAGGTACAACACATCAATAAAAAAGAAATAATAAATAGCATTGCAACCTTTATATATAAAGGAATGTTTTACATTAAAAAAAATATAAAAAATATCTACATTTGGGATTAAAATTGACCTTGTCTATTTTTCATATTTTTAAAGCAATTAGTAGTATAATCATAACTAATAGAACAAAATATCTCCCTTTTAGTATATGTGAGCAAAGCATCATTCTACCATTTATATCCCATTCGATTACCCAACCAAATCTTAATGATAGTCAATGCTGAAAATACCATTTCTACACTTGTCATTCCAAATGATAGAGTCAATGCCAATTCCAATAAATACATAAGTGGATAAACAATATTCTTCCAAATTTTTACAATTTTCTGCAAGTTTCATAAAAAAAACAGCACCACGAATCACATATTCTTTTTTATATCTTTAATATATGTCAATATTTAATTTCAAAGAAATAATAAATATGTAGAAGAGAAATCCGTCAGATATAACTCGGAAAGACGGATAACCTTATCAGTATCAAAGAATGTAAATGGATCTTTTGGACTAAAACATCTCACACAAAGAAGAAGTTCTATGTTAACCTCCATGAAGTAGTCATTTAACTAATAAGCTTACATATTGACAATAGTAAAAAGTGAATATGATAATGATGCAAAACTATAACTTTATTAACTTTAAGTCTTGATCCTCCTACAGTTGTATATGTATCATTTTCACTTGGAACGTCAATATAATATTTCTTGTAAAGCAATGAAACTCGTTCTATTAATAAATTTCACTTACTATCTCTCATCTCTTGCAAATATTTTTTCGCTATAGAAATCAATGATATTGTATTAATAATGGCTTGATCCTTTTGTTGAAGTTATTGCAAAACTGCATATGTAATATCGAAAATGTCAACCATTAAGTGCAAGCATAAAATACATTCAATTTTTTTGCCTCATATGCAAATATTCAAGTGCCTCTCCATATTACCCGAATTTGATTTTACTCAATAACTATAATCAAGAAAGTGTATAAGTCAAGTAAATCTATTAAAACTTGTAATGAAACCCCGAATGTGTATTATTGGGACGTAAGAAATTCTTCTCATATTCATGTTTCAAGTTTACTAAATCTAGTACTTCCAATTCTGATAGTTTCTATATCTTTAGGCAATTCAGTTTTCTTACATGAAATGGTAAATAAGCATGATAGTCTCGCTATGTTGGTAAAAGAACATATAAAGAAGATCATGATTTCTGGAAAACTACAATACTATCAGTTGAAGTTAATGTTTGAAAAAATGAATATAATAAACTAATTATTCTCCATTAAAATAATGAATTTTAATCCTTCGGATTCGCCTCACATATTATCGGTCCCATCATGACCTTGGTCGCGAAGTTTTGATATGCTTAAGCTATATCTTGCAAACACTATATTGACTAACTCTTTAAGTCAGTGGTAGACCTAGAACTTGTGACTAGGTGGGACACCCGTGGTTATGTAATTGTCTAATTTGATGTACTTTATTATAAAAATAATAATTTATTAAAAAAAGAGTAAATGATAAAAACATGAATCATGTTGCAGATTTCCCTGTTCATCATGAACTTTAAAAAATACACGTGATTTGTACTTTTAGAATCTGTCCTGGTCTGATTATGAGCAATTATGATTAGAACCCGAACAATAAACCAAAAAGAAGGAACAGTTAGAGTTCAACCAGCAGATGATAGACATATTTCAGATACAACTGACTCTACAGGAGGCACTAGAGCACATCCCCCTCTTCCAAAAGAACCTGAGAGAAAAGACCACTGTACGTAGGAGGAGGCGGAACAATAGAGGAGACATCCATGTGCTGACCCGTGCCACATGTTGTGCCATTCAGAACCAGCTGCTAGCCAAAAGACCTGATGCCGGAGCTCCATATGTCAGATGTCAGATTAGTGAGCAGCAATTCGATCGTACTCTATTAGACATCAGCTCTTCTATCAACCTCCTTCCGGCAGCCTTACTCGACTTCATACTCCGCTATCACTTGTAACTTGTGTTTGTAATCATGTTATACCTTTACATGCCTTGATACGTTTGCCTCTGAGTTTTAAACTTATTGTCGCACTGGTACATCCCCATGCACACTGGTATAGTCTTAACCATTGGACTAATTAACCGAGTCATTTCAACGCATCTATTTTTATAACTTATTGGTGTATTGTTGTGTACATTGGTACAAACTAGTCGTTGAACCACTTTTATAGTGTGTTTCACCTCTGATGTACCGGTACAAACTTTTGTATATTGATTTGCTAATAATGTTTTTGAACATTTTCTCACCTGTTTTGCTTGAAATATTTTTTAGGCCATTTGTAAGGTTCCTCGAGGCCTATAAAAGGACCATATACTATATCCTTGAAATACACACCAAGAGTGCAAGTTCTCTATTCACTATTACTCTATTCTTGTGAGAAACTTTTGCGTGCTCAAAACAAGTTGTAGCCAAGCTAGTGCTTTATGTTCTTAGCTACTTTCACCTCTCAATACTAGAGCTTTCTACTTCAAAGTCTCTCTATTAACATTCTCATTTCTGCATGTATTCAAGGCTTTATTAGAATAATTATATTTTCACCTTTATTCTTGGCTAAAAGATGTAATTTTTTTGTAAAAGGGTTACTTCCCAAAAGGAAGATAGACTCTTTGTGAGGTTATGTACCTAGAGGCACTCTGTGTGAAATAATTTACGCAAGAAATAAATGTAAAAATAATCAAATTTGGGCGAACCATGTCCAATCTTACTGTGGTAAAGCTGACACAACAAGTTCCTACAAACTCTTTGGCATTGACATTAAATTTAGGGTTTTTATCATTTGTGTCCCTTTAAGATATCGTAATTTCAGTTATGACCCTATATTTTTGGTAATATCAATTGTGCCCCTCACTTCTTTCTCTATTATCACTTGTGCCCTTCCGTCAGATTGACTGTCAAAAAATTAAAATAACCTTGGTTTGAATAAACCATGGTGTGGTTAAGAAGGGAATTATGGTCAAAATAAGTCAGGGGTCGATCTGGGGAGGAGGGGACAGAGCATGGGGCTAGAGAGGTTGGGCCGGGGGAAGAGGGGAGGAGGAGCTCGTGGGAGGAGCTTGGAGCGGAGCTCGAGGCTGACGGGGTCGGACCAGGGAGGAGGGGTGGTGGGCTGGGGAAGCCACTGGAGGTGGGAAGGCCCAGGGGAGGTGTTGCAGGTGGGTATAGGTGCAGGCGTTGGCTGGGTGGAGGTGCAGGGGCTAGGGGAGGAACTCGGGGCTGATGGGGAGGTGTGTGGGCAGAGAGAGGCACGAGGGCTTGGGAGGGAGGTGCGAGGACGTGGCAGGATCTCGGGACGGGGAAGGGGGGTGCAGGGGCGGAGGGGGAGGACATCAGTACGGAGGGGGAGGTGTGCACGGTGGGTGGAGGTGTAGGGGCAGGGGGATAACCTTGGGGCGGAGGGGGAGGTGCGTGGGTGGGGAGAGGTGGGGGGCATGGGAGGGAGGTGCCGGGGCGGACCTTGGGGCAGGGGAGGAGGTGCAGGGGCAGAAGGGAGGGCATCGGGGCAGAGGGGGAGTTGCGGGGCAGGGGCGGCGGGGAGCAGGGGGAGGCGCGGGGCAGGGGGAGGGGGAGGCCCAGGAGGCGGGAGCGACAGGGAGCAGGGGGAGGCACGGGGCAGGGAGAGGGGGAGGCCCAGGGGGCAGGGCGGTGGGGAGCAGGGGGAGGCGCGGGGCAGGGGCAGGGGGAGGCCCAGGGGGAGGGGCAGTGGGGAGCAGGGGGAGGCGCGGGGTAGAGGGAGGGGGAGGCCTAGGGGCGGGGGCGGTGGGGAGCAGGGGTCATGGAGGAGCCAGGGCGGAGGTGTGAGGGTTGGGGAGGAGCTCGGGGCGAAGGGATGGGCTGAGGGCGATCAGGAGGAGCCGCTGGAGGAACAGGTGGCTGGGAGAAGAAAGAGAAGGGGGAGGAAGAGGATGGGATAGGAAGAAGAAGAAGAAGAGTTGGACATTTCAGTCCATTTCTTTCAATTAATTCCACTTGTGTCCTTGAAGTTATCGTCCGTTTGTATTAGGGATGGACGAAAATTAACCCGAGGGGCACAAGTGATAGAATGGGAAGAAGTGAGGGGCACAACTGATATTTCTAAAAAGATATGAGCATAACTGAAATTGCAAGATCTCGGAGGAGCACAAGTGATAAAAACCCTTATATTTAATGACTTCTTATAGAGATAGAATTTTTAATTGACTGACAAGGAAGAGCGACTGGAGCATGGGAAGGTGGGATTCACATGCTGAGCAGTTGGAGGATTAGTGATCGAAAATTAGGAAGAGAGGTGGGCTCATGCAATGACACTGTGTTATCCATGACGATGGGTGAAGAAGCGAAGGTGGGCTTGGTCTCCACAAACCCATTTTGTTATATGA
The DNA here is from genome assembly GCA_037367405.1 of Ottelia alismoides. NCBI lineage: Eukaryota > Viridiplantae > Streptophyta > Magnoliopsida > Alismatales > Hydrocharitaceae > Ottelia > Ottelia alismoides. The sequence continues at coordinate 577,011 of JAZKJV010001426.1, forward strand.
TCTAGAGAACAAGTAGAGGGCAAGGCATGGAGGTGGGATGCTTGTTAGCCGTTGTTTTATACACAAAGGTTTGGTTGGGGATCAATGGCTACTTTTTGCGGTATTTGATCAAAGGTCGACTGTAGCACATGCAAGATGCATTCACCAAGCTACTTGTTTCAACTTCTTTTTATTAACCAGAAGGAAGAGATTCCATGTGGTTGCAAAAATATGTCCATCAAAGTACCTTGATCCATGACAATAGGTTAATCTAGTTGTTTTTTTAAAGATATACCAGCGAGTTAATAATAGGAATGCAAAGGACGGATACTGATATGAATATAAGTATTACCGCATCCTTATCCGTTTTTGAATACGAATATGAATGTGGATACTGATACTGACGGATATTAAAACTATCTTGCCATATTCTTAAAAACGGATATAGATGTAAAACGGATATTGATCGCATAGAGTAATGTTAGAAATACTCTATAGAATTGACTTAAATATATAAGAATTGAATGGAAAACACATGATATAAATTTACTAAATATATTTGCATCATAAAAATTATACAAATATGGTAAAAGAAGGTATAAAATTATGTTATATAGGGTTAAAAATAAATCTATGACTAATTTTATATACAAAAGCGGATATACGGTACGGATACAACTGTTTGCGGGTATCAAAATGATATCTATATCCATATCCATTTTAAAACGGATACTGATACGGATGGTCAAAATATGTATAAAATGGATACGATGATAGATCAGATACGGATATAATCGTAACCGTTTGCATCCCTAATTAATAAACATATAATTATTTTCTTTAAATGGCAAATTGTGATGCTGGCTACAAAATATCGTTTAAGTCTTGAACTATTGGAAGAAGATAGACATATGTCTAAAGATCAGGATCAGAGTAGATAATGTGTTGTGAAGCTACAGATATTCTTATCCAAAGACAAAACATTATCAAGTGGATCATATTGTCTTTTGCTTATTGAGCTAGTATGCAATAACATTAAATTTAATGGTGCATTGTAAAAATCCTTATTATCATATGTACGCGCAGGCATGCACGCGCGCGCACACACACACCCCCCACACGCGCCCGGACGCACCCGCACGTGCACGCATGCGTGCACGCGCACACACACACGCATGGCATGTACTTTTTCTTATTGTTATACCGATACACGAGCCATGTACACCAGTATACACTTCAGAGCATTTATTGCATATATTTTTGGGATATTTACACCCATAACCCTGAGTAATTTCATAATTACCCCAGGTACCCAAGATTATCATGAATTACATACAAGACCCTGAATAACCACTCCGTTTTACACCCATGACCTTCCGTTAGTTTACTTCATTAACTCAACCACATGGCTGAGTTAATCTAACATCATCCATGATCTAATGGTTGAGATTAATAAAAAAGAAGAACATGGGTTCGGTTCTGAAGCTTGCAGCCGATGGGTTCTTCAACGGAGTGCGGGGGTAGGCGGAGGCGCGGGCGGACTGGGGACGCACGACCTGGACCTGCAGGTGGGTTCGCAGGAGGGGGAGGGAAGGGGAGGTGTGATCGACCTGGGAGGGAGAGGGGAGCAGGGCCTGGACCTGCAGGCGGATTCGCAGGCGGAGGCGCGCACGGGGGAAGGGGGATGCGTCGGGGCACGACCAAGACTACAAGCGGAAGGAGGCGCAGGCGGGGGGGGGGGTTGCCCTGGAGCTCCATCCCAACAGGCGCAGGGGGGTGAGGGGGCGGATTCGCAAGCAGAGAGCTCCATCCCAGGAGGCGGGGGGGGGGGGGGGGCAGAGTCGCGCGGGAAGGGGGGGGGAGCTCCGTCCCAGGAGGCGCAGGGGGGTGAGGGGGCGGATCTGCAGGCGGAGTCGCGCGGGGGAGGGGATGGGGGGCAGATTCGTAGGATGGGGGTGGGGGCGCCATGGCACTACCTTGCAGATGGAGGAGGCGTGGGCAGGGGGGTTGCCCTGGAGCTCCATCCCGGGAGGGGCGGCGAGGAGGGGGTGCGGGGGCGGCTGGGGCTTGTTCGATCCCAAGAGGCGCCTGGAGGGGGGTGTTGGGACTGCGGCTCCATCCCAGGAGGCACCAGGAGGGGGGCTGCGGCTCGATGGTAGGCGGAGGGGAGGGGTGCATGCGGAGGCACCTCCGCCGCGGGCACGATCTGGGGTTGCAGGGGGGGTTGCGGTTCGATCCCAGGAAGCCTTGGCCTGGGTTGCAGGCGATGGAGGAGGGGGTTTGCTGGGGGAGGCGGCCGGCGGGAGGCCTGGACCTCGGTGGGGGAGATGCTTGGAGGACGAAGGAGGGAAGGAGGAGGGAGGAAGGGGACAATGGTTTTGTTGTAAATAACTCAAAGTTAAAGGGTATAAAATATTAAATTCTTGATGGATACCGTCGTAGTTGACGGGAAATTGGATGGAAATTAACACAAGGTTCTGGGTGCAAGAGTTAAGCATTACTCAAGGTCATGTATGTAATTCGTGACTATCTTGGGTACCTGGGGTAATTATGGAATTACTCAGGGTTATAGGTATTTAAATATCCCTATATTTTTTGTTAAGGCATGCACTTTTTCTTACTATTATACCGGTACGTAAGCCATATACACCAATATACACTTTAGAACGTTTATCACACATAATATTTGTTAACCTCATGTACCAATACATGATAGTTACATGCATCGGTAAATCATGTTATTACTTTACATACCTTGATACGTTCACCTCTAAGTTTTGCACTTATTGTCGCAACAGTATATCCCCATGCACATCGGTGGTATTAACTGGTGGACTATTTAACTCAGCCATTTTAACGCATCTATCTTTCTAATTAATCGATGCATTGTTGTGTACATTGGTACAAACTAGTTGTTGAACCACTTTTATAGTGTGTTTCACCCCTGATGTACCAGTACAAACTTTTGCAAATGGATTTACCAATACTTTGACCATTTTCACTTGTTTTGCTTGAGATATCTTTAAGGTATCACCATCTGTAAGGTTCCCCTAGGCATATAAAAAGGATCCTATACTCTATCCTTGAAATACACACCATGAGCACAAGTTCTCTACTCACTATTACTCTCTATTTTGGTGAGAAACTTTTTGTATGATCAAAAAGAGTTGTAGCCAAGCTAATGCTTTATGTTTTTAGTGGCTTTCACCTCTCAATCGCTAAAAGCCTTCTACTTCAAAGTCACTCTCTGTATGCACTGATAATTTTGCATGTTTTCAAGATTCTATTAGAATAATTATGTTTTTACCATTATTCTTGACTAAAAGGTGCTTTCACGTAAAAGGATTTTCTTCCCAAAAGTAAGAAAAACTCTCTATGAGGTTGTGTACCTAGTAGCACTATTTGTGAATTAATTTATTCATATGTAAAAGATAAATTTGATTGAGGTTGTGTACCTCTGATGGTGTTCTATGTGAAAGCCTTCTTTTTGTAGAAGACAAATTCTGGTAAGCTATCTACATTATAAAATGTTTGGACTACACCCGAAGTAGTCCTTATGGTGAATGTTTATAAGGCTCGGGAGGCTAATCTCGATGAACATGTATAAATTTCTGTGCATTACGGTTCTTGTTATGAATTTATTCTTTGAGCTAATTTGTTTAAATTGATCATTATTTTACAGGAACACTATTCACTCATTTCCCCTCTAGTGTTTCTTCATTTCGTATCAAAGAATTCCAGATTGGGTGATTCTGGAGTAAGTATCACTCATCTAAAACAATGAGCTCAACAGATATTAACAACCATGTTGAAGGTCAGCCAACCAACTGACCATCCTTCTTCAATGGCACCAGATACACAAGAATTTGACTATCTATTTGAAGTCATTTACAACAGATGTCTCATTACAGATAATTACATAGAAGGTATTCAAAATTCCTGAAGTCGTTAAAGAAACTGGTGAATATTCTACTACCGATAAAAATGTAGTTGTCATTTTCTAAAAATTGAAAGGTTACGAACATTTTTTACTATGACTTATCTACCAATGAATTTAACAGGATATTTCAATTGGATCAACTAGTAAGATATGGAGATCTCATGAATTCACTCATGCAGGAACTAACCAAGTCAATGAATCTAAGATTGAAATTGTAAAAAATGATTTCAGATTTTTTAAGATGAAGCCAACAGAATCTGTAAAAAGAAATGAATACACGATTTGCCAATATTGTGAATCCACTCAAAGGTCTAGGCAAGAACTATTTTGTGGATGAAAATGTAGAGAAGTTCATGCATACTCTTACTTAAAAATGCTGGCCAAAGTTACATCCATTGATGAAGCCAAAGATCTTGGCAAGCTGACAGTTGAAGAATTGATTGCAAATCTTATGGCACATAAAATCAATCTTGAGAAAGGATATGGTAAAGAAAGATCCAAGAAAGGTAGAATCTATGGTAAAGAAAGATCCAAGAAAGGTAGAATCTTAGGTTTTAAAGCAAATTCTTCTTAACCATGTAGAGAAGAAGATGCGGAATTAGATTTTGTCTCTCGATAATTTCAAAAATACGTAAAGGAAAGGAGAAAGACCAGGAAGAGTCTATCCAAGAAAACATGTGATCAACTGATCTTCTACAATTGCAAAAAGAGAGGACACGTAGCAAGACAATATCCACTTTCTTTCGAAACAAGAAAAGAATGAGAAAGAACTAAAGAAAAAGAAAGTTTTCAATAAGAAAGCTCTTTCAATAACTCAGGATGATTCCGACTCAAGCTCATGTAACGAAGAATAAGATTCAACCTATAAAACAATCAACTCTTTTTTTTTGGCAAATGAAGGTGAGGTAACTAAATCTATCTTTGAACTTTTAGAAACAAATAATGATCTTTTTAGAATGCCTAAATATGAAAAATGATTATAAATTATTGGTTAAATAAAAAGAGTTCATGGCTAATGAGAAAACTTATATCTTACTACAAGTAATAAGAAGAACGATAATCTGCTAAGTTATAAGAAATCTTTAGTTTCGGAAACCAATTGCCTCAAGAATAACATTAGTAAATATAGAAGGAAATTGGATCCTTTAGGCAAAATACTGATGAATAGCCATTCATCTACCTTTATTCTCATATTTTGACTTTAAATCTCTAGTTAAATACATGTAAATATCACTAACTTGTACAAATTAACATGCTAACTATTATATATAATTAGCATGTAAATACTTGTATTCAAATCCAAACTAAAAGAATAAAGAAAAAAAGAAAAATAAAGGAAGTATTGAAGATACTGACTTGCGCTAAACCACGAGACCAAGTCAAACGTTGACTAGGTCGAGCATAACTCCCCCACCCTCCGACGAACCCCTCTTTCTCTGTCTTTCTTCTCTACTCTATCTTTCTTATTCCACCGACCACCCGCCTCTTCCTTTGCTTCTTTCTCATTTCCCTTCCGATCCATCCACCCACACCACCACCATATCCTTCGTTCGTCTCCTCCCGACCTGCCTCGCCCTTGATTCCACCGCTCAAACACCCCACCTCCGCTCGCCATCTACACGTCTATCATCACCGACAACTCGTGCCTTCTGCTTGCTGCCTCACGCCCTTGATTCTCTAGCGACGCATCCAATGCTGCCTCAGGTGGTGCACCCTTACTGATCACCTAGAGCCTCTTCTTCGATTCCAGAAATGACGACGACCTTTGGATGGATCTCTCCAAGCCTTGATCCAGCGGCTAGCATCTAACCACGTGGAGGCATCCGATCCTAGGTCCAACATCCAGGTTTGACGTCCCGAGGCAACGCCATCCATACCTGTGGAGGTAAGGAACTAGAGCTCCATCCGGACCTACGGTGCACGCGCCCCTCACGTACATTCTGGAGACTTTTGCAGCTGCGCCCTTAGCCTTCCAAACATTCATGCTTCAGTCTTCTCCATCCAAGGCACATTCCCCCAGAGCAAAATTTATATGGACGCCCCGTCCTCCACAATCACCAGCATGCCCAACCCTCTAAGAGGCATGTGATGTGCACGTGTCCTCTCGAAAAAATTACGTAAGCATCCCTCATTAATCTGGGTAATTTCATATCCGTACATTCAACTATTTATTTTACTTTCAATTTATATTCTGTGTGTTGCATTCATACCCATGTGTTTGTGTCATTGCTTGAACATCATTTTGTGATAAAATTTTGATTCCAAAAATTGCATGTTGTAGAATTTTTTTATTCTCTATCACATGGATATGCAATGGCAATTTTGCGAGCTATGGTTTATTTAGTGTAATTATTTTTGTGAAAAATTACATAGTTTGCCCACTATAATCTGGAATTAATATTAAGATAATCATTGCTTCTTAAAAATTCCCAAAAATTCAAAGTAGATAGATTTTAGTTTGTTTTGCATTGTGCCCCAAATCATCCCATTTTCACACAAATTGAGGTAATAGTAAATTAAATGGTGATTTGAGTAATTGATCTTTACTAGGTCGTAGATCAATTACTTTTTATAATCTATTAAATTTTCTAGATTCCTCTCATATAGACTTATCTAGGGATATTACTGTTTCTGAAAAATAAATTGGTTTCTATTTGTTATAAATTATTTGCAAAAAAGAACCCTACATGCATATTTAATTCATAAAAAATCATATATTGTCAGAAAATTCCAAAAATTTAGAGTGAATTCATTTCATCATATTTCATGGCCAAGTTTGAGGATTTTTGGATTTGATTTGATCAAAAATTACATTTAGTCCCTAAACTAGCCTGAATTTGCATGACTTTTTTAATTGCATAAAATAACAAAAAAAAGCTTCTTTGGAAACCTCCATTCTAGATCGCTTATTAATCAACAAAAGGAGACAACTGTCTCCCTGAGTTCGACCTCGGGCTTGCCCAAGTAAAATATAAATTGATCGCTCACTTTCATTGCTAAAATTAATTAAGTGATTGTTTTGATAAATCCTGATTGCTCGAATACTACAACAATTTGATATAATTAACATAGGGTTTTCAGGATTCGTTGGCAACTACCTTTTTCTTGTGATTACGACACATGTGTGAATTATGCATCGTGTTAATCTCACTTTTGACAACAAGATTTCTTAAGCATACTTAATTCATCTTTTTGTAATGTCAAGTTTCATCAAGTTGGAGAAGAACCTCATCATTCAGAATTTGACTTAGAAACACCTCCTACTCAAGTTGAACTGAAGCTTCTTTCGAATATTATAACCCTCGACCTTCATAAGCCTACTTCCAACAACCTTGGTATTGTACCCCTCCCATGACTACACAATGCCGATCGAGTCATGACATAGACTCTAGAATGTCGTTTATTCTACATTATTAACATGAGAATTATCAAAGATCCGGGCAAGATATAATTTCAATCAGATTTTTTGAAGAACAATCTACACCATCTCTACTCCATTGGAGAGAAACAATAATAGTTCACATAGTATTTTAGTCTTAATGGTGATCAAGAAGGATTCTAAGAGACACCATCCTAAAGCCCTTCACTTCTTCGATTTCAGCCCAAGCAACTCGTGATCATGAAGATTACTTCAGTACTATGTTCTATTATTTTGGTTTATAATTCTTCTTTATCTCAAATTTTGTATGAGACGATCGCATTTATTTTTTCATTTTGTCTACTATTTATCGTTGTATCATACTATTTAGTTCCTTGAATGCATTATTTATTGATTGATTGCTTTTCTCTATTGATGTCTACTAAATTTTCTTGTGTTACTTGTTGCTTATGGACAAAAGGGAAGGATTTAGAGGATAATTTGTGGAGAATTTGTGAACTTTTAATGCATGTTTACAATCATTACATGGAGATTTTTGTTTTGTATGGAGATTGGTTTTACTTGCATTACAAGCAGAAGAAACAACCCTCCCTTGTTATTGTGATGCCCAGCCCCTCTGGCTATTGAAATCAATGGGATAGAAGTGTCAGACCTAAGGTCCAAATACACCCAGGATCTCAGATATTCAGCAAACCGACTAATGCACATTAGATTAACATTTGAAATGCATGTAACAACATGAGTAAAGAAATGCAACTGCAACATCCATTCATTCTCATTAATAATATCAAATAAGTCCATGTCCACATCTTGAGATAGACAATCAACTACAACAATTATATCAAAATATCTCAACAATGTCTCAATAAAATAAAAATTGATGCACAAGCAAAAAAATCACTCTATGTAAAATGCACTTGTTTGGTCAAGTGTGACGACAAAAAGTCCGATCTCCTCTAAAGTTGTATTGTTGTGGCTGCTACTCAGAGACAACTGTTGGGTTCATATGATGGTAGTGTTATGAGAAATTATCCAGTAATAAAATAAACACTAATCACTAATTCGTGGGTAAGCAAGGCATGTGTACTCAACTCTATCTAGTGACATGCATATATTGTAAAGATTGAATTACACCGGGTTATTTTAATTTACAATGGATCACATGTTCATTGATTTTATTTATTGATTTAATAATTATTTGAGGATTACCATATTGATATTGATATTTCCACATGTTGGTTATAGTTCACAAAGGTATACGATTGCACTTATTGATATCCGATCATGAATCATTTTTCATATTAGTTTCATACACGCAAGTATGCAACTCGCATGCCTCCGCTATACGGGAATTTGGTAGTCTTTTTGAGTAAATCTTCAAAACTTATGTCCAAATAGAAGAAGAAAAGATCGTAAACTTTGATTTTGCCAACTTTAACCTAAATCTCGGAACATCTCTCACAAATACTAATGCTCTCAGCAGATCTTATGCGACCCACCCCTAATACTATTCCGAGTTTAACTTCGTGTACAAGTGCGAAACCAAGAACAATAACCGAGCCACATTCGAACTCCGCCAAGCGACTCCATATGCAACTGGGCTGCTAGGTGCAACGCGTTACCCAACTCGTTCATTGATTCATGACCTTATGACAGCTACTTGGGGCATCCTTTGAGGCGTCTAACTCCACCTACCTAATCAACATGGAATCCTCATTCAACTGAATGATTATCACCATAAACATAATCAAACTTTATATCTTCTTTTTTGTGTGTGACAGTTTGATGGTGTTGAGGGGAACAATGGAGATTTATAGAGCTAAAAGAAGAGCCTCCATATGATTTTTAATAATTAAAAGAAAGCTTATTGATTCAATCCCAAGGGAGACATTATGGAGAGTTTTAGAGAAGAGACAGATACATGTCCTATACAATAATAAGCATAAAGATATGTATGATAGGATTTCATCTTATGTAAGGATCCAATCTAGGATGTCTGATTATTTTAACATCATCATCGGTCTGCATCAAGGTTCAATTTAAAGTCCGCTCTTTTTGCTTTGATTATGGACGAATTGACTAGTCACATTCATAATGAGATACCTTGGTGTATGTTGTTCATTGATGATAGTGTGTTGATTGATGAGAGAAGAGATGGAGTAATAAGAAGCGATGTCTTAGAGACTAAAGTATTTTGTATAAGTAGGGCTAAGACTGAATATATGGAGGTGCACATTTGATGGAAACAACAGAGAGGGATTCGAGGTGAATATTGGAGATAATAACATTGAGAAGAAAGATATATTAGATACTTGAGATTTATTTTGCAGCAAGATGAAGAAACTGGAGGAGATGTCACTTAAAAAATAAATACAGGTTGGCTAAAGTGGATATGAGCCTTCATTGTTCTTTGTAATAAGAAAATCCCTTTGAAAGTCAAAGGAAAGTATTACAAAGCAATTGTGAGACATGTTTTTTATATGGATCAGAATGTTGGACTACGGATCATGGACTTGCAAAGATTAACAGTACTAGATATGAAAATACTAAGGTGGATGTGTGGTCATACACGAAAAGATCAGATTTGGAATGATCTGAAGGAAAGTTGGTGTAGCTCGATAGAGGATAATATGAGACAAAACAACTTAAGATGGTTTGACCATTTGTAAGGAGGTCAATTGATGCACCAGTTAGAAGATGCAAGATTTGGGAAGTTTGAGCTAGTGAAGATGCGGCGGGAAGGCCCAAGAAGTGCTGGAATGAGACCAACCGAAGGGATCTTAGTTAATGGATCTAAGCCCAAGAATTGGCCCAAAATAGATTTGAATGGAGGTAAAAAATCACTGTAGCCAACCCAAGTACTTGTGGGAAAGGCTTTGGTTATTGTTGTTATTGTTGTTGTGATAAGTTCGATGGCATCGTATTTTAAGGATATCACTGATTCAAAATTTACAAATACAATACTCTTCTAAACTATGTAGTCTTCTATCTCTCTCACACGTAAAGTATTAACTAGTTATGCAAATATATCCGTTGCATATAAGATACACCAATAGTTGTTTAAGATCGACTCGTTTGAGTATGTGTAACAACCACTAAAATAATATAGGAAATAATCTAATAATTAATTCGTATAAAAATATTTTTTATTGATTTATTAAAAGAGAATAAAAGGAAAGTGATGGGCAGTTATTTATTACCAATTCAACCCCATTATTCGTGCATGGGACTTCTATTTTTGGAAGGAGAGTTTTGCACATGGCGAGAGATATGTGCCAATTACACTTCCTCTTCAATTGCATGAAAAACACAAATGTAACCACTCAATGTTCCAAAGAGAGAGAAGAGCGAAAAGAGTGAGAGAGAGTGATCAAGAGAGAGAAAGAGAGAGAACTAATCATTCATGCGTATAAGGGAGAAGAGAGTGAGAGAGAGAGAGAGCACGAGGAGAGGCAGTGTACGGTAATGAGTTCAAATCTTGCAAGGCAAACATATTGACGATCATAGGGGACAACATCACGACTCCATTATAATGAGTATTGCACATGCGAGGTATGTGCCGATCCTTAGGTTTTGTGTTATTAGTGAATACATGTGAGTTATGTATGCATCTATAATATAGTGATTATTGTCATTGCAATTATGGTTAGAAAATGGTATTAAGGTGTATGAGTGATGGTTACTTGTTGATATGTAAACCTCGCCATTATTGTTGAAATTTTCATATAATATTGTTCCCATGTGATACTTTTCTATGCTTGTTCATGTTGCGTACATATATTATTATTATTAATCGGTAATTTCTTGTGACTAGTGTAATGAAATACGTAAAGTTTTTCATTATGGATTTCTTATAACCAAGTAGGGATACAACTGTAAAAGAAAGGGAAATGTGGTACTCATTGAAATGGCAAATTGCATAAGAAAATCATATTGATATTGCATTATTAGTTAAGGTAAGTCTTCCAAATACTTTGTTAAAATAGTGGAGGTGAAGTTTCTGTAGTAAACTGTATTATGTATAAATCTTATATTAAATGGATAGAATGGAGATAGAGACTATCCTTATGTATTTATGTAATTCGACCAAGTCAAACATATTATATTCCAATGTAGTGTTGTAATGAGGTAGGTAATGCTATTAATGGTAGCCTTAGTTATTCTAGTGATAATGATAAGATTCAACTTACCTCTAGGTATATAAGGCATGTAACGTCCTATAATATTGGGTAAACATTGTGCAACTTGCTGTTATAGAAGAATTCAAATCAAGGCTTATAAATTAAATGTTAGTTAATTGATTATGTAAAGCTCTAATGAAAATGGCTCTCAATTATATTTATCAACTATTGATATTTAAACGCATTCGTAGTTTAGGATAGGATCCGTTGATAATCTATTAATTGATAATGCAGTTGGAAATCATCATATTATGTTAACGTGAAAATCTGTGAATGATGCATGTGTAATTAGTCACTAATTACGAATCAATAATTTTTTTCAATAATGGATGTTGAAGATATTACGTCAAGAAAAGTTTATATTAAAATATTGCTTTTTGAAATATTGCCATGTGATTGAGATTGTAAGATTATGTGGGAGTAAACATGTGGTATATGTAGATCCAATTAATGTGATAACACTAAGAATCGAAAACATTGTATGTTGTATAAAACATTCAAATGTCCAATGTTAATAAGAAATTGTTTATGGTGATTATTGAAGCTATCACACCGTAAAAGTTGGTAAGAAGATAACTGAATTGAAAAGGAAAAGATATTAAAAGAACTAGAATTTCCTTAACATGAATAATGACACTTAATGGTAAGCGGAGCTAAGTGCTATATAAAGTGAGAGACACATCTAGAGTTCGTTTATCGATGGCCTAAAGGGCAACACCTTCCAGGGCTGTCGGGTTCAGTGGAAACCTGTGGAAAGTCCACCATTGACTCAGTGCTGATGTCATCACATTCCATGTAGTGATTGAGTGATCGCTTGTGCCGGCGGTAAAAGCCACCAAAGCTACTTAACAACTTATGAGATAAGACAAATCCATAACGAATAAGCTAAGTGCTTATGAGGAAGCTAAGTGCTTATGTGAAATGTCAAGTGCATATGTGCAATTATGTGAAATGATTAATGTATATGTGCATTCATATGAAATGCCAAGTGTATACGTACAATTATACGAAATGAAGTGTATATGTGCAATTACGTGAAATGCTAAAAGTATATATATGCAATTGCATTATTGTTATGGGAATATGTGTAATTTCATTATTGTTATGGGCATATGTGCAAATATGGTTAAGTTTAAGGGCATATACGGAAAGTGTGGTATGCATTGCATGAATACAAAAGAGTACTATTTTGTATGCATAATTAAGTTAATTAAGGATCTAAATGATGATAGTGTATGGGATAAGTCAAATATATTATACAATATAGTAAGGGTGAAAACTATAAATTGATTATGTAGTAAATGTGTAAATAAGTTGAATGTGTGAGTGTATAAATGAAATGTGGTATTTTGTATAATATAAATACCCTTATGTATGGTGATAATTATGAGTAAGTTATATTACGATTGCGAATTACATTTCTATGTATCGAGTTAAGGATATTGTGAATATTGCTAATGATAAGTAGAAGGATGTGATACCTTTACATATATGAGATTTGATATTCTTTTTAGGTGACTTACATGATACATTTACATGAGAATGGATTATGGAATATCATGAAATTCTTCTTGATAATCAATTGCAAATGTTGCTATTTGTACTCATGGACAATGTAGACTAATAGTACTCATAATTGAAAAATAAGATAAATATTAAGTTCTCGTGTTAAGATTATTTATGTTATGCATGAAGTGTTTAATATATACTAGTGAAGACTTGATTTTCGCTAGTCGGTTTGACCTTATCTCGACACATACTGAGCATAAAGGTCATACCATATATTCTTGTGTTTTTATTGCAGGTCAATGTGAGGACAAATTTAGTGGCAGCTCGAGACTTGTTGTAAGGTCTGAAGGAAGGATATCATTGTGCCTACTGGAACAAATGATCATGGTTTTGTATTAGAGATGCATTTTTTATGGATAAAGGAATGTTAAGATGGCTCATATATGTTATCATTGATGTTTTTGAGTAACACTTGGATCCGATGTGGCATTTGATATGTTACCGTTGGCCACAGAGGATCTGAACTGGCCACAGAGGATCCGGACTGCTACAATATGACTTTCTTTTGATCTTAAGTTTATATGACAATGCATTGGATATTGATTGCAACAAAATTAAAAATTAGATCTTGATTACAACAAAAAATATACATTTTCACGCAAGGATAACAAATAGATGAAAGCTTATTTCCATTGTCTTTCTGCTAAATTAAAAGTTAATCAAAGTCCCAAAGAAGCCAAAAAAAGGGAATAACAGATATTACCAAAAAGCATAGGACATGATTGTAAAACTCCTATCAGAGACGTAGGACCTCGTGAAAGGAGGATGTGTGGCAATGGAGGCGGATCGTCTGCTGCAGCCCGAAATGCAGCAGATTCTGCAGTAGCCGTGTGCGTCGCACGATCACGATCAAGCGGTACCTACGATTTTGCACTTTTTGTGGGTCCGTACCATGCAAAATCATGTGAACCGTTCGATCAAGATCGAGCGGCTCATGCCATCACAACAAGGATGACACCACGAGAGAGGATCCTCTCTGGCATGGCAATATTGTTGGGGTGGATGAAAGTTTTTCAGTGACCGAACGATGACAGACCTTCAAGGGATCAACAATGGAGATGGGGAAGGTTGGGGGTAGTAATCCAATGAAGACTATAACTCACCTCTTCCTCCTCTTGATCTTCTTTTTCTCAAGTATAAGTGCCAACGGGAAGCTTCGTTGGTGGTTGATCGCTGCTCATTGATTGTCTTCAATGAAGCACTAATGACGGTGCAACTCAGTGATGTCTCCTTGATGGTTGCTGTAGAGAGAGAGAGAGAGACTCGAGGGTGGTATACCTTGGTTGATGGTTATTATGTGGTCAATAGCTCAGAGATGGGATACAACTCGGAGATGGTGATATAGACACACCTGTACCGTTACTCCATACCCAATCATACTAGGTCGATCGTTCATCCGAACGGCCGAAGAGGACTATATGGAGTGCAATATAGGAAAGAAGAAATGTGCTAATTGTGATAACAAAAGGAGAAAAAGCGGATTAACAAGAAGTATAAGAAAAATGAGCAGAAGGTGATGAATGGTACCTGGGAGATAAAGCTAATGATAAATGGCACCTGGGAGGGAGCTTTGAGATTTGATGGCGGCCTCAAACGAACTGGCGACAGATCGTAAAGCTTGAATGGAGACGAAGCTCCTTTTCAAGTGAAGGGTCACTTAAATCTGACGAAGGAAGAAAGATCTTGACTTGTTGTGACCTCAATAAGCCCCCACTATCATGGGAAGGCTAAGAACGGGAGATTGACCTCTCTTAAAAGGTGGACATAGCTCAAAATTTGGGGAGTGGAGAGCTATATTGGAGTCGAGGCTCAAGCCATGGGTTTAGCAAAGAGATTTGGGGGGGGAGGGGGGGGGGGGGGGGGAGGGGGAGGTAGGGGTCGGGCCAGCCACAAAAGCTCGAGCCCGGCTCGAACCCGATATACATGTGGTTGGGCTCGGGCTCCCATATTTTTCAAAAATAGATCTTCGGATGGGCCCAACCAGAACCCATGGAAACTCGAATTGGACTGACATGACTCATATTGCAGTTCGACTTAGGATTCCACCTGTAATAAGTGTCCATTTATCTGAGATCAATTGCATATACATGCAGTGATGATTTGATAAATGGAACAACCTATACTATTTTTTGTTGTAAAAATATTTCATTCTCTTATTTTGGATTGACGTAGGTAATATTATATTTGCAGCACATATGTTGTTCGGAAACTAAAATTCTTTATTCCTAGAAAGATAGGTGTTATAGATGCACACGGTTGTGTTACACGATTTTGAATTGGGCATATACATTTACACCCATGAATTATTTCATATTATAATCATATATTATAACCTAATTGGGACGTGAACTTGTGGGTTGCAACATAATGGGTTGAATCAAATTGGGGCTGGGTCGATCCCGAGCTAAACCCAAGTCCCCGATTTTTCCAAAAACATGGGCCTCGACCCGATCTAAGGCCCAAGAAATTTGGTGTGCACGGGCTGAGCTTTCTCGGGTTCAACCCAATGCTCCACCCTAAAGGAAGCGATGAAAATATGGATGGTTCCCTAAAGGAAGCGATGAAAATATGGATGGTGAGGTGAAAGGAGAGGAGTCAGCCAGATTCAATGATACGATTAGATGATGGGTACTATTGGTTATGGTTTTAGGGCTCTTAAGATGGAGAGGTAAGTGAAAGATGGGTCACATCAGACGAGTGGGTGGTGAGGTAGATGCGAGGTGATGGCTACGGGATGAGATGCGGGTTGTAACACATGGATAACAATAGAAGAGGGATTCATAGAAAATGGGTTGGCGCGAGGAGGAGGATGCTGACCAGTGTAGTCAACAGAGGAAGGGGATTAGTTGGCATGCATGGGGCAAGAAAAGGTGAAGGATCATGGGTGTTTGACCGGGCTTTGACTAATGATGGGAAAGCTAGTTAAAGGTGTGTTGAAAGGAACCAATTGCATTATGTCAAGTCGCGTAAATGGGTCAACAAGACATTGACCAACACATGTTGGCCAAAGAAAATTCGAAAATTAAAATATGAAGAAAAATAAAAACAAAATAAAATATGGCATAATTGAAAATAAAAAAACAAAAGTTGTAGTTCACGAAGAAAAAGAAATCAAAAGGGACCACCTAAGCTAGATACATATTGAAAAAAATGAAAAAAAAACAAAAACTTGTAATTTATATGTAGAACATACCATTGTTTTATGATTTTATATTTTTTTATTCTCTTAACAAAACTACGTACATATCATATTATAGTAATATATTACTTAATAGCTATTCCCTATTTTTTGGATTCTTAATAAGTGAGTTAGTAATGAGAATATATAAGTATATACTTATATATACAAGGCACCTCTTATCTTTTTCTCTATCTTTTTCATTTTTTGGATTTTGTTTCTTTTGTACTTAGTTAATATATATATATAATATCTATAAATAAAAAAGAAGTATATTTAAAAAATCATATTTTTAAACATAAAATATACGCTTCTCAAGTGTATGTTGAATATACACATGTGCTCTCTCTCTTTCCCTTTTATACTAATTTTTATTTTTATTATTTTTTGATTGTTTTTATATTGTAAATGGCGCTTCTTATATATAGTTGCATGTATGTTAATAATGGAAATAAATATGCAAATACATGTATCTGCTAAGGATTCTAGCTCCATTTTTTAGCTCTTAGGTGCATGGAACATGGTTTCATCACAGATGACAAGGTGAGGAGGCATGCTGGCATGGTGGCTCTATGTAGGAATGAAACAAAACATCGCTTTGGATGGTGCCTTAATTATAAAGACTTAACTACTCACCCCCGGGTCCTCCACGAACAAGGATCGTACTACTATGGATGGAAATTTGTCGAGTAGATGCTCAACTCATGCATGTGTATTTGAGACTTCTTCCCTTAAGGTAAACATTCTTATCTTGTTTGTTTTCTCTTTAGACCTCAAGGAAAGGAGTGAACGATATATTTGAGAGTAATATATAAGAATCTGATTTTTATATGACTAGATCTATATGCTCTTATTTAGATGTATCATTTTTTATGTAATTTGCTTTATATATTGTTAAAAATTGTTTATCTTTGTCGAATTAGTTGTGTTTCTTATTATGGATATCAAACATAAATAGATCTTAAATGACTTGGGCCGATGATCCTTTGGGTTCTCCTAATTGCCATGCCACATTGCAATCTCAGGTGAGATGTATGCTTCCATGAAAAACCTCATCCGCACATGGTATCACCAACTAAACAAGAATGAAACTTTATATTCTAATAGGCACACTTCTTCAAACCTAACTTTGCAATCGAATTACACATAAAGTATGTGCACGGTAGGAAGCTAAATATATTTTCAAGGGTTTTATCACATATACCCTTCTTAACTTCCACAATATAAGTCATGTCCCTCATTTTTTTTCAATATCAGTTGTGCTCATACTTTCTTATAAAATTCATAGTTCTGCCTCTCCATTAAGGTAAAGTAGGGACATAACTGAGATTACAAAAGGATAAAATTGTGAAATTTCTATAAAGATTGGAGTACAATTGATATTGAAAAAAGAGAGAGGCATAAATGATATTGCATAAGTGCACAAGGGATAAAAACCCTATTTTCAAATGACCTTTAAAATAATAATAAAAGAAACGTGACTATCACCCGATCACCCCAACCTCCAACCACTTCAAAAAAAACGTGAAAAGAAATTTAATAAAAAAGGACCAAGAAAGATCAAGCAAACCCGCGCAATCCCCTTATCGCTATTATGCTCTCACGTCACTCTGCCTTTTCCTCGCTCCGTCTTTTCTACTCCAAAACACGAAATGGACGCTGTGTTCCTTCCAGTTTTGCCACTACGCATCTCCCCCTCTCGACCCCAACTATCTCTCCCCAATTGGCTTTCCTCCTCAAGTCGATCTGCGGCTCCAAAACCCAATCGAGGCCGCGTCGTCGTCTCCATGGCCGCGCCCAACTCCGCCACAGGTTGGTCTCTCTGCTTTCGGCGCCTCAACACTCCTCCTTTGTTTATGATGCTCCTTTAGCTGTTCTTACTTTCCACCTGGTTTGGAAAATATGAAGTGGGTTATGAACAATTTGGAGTCTTGAGTTTTCCTATGCAATGGGTCCGGTCGATTGGAAAGTCAGAGTTTTGCCTTTTTGTTTTAGTCATCTTTGGTGCGACCCAACAAAATTTGGCGGGGTTTTCCATCTCTGTCTGCTTTGAAAGAATGCTACTAGGTTGAGTTTACAGCCCGTGTTCACGTTACTGCGATGCCTCATTCCTAATACCGGAATGTAAAGTGATTCATTGGAATCCTTTTTCATGTAATCTACTTGTAACAATGCAAGATGAGAATAGGACAATTGTATCGATCGCGGCGGCGTGTAGAATGATCAAGAAGGGAGTTGGAGAAATGACAAGAATCATCTTAATTAAATAAAAAATTCGAGAAGATTGCAAGATTGCTAAGGCAAAACGAAAAACAAGTAAGATCCACCTCGAGCTTTTACAAAAGCGAAAATATCATCCCTCAAGCTGGAGTGTTAAAGAAAAGTAGGAGTCGGAACGGAGATGAAATGATAAAAGATATTAGTACAAGACAGGACTGAGAAGCTTATCAACTAAGGGGAAGGACTGACCGTATTTTTCTTCTGAAATGCTGGTTCAGCGAAGGTATATTTCTATGCTGAATGAGATTGATTAGCAATGCACATTTCTGTCTGCCTCATTTGTGTAGTATACTGTTGTCCACTGTAGGGTGCAGGTGCTTTCAACAACAGTAGTCATAGATGACCGAGGATGTCAGGTCTGATGGTAGAATCACATTGAATGGAACCATATCATGTTATGGTAATCCAAACGGGGTCTTAGCTGTACTGAAATGCAGTGTTTGAGTGCAGGACAGACAATTTTCTGTGTCTTCGATAGAACTAATTATGGATGGAAGAAACTAGTCATACACATCCTTGTTCTGGGATAATGACAATTTCATGTTTGATATGGAAGAAGTTTTCCATGTTTGATATGGAAGAAGTTAATGTGATATGTAGTGTACTTAATTGTGAAACAGGTAGATCTTGTTCTTTGTGCACCGATGAGATGAGGCATTAGTTCTTTAACAATAAAAAATGTTACTTCATTGACTGTCGGCCTATTCAAACAGAAAATGCGGAAAAACTATTAAATGCAGTTCCTTTTCCCATATTTTTAAAATGGTCGTAAGTCGACTGATTATTTGCAACTAAAGTCATATCATTAACAAGTTACGTTGGATACATTCATAGCTGAGAATTTTCTACAAATGGAGAGTCATTGAAACATGTGATCATAGCCATGCAATCTGTTTATAGTTGACAATCGGAAGTTGGGGTAGTTCTATTTAATCGAAGGGTGCTTGTCCTGGGCCCTGACAGTCAATGGAGAGTCATTGAAACATGTGATCATAGCCATGCAATCTGTTTATAATTGACACCTTCAGATTCTTGGCTACTGAAGCAGTAGGGCTCCTCAAAAGGGTCCAAAGAATTATGCATAGCAATGTTATGGTTCCCAGATCTATAGATGTTGTATTTCGAAGAATTGGATTTGCCATCCAAAAGGAATTGACGGCGCAGCTTGTTGCCCGTCTCCCATCAATCTCTCTATAATAGCTTTTTCTCATAGGCGTCTTTTCTCATTTTGTATAAGCTGGATACATCTGCTCAACATTTCCGGGAGCATCAATATTCTCAAATGTGTCAAATAAGAAATGCTGTACTGATTGAGACACGTTTTGCCTTCAAATGTTTCACTGGAGTTGTTTAAAATTTTAACACATCTGCTTTGCTTCTTTTGGGCCAGCAACCTGGAAATCTATAAATGATTATTTGGCCAAATACATTTATATTTTACTCTACAGTATAGCTATTAGCAAAAACAGATATATGCGGCATTCATTTATATCCATCCAAATGCCCATGAAACCTGTTGTGGAGAGGAAAGAATAAATTGCATTATTGAGAGACTCTAGGGTTCTCTTATATAGGAGAG
This sequence comes from Ottelia alismoides, assembly GCA_037367405.1. Lineage (NCBI taxonomy): Eukaryota > Viridiplantae > Streptophyta > Magnoliopsida > Alismatales > Hydrocharitaceae > Ottelia > Ottelia alismoides. The sequence goes on from JAZKJV010001426.1 coordinate 597,096, forward strand.
AAACATGTTGGGCAAATTACTAAAAGAAAACAAAGAAAATATAATTACATAAACAATATAAAAGACAACTAATATCTCAACACTCACCCTAAGCTGGAGCGTTGACATCAATCATGCTCAGCTTGGAACAACATCTTTTGTAAGGCCCTCTGGCTAAGGCCTTAGTAAGTACATATGCTGTCTGGTCTCCAGAGATGACGTGAGTAGTGGCGATGAGACCCTTCTGTATCATATCACGAGTATAGTGACAATCCACCTCTATATGCTTTGTCCTCTCATGGAAGACATGGTTGTTTGCAATGAACAAAGCAGCCTGGTTGTCGCATTGGAGGTGCATGGGAAGAGGCACCTCGATAGTCAGGTCAGAGTCCCACATCATTTCTGTGCTAGCCTGCGCCATGGCCCTGTATTTTGACTCAACACTAGACTTGACAACAGTCTGCTTCTTGCTCTTCCATGATACCAGGGAATTCCCTATGAATACTACAAAGCCTGAAGTAGACTTCCTATTATTGGGACACCCAACATAATCTGCATCTGCACATGCTATAACTGAAAGGGATGTACCTCTGTTGAATAGAAGTCCAGTGCCAGGTGATGCCTTCAGATACATCGGAATCACGTGGACTGCATCCATATGTGCGGGTCTGGGCTGCTCCATAAATTGACTCGCTTTGCTCACGACAAAGGATATATCTGACCTAGTAATGGTCACATACATGAGCATCCAAGAAGCTCCCTGTACCTCCTCTTGTCGACCTCCTCAGTGTCATCATCGTAGAGCTTCATGCTCAGGTCCATAGGAGTAGTGGCAAGTCTGCAATCTGCCATGTATGTCTCAGAAAAAAGATATGTAATGTACTTCCTCTGGGTCATCACAAGACCTTGCTAGTTCCTGGCAAACTCCAGTCCAAGTAAGTAGTGTAAACTACCAAGGTCCTTGGTCACAAACTGTTGTCCTAGGAAATCCTTAGCAACATGAATGCCCTGGTCGTCCTCCCTCTGTAACAATAATATCATCAACATAGACAAGAATGACAACCGTACCTCTCTGAGTCCTGTGCACAAATAGAGAGTGATCAGCAATCGATCCCACAAGCCCCTATTGCTCTATCAAGTGTAAGAGCTTCTGGAACCATGCTCTTGGACTCTTCTTAAGGCCATAAATAGCCTTGTGTAGCATGCAAACTTTTTGACACTCCCCCTCAGCAGGGAACCTGGGTGGCTGATGCATGTAGACTTCCTCCTGTAGATCATTATATAGAAAGACATTTTTCACATCAAGTTGGTAAAGGGGCCAATCTTGTGTCACATCAATAGATAGAAGGATTCAAGGATACATAGAGTAGAATGTCTGGTAACTGGAGAAAAAGTATCCTGATAGTCCACCCCATATGTTTGAGTGAACCCACGTGCCACAAGTCTCGCCTTATAGCGATCTACACTGCTACCTGCACGGTGCTTCACAGTAAACATCCACTTACACCCACAACAAATACACCAACTGGAGTTGAAACAAGAATCCAAGTGCCATACAACTGAAGCGCGACCATCTCCTCCTCCATGACTAGAGTCCACTGACTGTCTTGAATAACCTCCTGATATGTCCATGGTATCTCCACGACTGATAGTGCCGGGGTAAACCTCCTGAAATCATCTGACAGTCTGCTCAAGGAGACATGGACGACAAGAGGATATGTAGCACATTTACATCTCTGCTTTCGCAGAGCAATCAGTTATCAAGATCTTCTGCCATGTCTTGAACCTGTAAGTTTCCCTCTGGAGAGGGCACTTGCTCAACCTGCAGGGAATTTTGCTGCACCGACAACTCTGTAGTGCCATTAATAGAAACAATGTGCTCATGACATACCTGAGGTGTGCTGGATGATGGGGAAGACCTGTGAGTAGGGGGAACAGAACGAGACCTGCGAGTATACACACATGGAAACTCAGTTATGGTAGGTGGTGGTCCAGGAGCAGGCGTAGATACAAAAGATAGCAGTGGCAGTGGTGTTGGAGGTGGCGGCGGCATTGGTGGTAGAGCAGGAGTAGGTGTCAGTGGTGGTATGCAGTAGAAGGTGGAGGCATGTAGATCTCATTAGAGTCTAATGTGGCTAGTCCGTCACCTGTAGGAGAAAAATACATGACAGAATCAAAGAAAGTAATGCCAACACCGACAAAATATTTTCGCCGAAACGGATCAAAGCAACGATACCCCCTTTTGGGTACAAAAGTAGCCAACAAAAACATACTTGACAGCTCTGGGAGAGAGCTTGTCACGACCTGGTAAGAAATCATGAATAAAAGCAACCGATCCAATCACATGAGGTGTCATGGAGAACAAATCCTTCTCGGGAACGCAGTCGAGAAAGGAACCTTCTCTCCCAACACAGAGGAGTGCATGCAGTTCACTAGGTAGCATGCAGTGAGGATCGTGTCACCCCGGTAAGCATGAGGAGCACAACTTTGAATCAACATGGTTCTAGTCAGAGCCTCAAAAAAAACATGGTTCTAGTCACATCGAGTAATGACGGTGTTTGCGCTCGACAACACCGTTCTGCTGAGATGTATGGGCACACGAGGTTTAGTGTACAATGCCAAGAGACCTGAGAAATTCATAAAGCTGTAGGGTGCAAAACTCTAAGGCATTATCAGAGCGCAAATATTTGACATTGGCAGAAAAATATATTCTTTATCTTATTAATGAATGACTTGATAACAGACCCATCCTCTGACTTATTCTTCAAAAGGAAAACACAAGAAAATCTAGAAAAATCATCTACAACGACCAAATAAAAACGATGTCCCTGGTGATCAGAAACACGACTCGGACCCTAGATATCTAAATGAATGAGCTCAAACAACTGAGAACTGCTTCGACTTTGACGAGATGGAAAGGAGGAAT